>JAJLRJ010000002.1:43966251-44566251 GCA_024195265.1 Dendrophyllia cribrosa | reverse complement strand
TATTGACAATACACTGTCAACTCACTAAACGTTTTGAAAGTTTACTAAAAAAAGTTCTAAGCGTTTGAAAACTACGAACCGCAGAACTGTCGGCGCCATTTGTCAACACAATTTTGCTCAGGCACGAAGCGTTTTGATCAGTTTTCAACGATCGAAAAGAAGCTCGTTATTTTGAGCCGGAAAGATGAAAAGATAGTTACATAAACTAATTATTTTATACATCCTTGCCCACGTTTCCACTTAATTCTAAATGAGTCCCACCAAATAAAACGAAAACCGCCTCGGACGTGTGACCGCGGTGAAGGTTTGAATAATCCCGCCGTCCCCAGAGTTGCGCAATACTGCACATTTGTGGACGACCAAACTGCATTTTAATACTTGGTCGCTACGCCCAAGTAATAATGTTAAAACAGACGGTCTAAAAGGGGGTGGATAGCCACCCAATCTCACCCCCCCCCCCCCCCCCCCCCGTATCTGCCCCTATAGAGCATACTTGCTGTTGAGAATTAAAAATTCAAAACCTTTCAACAACTTTCTGTGGCACACTGTCTATGTTGTGGATTACAGTATGCTCGCATGTATTCACACACGTAAAATGAGTGTAAAGTCTGTGTAGTACATGCATTTTACACACATTTTAGGCACGCATGCATGTGTGTAATAGAAAAGCCCAATTACACGTGTATGTGTGTATACCTTTTGTTTTTCAAATGCGTGTAGTTTGTCAAACAAGAATTTGAGAAGTGACCCATACACAATGAAGGGAAGCAAAATCACAACACCTCACAATTAGCAGACTTAAACCAACAAAACAAAAAATTGTTTTCACCATGCAACCACCAAAAACAGCTCACCTGTTATTAACACGGAATTTAGTTTTATCGACTGAGTCGATAAGGTAAATTGACCACCGTAAAAAGATTCAAATAGCTGACGTTTCGAGCGCTAGCCCTTCGTCGGAGCGAATCAAGGAATTGTGGGTAGTGTGTGGTTTTATATAGTAAGCGGTGGAGCTACGTTATTGGTGGAAATTTGGTGACGTGAAAAACAAATGTAGATTAGCTGAATGAAAAGCGTTCGTTGATTCCGTGGGGTTTGAGAGTGCCGATTTGAAAGATGATTTTTTGTTCTAGGTTTTTACGGCTTTCTGTGTTACCCTGGTGTAGGGAAAGGCCGCAGATTGTCATGTGTTGTTTAGAATGGTTAGTAAGATTAAAATGGCGCGCGACTGGTTTGGATGCGTCTTTGTCATTTTTTTCAACGTCTCGGAGATGTTCACGAAAACGGTCGCCCAGTCTCCTCCCTGTTTCGCCAATGTATATCTTTTTGCAAAAAGTACATGTAATGCAGTAGATAACATTTACGGAGGTGCATGTAAAACGATCAGTGATTTTAATAGATCGTTTGGGTCCTGTTACTTTGTCCGCGCTGTGAATGAAAGGACAAGTGTTACATCGTGTGCGTGCGCATCTGAAAGTTCCCGGTACATCGTCAGATTTCAGTGCGCTCGTAACTAGAAAGTTGCCTATGTTTTTGTCACGTTTGAATGAAATTAGTGGGGGTTGTGAAAAAATTCTGCCAGTTTCGGGGTCGTTTTGTAGTAATTTGAAATTTTTTAAAATGATGCTTTTGACTGTGTTGTTGTGTGGGTGGAAAGTGAGGGTGAATGGAATTCTCTCGTTCTCTTCCTTCTGTGGCGTTTGTAGTGCTGACTGTCTGTCGATCTGTTGTGCACGTTGTTGGCCCGTATTAACAACAGAGTCAGGGTACCCACGTTTCTTGAAAAACTGGCACATTTCTTCTGATTTGTTGGAAAAATCAGAGTCATCACTACATAGACGTCGAAGTCTGAGAAATTGAGAATACGGAATGGCGTTTTTAACGTGCGATGGATGTGAGGATGAATGTAACAGATAACTGTGGGAATCTGTAGGTTTGTAGTGCACACTTGTGGATAAACTGTTACCGTTGATTGAAACATTAATGTCAAGAAAAGCGACTGAGGTTTCGGAAATTTCCCAGGTATATTTTAAAGCTGGATGAAAAGTATTGAGTAAAGAGGAACTTAATCAATTCATAACTTCTGTCAATACTTTTCATCCAGCTTTAAAATATACCTGGGAAATTTCCGAAACCTCAGTCGCTTTTCTTGACATTAATGTTTCAATCAACGGTAACAGTTTATCCACAAGTGTGCACTACAAACCTACAGATTCCCACAGTTATCTGTTACATTCATCCTCACATCCATCGCACGTTAAAAACGCCATTCCGTATTCTCAATTTCTCAGACTTCGACGTCTATGTAGTGATGACTCTGATTTTTCCAACAAATCAGAAGAAATGTGCCAGTTTTTCAAGAAACGTGGGTACCCTGACTCTGTTGTTAATACGGGCCAACAACGTGCACAACAGATCGACAGACAGTCAGCACTACAAACGCCACAGAAGGAAGAGAACGAGAGAATTCCATTCACCCTCACTTTCCACCCACACAACAACACAGTCAAAAGCATCATTTTAAAAAATTTCAAATTACTACAAAACGACCCCGAAACTGGCAGAATTTTTTCACAACCCCCACTAATTTCATTCAAACGTGACAAAAACATAGGCAACTTTCTAGTTACGAGCGCACTGAAATCTGACGATGTACCGGGAACTTTCAGATGCGCACGCACACGATGTAACACTTGTCCTTTCATTCACAGCGCGGACAAAGTAACAGGACCCAAACGATCTATTAAAATCACTGATCGTTTTACATGCACCTCCGTAAATGTTATCTACTGCATTACATGTACTTTTTGCAAAAAGATATACATTGGCGAAACAGGGAGGAGACTGGGCGACCGTTTTCGTGAACATCTCCGAGACGTTGAAAAAAATGACAAAGACGCATCCAAACCAGTCGCGCGCCATTTTAATCTTACTAACCATTCTAAACAACACATGACAATCTGCGGCCTTTCCCTACACCAGGGTAACACAGAAAGCCGTAAAAACCTAGAACAAAAAATCATCTTTCAAATCGGCACTCTCAAACCCCACGGAATCAACGAACGCTTTTCATTCAGTTTCCTCTTTATATAAAAGTTTCCTCTTTATATAAAACCACACACTACCCACAATTCCTTGATTCGCTCCGACGAAGGGCTAGCGCTCGAAACGTCAGCTATTTGAATCTTTTTACGGTGGTCAATTTACCTTATCGACTCAGTCGATAAAACTAAATTCCGTGTTTCATCCCCCCACCGACGCAGCACCACAGTTTCTCTAGAAACTAACCCCATTCACCTGTTATTAATACTACCTGAGACAAGTCAGTGACCAACACTATTCTCTAAGAGTTATTATAGGGACCCAAAAGGGAGCCCAAAGGGACTACAACTATAAAATTTAGGGTACCCAGCAGTTAAGCTGTGTGCAAACCTCAGCTTTTCTTGTCCTAAGACAAATTGGCACCTGGGCACTGCTCAAGCACAGCCCTGGCGTCATCTTACAAAAAACACCAACAACAACAGAAAACAGTACCTGCTAAAGCTCTGACTAAAGATACTTTCAGGAAAAGTCTGTGATTGGATAAAGCTGATGCTGGATGTTAAAGACACTCTATCAATCAACTCCCCACCATCTCCACTGCCCGATCTGCCTTGTAACATCATATCCAGCTCTTCTGCAATAAAGGAAAGTACAGTAGCAAGATATGACCCAGAGGAAACTGGACACTGGTGCTAAAAGACAAGAGCCACTCGAGGGGGGGGGGGGGGGTGCCCCTAATTAAGCATTTTGACAAAGTCGAAACACCAACTCAATCAAGTTCAATTTTATAAGCGCATTCTTAGTAACTGCATTATTAAAGAAATGAAAAACGCACCGAGTGCATTGTTGAGTTATTTTATAAGCATGCAGGAATTTTTAAGTCTTTTATTTCTTTTATAAAATATAAATGGTTATAATGAACCTTACATCATGCGCATGCTTTATCAAGTTATAGTGAACTCGGTTTAACCAATCATAGCACGTGTACATGTGTTTCCTTGAGCATTAATTTTATAACATGTCATGTACCATCACCATGTGCTTGTACCTTGCCCATAACTGTAACGTGAGGGCTCCTCGTTGGTGGGTTCATTAGCAGTGTCATCGTTAACTTCTTGAACTTGTCTGTTGTGAGAACTGAAAAAAGTGTCAGGATCCTGGCCTGCAAATAAATAAACAATAACACTGTTAAACTACCTTGTATCTACATGTATGTCTATACCTACAGCTGTACATGCACACATTTACATGTAATCTTGAGCATGAGTCTCAACCAACAGTTTCATTTTTCGCTGCCATACTCAGAAAACAAGGTCATGCTGCGGGTTGTGAGCTGTTCTTTAAATTATTGGTTCTAAAATCCATTATTTTGCAAAAAATCTTAAGAATGACAGTTATGTTTTAACCCTTAAATTGCAGAATTTCACTCAAAACACACTTTTTGGGGTTAAAAAAGTGGGGTTTCATAGATTTTTTTTAACAAACTCAGCATTTCCAGCACTAAAAATGTGTATTTGTGAACTGGAGCAAGGTGTTTATTACGTTTCTGAGTGAAAACGATCAATTTCATCTTTGGTGCAGGTGTAATCTGAGACTTTAAAAAATAAATAATAAAAGAGTCCCCCTTGATTTTTTTTCCTTCTCTCTTTTCCCTTCATCTTTGACCCCCAAGAACAAGATTTTTAGTAAATTCTTGGAGAAATTAAACTAGCGATGTGTCCGACATGTCACGTCCACTGTCAAAAAAGCGGGACGAAAACAACTGTATATTTTTATATGTGGACATTGTGTAGACCATTTCCTTGACACTAAAAGCCATTAAAGGCAACAACAACAGACAACAATGAGCTACATGTAGTTCATACATGCTAATGAGCTCCGCTACAAGGGCATTAATACATTTCTTACTAACACGTTTGAAGCGCATTTTTGTGGTCGCTCATTTCTGAGCTGCACTGTAAGTATTCACTCTTATTTCCACATGTAACTCTTAGCACTAGTGAAATAAATGTCCATACCAGTATCCGGTCTCTCCTCCTCAAACCGCTCCAGTGTGTTTCTGTTAGCAAGTGGAGTCAAGTTACCAGCGGTAAAAGGAATGTCATCTCCTAGGAGATTGTTGCTAGTAACATAGTGATTAATCACAATTTCATCTGCATTCTCATCGTCACCTACTAATGTTCTGTTCTGTAGTAGGGAAGCTTGCTCTAAAGCAGTTGAACTTAGGTTGTCACCAAAATCTGATGTAAGGAAGGGAAAAAATACTTCTGTCAGGTTCCAGAAATAAAATGTAAGGATTATGCCAAGAATTAGTTTGTTATCTTATCTTTGAAAAGCCCCCTTGGGGAAAGGTAATAAAGTATGTATGTATGTTGTGAGGAAGTTGTAAGATAGCCCTGATCTTTTTAAGAGGTCTGAGGAGTCACAGATGGCATGTCGCGAAAGGGAAGAAAGAAATGCTTCCTTTGATGACGACGTTTCTGGTAATAAATACATGGCTCGAATGAACAAAATTTCCTTGGTAAGTAAAATGTAGAGGGTGTTTACAATAATAATAATAAAAATATCCCAATCAATCAGTCAGTCATACATGTACATTTGTACATATTAAATAAAAAAATTAATATTAATTTTAAATTCCTTATTTCTTTCAAATCACTTTTGAACTAATAGCAACCAAATCTCTTGAAGTACCCATCGTTCCTTGTATTTTTAGCAGTTACATAAGGGGTTTGTACATATTATCATACAATAATCAATTTACCCGGTAGGCCATCTAACTGCAAAATTCCAAGTGAACTCTCGTCTTCAGCCAGGCTTTTTCCATCATTACTGGATGATATAATTCCTAACAAACAATTACAAAATCATTATATTTTCAGGCCCTTAGGAACAAAATAAAATGGGAGTCAGCACCTCAGTAGACCCCCCTCCCCTCTTCCTGGTAAATTTTGAAATAGACAAATTCGGCCAACGCATTGTTGTACCCAATTCAAACCTTTTGGGATTAGAACTCTTTGTTCGTCATATTTCCATATTAATGAAGCATTGACATGGAAATTAAATGGAAATATTGTGAATAAAGAATCTTATTCCCAGAAGGTTTGAATTGGGTACAACAATGCGTTAGCCGAATTTGTCTATTTGGACTCTCTCCAAGGCCATTTAAAGAGCGAAAGGCAGTCCACAGGCTCTCTGATAGGGATGTTTTGACCAAGGGAATGCAATGTCTTTGCACTTGGCAGGAAATGCAGTGACATAATCACAGGGTTGAAAACTTAATTCTGAGATGATTTAGTCAGACTGGCAAGCGACTTTCAGAAATGCACTTGCCAAGGTTAGTTTTAACTCGCCCAAAACACAACTTCCCTTTTCAGTTCACTTACTAAGCAAAGCCTCTCTGTGAGAAAACAAGAATAATAAATGCTAGACAGTGTAAGTAAGTAGCATACTAATATGTCTATTTACATGAAGATAAATATTATAATTATGTGAAAACTCCAGGGCCGAGTTGTTCGAACGGTGGATAGCGCTATCCACCGGATAAATCACTATCCAGTGGATAAGGGTTAAAACAAAATCCATTGTGTTATCCCCTGGATAGCGCTATCCACCTTTTGAACAACCGGGGCCAGGTAAATAAAGTTTTCAGAACAATTCAATACAGTCCAGGAGGATTTCAATCAACAACATCTTCTGTTCTAGTTTATAGCATTGTAAAGCTGTTTCACATGGGAGATTACAGTACACCATATCAATAACATTGTTTTATATCCCTAGCTTAAAAAGACCTATTTGAATGGCCTTTCAGTCTTGTGCTCTACATGCATGTACATGTATTAATTCTAGTTACATAATGTACATGTAAATATGTTTTGATTGAAATATTGCTGGCTATTACTTATTATAATTATTTTATGAAAGTTTGGTAAAGAAACCAACTTTCTTATTAAAGAGGCAGACATTCATGTTTGTACCTAGTGACTCTGCATTTTGGATGGCTTCAAAGAACTCACTGATGTTGTTGGCATTCAGTCCCTCAAGTCCCAAAGATAACCTATCGTACATACATGTAAAGAAGAGTATTAATTTTACTAAGGATGAATACAATGAAAATCAACAAAAAGTGAACACATACAGTACATGTACAGTACATTGTATATCGCATACATGGAAGAGTGGTGCTCTAAAGGCTACCTTGTCAGACTTTCAATGTGAATGCATGTTGGCCAGCGTGCAAAGAAAGTCATGTCTGATAGCCTATAGTTAGTAGATTTGCCTGTCGGGCATGTTAATGAGCCTGCAAAAGTGTTTTCTTAGCTACATGTACACCCCTGGGCTAGTGGATGCTATCCTTTACTTGAAGTTTGTCAGGGGGCATTTTAGTTTGCTGAAAGAAAGGCAAAAAATTTAAATTACAGAATATTAAGAAAGACTTTCAGGCTTGCACATCCTATTGATCTTCTTTGCACCCTGTTGGTGGTTCAAGAATAAATGTTTTGTTTGCTTTGACCATAACCATTACTCTAAATTTGTATCAATGGATACAAGCAAACATAATGCTAAGGGTAACCCTCGTGAAGGACATCACCATCTCATCTTAGGGGGAGAAGCAAAACTTCCAGTGGCTTGACAACTGGACAGAAAATAGTAGCATGAAAGGTTGCTGAACCCATCTGCCATTTTAAAAGCTGAGTTAAGAACCACAAGATCAGTATCTGGCAATTTATAGTGGTACATGTACAGTACCGCTCGAAACTATTAGTGCATAAGGACGCAGTGAAACCTCGTCCGCCGCCATTTTGTTTTCCGCGAATTCACCTAGGTGGGACGAAACCGCAACCGCGGAAAGGACGAAAGCGACCGAAACACCGCAGGGAAACAGACGCGGTAATACCTCGGTTACAAACAATAGTGGCTAATTTCTATTGTTATGGTATTGTTTAACTCTATATTAGTGATATTCTCCAAGGAGGCAGTGCAACAAAAGGCTAGAGATGTCGATTTCACAACATCTGACATCGTGGTCATAAAAACGATATCAAGTTGTTCTGTTGAATCTTCTCTGTTCACAGGAACGGAGAATGAAAACAAGAATCTTCATTTTTATCGCTTTTTCTGACTTCATACATTTGTAGCAAAGATAGCGAACGTTTACACCAAACACTCAAGTTTTTATACGCGTTGATTTATTGACTTCATACATTAATTTTATAATCGATCGACTGTACCGTTCAGTGTAAAGTGGAACACGCGAAGACGGCGGTGAAGTGCGGGTGCAAGGATTATTTTTAACGCCAGTAGAGTTTGGAAAAGCTTACTTGTAATTTGGCGAGCGAAACTGCAATGAAAACAGAGAATTCACGGAAGTCTGTATTCAGGTTTCAAATTACCCTTTTGACATATGCAAATTCGGTGCACTTTTTCCTGACATTACTACAAAATTTGCTAAATTTGTTTTCTGCCACGTACCTTTCCCCGCTGTCTGACATCGATTATTATATTTAGTTTCATTCAACATTTATCTTCACAATTAGTAAACATGAAGTTCTGAAAGAATTTTACACATGAAATTTGCATGACTAACGCACTGGCACTTGTGGCCGCTTGTCTACATATTAGTGACCTATTTTGGTTTTGTTCGCTTTCTGGCAGAAAACTTACTCCATTCGAAATTTTTCCATAGCTGTTCATAGCCAGCCGTTCGAAAATTTTGTTCTGTTTCAGCCGTTCACTGTGCGCGAGTCATTCAAAATAATTCTTTAGCGTTCAAATGAAATTCGATCTGTTTATAGCAGATCTCGTTGCCTAGCACGTGATCAAAATCTACCGTGAAGAAGTTGCACCTTTTAGTGCAAAAGTTATTTTATTGTTTTATCTAGAAGAACTAGTCGTTTGAAACAGGAAGAAGTTTCGCTGGTCGGCCGCTGCGTTGCTTGTCGACGACCCAAGGCAACTCGTGGCGGAAACGCTTGAAGTATTTTGCCACCGACGGTATTTCTGTTAAATCTTAACTCCATCAAGATTTTAAAAAGAGATTACAGACAACCTTCGATATTTTAACGTTCAAACGAAAGAAAGAAAGCAATCTAAGCTGAACATATTCTGATGTACACATCTTGCTAGCAAGTTTACGAAGTGATCGATGGCAGGCGAAGTTTAGTTTGTAAACAAACTGTACGCGATTAGGTGTTGTTTTTGTTTATTTCAATTTACCTTAAAGAAAAAATAAGAAACAGACTGTGTTTTTTAGTACTGTAAATTGTTCTTAGAATTACCGGAATTTTATTTCGGCGTAAAAAGTTT
The DNA here is from genome assembly GCA_024195265.1 of Dendrophyllia cribrosa. NCBI lineage: Eukaryota > Metazoa > Cnidaria > Anthozoa > Scleractinia > Dendrophylliidae > Dendrophyllia > Dendrophyllia cribrosa. The sequence goes on along the minus strand of JAJLRJ010000002.1, from coordinate 44,556,903 downwards.
AAGCGACACGCGGAATGTAAACTTTAATGATCCATAGTTGTATTTCGCTCGATTGAATGAAGCGGTTTTAAGAATCTAAGCGCCGCTATTCATTACGAGTTGAAACATAATGTAATTCTTAAACAGTTCGCATTTTAAGCTCTGTTCCAGAAGTGAGTTTTCATTTCTTTCTCTAATTACAGCAGCGTCCACAGCCGACTTCTGACGGATTTTAACATGTGAAATGTCTCACGTTCAAATCACCGGAGCGTCACATCTCACCTATTGTTGTTAATGAACTTCAAAACAAAAGAAAACAATACTCTATTCAAACACGACCGCGTCCTATTCTTTCCGCGGTTTTCTTCGACCGCAAAATACCGAGGTGAAACCGGGGTTTTTAGTGCGGTTGGACGAGAAATACCTAGGTGAAACCGCAGCGCCAAACTGCGGTTTGACCTAGACGAAACCGCGGCAAATGCACTAATAGTTTCGAGCGGTACTGTAGCTAAATAAATAATTTGATGGGCATCTACATTGTACCATTGTGCACAATGTGATTGCCTGCAGCATTTACTAGCATGAAAAGTTATACCATCTTGCGAGGTTATACACCATGTATAACTTTGAAGGCAAGATAACCACTTGTTTTGAATTGTGAAAACAGTTTTCATTTTTAATTCGCTAAACGCGAAATGAAATGTGGTCACTGTGTTTCTGGTTTAACTAGTCAAAATTGTCAAGTGAAAACACAACCAATAACTCAATTGCCAAGTGTGTGTGTGTGTGACATTAACGATTTGTAAAGCCAAATTAAGTCACTCATGCCAACTCTCCCAGATTCTCCGGGAGTCTCCCGGATACGGAACGAATCTCCCAGTCTCTGATACGGGTCACCAAATCTCCCGGATTAAAGCAACTTTGGATCTTTTCTCTTTAATAGGGTAAGATTTTAACCCAAATCAGTCCTACCCCCCCCCCCCCCCCCCCCCCCCCCCCCCCCCCCCAAAAAAAAAAAAAAAATTGGTCTTTCATCATATCTTCGCAAAAAATACACGTACAGGGTGTATGTCTTTTTGGGTCTCAGGAATGCAGAAAATGTCACTTTCAGAGGGTAAAGCCAAAAAAATTTTCGGATCCCCTAGATGCTCGCGACTATGTTACTTGATTCACACCTTCAGGGCAAAAAAATTGCACCCCCAGAAAAAAATGACTCCCTATTTTCAATCTCCAGAGGTTGGCATCTCTGTTAAGTGCATGTTAACTTTATCTGACAGCATAGCAGAGGGAAGGAGAATTTTAAATGTTCAAACAAATTACCCAGTTTGTATTACAGCTGTATGTACATGTGACAAATATTTCGTCAGTAATCCTTGTTGACAGTTCTATTTGCCATAATTTCTTCAATACTGAAATTATTTTGTTTTTATATAAGCTTTAAAGCCTCCTGAAAAGTATTAAGCGAATATTAAGACAATGATATTCACACATTTTTTTTATGGGGTTTCCTTTTAATTTCCTGTGATTGAGTTGGCATAAGCTTATTATTTATAAATTGACGTTGCATATAAGCTTAAGTTTTAGCTTAAGTCTTAGGGCGTGTTCTATTGGGGACAACCGTTTTCGGTTGGTTGGGTTGGTTGAGTTTTTTCGTGTTCTATTGGGAAAAAACCGTTTTTGGTTGGTTTGGTTGATCAACTTTTTCAACCAGCTCAGAACCTGGTTGAAACGGTTGAAAACGATGGGTAGCGCCCGCTGGCATATTAGCGGACGACAATTTTCGCTTGTCGTCAGCCGTGTCGTAATCATTTTGCGCGTGATTGCGTGATTTTCGCAAAAAAAAGTTTCCAAAATTGTCAACAAACAAAATGGCGGCTTTTTTTAATAAGGACATTCAAACCCTAGATTTAGGGGAAATTTCTCGTTTGTTTACACTTCAAAGCGAACCCAGCTCTGCAGGCTCTAATTCGTTGACTGAAGATGAGAGTTTTATGCGGTGGACGGATGAAAGCGTCAAATTGTTAATTTCACTTTATCACGAACATGAACACAAATTCGCCGACGTCAACTTCAAAAACAAAAGCGTATGGGGAGCCATTGCCGAAGGCATGAAGCAGAAAAACTACCACCCATCTGGTACCCAGCGTTCCAACAAATGGAAACAACTGAAGAAAAGTTTCGTGGACGTAGAGGACAACAACAGAGCAACGGGACGTGGCGCAAAAACCTGCAAATACTACCAGGAGCTGGGAGACATTTTGGGCTACAAACCCAGCGTGAACCCAGTATCGACTGCCTCAAGCTCTGGCAAAGGAGAAATCAACATGACAGAAGACAGAACTGAGCCTGCAGCGGCAGTGGCTACTGAAGAGAAGCAGGTTACCAGCCGGCCAATAGCGAGGAAACGAAAGAGACGCGATAGTGGCCACCCGAAATCGCGAGGTGACGAAATCTTGAGCTTGTTACAGGAAGAAAAGGAGGAGAGGAAAGCCAGGGAGGAAAAACAATTTGCAGCCATGCAGAAAATGCACGAAGATAAAATGCAAATGTTCGCTGCATTTTTGGACAGATTACAAAAGTAGAATTTTTTTGTGCCACTCTTTTTAATTTTCTTCTGACACAATTTCAACTTGTAAATGTAAAGTCCACTTTTGTGTAACATGTTCTGCAGCGACATTTGCTTGATAATTTAAATATTTTTTAAAAACTGGCATGAATTTTCTATAGTGTAATGTCTTTTACTTGTAAAAAAAAACCGGCACGAAAGAACTGTTTCCTCGTTGGTCCGCACGTTGTTTGCATTCACGGACGCAAAATTTTTCCAGATACGGTTTTGATGTCGAAAATAAAGCCTCTAATTCTGGGAAGTTCTTCCTTATCTTGTAAAAAACTGTAGAAGTATATTGAAGTCGGGAATATTGTTATCAGCTGGATATAAGTTCAGTGGAACATAGATATTAGTAGCGAACTGCAGGCACTGGACTAGCTCTGAACGACCAAAAAACTGAAATGAAGTCTGGCACATTTTTATCACAATAATCTGAGAAAAACACTAGTTTTCAAGGGTTAGAGCATATTGAGAGAAAAACAACAACAACAACAACAACAATTTCTCTATAACAGAGTTTTAAGTGGCCTGCAAAAATCTAGGGATAAATATGGCATTTTGTTAAAAAATACAGAACCAATCAGTATAGAATAGGAAAAAAAATTATAGGAAAAAAATAGGGATTTTTTAAAGCATTCACAAAAGCATTAGGCTGCAGGCTTTCCTTTATTAGGGCTTAGGGGAGGGATCAGCCAAATCACTCTAGCTCACTCGCTTGCCACCAGACAATGAGGTATAACAATACTGGCAATTTAACCAATGTAAAATTTGGTGTTTATAGTGCTTGTAGATATTTTACAGGCAGTGTTTTCAATACTGCGGCATGCGGCTTGGTGTTTTTTTAATAATAGAAGCAGCTCTGGGGTAAGACCCCTTTTCATCTAAGTGGGTCTGGGGCCTGGGGTCAACACTGCCTCCCTCCACCCCCTTTCCAGAAAATTTTGAAATTCCAGGTGTTTAGAAATAGCAAAGTACTTCTGGTATCAAAAAACACAATGTTAGCTGCACAATATAATCTGATTTATATTTAAAAAAAACAATAATTATTGCAGTCAAACAAACATGCCCTTAATAGTGTCCCTTTTGAGGCTAGCAGTGGCAGCATGTCCACCAACATCTTGGAAATTGTTAACTTCTTCCTCATTGTCATACAATTCATCAAATTCATCATCCTGCATTAAACATATATTGTGCAAAGTGCATGCAACAATGATTACCATTGGAATATCATCTAAGGAGTCCATTTCAAGGAAATTTAACCGGCGAAACCGCCCCTTTAACAATCCAAATGACCTCTCAATTGCCATTCTTGTACTGGAGTGTATAAAATTATACCTCCGTTCACTCTGGTTGAGGTGGCCATTATCTCGATAAGGGGTAAGAAGCCATTCCTTTAATGGGTATGCCGAGTCCCCAAGGATATGCCTGTTACCAGGGAAGAGTCGGTTGGGATCTAGAGAGGCATCTCTGTAAAGTGGAGAGTTCTTAAGAACTCTTGCATCGTGAACACTCCCTGGCCACCCAGCATAACAATCTATAAACTTAAGGTCATGGCTACACACTGCCTGTAAATTTACCGAATGCCACCCTTTACGATTTATGTAGTTTTCAGGACAGAACCGTGGGGCACTGATGGGAATATGGCACCCATCAATGGCACCCAATACACCGGGGAATCCTCTCTGCTCCTTGAAAACTGTAGCAACCTCTTCCATGTCTCCTGGTTTTGGCCAGGAAATTATTTGTGGACTCAGGTGGGTCTTTATGGCAGTACAAACTTGATGAAAACATCGGTGAGTACATGATTCTGTTATATTGTACCTCTCTGAAACCATCCTACAGCATATGAATGAATGAACAAACAAATGCACGAATGAATGAATGTATGAATGAATGAGGAAGGAAGGAAACATGGCTGAAGAAATGTATTAAACATTAGGTACATTTTCAGGAGTTTCTTAAAAAACCTGATTATCTAGAGGGTGCGGGATGTCCCTTTGGCTAAAAATTACATGTCAGCTAAACTTTTTTCTTTCGGGCAGTATCTTTATTGTAAAGAGATTCGAAATAAACCACTTACGGTCTGCAGGACGGCTTTACTTTTTTTATTTCACGTAACGCATCTAGAGTTTTACATGAAAGCTTAAGCATAAATATTAAACGGCAACCAGGTCTGTGATTCTAATAACATATTCCTGTTCAAAATACACAAAGGTCTTTTGTACCTGAAACCAATCTGGTTTCCCAGAAGCTCTAACGTGAGTAATAGCTTTTTCTCCAGTGGAACTGGGGGTCTTCCTCCATGCCCAATATTCCTTGGTATCAGCTCCGGCAAATCCTCAAGATACTCAAGTAGCCAGTGAAAAGTGTCCCTGCTCATGCGAAAATTTCGCTTAAACATGGTGGCGGTCAAATTGGGCACAACATCTTCAACGTAACCGATTATACGAGAGGCAGGTATGCGCTCAGTTTCTAGAAAAAGCAGCGCTAACCCATCAAGTCCGTCGTCGTCTGATTCAAACGGAATTTCGTCTTCAACAACTTCGGATACGGCAAGAGCCAGGGCAGCAACTTCACGGATTTCGGCGGCCATCTTGGCGAAGTTAACCCGCGTTACATAAAGAAAGCCTGGTAATGACTATCCCCAGGCCAAACCGCGTTTCAACCAAAAACGGTTAGAAAAGTCAGAAAAGTGTTCTATTGGGACACCTCAACCAAATCAACCAAAACTGGTTTAGGTTGAAACGGTTGATCCCAATAGAACACGACCTTAGTATGGCCATGTGGTCAATAAATCAAAAGGAATCAACTTAGAATTAAAATTTGTACAACCTGTGACGGAAAACAAAATCTTATACCCCATGTATTAGTGCTTTTCTTGGCACACCCTGAACAAAATAGTTACTGCCAATGTATATGTAATGGTAACCAACCAACTAAAAGATTAAACGAAAACAAGAAGCTCACACAGTACATGTACGTACAGTAAGACTTGTACCTTTGATTTGTGCTCGACTCTTTGCTTCTCTCCAAAGAACTCACGGGTTGAGATGCATCGTTCCCAACGAAACCCATTCCATCCTTGCCCTCGCCATTTTTATTAACAAAATTTTCAGCGAAAGAAGCCTCGCTGCACTCACTGGCGTCAAAATCCGAAAACGATTCAAGACCACTGACATGAGATGGCGGAGCGATGTCGCTGAAAGCGAACGACTCCTGGGAGAAGTTCAAGTCCATCGCCATTATTAAGCGCACTGTGCAACATCACACTTGATATTTGAATCATCCATTTTATGATTTAAGCTATGAACGTTTGTATTTACAACAAAGCGATCTAAAATAGCTGTGACTTGTCCAACAAGAACGAAGCTTTGAATCGTCTTCGCGCCAAACCGCCATGTTTTGTTCGTGTGTATGAAATCGAGGCTGACCAGCCGCTGATCAGTTTCTGACCGTGAAATCAACATCGTAATTCTTACTACCCACCTTAATCAATTTCATGATTATCAATAGGGAGAAGACATCAATCGATCTATCCTTTTAACTAAGGGGTTCAATCGTTTAATATTCAAAAGATTTCCTCAAACTGCATCCAGTTAGTTGTCTCCTGAGGTTAGATTAACATTTTTTCACTTCTATTTGAAAATATTCTAGTAATTTTACGACTATAAAGATGTGATTGATTGTCAGACGGAAACTTATTTGGCGATGATTTGCATGCATAAAAGCGTGCATTCCAAGGGATCCGAGAACGCCACAAGAAGACAAAACGGTTGATTAATAGAGCTGACATATTCGTTGCTATTGTGTCCACATTGTACGCCTAATAAGTGTTGGCTGACAGGAAACTATTCTCAGAAGAGCAGAGTTGTGTGACATGTCTTGAGAACAACCAGCATGCATAAAAGGTGTCGATTGAAAATCAATTAAATGGGAAACATAGGGTGTTGCGAGAAGAATCCAGCATCTTCAGATGTTGATCTTGAAGAAGGACAACAAAATCTGACCTTAAGGTATGTAGATCGAAGACTGTTTCATCAAAAATCGCGTTGTTATTACCATGTCTGGAGTCTCCTAAACCATTACTTTATCGCTTCTGCTTTATCTTAATGGGTTTATTTTCTTTTCTATGTTGTAATCTTAATCAGTGCGTCAATCCACGCTGTTTTCAATTGCGATCTAAAAGTGGAATATAAAGAATTTCGATACTTGCAGCGGAATATATTTGCCGCATTTGAAATAACCGCAATATTATACATGTAGGAAGTGGGTTGTTTTTACTTCGTTGCAAATTTTATTGGTTATGGATCACCTTGATGGCGAGGAAAACCCGGCGAATTTAAGTAACTGCTGAACTATAAATTACGGCTGCATTAACCAGGGCTGATGATGTTGTCAGCAATCGTATTATTTAACGATCATCAAAGGGACGTGATTAATTTCCAGCGCTAGAGATTTTCAGTGTTTTAAAAATAATTCAAGAAATGAAAGGAATAGAGTACCGAAGTGATGACGTCACAAAAACTAAATTTGTGAAATTATGGGATTTGATTAGATATTCGGAAAGGGCATGACGAAAAATGCCCGCTTGCCAAAAATCAGCATCTAATTGCAATTTGGGGGTGAGATATTGGCACCGTTATGCTCTGATGACTCCATACAAACCTTTCTAATTTTTGCCTTGGTTCATTACGTAATTTTTGCCTTGGTTCATTACGTAATGAACCAAGGCAAAAATTAGAAAGGTTTGTATGGAGTCATCAGAGCATAACGGTGCCAATTAGATGCTGATTTTTGGCAAGCGGGCATTTTTCGTCATGCCCTTTCCGAATATCTAATCAAATCCCATAATTTCACAAGTGTGACGTCACACTTCGGTACTCTATCATGGTCGAATAATGCTGATATTCTTAAAGCTTTTAGATTATTAATGATACCCGAACAATATCTGGATTAAATATTGATTCGGATAACGCGTACATGTAAATACTGGCTTGAGTGCAAGTGGATATGTTGGTTAAATTTAACGATGACCTCAGTTTATAATAAATTATAAAGCTTATAATTTTTATTCAAAACACTGACCCGGCACTAAGGTCAGTAATAACAATTACAAATTTGACAAATTTTGTCAAATCAGATCAAATGCCTCTCATTTAATATCTAGGTGATTTCTATTAACCCCTTCTAGTTTATCTGCTTACAAATAAACGACCAACTCTATTATTTTGTTCAGCAGAAGATTGTACTTACAAGTGGTTCAATTTTTTCTTTGACTTGAAAATTTTTGAACTAGTTTAATGTTTATTTTCCTTTGTCTCATATTCATAATTTACCATCATCTGAGACAAAAGAAAACAAAAATCAATCTGGTTCAACAATTTTCAAACCCAAGAAATAATTGAACTACAACATACACAAGTCTGCCACATATGAGACAGGTACAAACTGTACAACTTCAAATTGTTATAACTTCGGATGGGTCTCCATAGTAATCCTTTGCTTTTGTTCCATAAAACCAGTCAGAGAGAAATCATCTCAGACCAGGGGTGGGGAGGGGACAGGGAGAGTACATATTGTCATAAATCTTTGATTATTCTTCGCATGCCACTCTAAACAATGCCTTGATGGCTAAAAATATTGGTTTCCCTTCCTACATGTAAACATAAAATTAACACCCTTAGTATACATGTACCTACCAAGTCTCACATCTTAGGCATGAGTCTGTCACGCCTGCGAGTCCAAACCTCCAATCTCATGCCAACTCACGCCTATGGAGCAATTTCTCACGCCTGACTTACAGATTTGAGCTATCAGCCTTAACTGATTGCATGATCCAATTAAAAATATAGTTACGTTCATAAAAATTTGGCACTTTTTTGTAGGTTTTTATCGTCCTGAACCTTTACAATAATACATCTGGATGTTATTAAACGGAAGTCTGAGGTCCATGGAAACTTCCAAATTCTTTGGAACATCTTCGGACAACTTCGGAATAGATCGGTTTGTCTTTGGATTTGGTCGGCTCGCCTTCGGAAATCCTGGCACTCCCTAAAAAATTCTCACGTGTATCACTCAGAAAAAGTCGGCAGGTATACCTAAGTAATACCAAAATCTGCAACTAGCATCTCTGTAACTTTCTAATGGAATTCCCCACGGGATGCAAATATATAAAATGATTTTTTTAAACTCTCCTTAGTGCCAAAGGAGCCAGCAAGTCATTGCCCTTAGTAGCAGATTCTCTTGAGCAGAAGGCATCGTCATCTCAGGATATAAAGGCATCTAATGATGACTTCCATCTTTCTTTGCCACAATATGAAACACCTGAACATGAAATCCATCAGAAATCTGCTCCTGGATCAAGCTCTTCTTTAGATGAGCTTTGTGGAAGGAAGAAGAACAAGTCAAAGTTTAGCAAAAAGCTCTTTGGAAAAAAAGATAGCGAGGAAACAGAACAAAATCATGAAAATTCCAAATCCACGGAGAACATTCCAGAAGGGAAAGAAACAACAGTGAAGGAGAATGATGTTGACATTGAGATTTGTCCCATAGACCATGTCCCTGATGACAACGACCCAGATATTGATATTTATCCCCTTGACCAAGAGGTGCGAGTACCTGCAGCAGCTGATCACTCAGAGAATCAATTTGCTGATGGTTTGAACAAGCAAGTTGCATCTTCAGGTCTAGATTCCAAAGATGGCAGTAATAGTGTTGATGGTGTCAGAGGAATGGATCCAGAAACTGTTACCATAACAACAAATCATGTGAAAAATGAAACAATGGCATCATCAGGCAATGAGCACTCTGCTTCAGATGAGCTATATCAACAGGTGTTGTCAGGAAATATGGATGTTATGATTCCTAACATGGCCAAGATTGTGAGGATATTTACCAGCTCTACATTCACAGGTACAAAATGACTGAGGGCCAGTTTACACTGTCAAAGTATTTTTAATCAGAGTATACTTTGATCAAACTGTTTGACGGCGTAAGCTGCTTTCAAATTCATTAAATGCTTTGGTCAAGTACTTTCAAGGACTTTGACGAGAATATTTTTAAACTTCATCAAAGGCGTTGCATCCAGTGAACTAAAACTGTAGCACTTCACTCCCAGAGTCAATTATGGAGACATGTAATGTACATGTAGTTCTAAATTTTGAGTGTGTTGACAAACCTAAGGTGTGACCATTCATATCAAACCTCTTCAGTAGTACTTTTGCATGGTATCATTTTGTTTTTCAATATCTTACAAAGTGAAATTTGGGATTTTTTTTTAATTTTGATTTTTGGCAATCTTCGGAGTAAAAGGGTTTATAAAAATAATATTAAAATCAGCCCTATCTTCGGAATAGATCGGGTTCACTTCGGATTTGGTCGGGTCGCCTTCGGAAATCCTGGCACTCCCACGAAAAAATTCTCATGCCCATCACTCGGAAAAAGTTGGCAGGTATACATGCACAGGTTTTACACACTTAGCGCCATGCATGCAGCTACATAATTATATTTGCTTTGAGTTCTAGTTAGATCATTAGATTGTCTGCAACTGTTGTGATTTGCCAGATTTATTACTCTGGTTTTAGTTTACATGTATGTCACAGGCCTCTAAAATCTGTTGTTACATGTATAGTTTGACTTTACTTCTAACACAGATACAAGAGTTGAGCGCAATGCACTGATGAACAGAGTTTACCCAAAACTGAGAGATTTCTGTCATGAGCACGGCTACGAATTCCAGGTAATGGACATGCGCTGGGGTGTGCACGATCCATGCACTGATGATCACATGATCAGTGAGATTTCTCTCAATGAACTCAAGACTTGCCAAGAGCTTTCTACTGGCCCTAACTTTGTGGTAAGCAATACATTAAATTTTATTTTCCTAGTTGTCACATACATGTATCTTATAAATAATTACAGGGACCGCGGAGCAAGGTTAAAAGTTGGAGGGCTGTCAATTGAAAATAATTTTTTCATATTGAAAATCGAAAATTATTTTTCTTTTTAGCAAAAAGTGGGGGCGGGGGCACAAAAAAGTTGTGGGGCCGCGGCCCTACCAGCCCCTCCCCCTCCGCGGTCCCTGAATTACATTCAATATTCTAGTGCCAACCATTTCAACCAAAATCAGTTCTGGTTGAAATGTTCCGCAGAACTCTTTTCCAACTGTTAATGGGTTGAAATATTTTGCCCCAACAGAACATCAAGAAACCCTACCAACTTGAAATTACCTACAACATATACATGTAAACAACAAGGCAGTTTGCCTATTAGAGAAGCTGTTTTTTTCTTTAGACAAGCAATTTAATTAGTCATGCTTTCCATATTGTTCATACAAACCTTTCATACAACTAGTTTTACTTCCCAACGTTTTTGTGCAAAATCCCAGTCTTACAGGCAGCTAGTTGGTGGGGGACATGAGAAAAGTTGTGTTACATGACTTGATTTATTAATAACCTTTTGCAGACATTCCTGTGTCAGAAATATGGCTATTGCCCTTTCCCCCACAACATTCCTGCTGATGAGTTTGACTCTCTGTCTGGCATTGTTGAAAATCAAGATGACAAAGACCTCTTACAGGTGTGGTTCAAGCTCGATGACAATGCAATTCCCCCAGAGTACGTTCTTCAACCAATCAGCTCTCAGTTTCCAGACTTTGCCAATCCTCCAAGTAAAGAAGCTAAGCAGCAAGCCCTGAAAGACTGGTGGGATGTCTTCCTTAGACTGCAAAGTGTTTTGCGGAAGGCAGCTGTAAAAGGATTGCCCGTAGATTCTGCTAACAGATATCAGCAGTCAGGTGGGTTTTTGTGTCAGTTTGTCATTGGATGCAAGTTCACCCCATCCCCAGCCCAAAACCTCCCAACATCCAGTTAAGGGGAAAAGAAGTTAAACATTTATGGGTATTTACTTGTAGCCCCCATAAGGGTTTATCAAAATATGGAATATTGCAGCTAGCGCTGTCCACCTTAGAGAGGTGTCTGCCTTATAGAGAGTTTAGTTACAGACGAACAAGTGAAATTCGGTCAGAACCAAGCAATGATTGATGTCTATCTTAACGAGTTGTTCGCCTTACAAGGGAGTCTGTCTTAAGACATTTTATTGTATTAAAAATAACAAAATAATTTTAATGTATTAGGAGTAACAAATTTGGGATACAAGAATATACAGTAAAAGGGACAATATGTTCCACCCATGACAAGTTGCACGACTTTTTGTCTATGTTGTGGTTTAAATTTTTCTTTGGTTTAAAAATGTTCAAACCAGTTTGATTTTGATTTTCCTTTGTCTCAGATTCATTATCATAATGTGACACAAAAGAAAACAAAAATTGAACTGGTTTAAAAAATTTTAAACCAAAGAAAAATTTGAACCACAACATCTACATTACTTCACTGTTATTGTGTGAGGCAAATAATTATTATGTTTCATCAGAAGCTCATAACAGATAAGCTTCTGGTTTCATTTATAAAGTATTTAATTATGAAACCATATTTTGTTTTCTTGTTTCTAGACTCAGAGGAAGAGATAAAACAGGGAATTCTGCAGGGAGATTGTCCAAATTCACATGCATTTTGGTTTCAGCGTGTTATCACAGACATGAAGGATAATGTCAGACACCACAATGCTGCCATGTACATAGACATTGAAGAGTTTCCACATAAAGCAAATGGTAAAGTAGAATCAAAGGGGTGGGACAAGACAGCAAAGACACTTCTAAAATCATTAAAGGAAAAGGAACTTCTCAAAGTACTGGACAAGAACAACATAATTTCCTACAACATCAAGTGGGGAGAAAATGGGGTGGATACTCACTCAAGTGAAGAACATCATAAGTACATTGATACACTGTGTCAAGATTTCTTTAAAAAGATGAAGGACTGTATTGAGAAGGCTATCGAGAAAAGGAAAAAGTCAAGACCAGATGACAAGTTGTTTGAAGAAGTTGCTCAACATACTGTTTGCTGTAGGCAGCTTTGTTCCTCTTCACACGGCCAAAATAGGTGTTTGGATAGGATTAAGCAATATGTAACTGGACAAGAAAATTCCCCTTTGGTTGTTCATGGACAGCAAGGTTCTGGAAAGACATCATTTGTTGCCATGGCAGCTAAGGAGTGTCTATCATGGGTTGGATCGGAGGTAGCAGTTATTTTGCGATTCATTGGTACTACTCATCATTCATCTAAAGTTCACCAACTTCTTCAAAGTATCTGCCATCAGCTATGTGTTGTGTTTAAAGTTGATTCCAAAACTGTTCCCAAGGTGAGTTCGCAACTGCTAAGCAATAAATCAAACGTTTCACCATGTTATCCAAACACCGAGAAGGGGGGTGGGGGGGGGGGGGGGGGGAGTGATAAAAATGAGGCACAGCTGAATTTTTTTTTTTAACCAACGTCGAGGTATTTGGATACCTGATCAAACATAGGTTCTCAATAACACTGATAATTCTTGGAGAAATTCGAAGCAAAAGTTGACCGAATTTTGTGGTAATAAGTATCAGATATCCAAATCACCTTCACGGTAATGATTTCCTTTGTTTTCTCTTCATAAGTTATTTATGAGATAAGATAATTAAGTGCTGAAATAAATCCATAGATTTCTTACTAAGTTATTAGCTCCTATAAGGAAATGGACACCTCTCTAAAGACCCGTTCACACGAGCGATTTTTGCTGCGATTTTAGGTGCGATTTTTACGGCGATTTCATGGCGACCAAAAATCGCGCGTGTGAACGGCCGGCGATTTTACTGTGATTTTGGAAATTCGCGTCGCCGCGATATCGCAGGTGTTTTGAACATGTTCAAATTTCACTGCGATTTTGCTGCAATTTTCGTCAGAAAACTGCCAAAATATGTACCAAGGGGTTCCCCCAGGAGAAATTTGTGTCCGTGTTTTATCGTCATACCACAATGGCCGGAAACATTAAGGAAACCGGAAAGTCGACAAAAAAGAGAGAGAAACAGCGAAGATTTTAAGTGAACAAGCCGCGAGCATTCATTCAACGGTATTCATGACAAAAAACACTGAATATTTGCAAGTTTTCACATTGTTACACCAATAGGCCATTTCCGAGTTCCCTTTAGCCTCTCTATCAAAGCGAGGCTAGGTGCGAAACCTTTCATATGAAAATGAGTTTTCATTCACATGCAAATAAAAGTTATTTGCATGTGAATGAAAACTTATTTTCATATGAAAGGTTTCGCACCTAGCCTCGCTTTGATAGAGAGGCCAAAGGCAACTCGGAAATGGCCTATTGTTACAACAAAACTTTTCAACAATGTTGATCAACTAGGCATGCGTCTTGCTTAAAACCGCTGTCAAAATTGATTATATTTTATAAACCGCTGGAAAAATTGCAGATCCAGTTCACAAAAATCGCAGTAAAATCGCTGGTTGTTCACACACGCGATTTTGCGTCGCTGTGAAATCGCCGTAAAAATCGCACCTAAAATCGCAGCAAAATTCGTTCGTGTGAACGGGCCTTAAGGCGGACAGCTGGTTCCAAAGCCTGAAAGGTGTTTGGCTTAGATAGAGTTTACTGTATTTCGTTGTTAAGAATATTCAGAACCTTGGTATGCATTTAGTCTAATACTTTAACATCCCCCGCAGGACTATCAAAAGCTGGTGAAGGAATTCCACCGCCTTCTTCAAAATGCGTCAGCAGCTCATCCATTGGTATTATTTCTGGATTCACTCGACCACCTTCACAGTTATAACATGACCCGAGAGTTGTCATGGTTACCATGTAAACTACCTCCATACGTGAAGATTGTTCTCAGTTGTTTGACTGAAGACCGGGCGTTTTCCTCTCTTAAGGTTGGTACTTGGTTTATGGAAGGAATAAGCAAAGAAATCCATGTTCTTGAGATGCTCCAAAAGTCATACGGACTCGCATTAGAGAGATTTAGCATTGCGTAATAGCCCTTATCCATGTTTATCTCAGACAAGTTAATTTCACCCCAAGCCTCGTTATGGAATTGTAAACTTGTGAAGTTTCACAACAACGAATTCCTAAAGGAGTAAAGTAAAAAAGAATACTCATGCAAGAACAGTGTAAATGCAAAGAATATTGTTTAAAAACGAGGCTTGGGGTGAAATTTGAGTGTTTGACGTAACATATTCTTTTTCCCGCGAACGGTGTGGACGGTCACCACGCCACCGTTTTCTACGCGAGGAGACATTCTTTCGGGTACTGTGCGAGGGCAAACGACAGAAGGCAAAAGACAACGTTTGCCGTTTTCCGTAAACGCGATACTAATTCTGTCTTTAATCTTTTACTTATAGTCTTTGCGTCAACTTTGACAAAACAGCTCAACCATTGTGATTGTAGAGTTTACCCAGAAGGTTTTATTTACTTCCCCTTCTCTTGTAGCAGTTTTAATTCTGCTGATGTCTTGCCTTTGATTGTCTTGACCCAGATATCGACGTAACAAGCCGCGTTTAAAACTATTCATAATTTTATATCTTTATTTATTACTTTAGGGCATTGTTACTGATGAGGATCATTTCATAGAGGTCCCGGATTTAACTGATGACGCAGTTGTGGACATGCTGAAACTGAAGCTAAATGACATTCACAGAAAGCTGACGGAGTCACAAGAAAATGTCATCCTAAAACAAGTCTCGCATTGTCCCTCTCCGCTTTACTTAAAACTTTCCCTTGAACATGCCGTTCAGTGGAAATCCTACACAGTTGTTGAAGAAGCGAGTCTTGGTCTTTCAGTGCGCCAGATGATCAACTCCTTGTTTGAAAATTTAGAACGTAAACATGGAAGAACGTTATTGCACCACACACTGGCGTACATAACTGCTTCCAGACGAGGCATCAGTGAAGCCGAACTGGAAGATGTGTTGTCCTGCGATGACAAAGTGTTGGATGAGATCTTCTCGAATTGGACTCCACCTATTCGACGTGTTCCTCCATCATTCTTGGCCCGAATCAAGGCTGACATCGTTTCTTTCCTTGCTGTGCATGTTGAAAATGGCGTTCGTCTGATGACTTGGAAACATCAACAAGTCCACGATGTCGTTATGGAGAGATACCTTTTCTCGGACGAGAAGGAACTCCGCCGCTTTCACTCGGAGTTGGCAGATTATTTTATTGGTCGTTGGACTCAAGGAGCAAAGAAAGGAGATAACAAAGGGAACGCAAAGGACCGTCATGTTTCTCCCCAACCACTGCAATTCAGCCGTGATGTGTTTAACTACAGAAAGTTGAGTGAACTGCCTTATCATTTGCTGGAGTCTGACGACTTTGAAAGGCTGAAGCAGTCTGCCCTATGTAACTATGAGTTTCTCTTGGTGAAATTGAAAGCCACTTCAGTACTCGACGTGATGGATGACTTTATTGAAGCCCTTGCTCTCAAACCAGATGAACAAGATGTGAAGCTTGTTTTTGAGACATTGCAACTTTCGATGGAAGCTTTAAACGTGTCTGCCGATCAGTTATCATCGCAACTCATTGGACGTCTCGCATCATCTCGATCCCCTTCTCCGTTCATTGCACGCTTGTTGCGTCAGGCGCATCATCCTTCAAATCCAGCATTGATCCCCAACATTCGCTGTCTGGCACGACCAGGAGGGAGGCTGGTACACTCACTCCCAGGGCTTCACGGATCACTAGTGCTCAACCAAGATGGCCGCAAAGCAATGAATGGAGCAGATGACCAGCTGATTACACTGTGGGACGTCAAGAGTGCAAAGATCGAGAAAACCCTGGACACTTCCAGAGCAATTGGTTATGTGGACTTCTGTCTTGATGATCAGTTGGCTGTTGCTTCTTGTCGTGGAGCTATTCAGTTTTGGAACCTTGACAAAGGAGAGATGGTCTGGGAAATTCCCAGCACTGAAACTCCTGCCCCTGTCGCAGTAGCAGGAATTCGCGACACTCTGGTAGCTGTTTTAGACAACATCATTAAGTTTATAAACCTTAACGATGGAACTCTCACCAGAGATTTCGTGGATCAGAAGTTCCTTCATGACAGAATTGCCGGATTGGGAGATAACATCGCCCTTGCAAGTTCCCACGCTAGTTACACTAGAATTTATGATCTCCAAACCAAGGATATTCGTCTCGTTATTCAGGTATGTGGCGAAGACTCGGATGATGTAATCAGTGATGTGATTCTTACTCCATTCCATGGAGGTCAACTCGTCGTTGGTACAGAAAAGTCATTTGGCGTGAGAGTATTTGAATTGAAGTCGGGCAAGTGTCTTCATGTGCTTGGACCAGATATCCTGTACCCTACTGTAACCAAGAATGGGAGACACTTGTTGTGCACAAACAGCTTCAACGATATCGCAATTTGGAACTTGGAAACTGCTGTAAAGGAGAAGCAAATGCTGAAGCATCCGCCCACCACAGCTATTGTCAGAGTTTCCTGTGTAGATTTAAAAATGGTTGTGACGGTGTCTGACGACCTTATGGCACGCGTTTGGGACCTAGAGCCGCAGAGTGGTGCTGATGTTAACTTCGAGGACAACAAGGATAAAAACAGCATCCAGCAGCTTGTGCTGATCAAGAGCAGCGTCCAAAAGCAGGTCATCACGAAATCTAAAACACCTGGTCCTATTTGCGTATGGAACCTGAGTTCGTGTCAAATCATTCGAACGTTGAACAACACCAATGCAGATGAAGTACTTGTGGTAGATGAGACTCGCGCTGTTATCCGATCAGGCACAAAACTTGCTATTATCGACCTCCAAGAAGGAAAACTCATCAAGCACATGCGATCTGACTTTCCTGCCAAGACCGATAAAGTTCATCGCCACGCAAGTTCCTTGTACAAACGTCGAGATCTGGCGCTACGTCTGGCTGAAAGCCCAAGAGCTGTGTCGACGAGTTTAAAATTCAGCGATTGTGCTTTGGTTGGTGCAACACATGTTCTTATCCTCTCGAAAGACCGTTTGTATCTCAAACTTGCTTCCCTTGAAACGGGAGAACTCGTAACCAAGCTTAAAGGTGGCCAAAACGCTATCATTGAAACAGTTATGGTCAGTGGGAATGGGTTAGTTGCAGTGTGCTCGTGTGAGAACGCTCCACTCATCGTATGGGATCTGAGAGAGAAATCAAAGCGATATACACTGGAAGTCAGCGGTCACTACCCACGCTTGACAACTGCTGACATAAGCTTTAATGGACACTACCTCGTGGATGTCATGAAACTGGACAAAACCCACAAGTCCGTGGTAACCTGGGACCTGGAAACTGCCAAAGTCAAACACATAATTGGTCAGGGTATGAACGTCTGGAACGTAGCGTCCTCCTCATTGAGCATGCGTATGGTAGTGGCGGGAAGAACTGGAACCAGTGAAACTTTGCGAGTCTACGACTTAGTCACTGGTGAATTTTATCACCAGCTGAATGGACACGTTGAACCTGTGAAGGGTGTTTGTTTGTCCAAAGATGGAAGACGAGCTCTCACCTACGTTCCTCTGAGTGTTCGCGATCGCACTGTCCGCTTATGGGACTTGGTTTCCGGTACACTCCTGGCGTCCTTCACACCAGACCTCCCTGTTTCCAGCTGCATCATGACAGATGATGGCGACCAGGTTGTCATGGTTATCAACAAGTCTCGCCCGATCGTTTCCCTGACCTTGTCGCATGAGGTTGGGTCACGTGAACTGTCTGTAGATGTTTCCAACCGATATTTCAGCCACCCCACCCTTCACGGGGCCGTGTTTAATATGAGCGAGGAGCTTAAATGGGAGGACGAGGATGGTGAATCTGAAATTGATGTATGACATTCTTTAATGACATGGCACCACTTTATTGCATATGCTACAAAAGAATGTATCCAGCGTAGCTGCTTTATTTGACTGGGAACGCCAAACACAAATGTAAAGTTCGAGGCTGTTGTCTAGAATCGATAATTTTGTGTAAAGCAACACTTCTTATTTCATAACACATAGCATGAATTTGTTATAAAACGACTCTAGTTCTCTTTTAGTACGTTTTATTATATCGCTCGCTAATCTAAAGTAAGACACGAATTCAACAACCTTCTGAAGTTATTTTTACTTGTCATATCCGCGATCTTATCTGTTGGTTATTTCGTACAGATCCATGGTTATAGCCTCACGTAAGAGAGTGCATGAGTTGAAATTTTTTTATGACTTATCAGAAATAAGGGAAAAATATTACTTAGTAATACAAATACGAAACCGTTAGAATAGATCTTTTCTTCTCAAGTAGTTGCAAAATCGCTCCAGACGGAAAGAAATTTTGCAGTAAGTTTTCAAATCATAATAAGCGATGATAATTATTGGAACAAAATAAATAGAATTTTTCTTTTTAATTTATTACCCAATGAAAAGTATGTAAATTTAAGGTATAAGCATATGTATTGATGTATCAGGAAACAGTTTGTCTTCCTGGTAATCGTTTTAGATGTTTTATTTACATTTCCTAGTTAACTGGTTTACAGGCTAGCTTTTATTAACAATGATTTTATTTTAACATAACAAATGTAGATATCTATAAATGACTACAACATATTTTGAAATGGCCACAGGTGGTTTATTTTCTACGACCATACGATGATTATACGTAACTCGGGTGATGTTTGGTAAGGAAGTGTTTTTGTTAAATATTGAAGTATACAGCTGTATGTGTCATTTGTAGGTTTTAGTTTTTCATCTTCAAATTGTTTCTAAAGTCAATTTGTATTTGTACTTTTTTTATGAAGGAAGGTCAATAAAATTTACATTGGTGTTTTAACCCTAGCTCACGCGTTGTTAGGTACGCTAAGAGAACAATGGCGTATGGCAGTAGAGTTACTCGAGGTTTCACGTTTGTAGCATGATGCAGCTGGTGATATGCCTCGCGAGATAGGAATAACGCGGCTGTAAGAATTATGTTCTTATTTCGACTCGAAGGCTGCATGTGCTTTATTGATGCCTTTTGCCTAGCTGGGGATAATTTTAATTCCATGGTAAACTAACAGCGGCAAATAACCGGGCGCTCTGTTCCAAATGTTAATTTTTCCATGCGATGAACATTCGTTGTTTTTACATGTATCGGCGCAGCAGTGAAATTTTTATAGCGTTAAGGGCCCACTGACGTATATTATATGGAGACGGGGGAATTTTACGCGAGCACTCGGGTATTTCAAACCTTGTCCTTTTTGGGCGAAAAGATGAGAGGTTCCGGGAACAAGGTTCTTTCTTAAAGTGCCCCTATGATCAAATTTTTTATTTTTATTTTTTTACATTTTCATGTACTATTAGACTTTCTTTCTCATCTTGCCAAATTTCAATCCATTGCGAACATCAGAAGTCATTTTATTTTAACATATATTTCCGAGAATTTACGGCCGCCATTATTCAACCTTGTTCCAAGGCTTGGTTGCGAATGGGAAAAAGTGACGTCATAGGCTCAAAAATACCTCACGGGTTGAAATTATAATAACAATCAGCATAGAAAATTGCACGAAGAACAAGTCCAAAGTTTTTGTTGCTTTTCGCGTGATTTTCAATACTTATTGTTATTATAATTTCAACCCGTGAGGTATGTTTGAGTCTTTGACGTCACTTTCTCCCATTCGCAACCAAGCCTTGGAAACAAGGTTGATTAATGGCGGCCGTAATTTCTCGGAAATAAATGTTAAAATAAATTGACTTCTGATGTTCGTAATGAATTGAAATTTGGCAAGATGAGTAAGAAAGTCTAATTGTACACGAAAATGTAAAAAAATGAAAATCAAAAATTTGATCACAGGGGCACTTTAAACATCCCGGAAAGAAGTGACAGAGTGGATTCGAAATAGACTATAATAAATTATTTTCCTTTGTTTTTCTTGTGGCAACTGTGCAACGAGAGAGCGCGGGAACAGAGCTCCTATTCGGAGTACCATACATCTCGAACCTCCCGGGGACCAGCGAAAAGGTTCGACATAACGAAGTTAGTGTTT
The DNA here is from genome assembly GCA_024195265.1 of Dendrophyllia cribrosa. Taxonomy (NCBI): domain Eukaryota; kingdom Metazoa; phylum Cnidaria; class Anthozoa; order Scleractinia; family Dendrophylliidae; genus Dendrophyllia; species Dendrophyllia cribrosa. The sequence goes on along the minus strand of JAJLRJ010000002.1, from coordinate 44,536,411 downwards.
AAGTTTCATTGGCCGTTTTTATGCTACAGACGTTAATATCGTCTGAGACGTTAAAGTCGTCTCGAGACGACTTTAACGTCTAGTATAAAAACGGAAAATAAGCCAGACGGATTTAACGTCTGACGACTTTAACGTCTTCTTTTAAGTGCGTCGTTCAGACGCACTCAACAGACGACTTTAACGTCTTAGACGTTAAATACGTCTAGTATAAAAACGGAACGGCCTTAAAGAGGACGGATTTAGCCCTATTTTTATATTCGTGCTCTTAAATTTATTTGGGGACGACTTTAGTCGTATCCAGTCACTTCCGAGAATAGTTTTCTTTAGAAAATCTTGTGTTTTTCCCTGTGACCATCTACTTTAAAGGATCGTGTCTAAAAGTACACACGAGTGACCACGAGTGAACACGAATGACCACGAGTGACTACGAATGACCACGAGTGACCACGAGTGACCACGAGTGACCACGAGTGACCACGAGTGACCACGAGTGACCACGAGTGACCACGAGTAAGAATTCATCGAAATATTTTGCTGACATCATAATGAAGTCATCACGGCGTCATTTTATCAAATAAACGTTATTTAACCGTAAATAAACCACTCCCGGAGGCTAAAATACGCAAATAAGCAAATAATTTACTATTTTATTATTTTCCGGGGGCTGGCGGGTATCGGACAGGGTGAGGGGGAGAGGAGAGGAGAGGGGCTATGTGGGGTCGGGGGGGGGGGGGGGGGGGGGGTGTAATCTTGCCGCCACCACCCGCACCCTTTAATCCCAGTTCCCGCCAATTTTTGTTGACGTTGCCTCTTTGCGCTTTTTTTGGTGCAAAATAGTAGGTAATGTTGACTTATGTTGGGAGGGGGGTGGGAGGGGAGGGGGTGTAAAGGGCGGTGTAATCTTCCCACCATCTGTACTTTTTTATCCCGGTTTCTTTACCCGGTACCTCTTTTGCTCTTTTTTGGAATCTGCCTCTCTGCGCCTTTGCCGTCACATTTATTATCTTGTTCATCCCGTTTTCGCTATCTCTTACCCCTTCCAGAGTGAAAGAAAGAATGGGAGAGAAGGAGCTCGAGTGAGGGAGGGAGGGAGGAAGGAAGGAAAGAAGGGAAAATGGTAGGAAAGTAAAACACAATTAACTACGAAACGAAAAAATGGCAGGAAAAGAAAATTTATTGAACAAAAAGTTTCAAAGCAACTTTCCCACAATAAACCGAGACTGGAGATAAGCAAACAAATAACCGATCGAGAAGAGTGACAATTTCAACAATCTTTAGTAAAATGTTATATGTAGGAGCCAATGCTCCTATAGTATGAAATATTTCTTATGATTATAATAATCAGTGTAAAAACATGATCATAGTCTAAAACAATTCTAGTGATTTTACAAAGCGACATTTTTAAATTTCTTGAGTAATAAAAATAATACAATCGTTGAGAACAATCACCCCATACTGTAAACTTTAACAATATACAAAAAGGAACTTCTTAACAAATGGCAAACGGTTCAGCGTGTACTATTGAGCTATGGATGCATGCGGGAGGTTGATAAGCACGAAAGAAGCGTAATCTCCTCGTGCGACTCTAGCTTCTTGAGTGCCTAGCAAACCTCTTAGGTGCATTCATAACTCAATGGTACACGCTGAGCCGTTTACCATTTGTTTTATAACATAATAAAAAGAGAAAAACACTTAGATGTGCTTACAGGTAGTAGGAGGATGACCAGAGTGTTGTCATGTGCGCGTGCTATGGCGTGTGCAAAGTATTTTCGCAGACTTCTCGTTCAAAATATTTTCGTTGAATAAGTATAGTTTTCCGTGTCAATGTGGATTTGTAAATCTTTTATGTTATGAATGACTTTTGTACACCTGCTCTCAATATTGAAGTAAAATCAAATTATAGTTGCATAGCAACTGACGCGTACTGCTTTGAGCGCGCGCTAGCTTTCGTCAGCGTTTATCCATGGGCAAATAGTAAATGGGTAATTTACCAACCAATGACACAGTTAATTTCAAAAAATGCAATAGCAACCACACTGACCAGGCCAGGGATGACATTCTCCCACCTATAAATAAATGGAACCAGCAAATTAATGCAAACTGAACTACTTGTCAGAGTACTGATATATTTAACAATAATCACCGTTTGACTAGATAAGTCCTAGCCGACGACAGACACACATTTGATAAAAAACAACAACGCGATCTGAGCAAGAACTGAGCATGCAATCTGTCGTAAATCGAAAGTGAGATTTCAAAAACTAGAAGTTTCATTTTGAAATCTATCAAAGCATTTTAACTACCGGGACAATTTAAACATCGCCTGAAGAGGTATTAGTAATGGTAACAGGACTGAGTGGAGTTCAACTCAGGGAGTATAATCGGGTGAATAGTTTTAATTGATTTTGATTGGTTAGAATGGGCTTGATGAACCAAACTGAGGCTGGTAACATTTGCTGCTTAATTTTCATTGGCTGTTTAGTTGTCCGATTACAAGCTACTTGTAATCGGACAGGTCAAATCGGACAGTTTTGGTGCTGCAACATTCAAATTAAGCAGTAAATAAGGGTTGTTAAGCACCAATCACATTCGAGCATTTTGTTATTGACACAATAACTAATTTAAAAAGTACTTACTAAAGAAGTCAACTACATTGACGGAGACTGACTTACATAAGTTTTATACCAAAGTCAAAGCAATTGATTGCCAGCTGCTGTGCAAAGGTAAGTCCCTCGAACATTGTGCGATCTACGTGCACAAAACCTCCAAAGACAGGATTTTTCCTGGTAATGTGGCTGGTTATGGGATGCTTGACAATGATTTGTTTGGTGGTATACGATAATTCTGCGAGAAGTCTTCGCCACACCCGTAGCACTTCTTTACTGCTGGTGGTAACTCGCAGAGTGTATACTGGTATGGCGAAAAGCCAGAATGCCACTGCATTGCCATCGGGTGATAATGACTTTGGTAGGAGAGGGATGCTGGAGTCGTTGCAACAGGAACTTGCGCTTGATCCATCTGGTACAAGCCCTGGAAAATGGGGACACCGTTTGACGCAGTTGTTTGGCTGATGGAAGGTGGGATGACTGTCATCGGAGCTTGATTGACAAAGGGAGTAACACCGGGGGGGTTAACGCAAAGAGGAGTTGTCATTGACTGATGCATTTGAAGTGGATTAGCCGAGTGAGACTCCTTTGGTTTTTGGACTCGTCTTCGAGTCTTCTGTGCTTCACCTGGTTTGAGACCCTTTTCTGATAATTTCAAACCAGTCTCTATGGCTGCTGTGAGGTGGATGTCGCCCTGGTAATTCTTTTTACTCTTCTTTCGAGAAAGTTTGGCTTTAGGTCTGCCAAATATTCGAATAGGAGACCTTGCTCTTCAGCCACGGCAACAGTATCTGCGCAGAGCCCAAGACCGTTGTATGTACTGCACTGGCAACTAAATAAGTTGGACTTTGAATTTACTGCCTGGACAATCAGAGGGATTCCTCCACTGCGGCTTTTAACTGTTCGCATTCTTGGATCGTTAGACGCCGCTTCCTTGATGGCATTTGGCTCATTCAGTAAAAATTCTGCCTTGCCGAAAATATCTTGCAGTGTCGTTAGCCGCACGCAGTCATCTGGTATTGCTGCCTCCTCCGCTTGTATACTAAGTTGTCTGTGACTGTGGATGGAAGCTGTTGCACGATTATGAGTTTGGGGTTGCCTTGGATCCTCCTCCAACATTTCTTCGGATTCGAATGCGCTCTGGATACGCGATGACTTGTGGAATATGCGCCGTGGGGGCTAGCACTAAGGAATTTCTTTAAGTGTTCATTTCTCTCATCCCTCTGTAGGTCCTTCCACTCGTCGTAAGACTTTCTGAACTTGCTGAATTCAGGGGAAAGGCTATAAGGGCCTTCGCCATAAATTGCCTTGGCAGCGTCAGAGTATAGACGAATATTTCGTCCCTTTAAAGCCTCAAGTGCTGCCGAAAGGGGTGCCTCACGATAAGTTACACCAGTATTTTTCACAGCGTCGTTGATTTCGGTTTTAGACATGAAGTGTAACCACTCGATAGGATTCTGTCCATAGACTCCTTAAATACCTGCTTTGTTTCTGACGTACTTAGTCATATGACATTGGATCTTTTCCTCCTTATGCCTCTCAAAATATTGGGTGAACTTAGGAGGATCATTGCGTGTGGTGGTTCTTTCAATTTCGTCCCACCGCTTTTTAAACTGTGCAACCTTTTCGACGAATTCCTTTTCATCTTCACAATCGCAAAGGCAACCATCCGACGTACACTTAGGACCACCAAATATGTCCGAAAGAATTTGCTGTTTTTGGGTGGTAGGGAACCTTAGCTCGTCTAATTTACGCTCAACGTTAGCCTTAACATGCTCTTGACCAAAAAGGTGAACTGTTCCGAGGGTTTCAGATAAAATTCCGTTATAAAGGGCGGCCTCCTCATCGGTTCCTAGGATGCTTAGCTTTTCGAGGGTAGGACTTCCACGCTTGACGGATTGCCAGAAGCATTGAAATTCTTCTTCGGTTTTGCTTCGGTGAACTAACAGTGGCCCTGGAAACCATGGATGCTTCCCAGTCGTTGACAGAAGGCTCAAGTTCATGTAGCCTGTCTGAGTGAAGTAGAACTCACTGAAGTTAAAGGTTGTGTCGACAACAAGAGGGCTGGGGTTTCCGTGCTGCATGGTGCAAAATCTTTCGAAGTCCTTCAATGTTTGATTCAGGTATGCCACAATAGATGGCTGATTACCAGAGCGCAATGTAAACTCCTGAATATAAGGCTGTGACTTGTCCAAGATGTAGGGAGTTCTTTCAGTGCTTTGATTGAGGAACTGCAAAATGACATCCTTTAGATCGGCACCCCTTTTACCTCTTGGTTCGCCGTAGTTGTATCTATGAAAAGAGGGGAAAGCTTCAAATGTCAGGTTAGGGCAGCATGAAAAAGTCAAGACGTGACATCATGGGTAGTGCCGAATTATTTTAACCCTCGGACGCACAAGTGGGGGGGGGAGGTTAAGGTTTTTCTCGGATTTTTTAAAGAGCATTTATTGTTGGCACATACCTTCTTCAGTAGCTGTTCGTTTATCCTTTTAACATATTTTTCTAAGTTTGGCGACAACCGGTTGCTATGGTGACATGATGTAACGTCATAAGTGGCAGTAGCATGAGGTCAATCCATTTTTGTACTATAAAAATGGGAGTTTTTCATTTTTTTCGGTGAAAAAACATATAAAATGCTATCAAAAGCAGCAAATGTTTAATTGTACCATATTTTGCAACTCTAGCAAAAAATATTTGCAGTTTCCGCATTTTTCCAATAAAGTTGAATTTTTAGTAAAATCCAAGATGGCGGCCATATTGGATGACGTCACGGACCCCCAGCTTCTTGTAGAGTACATCACAGGCTATCTTTTAGATGTAAAACATTTCGAAATATTGTAACACCGCAAAGGGGGGGGAGGGGGGAATAAGTTTGCGCGTACGACCGAGGGTTAAATCATCAACATTTTTCCGCCCCTTTTTTATGCTGTATGCTACGATCCTACACCAGGTAATGGATCACTGCACTCTGTAATGGTCTAAGTCGATACGAATCGGACGCACACTAAAGAGCCGGTCAGAGTGTTCCACCTGTCGCATCTAACATTTTTCTGAAGAAAGGTGCATGGTTACCTTTTAAAGGGAAAGTATCACGGGGATTTGGTGTCATTTTAAAAAACAAAAAAAATGTTATTGTATGATCAGAAACCGATAAATAAAGCTCCAACGGTGTGATAAATTATCACAAAATATCAAAACTGTCATTTAGTGTCCCTGCTCATAGACGGACTGGGTCTCAATGAATTACAACTTGAAAAGAATTAGCCTAATCTTTTTCAAGTTACCACATTTTCGTCTCCAAATGGACTAGAACAGACCATAATCTGTCTCTCTTTCAATCTTGGTGTTTTAGTATTATTTTGTAAATAAGTAAAGGTATTGTAAAATGGCTTTGACCAAAAAAAAAACATCAAAATTCCCGTGATACTTCCCCTTTAAATTGGAGACAATATTTATGTCTAGGAATAAAATTAAGTGAGCAAATTAACTTACCTATAATTTGTTATCTGCTTAGGGTCTCTAATACTTGAGCAGTCAGTTTCAGAATCAAGCAGATCATTTTTCTCGGAAGACTCTTGTGCAATTATTCTTGGGGCTCTTGTGTCCATCGCCGCCTTTGTTCTGCATTCCACTTTGAGGGAGTGTTCCCGAGGCCTGAATGCTGTGACTGTTGGCCCCGCATTGGCATTTCCATGGGTGTCCCCCTGAATTTCGTCACACTGGGTGCCAGCACTAAAACTGTAGTGCACAACAATGAATGGATTAATTAGCTTGAAACTTGGAAGATCTTTTAGTCTGCCGTAAACCAAATTGTACTCGCTGAGTGACAAAAGGAACATTATTATTCTGGTGAATGAACCTCCTTCCGCCATAGTCTTCTTGTGGACTGCTCTACGACGAATAACAGCGCAGACGTTCTTTATGTCAACGGTTTTAGCTTTCCATCCCTTACTGGTTCTAGTATTATATGCACCCGATACCACTTTGCCTTCACTGTCACGGGAAACGTATACTTCAGTACTCATTTCCAAAGTTTGCGAGTCCTCGTTTTTGACAATCTCGTAAAAACGAACGCTGTCCTTTTTCAAAAATGCCCCTGCTGTATCGTCGGCGTCCAAGTCATATGGGTGTCTTAAGCCTATTGCCTCTTGATTTAAAACAAAAGTGGCAGTTTCCTTTATCTTTAGAGGCTTTTGAAGTGCTTGTTTGCCTTCATCTGGACCAAAAATGCACAATGTAGCGATCTCATTAATTTCAGGACTTTTCCTGTGAAGAATCGGCAACTTTACATTCCCCCTTTAGTACTCGATGGTACCGTCTGCGACGTCTACAGTATTAAATTCCGATTTTAAAGATCTAATATGACTGTGACTTGTACTACCGCTCTCCACAGGCTCGTCATCATCAGACAATACAATGACATCTTCAACTGACCTCTTCTTATTTTTTGGAGTAAACTCCTTTCTTTTGTTAGATTCCATGGGAAACAGTCAAACTGCAATATAAATGAATTAAAACGAACCTCTTGAGAATGAAATCACCACGAAGTACTACTTTATATGGAATTTTACTTTTTAAATTAAAGTATATCGTAGAGTGCTTATTTTCCTTTCCCAACCAACACGGACGCCAGCACTCCCCCCACACACCCCCCAAAGCGCACCGCCCTCCTACCAAATAAAAAAATTAACGCTCCGTAAAGTATTAAAAGTTCTGAGAAAGAAAACCTACTAGGGGTCCCGACCATTTGACTTTTGAGGAGGGGAGGGGTGGGGGTGTTTGGGCAAGGATTGTATTCCAAGCCGCCTAATGTGATCGAATTTTGTCCTAACTTCTTGGTTAAAATATAAGACCATAAATTCCATGCAATAATTCTTTCGCTCCAAATCTGTTTGCAAGATATTTTGATAATTTCTTTTTGAAATCAACCAACTCCCCCCCCCCCCCCCCCCCCCCTTCTTATTTATACCAAAAGGGAAGATTGAAGTTTTCGGTTTGCCTTATTTCCTCAGATAACCACTCCACTCAAAAGGCGTCAGCTTTCGAAGGCTCAAAAATCATTGTATAACAAAAATGAAATACAATACAGAAAAATGGACAGGCTTAAATGTGTTCTAGGAGATTTCAGTTTCAATTTGAAATCTCCCAGGAAATGTACGATGCAGTCATAGAATAAAGTAGATGGAAGGACTGTCGTTTCCTTACTTACCAAACATTGGAAGGTAAATCGTCTGGCTCCGTGAAAAATACTGTTGTGTCACAGGTAAATCGTTTGGCTCCGCTAACGAAATCGAAATCGAATTGACTCCGTTCCGCCAAGAAGAGGGACCAAAAATATTAAACTGTCAACATAAAGCCGCGACAGCGAATGAAAGACGCGACGATCGTGTCTAAAAGTACACACGAGTGACCACGAGTGACCACGAGTGACCACGAGTGACCACGAATGACCACGAGTGACCACGAGTGACCACGAATGACCACGAGTGACCACGAATGACCACGAGTGACCACGAGTAAGAATTCATCAAAATATTTTCCTGACATCATAATGACGTCATGTTATCAAATAAACGCTATTAAACCGTAAATAAACCACTCCCGGAGGCTAAAACATATAAATAATTAAATAATTTACCATTATATGAATATGAATATATGAAAATCATATATTATATATGTAAACTGCGGATAAACATTAGTGAAATTTTATGAAAAAATTCGGGTTTGAACGGGATTCGAACCAACGACTTTGCGATACCAGTGCAATGCTTTAATCCCAGTTCCTGCCAATTTTCGTTGACTTTCCCTCTTTGCGCTTTTTTTGGTTGCAAAATAGTAGGTAGTATTGTTTTATATTGGGGTGTTGGGGGAGGGGAGGGGGGTTATGGGTGGTGTAATCTTCCCACCACCCGTACTCTTTTATCCCGGTTTTTTGTTCCCACACCTCTTTTGTTTTTTTTTTTACTTGAATTTGCCTCCCTGCGCCTTTGCCGTCACATTTATTATCTTGTTCATCCCGTTTTGCATCTCTGCGCTTTCCGCTTTTTCTTTTTTGTTCTCCCGGCCCGCCCCTATCCTTCCGGATTCGGGTTCATTTTCGGACGAAATATTGAATATATATTCCAGCCGTACACAGTCAGCTGTTACCCTAAAATTAAAAAAAAAACGTAGCATATTACAATGAACTATATGTTGCTTTACATCTTGCTGGAAGAGGGTAAATTACAAACATATTTCTTGAAGTCTACAAAAATTATTGAAATAAAATTTGTCTCATAACTAAATGTTTTTTATATCGATTTTGGGTAAAAACGTACAGTTTTCCGTGTGTCGGCATAACGACTCACGTTGAATTTCCCACGCTATTCAAATGGGCCAAATATTTTCTTGCACGGCCAATACATTGCATTTGTAGTTGTTGCGTCTTTCCTTCGCTGCCGCAGTTTTATGTGTGCACGAGAGCGACTTAATACACTCTTGACAGTTAATTTTTGGTCTCTCTTCTTCGCAAATTTAGTTGATTTTAATACCTATACTGCTACACCTTTGTAACGGAGACAGTTCATTAACCCAGTGTAAACGATTGTTAGCGGAGCCAGACGATTTACCTGTGGTATTTTAGCCTTTGACGCCTTTTGAATAAAAAAAATGAACCAAAGAAGCGCCTACTCCCGCAGGCTAGTGATGTTTGGATCTTGAATGTTTAGTCATTGAAATTGCTTAATTAACACTTGACCAGGATGACCGAGAGAGTGGTTATCTGAGGAATTAAGGCAAACCGAAAACATCAATCTTCCCATTTGGTATCTTGTAAACAGACTTGGAGTAAAAAAATTATTGCTTGGAGTTTATGGTCTTATATTTTAACCAAGAAGTTAGGAAAAAATTCGATCACATTAGATTGGAAATTTTTTTGGGGCCAAACAACCCCCCCCCCCCCCCCCCCAACCACAGGAGGGTGGTGCGCTTTCATGGGGAGGGGGGCGTCAAAAGTATGTGGCTTCAAAGATGGGGATCAGACGAAATGAAAGGCTCCTATGAGACAACCCGTGAATAAGCAATGGTAACGAGATAAGCTTATAATATCCTTTTATACTGACACGGTTCGATATTATATAAAATTAAACGTAATGACTTCTGAAGAATGCAATAAAAACGTTCACGGCGAGATTTGAACTCGAGCCGTCTGACTGCTGTCTGATAGCCATAACAGGAACCACGCCACTAGGCCAAGAAAACCTACGATAACTGGAAGGGTAAAATTGTATTATTTTAACGTAGAAATGCGGTAAAACGTGTATTAAAATCCGTTTCAAGTCTGCAGCTCAGTTTTAATTTTGCAATAAAATACTCTAAATGCGAAACATCTTTAAGCCGTTTATTGTTGTTTATATTCGTTTATAACTAGTAGTAATCATAGATTATAGTGCGTCTCCTTATCCCGTGGCACCTCGTCTTGACCTAGTACCTCAGTTTCATGAATGAATTCAGCCACTGTTTAAAAGGGCTATGTCGCGAGATATGTCACGCAGGCAAAAACGTCGGGCCGACATCAAACAAATTCACGCTATCGCCGTGGGATCGGGCAAAATCCTGCCGTGCTGTGTACTCCGAAAGGTCTCAGATTTTTTCGACATTTAAATAGTATATTTGTCTTGATTTCATTTCGGTTATTTCTCCGATTCTGAAATCATACTCCTCAGTACATGTACTAATACCGGAACCGGAAATTTCTGAGAAAGCCTGAAAAAAAGTGCTCCCGTGATAAACTTCTTGGACACCGCGTTAATGGAGCATGAAATCGACGATTAAGTCCCGCAACATTCAACGTGAATTTCGCAGGGTTTTTCGGATAAAATTACAACTACCAGTTGCAAGTAAGACCAAGACTGTTGAATATAATTCCTTTATTAGCTAGACAAATTTTAGTCACAAAACTGCGAAATCTTTAGTCGCAAATGCGCCCGATACAGGCGCAATTTCGAGCACTGTCAAGTTTATAATCTGCGTTCGCCTGGCGGTCAGTGAATTATTGCTACAAGACATACAACGAATTGCACCGTACCGTAGAACATCGCGAAGAACGACGTCGGTATTTAGGTGAAAGCTTCCCAAATCAGGTAGAGAACCACAGCAAAATCAAGATAGAACATTCAAAACATACCAGAACGGTAGCGAGGAAAATCCGATAACTTCTTGCTTGATTCCAAAGAGACACAACAACTTACTTGGTCCGGAGAAGAACCTTCGTCCAATTTTTCCACTGCGGACTTTTAGTTGGCATTGAAATATTGAGCCGTACGATTCCAAAATAGGGAAAATATCCGAAACTAAATCAAGACAAATAGATTATTCACATGTGACATTTCGGAACCCCAGCTCCCCAGGATGATGCGCGCCTGATTTCCACGCGCTGGGAATGCTGGATACTATTGTGACGTTTCAAGATGGCGCAGATTTGGTACCGACACTTTTCTCGATTCGTTCCGCCTAGCCGACAAGATTGGGAAGCGTCTCCTTCGTCGACGCAACAAATAAGTTATTGTTATCGCTGTTCTTGTTACGCAACGCATTCGATAAGATTGCCAAATGTAGCTTTTTAACGCGTAACGCAGTGTACGGTATTTTTAAATTATAAACACGGCTCGATATCTTTTAAAATAGTAATTCGCGATATGATGTGTGTTGTTTAAGATCAAAATATTCTGTTCAGTAGAAATACGCAAGGATATATTTTCACTTGAGAAACAGATCAGATCCACTGACGACATATGAAAGTTGACCTTTAACGCATAACCGTGTCCAGTTCTCTCCTATTTCAATTAAACAATGCGTATTTGTACTGTCACGCTAAGACATGAAAGACATAAAGACAAAAATTGGCGGGAACTGGGATTAAAGGGTACGGATGGTGGTACCCCTCCCCTCTCCCCCCCTCCCCCCTCCCCCCTCCCCCCCTCCCCCCCTCCCCCCTCCCCCCTCCCCCCTCCCCCACCCTGTCCGATACCCGCCGTTTTGATAAAAGGATAAAATGGTAAATTATTTACTTATTTACTTATTTTAGGGTACGGATGGTGGTACCCCTCCCCCCCCTCCCCCCTCCCCCCCCTCCCCCCCCCTCCCCCCCTCCCCCCTCCCCCCTCCCCCCTCCCCCACCCTGTCCGATACCCGCCGTTTTGATAAAAGGATAAAATGGTAAATTATTTACTTATTTACTTATTTTAGCCTCCGGGAGTGATTTATTTACGGTTAAATAGGGTTTATTTAAGAAAATGACGTCATTATGATGTCAGCAAAATATTTTGATGAATTCTTACTCGTGGTCACTGGTGGTCACTCGTGGTCATTCGTGGTCACTCGTGGTCACTCGTGGTCACTCGTGTGTACTTTTAGACACGATCACTTTAAAGCGTCCCGTTTTTATACCAGACGCATTTAACGTCTGAGACGTTAATTGCGTCTGGACGACTTTAACGTCTCAAGCATAAAAACGGCAATTCTCTTTCTTCTGCTAAAAGGAATACTGTACAGTAAGAAGTACTGAGTACGTGCTCCTCAAAGCAGTAGGAAGTGAGATAAATATTTTATGTGTCACAATGTGCAGTGCTGTATGGGTGCAACAGAGCAATCGATGCTTGAAATTTAAAAGCCTCGATTAAAATCCAGATGTTTTTCTCTCGTTGGTGTTGGTTCGAGATATCGGGGGTGAAATTATTTTTCTTGCGGGAACACAAAGAGCAAAACTCCATCTTGCTCGCTGGGGTAGCCATTCAGAGGGCAGGATTTGTTTCATCTTGCCAGCTCGCAGGACCAGCCATATGACTCGCACGTACAGATTTATTGGAGGTCAAATCGAATATCGAACAGCACCTTGAACCCGGGGGGGGGGGGGGGGGGGGGGGGGGGGGGGGGGGGTACTTCCTATAATGGGCTATACGGGGATGCTCCGTCCGAAAGGGGTACCTTTTTTAGGCTGGAGGTATATGAAAGGGTAGGGATTTCACGAGTTGAAGTATGCGAAAGGGTAGGGATTTCACGAAGTATAGGACAGGGTAGCGAAAACACGAGTTGAAGCATAAAAAAGGTAGGAAAAACTGCCATTTAAGTATTATAAAAAGCGCCTTTCAAAATATATCAAACAGACGCACGTAAAGGCTATATGAAAGGGGCACCATTTTAAATGAAAGGTATATGAAAGGGGTACCATTTTCAATGAAAGGTATATGAAAGGGGTACCTTTTCTGTCAAAAACGGTATATGAAAGGGTAAAGGTTTGGACCTCGGGGCGGAGCATCCCCGTACAAAACTTTGTTGAGTACCCCCCCGAACATAGTAAATCATAGTAAATATACATAGTAAAGCACAGCTCATAAGCTTTCATTTCAATGTTTTATATTTTGAAAGGATTAACTCCAATGCTTGAACGTTCGAGCACAAAATTGCGACGAGTAAACCGGGATAAGTTTGAGGTCAGGGCGTGACACGGTGTTAGCGCGTTACATCGGCCACTGATTCTCGCTTGTATTTACCTCTCTTGTTTTAGACTCATTAACTTACCGCTAAGTGCAAAATAGCTAAGTTACATGGCTGAAAAAGGCTTTAAGCGAAGACTAACGTTCACTGCATTTCAGATAGGCGAGTGAAAGGCGTGCTTTTGATTCACTGTAAGCTTACTATTGTGCAAATAGTCAAAGTTTCTGTGTTGATCAATGATGAAGAGAACAAAAACATGCTGATGTCTTTTAAAGCATGGAGGAAACAGCAATTAACATTAGCATTCTAAAGACCGGTAGAGTCTAAATGCAAAATCTCAGAAGGAGGTCGGACACTTTAATGAGAATATATAACGGAGTAACTGGTTGGCTTTCAGTTGGAGTCTAGTTGGGGTTGGGGTTGGTAGTTTATATAGGCCTAAACAACCCGAAATATTATGGAATTTAATGACAGTTTTTAAATACAATTAGATTACAGAATTAGGCTGGTATGGACATAGTTAGGTTAGCTTAATCAAAGTGTATTTGGAAATACAGATGGTTAAAAATATTATAAGCGCGACGTTTCGGTGTCGTACTGACACCATTATAGTTAGGTTAGTATAGGATATTTAAATAACATTGTTAACACGGACCCATAAGCTGTATAAGCTTTAATTTTGAGAAGCTAGGTGGTACTCTGGTACAGTGGGCTATGTAAGCCTAAGCCTAGCTGAGGTCACAGGCTCAATCCTGAGTGGGGATTTTAGATTTTCTTTTTACACTTAAAAATGCATTGAAATTAAATTCGACTTTAAGAAAAATCTAAAAGTCCAACGCAGAATCGAACCTGTCACTTCAGCTAGTGTCAGCCAACACTACCAGAGGACCACCAAGATATGACTTGCTGATCCAGCTAATCCGCTTTTTACGTCATATAATTCTCAATAAGGTGTCCAACCTCCTCCAGACTCTTCCCATACAGTCGACCTCAATACAGCGTCTTTACAGGGTCAAACAACAGATCTACCCCAAAACTAATACTGCCAGTTTTTATCACAAAGCTGGAGGAGTATTTCTTGTGATTATGAAAGAGTAGGGAAATTGGCTAGTAATTTAATTCAAGTTACCATACGGAAAATAGCTGCAAAAAAGACTGATAATTGTGATATTTGCAGTGAATTTGACCTGCGCATGCGTGTGAACTCTTTATTATTCACAGCAGAAGTTATTTAGAAGTTAATTAGTAAAATTTTAACATGAAGGTCCCGACAGAACCAAGTATCCGTATCATTTGTATAGAAGTCAATAGGGGCTTCAGTGTATTTTGCCAAATTCGACTCTTCTTTTAGTTGTTTGAAGAAACGAATAAAGCCGGCTTGAGAATGATGGAAAATGGCTGTATTCGCAGATTAAATGCTTGCTGGCAAGCCTGCACCGTTATGGCTAAAAAAATTTTCGCGACTCGTTTTGATTTTTTTCTTTCTAGCTGCCGTGTTGCTGTGTATAGGTGGATACGTGTGTGATTTTCAGTTTCGTTAAGGCTGGTTTTGACTAAGGACAGAGTCGGAGTCTTAATCAGAAGTGCAGAGCGTTACGATCTAGTGAAAATCCAATCGACGGAATCGGAAGAAGATTACGGAGTCATAATCAGAAGAAAATGAAACCGGACGTTCTCATTCTTCCGACTCCGATTCCGTCGAGCTTATGACTCCGCTTACGACTCCGATTTTCGATTTTTAAGAAATAAAGAACAATATTTTTAGTAAATTGCAAATGGATCTCACAGACAAAGGAGTCTGGTTGTATTCGAATGACCGGCTGAGTGTAAAAAAGGGTCTAAAATTGGGCCAATTTCCAAGTTTCAACTTTTTGGAAGAAAAATCCAAGAAAACATTTTAAATTGAGACCCAGGCGTACGTTTCTCGAAAGTCCCGTAAACTTTTCGGGCCCGAAAAGTTGTGTTATGTGCAGTAAGTTTACAAACAAGGATTCAATATTCTTTGATTTAAAAGCTTAAAAAAAATCCAAGTTTTCTAAAATCGCTGCGCTGGTTTGCGGGATAAAAATTCCATCGCCATTCGAAAGAAATTTAATTTTAAAAACAGCTTTCGGGAGTTTTAAGAAACGCACGCCAGGGGCCCGTTTCTCAAATGTCCCGATAACTTTTCGGGTGGGGCCCGTTTCACGAAAGTCCCGATAACTTTTCGGGTCCGGTATGCTATTTTATGCGCACAATGTTTAAAATTTTGCTGGTTTTGAAAGCCTAAGCAATAAAATTCTGAGTTGACGAAACAAGTCGGGGTGGTTTGTAGGCTAAAAACTACACTTCCATTCTACAGATTCTAATTTTAAAATATAGCTCCGGGCCCGAAAAGTTATCGGGACCTTTGAGAAACGGGCCATCGGAAAGCTATTTTCTGTCTGCAATGTTCACATTAAAGATGCATATTTGTTGGTTTTAAAGGCTAAGCAATAAAATTCTAAGGTGCCGAAATAATTCCGGCTAGTTTGGGGGTTAATACACCCTATAGATTCTGATTTTAAAATTTAGCTCCGGGCCCGGAAGTTATCGGGACTTTGAGAAACGGGCCTCTGGACATGAATCTGCAATTTACATTTTGTAAAAAGCACTTAAAAACAAAAGCTACGTTAGAATCAAGCTCCTTCCTGTAAATGTAGAATTAAACAATAAAAATTTAATCAGGCATTCCCAGACCATCACCAAAACGAACTTAAAAAGGGAATATTTTTTATTCCCATCTCTTTGAATTTTAATACCATCGCCCTTGGTGGGATCCATTACAATGCATAGGTATAGTATCCACGAGCCAATCAGAGAAAAGTATTGAGCACGTGGAATGAGGTGATCTGGCGCGCACTTTTCAGCTGAATATTTCACCGACAACTCGCCAAGTCAACAACAAAATTTTCTAACTCTTTTGATCGCCAGAGTGTAAACGAAAGTAGGAAGAACACACCAGAAAAGGACAATGAATTTCATTTCACGTGGTCCGTTGGAAACAAGTTGGATGCGCGTTGCTTTTCAATTCAAAGCCACGGATATTCTAAAAGGTAAGCTTAATTGTTGTTTTTCTACACTTTAAATGAACGATTATATACAACCAGAAACCCATAAGTGGGTTGAAACGTGTAACGCGCATTCACAGCTTCCGAATATTCATTTTTGGTTTAGTACCATATTTGGAAACCCCTCGGTCCAGGGAGATTGGAACCAAGCTGTTCTGGCGAATTGATTGGTTATTATTTTTATCTTGATTTTCCAAATATGGCTGTAACAACTTCTTAGCAAAATGAATAATCGGAAGCTTGTTTTGAAGCGTGCAAAAGACAGTTGCACGTTTCAACCCACTTATGGGTTTCTGATAACAAGCGGGCCTTTTTTTCATTTTCCCGCTAAAAAATAATCGCCCGCGCGAAAATTTCCCGCCATTTTACGGCATTTCACAGCCGCGAGTTGCTCTGAATTAAGGTGGCTGAACACAGTTTTACTGTACCTATGCATCATTCATTGTCATTTTAAAACCACTAACGTCTGGGCGCCCAAAATTGGCGAGGCATAAGATTAAGCAACAAGCCTTATATTTTGATATTTTTGTCGAGCTTTTAGGGTGTTGCCATGGCAACAAGGTGGACTGTAAATCAACCTGCAATATTTGGTTTCGTTTATTTTCAGAAAATCTAGTCGTTAGATTTTGTCCATCATTTGTCTCCAGTAAACTCGTAAAAATGTTCGCGTGTTAACACTGGTGTCATGTAATTTTGACAGAGGGATCTTCCCTAATTTGTGGTTTAATATGTTTGCGTTTTGTAAAAATCTCCTCTGTTAACTAGATTTCAAATTTTTGATGGTAGGTGAGTTCGGCATATTCGGAACTATTATTGTGCCAAATTTCGTGAAATTCTAACGAGTGGTTCCGTAGAAATCAGCACGTTTCCGAGGAAAGTCGCTAAAACATGCAGTCACAATTTTTTGGTCAACCCGCATGCGTTGCATTTGACTGGGCTCTCAATCCAAAGACAAAAACGACCAAAAAGGCAGTGCATTTCTTCAATAGTTCTATAAATTATCTATTGATTAAACAAACATCTTTACGAACAACAAATTGTTTGATTTTAAGACGAAAAACAACACTTTCGCGATCCACGCTGAGCAAAATAAAATGATCGCTGAATAGGCGCCACGTTTGTTTTTCTCAAAACTCTGCACGTGCTGACTCACGTAAGCAGCTGAAATTGAAGAGCGCGTGCAAACTGTGTTCAGCCACCTTAATTATCAGTGTTTTGCTTAAGCCGCGGCTTTACAAAAGAGTATCTAGCCAATAAGATTTAAGAACTTAAGCGAGGCTCAGGTTTAATTATCAACCCAGCCTCGCGCGGTCTTTGTTGCAACATTTTGTCACCAAAATTTGTCGCGCGTGTAGCCACTACCGTACGCTGGCGACGCGACAATTTTTCAAAAAATCGCATCACCTGTGCAAGCAAAAAATCGCACGTGTAGCCGCGGCTTTAGCGGATTATAAAATGAATCCTCTGAGAGCCAAAAAATTTCGATTTTTCCGCGTTTTTGAATAAATTAGCGGGAAAATATGCTCTTGTCGTTTATGTGGTATCAAGGGATTTGGTAGTGTATCTAAGGAGTTGTCGTATGTTAATTTATTCTCTTGGTGCTCTTCGCTGGAGGCAGTTGACTTTTGTTTTTGGAATGGCTCAAGATGGAGCCAGTGCTGCTGCAGTTACTGCAATTTCGCCAGAGCAAAGCGCGTTTTTGGAAGCTCAGAAGAACGCCATCCTCACTGCTGTTAATTCCCAGGGTCTCGAGAGCAATTATTACAAGCGCATTCCGATCTTGCGTCGCAGATTTCGGTTGAAGTTCAGTCAGATAACTACGTTTTTCAAGAAAAGAGGGAACGAACAGCAGTTCAACTTTAACCGTAAGATTCTCAAGACGTCCAACGCAGCCGTGAAAGCATTGGAGGATCGTAACATCGCTAAAGCGAAGGAGGAACTTGCTCAAGGTATTTCGCTACTTGTTTGCAGGATAAGAAGCGTAAAACGAGCTCTATATGTATCCACTTGTTTTCTTAATGACAACTCTAAAGGACCCAAATCTTTAACGCTTTCGATCACTGAATTAGAGCAGGGTGTTTATAGTACTTTACGATTTTTATTCAAGGGAAACTGCGTGCATGTTTGCCTTTTTGGCGTGATACCATCCAGGCGTCAGATTTTGTGCTTGACATTATCGAGCATGGTACAAAATTCTCTTTCATCAATCACCTCCACCGTATTCCTTTGAAAATAGATCTTCTGCTCTGCACCGGGATAACTTTGTTTGTGAGGCGATTTCCGAGTTCTGGAGAGGAGGTGGTTATTTAGTTCTGATGTATCTCGATGATTGCGCCGATTCGGGGAAATGTATCATTCGATCGTGCGAAAAGTCTCAGCTGCAAAGTCCGCCGAGATCTCGTTTCATCCAGTTTTTCGCGGAATGATGGAATGATCTTGGAGCCGTGCGGCCTCCAGTGAGCACGCAATAGCAAAGTGTGTTTATGTTTTTATTTTGTCTCCTTGCGTTTCGCATGAGTGTTATGATATTTGGGAAATTTAGACAAGAGCTCCTATTTACGAGCACAAGCATCTATACTTGGATCTTCTGGTCTTTCTGTTCAACACATCGCCAAACTACTCAAACAAAGCCGCGAACGGCGGCTCAAACTAGCATGGGCAAACGTCCCGTTTTCCGGCTCATGGCTGGTGTACGACGACCTGACTGACGTTTACAATACAACCTACCTAACGCAATAAAATACAATAGGGAAGATATCAGTGACGTCACCAATTGTTATTAATGTGCCAACCAGAGCCTTATTGGCTGCCGAAACAAAGGGTTCTTTTGTTCCAATGGTTGGCACATTTGAATAACAAAAAGAATGTTTGTAAACAGATATCATCCCTATACAATAGTCGTACACCAGCCATGAGCCCGTTTTCCACGCTACAAGAATTATCACACTCCATGCCGGAGCGGCTACGAAACAATGTGATAAAAAAATTGGAGGCCACTCAAGTTACTAAAACTGCGTATGAAAATAGTGTACATAACAGTTACGAAATGCTGGTATTTTGATGCATGTATCGCTTGTGAATCGAAAGTTATTTTAATATAAATCAGAGAAACGAACTTTTGGGACACCCTGTATATATTATATATCAATAGAAAGCTCAATAAATGTAGTTTGCGATAAAAATAGAATTTTAGCGACCTTTTCTTGGTTGTTCAATTGAATTTATCGGTTATCGGATGCCGCGACAAGAGCACAATTATGGCTGCAACCGCACTAGAGTAGTTAAGGTCGCGGGGGACAGGTTCCGCTCATTAGTATGCATTTATGAAAAGAGTATGCACGAAGTGCGACGGCTGATACCGAAAATGCGCGAAATATTCACGAACAGGTTCTGTAATGTTTCTGCATCAATAATTGCACGTGCAAAGCGCTGTCTGATAAAATACACTATTATTCAACGCATTGTTCTTTCTGCATGAAGTGTTGACAACAGCCTGTGGATTAAAATTAGTAAAATTACCATAAATATATATTTTTTGCATTCGTGTTTGCTCGGGAAGCCTTTGGAAGCGCAAAAACAAGCAATTTTGTGTCCAAGAATTCAGCGCGGATAGAGAATTTCATGAGTTGACACTGCAGGGAGGTAAACTAGCTGTATTGTAGATTGTCATATCTGACTCAAAATTTTTAAATAGGCTTTCAAAGGGAAGATATGAGGCTTAACTTTTAATTAAAGTTGAAATAAAAAAATCGGAGTTAGATATCACAATAGACGTTTTGATGGATCAGTGAGTGGTGAAATCAACTTGCTTTGTGTTCTTCTCGAGGAGCCATCTTCGATGGACACAAAACCTCGTTTTTTTTAGTGGCTGACAGCATCGCCGCAAAGCGCGCCCGGGGGGGGGGGGGGGGCTTCTCAACAAAGGTTTGTACGGGGATGCTCCGCCCCGAGGTCCAAACCCTTACCCTTTCATATACCGTTTTTGACAGTAAAGGTACCCCTTTCATATACCTTTCATTGAAAATGGTACCCCTTTCATATACCTTTCGTTGAAAATGGTACCCCTTTCATATAGCCTTTGCGTGCGTCTGTTTGATATATTTTGAAAGGCCCTTTTTACAATACTTAAATTGCAGTTTTCCCTTCCTTTTTTATGCTTCAACTCGTGTTTTCGCTGCCATATCCTATTCTTCGTGAAATCCCTACCCTTTCACATACTTGAACTCGTGAAATCCCGACCCTTCATATACCTCCAGCCTCAAAAAGGTACCCCTTTCGGGCGGAGCATCCCCGTATAGCCCATTATAGGGACTACCCTCCCCCCCCCCCGCCCGAAAAGCGCGATCCCTTCAATAAAACACAATCCTTATGCACTTCCATTATTCGCCAATATCTCTGTTAAATTTCAGCGAAATCAGCTTTTAAACGTTCACGATATAACGTTTTTCAAAGTGACACCCCTGCTAAAATTTTGCCTTATGAATTGATTCATGACCAGGTATCCCCCACGACCTTAACCCGGTTATTTTCAATTAATTAATTAAAATTAACTGATTTAACAAAATTCCTGATGCGCGTATTTTTGGCGTTCGCCGAATTTTAACCGTGTTAGCGGTTCCCATGGAAATTAATTAAAGAACAATAGATTTTTTTAAACCGGGTTAGGTAGTTTAGTGCAGGTTAACTTCCCCGATCTGTCAATCACTTTCGCGTACGCGGAAATTTTTGGCTTCCTGTTGAATTCGTAGACCTTCGTAGGGACGACCTTCAATTTCAAATAGAGAAAGGAAAACCGTCATGTGTTTATGTTCCCCACAAAACCTATAATTTGATCATTTGACGATGTTGTTTTGCAGGGAATAACAATATGTAAAATGCACGTGCAGAGGCATTGTTTTCGCTCATCAATCGTATTGTTTTGGGCAGCTCTCGCTGGCAAATGATAACATGATCTCTCACGTTCAAAGTTCAACCTTCTGAAGTGCGGCCGCTCAGAAAAATAAACTCGGTTATTTCATTACAAACACCTTTTCACCGAGTTATTTTCACCGGGTTTCTAAAAAAATAACCCAGTTAACTCACGAAGTGCGGACGCAGCCAATGTCATTCAACAAAAGAAACTCTTTTATTTCACCGAAATACACCACTTTCATAATGGCGGCCGATTTATTGCTGCCGCAGGCAGTTTACTAATGGTGTTGGATGGAGAATTTCTGTCCGTCCGTCCGTCTGTCTCGGTTTTCCGAATATAACAATGAATTGTTCGAGAACCAATCAAGATGTACTACGAAACCGTCGGGAGTCTCGAGAGAGCCTCGGCATCCAATCAAAACAAAGTAATGACAAGCCGACTCGAGCAGCGCATAGATGCACGACTAAGCTGTTTCTGTTTCGACGCCATATTGGACTGGTTTTCAAGCTGTTTTGCTATCCATTCGACTTGGTAATGTCTAAAAGTCACTGGAAATCAGTTGAACATGGACAAAGGTTCTTCTCTGGGCCAACGTAGTTGCTGGATCTCTGTTGAACAAGATGCTGTGGGAGCGTATACATGTACTTGGGCGTCGTTGTATTAGGCATATTGGAAAATAAGCTTTCATGTCTTGGGAATCTGCATGCACGTTAGTTGACGATTTGATAATAGGGAGTATTGGAATAGTGTGAGCACGCTAACAAAGAAGCGCGTTAACCTTCAAAAACAAGAAGACACAAGCGTGCAAGATCGCACGAATAGCGTGTCCACTGTGTCAGAATCTTTCAGTTTATTTTGTCTGGTCCGGAACCGGGGGTCGAAACAACTTTTCAAATTGACAGTTTTGCTAGAAGTATTCCTACCATTATTATAATAAATTTTGAATGACACTTATACATTTAATCAAAGTTAACGACAGAAGTTACAATTTAGGAGGAGAGAAACAAATTTAGCCCTTTCTATATTTTTTTCAGTTGAGGTAAAAATGCTGCAATTTGCATAATGTGAAAAGTAATATGAAACCTTCCCAGTAACGCAACGCATCTTGCAAAAATATATCCAATTTTTTATGTTCCTCCGTATCCGAAACATAGATTAAATTAAATTAAATGAAAAAAGTGATCGCATTTATAAGGTTATTTTCGCCCGAGAAACATTCACTAGCGCAAGCGAAACTCGCAAGAAACGTTCACTGTTTGCATCTTCATCGGCGGTGAATTTTTGCACCCGAGGCTGTTTTGTTCCTCCAACTTCACGACTATAAAAATTCATGAAAGGCAAACAACCGAAAGAAGGGAAATAAATTGGGATTCCTACCACGCTTATATTTCTTCCTTCTCTGTCCAGTGTTCACTTTTTATTAAACAAACGCTATGTATTCGTCTATAAAATCTGACGCGGATGATTCGAGAATCGGGAAAATAACCGGCACGAAATCAAAACAAATAGATTATTTACATGTGGGAAAAATCTAAGACCTTTCGGAATGCACAGAACTAAAG
Organism: Dendrophyllia cribrosa; assembly: GCA_024195265.1. Classification (NCBI taxonomy): domain Eukaryota; kingdom Metazoa; phylum Cnidaria; class Anthozoa; order Scleractinia; family Dendrophylliidae; genus Dendrophyllia; species Dendrophyllia cribrosa. The sequence goes on along the minus strand of JAJLRJ010000002.1, from coordinate 44,513,766 downwards.
GATTTTTGCCCAATTCCACGGCGATGGCGTAAATTTGATTTATGTCAACCCGACGTTTTCAATATTCTTATCCAGCTTAACCAGCATCTCGCAATGAGGCAGCATTTCACTTCCAATATGGAACTACTAGTTTATTCTTTATATGTATGTTAATTAGCCTCACCGGCCTCGTTGGCGTGTGCAAAATTCAAAAGAATTTTTAGTCTAAAGCGAGGCCGGTGAGGCTAATTAACATACATATAAAAGAATAAATAAATCGGCCGCCATATGGAAGGGGTGTATGCGCACCACGTTTTTTAAATTTTCAAGTGCATGTGCAGAGACGACCTGAAGTCAAATACACGGAAAATATTCCTTCAGAAAGCAATGGGATAAAGCCGCTGGAAAAATATTTGACCTTCTTTACATCTAACTCGTTGGTAGAACTGAATTAAAACTGAGCGGCATACATTTTTTAAGCACGTTTTCTTGAATTGTAGATTTAACGGATAAATTTCAGATTTTTTCATAGATTTTCTGAACTGACTTGGATATGTGGTTGTTTTGTTCTTTTACCATTTTTATTTAAAAAAAAACCTTTAAAAGCCCTTTTAGGGGCTGATTACATGGCGAATTTCAGCCCGGTAGGCGGGCTGGAATTTTGTTGCGATTACTTGACGAATTTCAGTCCGGGCTGACAGCCGTAGCCGCCGTCTTGTTTCATTGAAAACAAATCATTGCGCGTGCCCAAGTGCACTTTCTATTCTACCCAGGTGAACTCGCTTTTCAGCCCGGGCTGAAATTTCATTCTGATTACATGAGGTTTTTCAGCCCGTTTGCCCGGGCTGGAAATTTCAGCCCGTGCTGAAACTTTCTTCATGTAATCACAAACGTCGTTTTAAGAAGGTTCGTTCAGGAAATCGGGCTGAAGGTCAGCATTAGATCCCATCCGCCTAAACCACCTCGGACACTTATTGAGAATTATAAAACGTAATGTCGACAATTAGAATTTTATTTTCAATAAACGTTTAAGTGTAAAAAAGGAAATCTAAAATCACCACTCAGGATTGAGCCTGTGACCTCAGCTTGACTTAGGCTTACATAGCCTACCGTACCAGAGTACTACCAAGCTTCTCGGTGCAATACGCAGCTCTTACATGATCGTCTCTGATTTGCTGAGAAAACAATAGAACAAACAACACAACAATGGACCCTAGCCCTTAAGACAATAGAGGTGCGTGATATCCAGGTCCAATGAAATTAGAGGTTCTAAAGAGCTGCGTGGTATTTGGGCTTCTCCGGTTGTTTAGGCGTAAATTTAACTATATAAACTGCTAACTCCAACCTCAACTGAAAGCTAACCAGTTACTCCGTTATATAAGTCTCAATAAGGTGTCCGAGGTGGTTTAGGCGGATGGGATCTTATGCTAACCCGGGCTGAAATTTGCCATGTAATCGACCCCGAAACCACCATTTTTAACTCGGGAATACGCGAAGCGTTGAACGAGTTACACCATATGGGGAAATATGCAAATTTTCACTCTGTCGATCGGCAATAAATATTGAGCCAGTGATATGTCATAGTCATCCGCCTTAATTACCTAACAAATAAGAGGGCGTTGGAGGAAGAAAAGCACTTGAAGGCATAGATGAGAGGGCCCTACAGGTGCCCACACACCTTATTGAATCTTTTATAACGTTAATTTTTAAGTGTAAAAAAGAAAGTAAAAAGTCTCCTTCAGGATTGAACCAGTGACCTCAGCTAGGCTTAGTCTTACAGAGCCTACACTACCGGACTTCTACACTACCAGAGTACCACTTAGCTTCTTGGGTTATTCAGGCCTAAATTTAAAGTGCACATGAAGTGAAATTTCACTACCATTTTCTTACGGTTATCTGAAAATAGCTGTGTTAAGAATTATTTTGATGGGAAAATAAGTTACTTGAAGTGGCAGGAACATACTTTAACAAGCGACGCAAGTTGGGCATATTAGACAAGGACTTGGATTCTGGTGACGTAATTAGTGTGTTTACAACTGAGCACGTCACTCGTTTTACAGTGGCGTTTTAGCAACTTGTGGAAGGATTGTTTCGGTTAAACATGGCTGAAAGCGACGCGTATTTTAGCCCCGAGTTCCTCACCTTCTCCGCCATGTTTTGTTGTGATCAAACACACAAATGACGTCAGAAATACCCTTTCGGCCGCGCTAAAATGTCGCAAATTTCAGGCCACGGCGGGAGATTTAAAACCGCTAAAAACAGTGGATCATTTTTGCGCAAAAGAGGAAAAAGACTGAAAATGGAATAAAGGGATATAAACAACATCAACTCCTAAAACTAAAACTTTAACTATATGAACTGCTAACCGTAACCTTAACTGAAAGCTAATAAACTGATCCATTATTTACGTTATATAATTCTCAATAAGGTGCCCGATTTCCTGTTGGTCCCTCAGTCTAATCTATCCCTTCAAGTGTCCTCCTTTGAGAAAGGGGACGGTGGGGATGTTTGACGCAAGTGGTAAGGGGTTGATGGAGCTTAACGCCTGGGAGAGGGGAGGGTCTGAATTTACGATTTGGCTCAGAGACTATGGGCCACCCCGTAGCTATCCAAACGATGTCTGTGATTGGCGAACAATACAATTGATATATCACTTGAACAATGCCCCTATCCCTAATCCCTATCCCTAATCCCTATCCCAGCGGGACAACTCTATTGTTTTCTTAGCGAATCACAGACATCGTTTGGACAAGTGCTGGACTACCCGAGACTATTGATTTTTATCTTTAAAATGGAATGGATACCAACTGAAGTACACTGTGATTCGTGAATTAATTACTTTTTAGTTTACTTCTAATTTACTTCTGATTTTTAGTTTACTTCTACTTCCTGAGCGTCATTTGTACTTGGCTGACACTGTTTCAACCACCAAGTACAGATTAACCAATGACTGTCATCCTCAGTACCACAGCACGCCCAATGGTCAACCCAGTATCACAGCATGGCTAATGTTCATCCCAGTATTACAGCATGCCCAATGTTCATCGCCGGTACCACAGAACGCCCAATGGTCATCTCAGTAATTTGGTCAGTCAATTCCTTGTGGGTTGGGAATGGTGGGTTAATAGAGCTCTGGATGAACCTTGCAACGCATACCTCACTGATGCACACACGTTCGGTCAGAAGTCAACGGACTTCTTATTCGGCTTAACTTAGTTGTACTTAATTAATTAGTGGGACCCCTGGGATGGTATCCTTTTTTCCCCTTTTTCCTTTCATTTGGGCCTTGGGTTTCTTTACACGTCATTCGAGTACTGTGTTCGATTGGCTCATTTTTTTCTCCGAATCTGATTCGGCTTCACTTCGGCTTTTTTCGGAAATACGTTTTTGTCGTCGTTGTCATTTCGTTCACCCGCTCAGTTGCGCGAAATTAAGTTGATCAAATACGTTTCACTTGACAGTCCAAGCGCTGTATTAAGTGAAGCTTTCTTTCACTTTTCTTTCTCTTTCTCTTCCGTAAGGTTCATCCAGATATGTTAATTATGAGAAGGCTTAGAAAACTGGAGGATGCAGGCCATTCAGCTGTTGGAAGGAGACCTTATTTGGCCACTCCTTACAGGTTTAGTGGCCTCTCTAGTGACAGGAAGATAGTTAGGCAGGCTGCCATTTTTGGTTAGCTATTACCTCTTTGAAATTGGCTATATAACAAAATTGGCTTACAAAACGATAGATTTTGACATTTGCACGGCATTTAGTTCAAAAACCAAAAAGCAATGAAGGCTCTATACGACGTTATAAACAGAGGGAGTAGCACTTTGCTAAATTTGCAGCGTAGATTGGATAACAGGTTAATCGTGACTTTTTAGCTCGAGGTGTATCATGGGACAATGCACACACCACAGTGTAGATCGTTTACAAATTCGCCACTTCAGAAACTGCGGGGAGACTGAGCACTAGCTTTCGGCACTAGGCTTTCTGGGATCGTTTGGGTGGCCAGCGTTAGTTACGATAGGTTGATGGTTTCCAAAGGCAACCGTTAACCAATCATAACTCGTATTAGTCACCCAAACTATCGCAGAAATCTTAGTTCCAGAAGCTGATGCTCAGTCTCCCCACGGTTTCTGGAGTGGCGAATTGTAAGCGTACGTAGCCTTCAACGCCATTCTACGACGCAGTAATCATTGGATCAAGTTGGACCCGGGGGTCGGTCGGTCAGTCAGCAAAGCTGATAGATAGCTAAGGAAGATAGTATATAGCAATATTATGAATTTACAGCTGTTTTAACAGTAATGTTGTTGGACAAACTTCAAGAGGCGAATGCGAAAATGCAAAAGCTGGATTCTGTTCAGGCTTGTTATCGAGACAAATAGCCCGCTCCCAACTTTATTGAAGCTTGAAGCCAACGTCCAGCTGGATAATAACAGAAACCCACAAAGGGTTTTCTCGTGGTAATTGATAGCGCATTTTCACGATGGCGTTAATTGTCTTGACTAGTGAACTAGTAAATTTATTTAATCTGAATTGGAAACATTCTTGACTGAACTGCGAAATTTTAAAAGTGACTCCGTTTATGTATTTCAATAACGCCATCGAGAAAACGTGCTACTGGCCGGCCGACACACATTTTCAAGTAAGACCTTGTTGCCTCATCAAGATGACCACAGACAGCGTCCGATTGTCGCCCACGCCCACGACGAACATGGATGAGCAGTCAGTGACAACCACTGGCTTGAGGTACGTAGGGCTAATTGACTACGTGGTAAATAAAGTTGGAAATAAAAGTCTGGCAGTGTGTTCATTTATTGTTTTACGTGATACAGCAATGAAGTTGTATCACTGCAGAAGATAAGACCAGTTCACAATCATTGCTTAAATCGTGTTCCGCGATTGTAAGTCGTGTCGGTGAATCTGACGGTAACCTTTGACAAATAGTATCTTAAAAGATAGCAATGGTTGTGATCGGTGTTGTCTTCTACATAAGCTCGGTCCGGCTTTCGATCCGAAATTTCGATACTTTCGCTTTCGATCTCTATTTTATCGGCTGTTATTCTATTTTGTTTACAAATTCGACCCGAATTCGAAAACAAAATAGTTGACAATTCAACTGAGGACATTTGAAGGCTTGGTATCGAGAAAATCTCGATAGCAAACTGAAAGATGACCCCTGCATATCGTCTAGGGGACCCTGGGGTATTCCTTTACAAAATATTCTTCGGTTTCCTGGACGTTAAATGTTTCTCGTAGGAGCGCACCCCCTCATGGATAGTTAATAGGCCTGTGTCATATTTAAAGATAAGTGTAAAAGCTCTGTATTAAAAATAAATATAAAATAATAAAACTTAAAAACCTGGTGTGTCTTGTGTCTTTATTCTAAAACATAATCTACTTAGCTAAGTGAGCAACAATACTAACGGATGGTTTTATTTCAGAGACAATACTAACCCAATGATTACATTTCAGGAAAAAAACCGTCATTTTTTCTTCAAATGAATCAACTTTTTTTTTCAGCGAAACCCTCAGCTGCATACGAAACCGTTCATTTTTTTTTTCGGCGCAGCTTCTTCGCATTCGACAAAATTGAACACGTACTTCAACTTTCGATCGCTAGCGCATAGCGGTGTAACAAAATGACATGAGTGTAAGCCATCTTACGTGGCGCTTTTTTGTTGGGAATAAAATTTGAAATAACAGTTTGTCAGTGTGTTTTATTTGCGTCATTGAGACTTGCTTCACAACTAACTTTTTAATCTTTAAGCAACAATCGACGAATCCGGCTCAACTTGTACTTAATATGCATTTTCAAAAGAGTACATTAGAGTGTGCAAACCATGTGATAACAAATGTGACTGTGAAAAAAGATAGAAAATAAAAGTATGTTTACTATGCTTCATTCTTGTCCTTTGTGGCTAGCAAATTATGTTTTTATTTTAGGAACATTATATAAGTTATAATGATGATTATAATAAAAAGCAATTAAAAATAAAAGTTCGCCAACTGGTGTGTTTTTTGTGTCATGTGTGTTTCTTCTGGACAACCAAAGTTTTAATTTCAGGAAAATCTCGCAGTATCCAGAGATTTTTTTGGTCAGACAGACATCGCTACTGAACTACATTTTTTTATCCTTTTTTTGGTGTGCGAAATCAAGACGCATATGAAGCCTTTTGACGGTAATTACAAGGTCATTAAACGAATCACAAAGAGAGAGGAAGAGAGAGGGAAGTGCAGTGATGATCATGTGAAGAGAAAGTCTTTAGATAACGAAGAACCATACTTTCAATTACGATGGTAGCCCACATACTTTAGGTTTAACATTAATGTGAGCTTCTTTTAGTTAATAAGTGAGCAGGACCAATACCCGCCAGCTACGGCCGATCAGAAGCAAAATCCAAACTAATTGAATGCAAATATGACATTGGAACACAGACTGGAATGTAAGTTGTATCCTTTTATTGACAAAATCGCCAAACTCGCCCAGTATCACCCAAAATGCGTTGCGCACCAAATGCCTCGACGATTGAATTTAACGCAGTCGAAAATCCCCGAAAGAGCCAATCACGAGCGAGCTCGTTATTTGAAAACAAAAACAAACGACCGCAAAGCCCAATGGGTGATACTGGGCCTTTAACAACTTCTGGCTTCAATGGGATTCAAACCCAATTTACTATGGTGCTGATTCAATATACTCAGCAGCCACTGACAGAGGATGAAAAAAAGGCCCGACAAATATGTGGCTTCAATGGGATTCAAACCCAAAGACCTCTTTGTTACTGCTGCAATATGTTCTCTACGCTAACTGAGGTGATGTGAACTGTTATATAAGGGGCCACTGGAAGAGAGAGGTAAAAGCCCGGACTAAAATCTGTGGCTTCAACGGGGTTCAAACCCAAAGACCGCTTTGTTCCTGCGCAATGTTTTCCATACTAACTCACGTGATATGTTATTAAGGGCTGCAATGCTCTCCATACTAACTCAGGTGACATATTATATAAGGGGTTGCAATGTTCTCTATACTAACAATTATTTCATCAGGTCCAGATTCACATGACATTACAATACCTATCCTGTTAGTGTCCGACCTTTGTTCGCTGTCAGTTCTGCCACAAGTCAGTGTTTCGATGTGTTTTGAAACCAGGTACCATAATCTCTACCTCTTTTTGGCCCTTCATATGTTCTCTTTACATCCATGCAGATAAATAAAGGACGCCAGTTGGAGAAAACTAACGTCTGAATTTGGAATATGACCAATGATAAATGAAGTAGCCAGGGATATCCTACACACTTTACGTTACAGAAATTAAGATGCATTCCACCCTGATGTCCCAAGAGGCTACGAATGGAGCCAGTCACGGTGGATCCAGACCCTATCGTAAGGGTGGGGGTGGGCAGAGTGAATTACATGGGGGTGGTGGGTGAATAAGGCCGGGCCGGTCGGAATGAGGGGGGGGGGGGGGAGAGGGGGGGGTTGGGGGGACAGTGTTAGGGTATAGCTGACATCCTTTTCTTTCTTTTCTTATGGATGGACCATTATTTTTTTGACGGGGGGGGGGGGGGGGGGGGGGGAAATCTTCACATGCAAACATTTTTTTTATATGCGGCACCTGCTGCAAACAATTTTTTTTGTGTCTCCGTCCAACTGCCATACTTTCAGCAAACACAAATCCAAAGATGTTCTGAACATACTTCACATCATAGTGCTTATCCTGTTCACGATCAAATGTCACTTTTGAGTGCTACTTTAATTGAGATTTTGTATGTGAAGATCAGTGATTCTGATTCTGTGTCCCTTTTGTTAAATTTACCAATTTAAGCAATGCCTCTCTATAGGGTATAAAAAAGGGATTGTAGTGCATTTAAAGGAAATGCTGGTGGGCATCTGATCGACTCGATGCACCACTTCCAGAGGGAAGGGGACAGTAGTTATACTCTTTATCTTGTCATGCTGATTTAACTCACTTTTCCTCTCTTGCAGGAGAAGCTATTACCACCTGACTCGTAATGCAAAGATGGCATTGGAAGACAGACTGGACTGTAACTAGTATCCTTTTGGGGACAAAATCACCACACTCGCCTCAACTGCAGGTTAACAACTTGCAGCTCCCTGTTGGCTTCAAAGGGATTCAAACCCAATGAACCATGGTGCTGACTCAATATACTCAGCAGACACTGAAAGAGGATGAAAAAAAGCCCGACAAAATTATGTGGCTTCAATGGGATTCAAACCCAATTGCCTCTTTTTTGTTGATGCAATGGTATCAGTACTAGCTGTGATAAGAGGCCACAGGAAGACAGGTGAAAAGCCTGGACTAAAATCTGTGGCTTAAACAGGATTCAAACCCAAAGACCTCTTTGTTACTTCTGCAATGTTCTCCATACTAAGGTGACATGTTATATAAAGGGGTTGCAATGTTCTCCATGCTAACTATTATTTCATCAGATCCAGATTCACATGATATGACCATACCTATCCTGTTAGTGTCCGACCTTTTGTTAGCTGTCAGTTCTGCCAGAAGTCAGTGTTTCGATGTGTTTCCAAACTAGCTAGGTACGATAATTTCTGCCTCATTTTTTGCCCTAATTTGCTCTCTCTCCATCTATGCAGGTAAATAAATGTCGCCAGTTCGAGAAAATTAATCCGCGATAAATCAAGTAGCCAGAGAGATCCTGAATACTTTACGTTACTAAAATCATTGATACATTTCACCCTGATGATGCCCCAATAGGATACAATTGGAACCACCAGTCACGGTGGATCCAGACCCCATAGTAAAGGGTTGAGAGGGGGGGGGGAATAAGGCCGGGCTGGTCGGAGTGAAAAATGTTCGAGACTGAGGGCCTTATATTTTCGCAAGATAAGGGAGGCGGGCAGTGGCAGATCTAGATAAGAGCCCGGGGAGGGGGGGGGGGGGGGGGGGGGACAGTCTTCGGGTATTAACTGACATCCTTTCGTTTCTTTTGTTATCTTTTCTGCAGTATCCAGGTTCCGAATCCAAAGATGTTCTGGACATATTTCACATCATAGTGCTAATCCTGTGGCAACCGACTGTCACTTGCTTGCAGTGCTACTTCAGTTGAGATTTTGTACGTAAAGATTAGTGATTCTTATTGTGTTCTTTTTGTTCAAGGGTCTTAAAAGACTATTAATTAACCAATACCTCGATCTCTCTACAAGGGTGTATAAAAGGGATAGTAACGCATTTATAGGAAATGCTGACAATATACTGGAGGGCATCTGATGGACTCGATGCACCACTTCCAGGAGGAGGTGAAGGACAGTAGTTATACTCCTAGCCTTGTCACGCATCAGTTATAGCAGCTGTTTATCAGTATAAGTCAGTATTGTGGATCTTTCAGCATGTGAGCTGATTTACTTCACTTTTCCTCTCTTGCAGAAGAAGCTATTACTACCTGACTCTGTATTTGAAGATCTACCTCCATAACAGCATTCAACAAGTCCCCAAATACAGAAACTCTATGCTACAGGTGTCTATTTCAAGAGGTAAGCAGTCAGTTCTCTCTTAATTCCACAAAAGCTCACCAACATCCAATTTTCCTTACTAACGATTGGTCAAGTGTTGACGATACCAGCTGTGAGCATTAAAAATAATCATTAAATGGATAACATGGCGCCAAATTTAATTCTGAAGAAACGACTAGAAAGGAAAGTATGCAATCATAAGAAAAAACCCCTGGCTTGCAATAGCTCAGTAGTCCCTCATTATTTTCGATCACCTGTTCTTTGATGGATCAATATTAACTTTTTTTACCAGTTGATGCTACAAAAAGGTATCAACTAAATTGCAGCCATTGGTGAACAGTTTATGGTCTCTTTGATGATGTACTGGTTACTATAGGACCAGTATTATCTGTTAAAGACATCCTTCCTTTAAGCTTGAAGTGCTTATAACTAAAAAAAACAAGATTGGTGACCTCCATTTTTTTATTTTGGAATTGCATTTAGCATGTTCAGATTCAAAAATTTAATTCACCGAGCTCGTTTTTTGTTATACGGTCTTCAAGCTAAACATATGGGTCTTTCACAAATTATACTGTTACAACAGTAACCTGTTACGTCATGACAATGACTATAACTTGACTGGACATTTGTTTGATACCATTATGATGGCACTAACTGATCAAGGGTGGTAGGTAGTATTGATCTATCAAAGTGTTAAGTACTGGAAATAACTAGAAACTGTTGTTAGCCACCTTAAGAGTAGCCAGAAAATACATACTTCATGAAAACAACTGAAGACTACAGAGATGAAAGACCCACTCTCTGCATGCGTTGACACAAAAAACAGCACTAGTTTCCATATTTAAAAAACTGACTTTTCTGTGTCACTTGAAATTACATGAAGTAAAACATTTTTCACACTCTACAGCAAAAGAAAGGAAAATATTAGAAATAAGTTCGCCTCAAACCCCAGAGTCATATATCACTTGAACAATGCCCCTGTCCCTAATCCCTATCCCAGCGGGACAAATCTATCGTTTTCTTAGCGAATCACAGACATCGTTTGGGACTATGGAATAGATACCAACTGGAGTACACTGTTTCTTGATTTTTAGTTTACTTCTACTTCCTGAGCGTCATTTGTACTTGGCTGACACTGTTTCAACCACCAAGTACAGATTAACCAATGACTGTCATCCTCAGTACCACAGCACGCCAAATGGTCATCCCAGTATCACAGCATGCCTAATGGTCATCCCAGTATTACAGTATGCCCAATGTTCATCGCCGGTACCACAGAACACCCAATGGTCATCTCAGTAATTTGGTCAGTCAATTCCTTGTGGGTTGGGAATGGTGGGTAAATAGAGCTCTGGATGAACCATACAACGCATACCTCACTGATGCACACACGTTCGGTCAGAAGTCAACGGACTTCTTATTCGGCTTAACTTAGTTGTACTTTAATTAACTAGTGGAACCCCTGGGATGGTATCCTTTTTCCCCCTTTTCCCTTTCATATGGGCCTTGGGTTTCTTTTCACGTTATTCGAGTACTGTGTTCGATCGTCTCATTTTTTTCTCCGAATCTGATTCGGCTTCACTTCGGCTTTTTTCGGAAATACTTTTTGTCGCCGTTGTCATTTCGTTCTCCCGCTTAGTTGCGCGAAATTAAGTTGATCAAATACGTTTCACTTGACAGTCCAAGCGCTGTATTAAGTGAAGCTTTCTTTCTCTTTTCTTTCTCTTTCTCTTTCTTCCGTGAGGTTCATCCAGATATGTTAGTCACGACAAGGCTTAGTAAACTGGAGGATGCAGGCCATTCAACTGTTGGAAGGAGACCTTATTTGGCCACTCCTTACGGGTTTAGTGGCCTCTCTAGTGACAGGCAGATAGTTAGGCAGGCTGCCATTTTTGGTTAGCTATTACCTCCTTGAAATTGGCTATGCAACAAAATTGGCTAACAAAACGATAGATTTTGACATTTGCACGGCATTTAGTTCAAAAACTAAAAAGCAATGAAGGTTCTATACGACGTAATAAACAGAGGGAGTAGCACTTGCTAAATTTGCCAGCGTAGATTGGACTACAGGTTAATCGTGACTTTTTAGCTCGCGGGGTATCATGGGACAATGCAAACACCACAGTGTAGATCGTTTACAAATTCGCCACTCCAGAAACTGCAGAGAGACTGAGCACCAGCTTTCGGCACTAGGCTTTCTGGGATCGTTTGGGTGACCAGCGTTAGTTACGGTAGGTTGATGGTTTCCAAAGGCAACCATTAGCCAATCATAACTCGTATTAGTCACCCAAACTATCACAGAAATCTTAGTTTCAGAAGCTGATGCTCAGTCTCCCCACGGTTTCTGGAGTGGCGAATGGTAAGCGTACGTAGCCTTCAACGCCATTCTACGATGCAGTAATCATTGGATCAAGTTGGAGCCGGGGGTCGGTCGGTCAGTCAGCAAAGCTGATAGATAGCTAAGGAAGATAGCGTATAGCAATATTATAAATTTACAGCTGTTTTAACAGTAATGTTGTTGGACAAGCTTCAAGAGGCGAATGCGAAAATGCAAAAGCTGGATTCTGTTCAGGCTTGTTATCGAGACAAATAGCCCACTCCCAACTTTATCGAAGCTTGAAGCCAACGTCCAGCTGGGTAATAACAGAAAGCCATAGAAGGGTTTTCTCATAAAACCTTATCAGTTTCTCGTGGTAATTGATAGCGCATTTTCACGATGGCGTTAATTGTCTTGACTAGTAAACTAGTAAATTTATTTTATCTGAATTGGAAATATTCTTGACTGAACTGCGATATTTTAAAAGTGACTCCGTTTATGTATTTCAATAACGCCATCGAGAAAACGTGCTACTGGCCGGCCGACACACATTTCCAAGTAAGACCTTGTTGCCTCATCAAGATGACCACAGACAGCGTCCGATCATGGATGAGCAGTCAGTGACGACCGCTGGCTTGAGGTACGTAGGGCTAATTAACTACGTGGTAAATAAAGTTGGAAATAAAAGTCTGGCAGTGTGTTCATTTATTGTTTTACGTGATACAGCAATGAAGTTGTATCACTGCAGAAGATAAGACCAGTTCACAATCATCGCTTAAATCGTGTTCCGTGATTGTAAGTCGTGTCGGTGAATCTGACGGTAACCTTTGACAAGTAGTATCTTAAAAGATTGCAATGGTTGTGATCGGTGTTGTCTTCTACATAAGCTCGGTCCGGCTTTCGATCCGAAATTTCGATATTTTCGCTTTCGATCTCTTTATTTTATCGGCTGTAATTCTATTTTGTTTACAAATTCGGCCCGAATTCGAAAACAAAATAGTTCACAATTCAACTGAGGACATTTGAAGGCTTGGTATCGAAAAAGTCTCGATAGCAAACTGAAAGATGACCCCTGCATACCGTCTAGGGGACCCTGGAGTATTCCTTTACAAAATATTCTTCGGTTTCCTGGACGCTAAATGTTTCACGTAGGAGCGCACCCCCTCATAGATAGTTAATAGGCCTGTGTCATATTTAAAGATAAGTGTAAAAGCTCTGTATTAAAAATAAATGTAAAATAATAAAACTTAAAAACCTGGTGTGTCTTGTGTCTTTATTCTAAAACATTATCTACTTAGCTAAGTGAGCAACAATACTAACGGATGGTTTTATTTCAGAGACAATACTAACCCAATGATTACATTTCAGGAAAAAACGTCATTTTTTTCTTCAAATGAATCAACATTTTTTTTTTAGCGAAACCCTCAGCTACACACGAAACCGTTCATTTTTTTCTTCGGCGCCGCTTCTACGCATTCGACAAAATTGAACACATCAACTTTCGATCGCTAGCGCGTAGCGGTGTAACAAAATGACATGAGTGTAAGCCATCTTACGTGGCGCTTTTTTGTTGGGAATAAAATTTGAAATAACAGTTTGTCAGTGTGTTTTATTTGCGTCATTTGAGACTTGCTTCACAACTAACTTTTGAATCTTTAAGCAATAATCAACTTGTACTTATTAGGCATTCTCAAAAGAGTACATTAGAGTGTGCAAACCATGTGATAACAAATGTGACTGTGAAAAAAGATAGAAAATAAAGTCTGTTTACTGTGCTTCATTCTTGTCTTTTGTGGTTAGCAAATTATGTTTTTATTTTAGGAACATTATGTAAGTTATAATGATGATTATAATAAAACGCAATTGAAAATAAAAGTTCGCCAACTGGTGTTTTTTTTTGTGTGTCCTGTGTGTTTTTTCCGGACAAGCAAAGTTTTAATTTCAGGAAAATCTCGCAGTATCCAAACGGAGATTTTTTTGGTCAGTCAGACATCGCTACTGAACTACCCTTTTTTATCCTTTTTTGGTGTGCGAAATCAAGACGCATAAAGCCTTCTGACGAAAAACACAAGGCATTAAACGAATCATCATTGAACGATAAAAGAGAGAGAAGTGCTTCTTTTTTTAAATGGCTTTATCCCTTTTTTTGGTGTGCGAAATCAAGACGCATATGAAGCCTTTTGACGGTAGTTACAAGGTCATTAAACGAATCACGAAAACGATAGCAGAGAGGGAAGTGCAGTGATGATCATGTGAAGAGAAAGTCTTAAGAAGAACCATAATTTCAATGGTAGCCCACATGCTTTAGGTTAAATATTAATGTAAGTTTCTTTTAGTTATTAAGTGAGCAGGACCAATACCCGCCAGCTACGGCCGATCAGAGGCAAAATCCAAACTAACAACGCAAATATGACATTGGAACACAGACTGGAAAGAAGTTGTATCCTTTTATTGACAAAATCGCCAAACTCGCCTTAACCGTAGGTTAACAACTTCTGGCTTTAATGGGATTCAAACCCAACGACCTCTTTGTTACTGCTGCAATATGTTCTCTACGCTAACTGAAGTGATGTGAACTGTTATATAAGGGGCTACTGGAAGAGAGAGGTGAAAGCACGGACTAAAATCTGTGGCTTCAACGGGATTCAAACCCAAAGACCGCTTTGTTACTGCGCAATGTTTTCCATACTAACTCATGTGATATGTTATATTAGGGGCTGCAATGCTCTCCATACTAACTCAGGTGACATATTATATAAGGGGTTGAAATGTTCTCCATACTAACAATTATTTCATCAGGTCCAGATTCACATGGCATTACAATACCTATCCTGTTAGTGTCCGACCTTTGTTTGCTGTCAGTTCTGCCAGAAGTCAGTGTTTCGATGTGTTTGAAAACCAGGTACCATAATCTCTACCTCTTTTTGGCCCTACATATGCTCTTTTTACATCTATGCAGGTAAAAAAAGGCCGCCAGTTGGAGAAAACTAACGTCTGAATTTGGAATATGACCAACGATAAATGAAATAGCCAGGGATATCCTACACACTTCACTTTACAGAAATTAATATGCATTCCATCCTGATGCCCCAATAGACCACTTTCATAATGGCGGCCGATTTATTTATTCTTTTATATGTATGTTAATTAGCCTCACTGGCCTCATTTTAAAGTAAAAATTCTTTTGAATTTTGCACATGTTACCGAGGCCAGTGAGGCTAATTAACATACATATAAAAGAATAAATAAATCGGCCGCCATTATGAAAGTGGTCTATAGGCTACGAATGGAACCATTCGGGGGTTGCGGGGACAATGTTAGGGTATAGCTGACATCCTTTTCTTTCTTTTCTTAGCGACGGACCATTATTTTTTTTGACCGGGGGGGGGGGGGGGGGGGGGGCGTGGGGGTTGGAAAATCTTCACGTGCAAACATTTTTTTATATGCGGCACCTGCTGCAAACAATTTTTTTTGTGTCTCCGTCCAACTGCCATACTTTCAGCAAACACAAATCCAAAGATGTTCTGGACATACTTCACATCATAGTGCTTATCCTGTTGACGACCAAATGTTACTTTTGAGTGCTGCTTCAGTTGAGATTTTGTGTCCCTTTTGTTAAAGGGTCTTAAAAATATATCTTATTGACCAAGCGCGAGGGCCAATATTCTCCCAGTACGGTCCCGAGCAAGCATGGTTAATAAGAGATTTATTACACGACTCCTGCCGGCGGGAGGATCGCGCGGGATCATTCGGGACAATGCCCGGTCCAATACTTAGAGGATATTGGACCGGCAATCGAGCATTCTGATTGGTCGATTTTAGTTATTGGCCCCTTTGACTGTCTAAGTCGTGTAATAAGACTATTAATTAACCAATGCCTCTCTCTTTAAGGTATAAAAAAGGAATAGAAGTGCATTTATAGGAAATGCTGACAAAATACTGGTGGGCATCTGATGGACTCGATGCACCACTTCCAGGGGGAGGGGGACAGTAGTTATACTTTTAGTCTTGTCATTCTGATTTACCTCACTTTTCCTCTCTTGCAGGAGAAGTTATATTACCACCTGACTCTCAATGCAAAGATGACATTGGAACACAGACTGGACTGTAACTAGTATCCTTTTGGGGACAAAGTCACCACACTCGCCTCAACTGTAGGTTAACAACTTGCAGCGCCCTGTTGGCTTAAAAGGGATTCAAACCCAATGAACCATGGTGCTGACTCAATATAATAAAGTAGCAATAGCACTAGCAATAACTATAACTATAACTATAACTATAACTATAACTACTAACTATAACTATAACTATAACTACTATAACTATAACTACTATAACTATAACAATAACTACTAACTATAACTACTATAACTATAACTACTATAACTATAACTACTATAACTACTATAACTACTATAACTACTATAACTACTATAACTACTATAACTATAACTACTATAACTATAACTACTATAACTATTATAACTATAACTATTATAACTATAACTATTATAACTATAACTATTATAACTATAACTATTATAACTATAACTATTATAACTATAACTATTATAACTATAACTATTATAACTATAACTATTATAACTACTATAACTATTATAACTATTATAACTATAACTACTATAACTATTATAACTACTATAACTATAACTACTATAACTATAACTACTATAACTATAACTACTATAACTATAACTACTATAACTATAACTACTATAACTACTATAACTATAACTACTATAACTATAACTACTATAACTATAACTACTATAACTATAACTACTATAACTATAACTACTATAACTACTATAACTATAACTACTATAACTACTATAACTATAACTACTAAAACTATAACTACTATAACTACTAAAACTATAACTACTATAACTACTATAACTATAACTACTATTACTATAACTACTATAACTATTATAACTACTATAACTATAACTACTATAACTATAACTACTATAACTATAACTATAACTACTATAACTATAACTATAACTACTATAACTATAACTACTATAACTATAACTGCTATAACTACTATAACTATAACTACTATAACTATAACTACTATAACTACTATAACTATAACTACTATAACTACTAAAACTATAACTACTATAACTACTAAAACTATAACTACTATAACTACTATAACTACTATAACTACTAAAACTATAACTACTATAACTACTATAACTATAACTACTATTACTATAACTACTATAACTATAACTACTATAACTACTATAACTATAACTACTATAACTATAACTACTATAACTACTATAACTATAACTACTATAACCATAACTACTATAACTGCTATAACTACTATAACTATAACTACTATAACTACTATAACTATAACTACTATAACTACTAAAACTATAACTACTATAACTACTAAAACTATAACTACTATAACTACTAAAACTATAACTACTATAACTACTAAAACTATAACTACTATTACTATAACTACTATAACTATAACTACTATAACTACTATAACTATAACTACTATAACTATAACTACTATAACTACTATAACTATAACTACTATAACTATAACTACTATAACTACTATAACTATAACTACTATAACTACTATAACTATAACTACTATAACTACTATAACTACTATAACTACTATAACTACTATAACTATAACTACTATAACTACTATAACTATAACTACTATAACTACTATAACTACTATAACTACTATAACTACTATAACTACTATAACTACTATAACTACTATAACTACTATAACTACTATAACTACTATAACTACTATAACTACTATAACTACTATAACTACTATAACTACTATAACTACTATAACTACTATAACTACTATAACTACTATAACTATAACTACTATAACTACTATAACTACTATAACTACTATAACTACTATAACTACTATAACTATAACTACTATAACTACTATAACTACTATTACTATAACTACTATAACTATAACTACTATAACTACTATAACTATAACTACTATAACTATAACTATAACTACTATAACTATAACTACTATAACTATAACTATAACTATAACTACTATAACTATAACTATAACTATAACTATAACTATAACTACTATAATGCTGATCAAAATAATAATAATATAACTTTATTTATTTATGGAGGGTGGAATACATTAATTACTGGTCACCCAGTAGTTTTCATAATGGCCCTGCTACAATAAAACTAATATACCGTAATAATTAACTAAATAATCTACTTACATGGATTAGTTAACTACATATGACCCCTTACAGCATATACAGCAGCTTATTGTAAACACTGACATAACTAATTGAATTATTATTAAACTTTATTAAATGCAGCCACTGACAGAGGATGAAAAAAAAGCCCGACAAAATTATGTGGCTTCAATGGGATTCAAACCCAATAAACTCTTTTTGTTAATGCAATGGTATCAGTACTAGCTGTGATAAGAGGCCACTGGAAGACAGGTGAAAAGCCTGGACTAAAATCTGTGGCTTAAACAGGATTCGAACCCAAAGACCTCTTTGTTACTTCTGCAAAGTTCTCCATACTAAGGTGACACGTTATATAAAGGGGTCGAATGTTCTCCATGCTAACTATTATTTCATCAGATCCAGATTCACATGATATGACAATACCAATCCTGTAAGTGTCCGACCTTTGTTAGCTGTCAGTTCTGCCAGAAGTCAGTATTTCGATGTGTTTCCAAACTAGCTAGGTACGATAATCTCTGCCTCGTTTTTGCCCTACATTTGCTCTCTCTTCATCTATGCAGGTAAATAAAAATCGCCAGTTCGAGAAAATTAACCCGCGATAAATCAAGTAGCCAGAGAGATCCTGAACACTTTACGTTACTAAAATCATAGATACATTCCACCCTGATGATGCCCCAATAGGCTACAATTGGAACCACCAGTCACGGTGGATCCAGACCCCATCGTAACGGGTTGAATAGAGGGGGGGGGGGGGGGGGGGGGGGAGGGTGAAGAATAAGGCCGGGGGGGGGGGAGGAGGGGACAGTTTTCAGGTATTAACTGACATCCTTTCGTTTTTTTTATCTTTTCTGCAGTATCCATGTTCCGAATCCAAAGATGTTCTCGACATATTTCACACCATAGTGCTAATACTGTGGTAACCGACTGTCACTTTCTTGCAGTGCTACTTCAGTTGAGATTTTGTACGTGAAGATTTAATAGTGATTCTTATTGTGTTCTTTTTGTTCAAGGGTCTTAAAAGACTATTAATTAACCAATACCTCTCTCTACAAGGGTGTAAAAAGGGATAGAAATGCATTTATAGGAAATGCTGGCAATATACTGGAGGGCATCTGATGGACTCGATGCACCACTTCCAGGAGGAGGTGGAGGACAGTAGTTATACTCTAGTCTTGTCATGCATCAGTTATAGCAGCTGTTTATCAGTATAGGTCAGTATTGTGGATCTTTCAGCGCGTGAGCTGATTTACTTCACTTTTCCTCTCTTGCAGAAAAAGCTATTGCCACCTGACTCTGTATTTGAAGATCTACCTCCATAACAGCATCCAACACAAGTCCCCAAGTACAGAACCTCTATGCTACAGGTGTCTAGTTCAAGAGGTAAGCAATCGGTTCTCTCTTAATTCCACAAAAGCTCACCAACCAATTTTCCTTACTAACGATTGGTCAAGTGTTGACGATACCAGCTGTGAGGATTAAAAACAATCATTAAATGGATCACATGGCGCCAAATTTAATTCTGAAGAAACTACTAAAAAAGGAAAGTATGCAATCATAAGAAAAATCCCCTGGCTTGCAATAGCTCAGTATTTTCCATCATCTGTTCTTTGATGGATCAATATTACAATTTTTTAGCAGTTGATGCTACAAAAATGGTATCAACTAAATTGCAGCCATTGGTGAACAGGTTATGGTCTCTTTTATGATGTACTGGTTACCATAGGACCAGTATTATCTGTTAAAGACATCCTTACTTTAAACTTAAAGTGCTTATATTATAACTAAAAAAAACACGCTTGGTGGCCTCCATTTTTTTATTTTCGAACTGAATTTAGCATGTTAAGATACAACGTTTTGCAAAGTTTCATAATTTTTGGGAAGTGGTTCAGAGCCACCGTAACTTTTCAAAAATTATGAAACTTTGCAAAACGTTGTATCTTAACATGCTAAATGCAGTTCGAAAATAAAAAAAATGGAGGTCACCAAGTTTTTTTTTTAGTTATTTAGGTTTTTGTTATACGGTCTTCAAGCTAAACATATGGGTCTTCCACAAATTATACTGTTACAATAGTAACCTGTTACGTCATGACATTGACTATAACTTGACTGGACATTTGTTTGATACTATTATGATAACACTAACTGATCAAGGGTGGTAATATTGATCTATCAAAGTGTTAAGTACTGGAAATTACTAGAAACTGTTGTTAGCCACCTTAAGAGTAGCCAGAAAATAAATACTTCATGAAAATAACTGAAGACTACAGAGATGAAAGACTCACTCTCTGCATGCCTTGACACAAAAAGCAGCACTAGTTTCCATATTTAAAAAAACTGACTTTTCTGTGTCACTTGAAATTACATGAAGTAAAACATTTTTCACAATTTGCAGCAAAAGAAAGGAAAATATTAGAAATAGGTTTGCCTCAAACCCCAGAGTCGTATCCAAATACACTACAACACCAAGGGTGGCTGCCAGGAGCTGTCATTTTTTTTAAAATCAAATCAATCATTGATAGTAATTCCAATGATCGCATGCTAATTTTACATTACTTGTACTTGATTGTTTTCCTTTAGAATCACTCCACGCCAAAAATTCCTGTCAGATTGCAAAGAAAAAACCCTGTCGTTGTTTCCCAGGGATCATTTTCAACTTCACCATTGCAATTTAACTTGCTGTGCATCAACAGTGGTATCAGAGAACCAAGCCTTTGAACTTCATAATGAAAAGACGTTCACTTAAGCTTCAAGTTGACTTACACTGCAGAGACAAGAAACACATTTTAGTTTAAAGAAACTGTCTTAGGGATTTTGACGTTTCTGGGTAAAAACTGCCCCAAATTGAAACTAAGTACCTCTCTTACATACACAAAATGCTTATAGAACACTAAGAGGAAGATATCAAATGAATTCTTGAAGAGAAAATAAACCATATAAATTATAAATTATCATTGGTCTAGCAGGTTTTCAAAGACAAAATGCGATAAACTTGAACTTTTTTTCAAGTTGCGAATCATTTCCATCCTGGCCATCTGCCGCTCTAGACACTGAAACATCACTACTAGAATAATTGTGAACAAAACTGCATGGACCATTATTTTTGCATTTCCACTGATAAAAGTATAACTTTTGGCTGTTTTAAGCAACATTTAAAATGGTGACATGGCCCCTTTAAGGACGTTGCTGGACTAATGATGGGATGGTTGACAATGATAATAGTTGTTCTGTCCATTTCAAATTAAAATTTTAAATTCAACACAGATTTGTTTTTCCGTAATTTCGTGTGTTTTGTTTGTAGAATTTTAGCTTTGACTGTTTTGCTAGCTTTCTCCAACGGCATTGTATATAGCACATTGCACTGTAAGAAAAAATGTTTTGTTGAGAACAACCTTAGTGAGAGTAGCCATGTCTGTCTAGAAGTATCACAGACCACCTATTTTGTGTCTTGTTCACATCCTCGGAGTCATGTATCATGAGTTCCATTAAACTGTTTATTTATTATACACAAACTTTATGCATGCACAATTCAGCCTGAATAGAAATTACCGAGGTAATTATTGCCAAAACAAAATGCAAGATTAGAACGAGATTGTACTGACTTCTCTCTCATGGAGGTGTCAAGAAGGTGTTTTCCAGCCCCCACCCCGCTTTTACCCTTAAAGTACCACCACCCACAACCCAACCCCACCCTTATCTGCTCCTCCCCTCAACTACCCCTCCGATCCTCCCATCCAGTCTCATCCACCACCACTATTACCATGGCAAAGAACAGTACATAAACATGACACACTTGTTTATTTGCTTTTCTTTGTTGCTCATGAGATCATAATAAGGTAAAGGCCAAGGGATGATATAGCTCAAGGCAGATCTACACTTAATGTGCAAGCTGTTCCTAGCTGTACTCTGTTCATGTATCTATAACCTTAATAGGTACGGTAGGAACATTTTGCACTGGTGGCCTTTCAATGACCTAATTGACATATAATTTTGTCATAAACTCCTGTGGAGTATCCAGGATATTAACATATCAAAATAGAATTGTAATTTGAGCTAGTATCATCTCTTTCAATAAATCTTGCATGATTTCTAATTTCCTCAACTCATAAACATTCTTAAATAATACCCATAATTCCCACACCTCCTGACAACTCCTTGAGGTACTACTCAGCGATATGCGTACATTAGTTTGGCAAATGTCAGTCGCGGTGATCGTATATCAACAGATATCAACTTTTTGATTTCAATTTATTATTTGCATTGGCTGAACTTGCATGCATAAACTATAAGTTTTGAACAAATTAATTGTGCACAAAATAAATTATAAGTAACACGATGTGATCCAATTGGATAGTTTCCGTGGTCTGTCAGAAATGTAGTGCAGTGGTCACTCACACAGGGTTTTAAAATTATTAGTTTTGTATTAAGTCAATTAAGTTTTTTTAAGTGTCAAATTCAGCCAGCTTTTGTAGCAGACAGCTATTTTTATACAACCATTTAACCTTCGAGACGGGTATTGTGTAACTTGTATGACATCATAAACAAATCATCTAAACTAGCTTAGATTTTCACAGTACTGTTATAATGCAAGAGTTGTAAATCATTGCATCAAAAAATAGGGGCACTGGACAACCATCAATTTTTCCACAGATGACTGACAGGAACAATCTAAGTATGCCTCTGTGTGAATCCACAACTCTAGCTCATTTTAATAATTAAAAGGACTTTTAAAGAATAAATGAATAAAGTTACATGTAAGTTTACTTAATGTTAGATTTTAATTAGTTTTTATGTTAGTTTCCTTAGAAAAGGTTTATTACTTTTTACAGTTTTCAAGCGTCACTACAGTGTTTCTGGGCCAGTTTTGATGTTGGGAATAACTTACGAAAAATATTTTACTTTCTATGAACTGGTTTTTCAATGCGATACTATAAAAGGAAACACTGTATTTAGCTGGAGAAAATGAAAATTATGGTGATGCCATAGAAACCTTAAAAAGAATTGACACAACTTCACCCAGGCTTGCAAACTGTTGCTGACTTGACTCACATTTCTAAATTTCACTTGTGTTGGTTATTCATCCCCGAGATTCTGATACAGCTGACAATTCAATGAGGTAAAGAAAGTCTCTATTTAGGGTCTCAAGGCATCATTAAGGCATCCTGTCACGGTGTCCCACACTGACGGAGAATAAAAAGTTTCTGGAAGATTGTCATGTGAAAATGCGCGTTTTCCAACTTAAGTTTGCCGTGTGAAGGTGGCATTATGAATCACTTGTAAAAATTGCTTTATGTATTTGGCATTATTGTTAAGATAATAAAATAAAAATAATGATAATGATAAGATAACTTCACAAAAAAAATTTGAATGGCAGTATGTCAGTTTATTTTGTATACATGGCCAATTTCTTTTGAATGCAATGTTTCACTGACTGGCTGGCTGAAGATATATAGAGAAATGAACAAAATAATAGGAAAATGTACAGTTGCTTCACGTACCTTCTTAAATTGTTTTGATTTGAACTTTTTGAAAGAAAAATTGACACAATTTTCAAAATTCGTTTTTTTAATTTTTTATAAATGTACTGATTTTGTGCTATTATAAAGACTTGGAACATTGGTTTTCTTCCTCATTAAGTCGTTTGTAATCTAAGCTGCTTTAACATAATGTAATCTAACAAAAAATAACCTGCTAATACAGGAAGATTTCTAGCTGTTCCAAGTCAACTCAAAATGCTATGAAATTGAGATTTCTTTATTTAGCAATGATCAAATTCATGTGGGACGTCTTGGTGCAAGACAAATGCAGACTGCTGACCGAGAAGAGTTAGGTTGCAACTTGGTTTAGGAAAGAGGTACAGGATTTATAGTGAGTGTTAGTGTAAAAAAGATAGAATATTAAGGTTAGGTTTACAGTAAAGGTTATAATTAGGGTTAGGAGATTAGGATTTACCAGTTAGGTTTTAGATTAAGGAGAAGTCTGTAGTCTGCATAATTGTCTTGCACTGAGTCTTACACCTGATTGAAAAAACGAAAACAAAATTAATTAGGCCTTTGGCACTGTTGAGTAAATAACTGGAAGAGTGACCTACAACAGAAAATGTCAAAGCTGAATTGAAATTGAAATTTTGAACAAATTTTTACCAAAAATGCCCAAAGTTTGTCTTCTCTGACTGCATGAGTTAAGGATCAGTTTCCTACATTTTTGCCACACACATACTGCCTTCAAGTCTTCATTTTACAACTTCTACAACAGGTTGCATCTTTATAATTTTATACTGGAATATTTAGTCTTGCGTAATAAAGTAAAAGATGTTGGCAGAGTTGTTTGTGGTGCTTCGTTTTGTTTAATTTTTTGCTGCCCCAGCCAGGAAAAGGGTAACCTTGTTATTTGGGCCTTCTTCGCTTTC
Organism: Dendrophyllia cribrosa; assembly: GCA_024195265.1. Classification (NCBI taxonomy): domain Eukaryota; kingdom Metazoa; phylum Cnidaria; class Anthozoa; order Scleractinia; family Dendrophylliidae; genus Dendrophyllia; species Dendrophyllia cribrosa. Next base: position 44,489,308 of record JAJLRJ010000002.1, on the reverse strand, counting down.
AAAATGTTGGGCTGGGCGCAGAAACACCAACACAAAATGCTCCAAAAAATCCTGGATCATTTTGTTGCGCAAAACATGATGAAATGTCTTTGTATAGTGTGAACAATGGTTTGAAATTGCCAGAAAACAAACGTGGCTACCAGTCCCTGAAAATAATGCACTGAAACGTGAAACATCATTTTGACACTTGACACTTCCGCTTCAAATTCCCCACCACTGGTACGTATGGCCTTTCACATCAAATTCCCTGGGCACAGAATGTTCAAATGCCCGGGGCATACCGGGGGGGAGGGGGGATGTTGATGTTTTCGAATTGATCGGCACATCTCCTAAAATGCCATTTCATTGTGCGTCACGTGACAAACTAGAGATTTTCCTCAGACCGTGAAACAGTTTCTAATAAAAACGTTTGAATGCCGAGGTTACAATACAAAGGAATAAATGACAAGATGTTACAACAATACACTACACTAGACATACCGAGACTGGGTTCGCGTTGGCGATTTCAATTTTTGTTTATAGTCTGAAACTGCACTAATCATTTGGTAACTTCAATAGTTAACAGTATGTTTTAATTCATATAATACTTATGTTTTATATTGCAGAGGGGATTTTTCTAGATGAAATCGACAGTTTAATTTAACTACAAATTCTTCTAAAGATAGGTTTTTCAGGTAATATTTAGCAAAGAGGAGAGTACAGTTTAAATTATTGGTAATCAGGTCAATCTTGGAGGAGCTTGTGCCGAAGAGAATTTCCGTTGGGGATAAGGAGAAAGAGGTTCCATTTTCTTTGTTAAACCACTTAATAACTTCCAAGAAAAACTCTTTAGACCAGTGACAATTAGAAAAAGTGTGAATAATGGAATCATTTTCTCGACAGTAAATGCAAAGCATGTCATTTTTAATACCAAATAAATGCAGTTCTCTTTTTGTAACAACTATTCTGTGCAAAAGTTTGAAGTAAAATTCTCTCAGCTTGTTTTCTCTAGAAATATATATATTTTGTTTTTTTTTTTATTATATTTACACTAGTACATCACTTACAGCAATAATTTACACATTTACAAACTATTACGCTTACAAGAAATACACGACTAAAAAAAGAGTCAATCTGCGCCATGTCTGGCTGTAAATCTCTCTCCCACTTTACGCTTGCCTTCAATACTTGCTTGTCCTTATTTATTAAAAGCCAGTAGTAATCCCTGTTTTTTAATTTAAGTAAATTTATGGTAGTATCCCGAGACAGTTGAAAATCATATTCTGAAAGAATAGTTTTATCTGGACATTTTATCCTTGCCTTAATAATGAGGGTCTGAGGTATAGAGCGTTTTCACTCACGTGACCAGCGGCCATATTGGTTTAATGAAACAAAAGAAAATGTTTGCATAAAAATAGAGTTCAATTCCCGGAGGACTGGTTTGGTACACCAATATGGCCGCCGTTTCTTTGTTTTGGAACACCAATATGGCCGCCGTGACGTCGTATGAAAACGCTCTATTGCAGATACAACTTGCATGTACGTTAGCAAATTACAACTCAGTTCGTATTTTCGGATGAACTCAGCGTAAGGGAGAATTTTTCCATCCGCCTTCAACAGATCGTGGATAAAAATAATATTCCTACTGAACCAGCTCCAATAAAAAGATCGTTTGACTGTTAATTCGATTTTCTTTATTATTAAACAGGATCAATTCCCGATCGGATTCTGGATTGTAAGATCTGCTTGTAGAAGTTTGGGAATTTTGCCTGCTCAAGGAACTTTTCATCATAGTTGCAGTGCAACAGGAATTTTAAGCCACCATATTTATCGAAATAATAGGTAGGGATAACCTTCCAGGATTCACTGCTCATTTGGTCGTTTCTTAAAAATCTCGAGATCCATGCCAATTTGGGTGATTTGGACATAGTTTCTGTATGCTAGGCACACGTAGACCTCCATTGTCGTAGTCTTGAAACCTGACTTTGCGATTGATTTTGTCTTTCTTGTTTTTCCAAATAAATTTAAATATCATAGAATTAACATCTTAAATGCATTGTTTAGGGATATCAAGAATCGAAGTAGAATGTACCAGCTGCGAGATGCCAAGGCCATTAGTCATAAGACATCTTCCAAATAGTGTAAGGTTTCGAGACTGCCAGATGCCATGAATAGTATCTATTTTTTTTTCATCATAGGATATGAATATCTCTAAGGGCCGATTTACACGGTACAACTTTGTCGCATGCGACACGCTTAAAACATGTTTACGACATGCTTACGACATGCTTACGACATGCTTGCAACACGAATTACTCCGTGTAAATCAGCTCAAGTCATGTCGTAAGCATGCCGAAAGCGTGTCGCATGCAACAGAGTTGTACCGTGTAAATCGGCCCTTAAGCTCTTATCGGCTCTTTTGGCCATTTTAATTCGAAAGTTTTTTCTTTGCAATACCTCCAGGGCCCCAACCACATTGCTTTTGGTTTCGCAAACCTGATAGATCACCGAAGTCATTTAATCGTACAATTGCTCTTTGCACGAACGGTGCCCGTGTCCTTGCAAAAGAGAGTGGTGTCATCAGCGAATTGGCCTATTTTTAATTTTTTCCGAAAGATAGTTATACCATGTATTTCCTTGTCATGTCTAATCTTACAAGCTAGTAGCTCAACCGCAAGAATGAATAAATAGGGGGACAAAGGGCAGCCTTGCCTCACTCCTCTTGATAGCTTAAAGTAGTTGGTACAGAAGCCGTTGTTTAAAACTGCACTTTCTGAATTGGTGTAAAGAGTTGTGATCCATCGTTTGATATTATCACCAAAATTTAATACCGTAATTGTCTTCTGGATGAAATCCCATTCAATAGTGTCAAACGCTTTACGAAAATCAAGTTGCAGAAGTAACCCCGGAATGTTTAGAATTTTGTTTGCTCAAGAATATCATTTATCTGCCTGACATTTTGACCTAATATACCTCCCTTTTATGAAACCTGTTTGATCTGGATTAATTAAGCGCGTCTAAACTTTTTCTATTCTCCTGGCCACAATTTTTGACGCAATTTTGTAGTCTATGTTAAGTAAAGTTATCGGTCGCCAGTTTGCGAGATCAGCTAGGTCTGAGTCTTCCTTTGGGACTAGAGTAACTACACCTCGCTTTTGAGAGATTGACATTTCGCCTTCTTTAAATGCTTGTCCCAACAAGTTAAAGAAACAGTTATAGAACTCCCAGGTATTAAAATCCGTCATCTCCTGGAGATTTTCCACTAGCGAAGGTCCGCAAAACATCACTACATTCCATAAGAGTGATTTCTCCCAGTTCGTCTTGTTCCGTAATTTGGAGTTTCGGTATTTCAAGATTTCTGACAAAATTTTCAAATAAACTGCTTTTATCTTCTACAAGGTTTGACGTATATAAATCTCTATAGAAATTTTCAATTTCCAATAATATGTCTTCTTCTTTGAAAATATTATCATTATCATTTCGCCTTCTTTAAATGCTTGTCCCAACAAGTTAAAGAAACAGTTATAGAACTCCTAGGTATTAAAATCCGTCATCTCCTGGAGATTTTCCACTAGCGAAGGTCCGCAAAACATCACTACATTCCATAAGAGTGATTTCTCCCAGTTCGTCTTGTTCCGTATTTTGGAGTTTCGGTATTTCAAGATTTCTGACAAAATTTTCAAATAAACTGCTTTTATCTTCTACAAGGTTTGACGTATATAAATCTCTATAGAAATTTTCAATTTCCAACAATATGTCTTCTTCTTTGAAAATATTATCTCCATCCGGCCGTTTCAGTTCTTTGATTACTTTTCCGTTATAGTTCCGCTTTTCTAGATTAAAGAAATCATCGCCCAGAATGGCATTGTCTTTTGCGACATGTACTTACGGTGCCCCATTTTGTGACGCGCGGCATAATAATTTGCATGATCATAACTGGTCGGCAGTGATTGGTCAACAGATTTAGCTTTGGGAATACTTGGGTCTCTTCACAAAATTCAGCTACTGTCAATCAAACGTTAGAAGTGTGAAGTAAATATCAAGGTGCGATAAAGTTAACAATTGCGCCTCGCTCTTCACAATTCTGAGTTAGCTGAAGTAATTTTACGCAGAACAGGGTTTTTTAAAAAGTTCTTCAAATAGAGAGCGCGATGCGCGGGTCACTCACTTGCAATCCACTGCTCTCGTTCTTGTTAAAGGCGGGCCGCGCTCTTTACAAAGCATTTTGTCACAAATTCGTGTGCAGCGATATTTTTTATTTGACTCGATAGACTCGCGATGTTCAAAACGTTATCTGAGTTAGATTAAGTAATTTTATGCAGAACAGGGTTTTTAAAAGTTGTTCAAATAGCGAGCGCGATGGGCGGGTCACTCGCTTGTAATTCACTGCTCGCGTTCTTATTAATTCGTATTAAAACATTTTGTCACAAATTCGTGTGTAGCGATATTTTGTATTTGACTCGATAGACTCGCGATGTTCAGAGAGCGATGCAAAACGTTATATGAGTTAGCTGAAATAATTTTACGCAGAACAGGGATTTTAAAAAGTTGTTCAAATAGCGAGCGCGATGGGTCGGGTCACCGACTCGCTTCGCCGGCCGCGCTCTTTACAAAGCATTATGTCACAAATTCGTGTGCAGCAACATTTTTTGTATTTGACTCAAAAGACTCGCGATCATCAGAACATGTATTTTTTAAAGTTGTTCAATTAGTGAGTGCGATGCACGGGTCACTCGCTTGTATACGGCACCGCTCCATTCTTTTACTCGACCGGTTAACGACCGTTAACACTGCCCAGATCAGGAAAAATAACAAGCAAAATGCAAACTGCCGCCTCGAGCAGGCTCATCCTCGAGGGACTCGATATTGTTTGTGTTGAGATAATTATTCAAATTTGGATCCGTTTTAATCGATCAAAGAATATAAAAGGTTAAGTTATATTTTTATCCATTCAGTTGCTAAAATCTACTTTGGAACAACATGTCGAAGCGTGCCAGACATCATCCCGGCTTTTACGCATCGTTATTGAATGATGTTATCGTTATGTTTCTCGTTAAAGCGCTGATTTTCAAGAGTTTGCTACGAGCGTTATAGCCTCGAAACTATAATTTTGCTTTATTTCCCTTTCAAACCAATTCCCGATTTAGAGATTTAAGGTGCTGTTTTATTTATCACCTCAATTTCAATGCTTAATTGCGGCGGCGTGCGCCCTATTGTTTTTGGAGGCGGAGCTTCGAATTTCGCGGGAATTTCAAAGCAAGTCCGTTCTATTGTCATGCGAGTCTCCGAGAAGAGGGAAAGCAAGAAACGTTGGGAAGTTAAATTTTGCGACTACTTTGAACCCGTATTTTCACTTGAAACTTGTCATAAGGCTTCTTCAATGAACAAACAATCAAAGCCATATGCTAACTTTTAAGATGAGCACTATAGGGAAGAAAAATTCGGCCTCGAAATATTTTCCCATACAAAAACATCCCTGAAATAGACCAAATTCGAGCAAAATTTGCGACCGGTTTCACTGTTCGTAAAATATCGGAAAATATCTCATTCTTTCCATTGATGTCTCATCTGCAAAAGCCATATGCTAACTATTGTGAAACTAAACTAGTAAGCTCGTAAACTCGCAAAACGTGCGCGCTGTTGGCCGTCTTTAGGTCATTTTCTTTATTGTCTGAGCGTCTGGCATCCTGATTGACTTTCAATTTTCGCGCGAGTCACGCATGAAAGTCCCGGATGTGTCGCGCCATTCTGGGCGATGTATTTTGTTGGTTTTTCACCATGGTCAGTCCATCTAGCTTTAAAACGAAGAATCGAACCTTTTCCCATGTTTTCATATAAGAGATGAAGTTCCTGTTTTAATCGAGTATATTCCTGTTGCTGAGTTTCGCTTGTTTCATCTACATCGATACTTTGGGAAAGGAGGTTGTCGAGTTCCTCTAATGGGTCCCCCAGGTCTTGTTCCTTTATTCACTCTTGAAAGAATGTCTTCTCGACTTCTTCAAAGCACTTCTTGGTTCAGCACTTCAGGTTCCTCTTAGAGCGTATAGAAGTTTCAAGATGTACACAAACGGCATGAGAACACAACTAAATGAAGCGACATATGTACTAGAATCGATTTTGGTGACAAAAAGGCCAAATTTCGTTTTACAAAAACCCGTAAACACAGTTTGTGATTGGCAAACGTAATTGTCGCCTGTGTTAAGCAGATGTTCGTGGGGGAGGAATGGATTGCGTAACGATCCCTATGGACGTTAGAGGCTACCGTTTTAGGGGAACAAACAATGCTTCTAGTCGCTTCATGGTAAGAACTGGATCTAAGCCCCGACAATGGTGATCCTCTTGCCTCGTCCAATTGATTGGATGCGACTGTTACCTTTAACCTGCAGGTCATGGAGTTTCTTTAGTTAACAACGGTTTAGTGTTCCACGGCGTGAAAGTGAGCTAAACTTGGAATCCACACATGGAACACTAGAAACCTTTCCAGAAGGAAGACGTGGCGGCTATTGAATGTTAATGCAGGTTTGGTCGGGTGGACCAGGCGATGTTGAGTTGGAAAGGATTACATTTATTTCATATTCCCGCCCTCCCACCATTTTCCGTTCTTCAGTATTCTTTTCCACTTCAGTTTTGCACCCTGGAGTTTAATTGTCTCGCAATGGTTTCGACAAGTGGCACGAAACGCGTTAATGGGAAGCAAGTTGGATGAGACAATGTGGTCCTTACACGTAGCGTGCAACGGCCAAAATCACGCTGTGGGAGGCAACTTGCCGCATTGGCTGCTGTATCTGTTGAAGCAACGAAACAGTCAAACCTGTCTATAACGGCCATCTCTGGCCGTTATGTGGAAACTTTAATTGGAGAATTTTAGTGAATGGTTCAAAAGAAAGGAGAAGAAAACGTGGCTGTTGTGGAAAAGGTGTCCGTTGGTGCAGGTTCGATCGTAGTTCCCTTTAGCACGCGGTGTTTTCCATGTTGGTACCATTCGATGAAATTAAAGCGCCAATCAGAATGGCGACTCAACAAGCAACAAAGTATCAATATCAAGGAGAACAGAACAAAGAGAACAAGTCACAAGTTTTGCCGAAAGATGACTAGCAGGGATCCTATTCTAGAACGTTAGTCACTCAAAGAATGCTTTCCTGAAGGAGAAATGGAAGGTCGTTAGGTTACAGTATCGATTATTTTATTACATGTTGCCCAGGAAGAACTAGCTGGTCTTTTTATATTGTTTTTTAAAAATACGCGTATAACTGTAATATAACAATATATCATAAGTATCAGAAACTGAGCAACGTACCCAATCCTCGGGAGCTAGCTATCAACACTAAAATTGTTTCATTGACTATGACTGTTTCCGTTATTCGTTTTTTGTTTATGCAACAAAAATGACTTTAAGCTGCCTCGTCAGTTCCTCTCTTTTGACTCGCATCCGCTCAAGGAGGAAAATCATCTTCTTGTCCTCAGACGAATGCTTACTTGTCTTACACACAGCCTGTCTGGAACGTTTTGACAGGGTGAACAATCTGAGCACATGAATGGCAATTTGTATTTTTAAACGGGCGTGTGGCGAGTTAAAATTCGACTATCGCAAATTTAATTTTACCGATCTCGTAGTCAACAAAATGGTTATCACGTGATACGAATTCAGTTGCTTCTACATCGATTTTATACGGTCGTTTTATGACTATGGTGGTTTTGATAGTAACTAGCTTTTTTTCTCGTCGACATAATCGTCAGAGGGTAACACAGCTGGCGCTCTACCCTGTCTCGAGGCATCAATCCTGTCTTGCAGTTTTTCAAGCATCTGGATCTCGTGTTCCACAGAACTAGACACTGGATGATTCTTCAAGCTTCCTCGATGCGCTTGCAAAGTTCTCATTTTCTCTTGGACTAACTTTTCGAGTATATTTAGTTTCTCTTCTTCATTAGGTGTGATAGGTATGGTCTTGATATCGTCTGCACTGGTTTCCCCCATTGGATCTGCACTGCCTTCCCCCAATAGATCTTCGTCGATTTCTTGAAAAGGAAGATTGAATCTGACATGAAACTTTCCTTTTTCCCTGTCATTGTCTACTTCTTTCAGACTGTTTTTGTCATCTCCATTGAGATTCAGCTTCGGTGTATCCTCGTCAATTGTACAAGTATTCTTTGCTTGGATACCAGTTTTCCTTGAACGATTGTTGTGCACCAAACTGATGAAAGAAGTTTGACCCTCCAACTGCATTGCTTCAAATAGCCTTAAATCTTCTATAAACTCTTCCGTGTACGCCTCGTTGATGAGATTTTGGAGTCGAACAAACTGGCTTGTATCGATGTAATTTTTCTGAGCTCGTAACAGCACTTCTTTGGGGTCTTCTTCCACAGTTACATCCTTTTTTTCTATTCCTGCTATTTCCATAATCTTGTCCACAAATATTTCCAAAATTGCAGATTCAAAGGATTTTTCTTTTGCTTTTCCACGATCTTCCATCAGTGTTTGCCTGTAGCCTACTATAAACACTGACCTGATTACAGTTAAGTAGAAGAAAATCAATGTCAGGCAGCACGAGAATAAGGCTATTGATTTTACGATTATGTGCGAGCCTGCAACCTCGTTATATCTAACCATCCGAGCCATGTATGAAATGGAGGTCTGGAGGGAACTTGAGAAGTCCTTGAAATGGTCACTGTCTGTATTAAAAGCAAGTTTGAACATGCACGAGAACGCCATCATCAAACAGAAGGTCACAAACAGGCAAGTAAGTAGCTCATAACAACATCTTGCGATGGTCCTCAAAATGTGATCCAAACAGCTGAGAAACTGGAGGAAAACAGCGAACCTAACAATGGCGATGAAATTGAGAAAAGCGAAGGCATAGTCGGTCAGCTCGTCATAAAATCCGCATTGATAGTAATCGAGAAATTGGTGTGAATCTGCCTTGAATTGGTCTGTGGCTAGTTTCTTGAACCCGTCTTTGAGCACTCTCAGAAAAATGATGACAACACCAGTCAGCACAAAAATCAGGTCCAATATTTTAGCGGAATCTGCAAAGTACCGGCACTTGTCGTGAAATATAGTAAGGACAACACGATATACCATGACAACAAGCAAAATGGCAGCTATCACTTCGCCGATTATTCTGGCGCCTGGATGTTTTCTCAGAGAACTATACATACTCACTGTGAAGACCTCGCAGCTTTTGAATACCCCACCCACAGGTGGAAGCTCAAATGTGATGGTAACGGCTGCAACCATATTGATGGCGGGATTATAGGCAACAAATTCGGCGTGCACAGCTCTGGTGTAAGTATCTAACCAAGAAACTGTTTGCTGCTCATCTACAATAGCCCTTGACTGTTCTAAACTTCTGTTCAGGTTCATCACATATCCGCCTCCGCTGTAAGTTGAAAATGTTCCAATGACTGGCAGTATATGGTGAGCTTCAAAGGCGTTAATATGCTCCCAAGAAGTGTGAGCATAAGTCGATTTTGAGGACAAAAATACAAACAAGTTGCCTTTTTCTTTTTTCTCTGGTTTCTTTCTCGCATTCTTCCATCCTGCGGTATAAAGCTTCGTGTCTTCGCTCATGAGCGAGTAGAAGTCGTTACATTCTGGAATGGTGTCTTTAAAAAACTTGTTGACGCTACAAGTGCCTGCGAATAAACAACAAAATTAACGTGTGAGATTTACTGTTTTTAGTGCGTCTGTCTGTAAATATACGTGGTATATTTTGAAAACGTATCGGATATGAGTTCATTATGTTGAGCCAACAAAACTAACCAAGTACCACATAGTCATTTATAGTAACTTTAAAATAGAGGACAGACTGATTATATTTAATTAATTATAGAAAATTTTAATGTATATAAAAACTGAAATGTTAGAAATTTGGTCGATATTCATTTATAAAGGTCGGCACACACGAGGGGACCAGTCCCAGGGACCGGTCGCAGGGACCGGTCGCAGGGACTGGTCCCCTGTCGGAGTTTACACGATGGGACGAGTCGCGGGGACCAGTCCCTTGAAGGGTTTACACGCTGGGACCTGTTTCACAACAAGATAGCAGCATTTATGACGATTTTTAAAAAAAGAATATCGCTTTATTGAGATGGAAAAAGAGCAATTTTCAACAGAGAAATCAAATTTACAAAATTAACCGCTGAAAGTGTATCAGTCAGCTCTGAGCGTTTCTGGACAAACTGTGTTCACCATGGAGTGTTGACAGTGTTAGTAATCTCCTATTTCGACCATATTTCGATAAAGGTTTTTCTTTAGGTATGTATATTGCTGCATAGAACCTGAAAAAAAAACAATGACTGCACTATGTCATCAAGACCTCCAATACCAGTGTTAGAATATTCTCTAGGCTAGTTGTATCAGATATAAACATCCGATGAAATTTGCATAACATAAACCGGACGTCACGCATTCTCACGTCCCTCAGTCGCCATCTTGAAACGGAGAACGTACAGAATTATGGGAGCTTAAAATGGTGATCAGCGATTGGTTCATTTTCATTTCGTCGCAGGGACCAGTCCCACGAACTGTTCACACAAAGGGATCAAATTCAAACCAGTTTGAATTTGTGGGACCAGTTGCGGGGACCAAAATTTAGTCCCTGCGACTAGATTTTTGCCGAAAATTAGCAGTTCACACGGAGGGATTTGGTCCCCGGGACTAGTCGCAGGGACTGGTCGCAGGGACTAGTCCCCTCGTGCGTCCCGACCTTTAAAGTAATTGTAAAATTCATTAATAGTTCATAACAGTTATGACCAATAAATAGGCAATATTTGAGTCACATGTATACCTTTGTAAACCCCAATACAAATCAACTGAGTTGATGAATTATTAAACAGTAGAATAAACTTTTGATACAAACACCTGCTCAGCTAATTAGTATTAATTAACTTTGCATACAGATCTCTACTCATTGTTTCGACAAGTACGATAAAATATTCGCGTCCGATCTGTATGGGCGTTTATATATTTTAACTACTACTTAAGAACTAAACCAGGTTTTCCGGGATCTTTGTAATTCGTGTCTCCCGTGATTGGCAACTGGTCCTAGTGGGTGCTTATAAAATATTTGACTCTTTTATAAAGTTGTCTTTCATTCATTGATTCATTCACAAATCTATTTATTCATTTATTTAACCGGTCAGCTTGTTAATCAGTCAGTCATTTATGTAGCGGGAGCTCTAAAATTTGCCGCATTCCTGGTCCCAGTCCCAGTTCATGTTCGTTTATGTCAGCCGTTTATGTTAGTCATTTATGTTAGTTTACATGTAGTAAAACAAGCCTTCGCGACTGATCTAAGTGACTTCATTAAATGTTATCTACGAGTTTGTTATCGTAGAGGAAACTCTAAAGGACAAAATTCGAATACATAGTACAGTTATCTTGAAGTCACACAACTCGTGTGAAGTAATTTGTTGAACTTATGCCATCTTAAGTTCTTTCTTTCATTAGACTATTCGAGACAACTGCATTCTATATTCTATAGTAAAACTGTTGTACTTCTATCCTTCCATAGACCTCCGGTACAGTTGGAGCTAATGGGTACCTTTTCGGATACGAACTTGCCGTAGTCGCACCACTCCCAGCTGTAGTGAAACCCTGTCGGCAATATATGGTTCACTTTGGACACTGTCGTTCACTTGTGGTGGATGTAAGCCTGGTAACAGGGTTTGTTTTGTCCAGTCCCAGATAAAATTCATGGTGTTCACCTGTGCAGAAATGGATGCTTGATGTAAAAAAAGCGCGGATACAAAATGAGCAATATTACGACTTTCAATTAACATTGACACGCCCTAACACCTTTATATCACTTCCGTGGTCAGCTTGAACTTGAACTTGAACTTTATTGTTATTTAAACAAGGTAGCTACATTCAGTTGATAAAAGAACTAAAACATTATCTGTTTTTCAAGTGGGTCGTGTATCTATCCATTTAATACTTATTACTGCAATACACATCCTTTTTTAATATCTGCGATTATAATTATATAAACTTGCAGTAAGTAATGATAATAACTATTATGGCGAGAATAAACTGTGATGATAAAAATTGCTTGAGTCTGGTTTAAAAAATTTCTAGGGATTCAGCTGTTATAACATGGTTATATGTAACTATTATAGCGCTCAAACTTGCGTGATATCGCCTAAAAAAAACATCGAGGCCGGTCCGTCATTTTTGCATTTTCTTGTCAAAATGCGAAATTTACCTCCACCGTTGGATATACGTCATGTAGACATAGCGTATATCGATAATTTTTTTACCATATTTGAGCAGTGTATCAATGTGTTGAATTATAAGGTTGTATATCCCTCTATATGGACCTATCTGCGGTTTATATAAGGACTCCACGACGTCCTCCTAGCCTGCTAATCTTGCATCACATCGCCGATTCGCTTCAAGACTTTGACCTTTCCACTCAACAATTAGAGCTTTAAGAAGCCTCGTTTCCCATCAGAAAGAAATCTCTTATTAGTGTATCATTGACAAAAAAGCTAAAGAACAGTACTTTCATGGTCATATTTTGTATACCAGGCAATCCTAAGAGTAGAAGGGTCAAGGTTACTTTGTACGAACTAATTGCTACTTCCTTTTCACATGCTAGAAAACGCTTAAGACAAAGGCAATGCTCAGGTGATCATTTCTCCGTTCAATTCAGTGGAATAATTGATGACATGCAAATAGAAAACATTGTTATTTCATAGGTAAAGATGTTATGGTGTACCTGATCAAGGCGTACACGGCTTCTGTTGTGAATTGGATTTACAAACACACGCCTCAGAGTGTTGATCATCTTGTATGAGTCTGGATTTCTGTACTGGAAGCTTAAAATGATGACCATTGTCAATAAAATGACGTACACGCACATGTCTGTGAAGAGCTTAATGATATGACGCCTCCTCAATTCTCGATTTCGTAATGATGTCAGGAGTTTTTTATCAGGAGGATCGTACCGTTCCGAGTCTCCGTACATTACTTCTTGATTGACCAATTCCTCGTTGACCCCTTTAAGAACATCAGACATAGAGTTAGTGAAACACGGGCGAGACATATTTTACAATTATCAATAAAATCGTTCCAATAGTACCATAATTGTCCTATATTTTACATCACCGTTCGTAATAATTCGCAAACTTTCTCTCGTTCCTTAATGGTTTATTATTTATGTTTGATGTTTTTATTTAAGTTATGTATTATTTTGACATTATCTTCAATCCGCTTTAAAGTGCCCCTGTGATCAAATTTTTGATTTTCATTTTTTTACATTTTCGTGTACAATTAGACTTTGTTACTCATCTTGCCAAATTTCAATTCATTACGAACATCAGAAGTCATTTTATTTTAACATTTATGTCCGAGAATTTACGGCCGCCATTAATCAACCTTGTTCCAAGGCTTGGTTGCGAATGGGAGAAAGTGACGTCAAAGACTCAAACATACCTCACGGGTTGAAATTATAATAATAATAAGTATTGAAAATCACGCGAAAAGCAACAAAAACTTTGGACTTGTTCTTCGTGCATTTTTCTGTGCTGATTGTTATTATAATTTCAACCCGTGAGGTATGTTTGAGCCTTTGACGTCACTTTCTCCCATTCGCAACGAAGCCTTGGAACAAGGTTGATTAATGGCGGCCATAAATTCTCGGAAATAAATGTTAAAATAAAATGACTTCTGATGTTCGTAATGGATTGAAATTTGGCAAGATGAGTAAGAAAGTCTAATAGTACACGAAAATGTAAAAAAATCAAAATCAAAAATTTGGTCATAAGGGCACTTTAAAAGAATGCAACTAACACTTTAAAAACAGACTAGGCAGGGATTTTACATATAGGATGCCTTGCTGTGCTCGATTAAAAAAAAGAACATCATTCAAGCCCAGGATCGTTTTCCTACATGTGTGACGTAAAATTCCCCAAAGAAAACAATGCCGATGACCTCGTTAGTAAAGTTATTGTGCCGTTTTCCATTTCAACGAGAAACAGACTACAAAAACTGGTGTAGGGAACATTTACTTACTCATGGCGGGTGATATTTCCTCAAGATCGTACTCATCATTTGGTGATGCGATAACTATTGCAAAGATCAAGGACACAATAACCACTTTCAAAGGCTGGCTGATGAGCGTGTCCTGAACAAACGAAATGAACATTGTCGTTAGCCAGAGATTGGACTGTTCCCTGCCCCACATCATGCTATAAAACAGTGTGAACACGGCAGCTGAAAGCGTGGTCAGTATGCACAAAGTCCAACCCACGTAAACGCACCAGTATGGAAAACAAGGCGTCGAACTACCTCCAGAGCTTTTAAATTTTGCACGAATTCTAGCAAAGAAACCATCCTGTAAATTCTCTTCATTTTCATCAGGAAGCTGTGGTCCCGTTTTAGTGCTTGTACTGATGTCGCCTGGTTCGCTTTGGCGATCATCTTCATTGCCGATATTACAGTGGATATCGTTAACATCGGTCTCCTGCTCATCACTTTCAGTCAAGATCTCTGTATCACTAGCTATAGAATTAGTATCAGTAACCTGTCCACATGGTCGAGAAGCTGTTCCTTTGCAACAACCCGTCGTAGTCTGAGAAGTCCTAAATTCCTTCACTCTGGAGTTTCTGAATAAAGCCACTATCAAGATGTTGATGGGCAGTGCAACCAATGCGCTCTCGATCCCAATAATAACCGTGCGTAAGTTTAGTTTGATTGGTCCTATCTCGAAGTCCTCGGATGTGTCTCCCGGTTGAGGGGCTGATCCGTAAAACATAGCAGTGGCGACCATGAAGGAAAACAGAAGAGATAGACAGCAAGACATTCTCTGGAGCCGCGTAAATTGACTTCTTGCCGGACGGTACGCTACTGAGAACCACAGATGGTTGTCACAAATCCCCTCACCAACTTTTGTATTAAAGATTTTCTTGAAGGAACCCATGTCTTCTTCATTTGCAGGACGAAGAAGTACCTCTATTTTTCCGTCTTCTTCTGCTACATCAAGCCAACGGGCTACACAAGTGATACATAAAATAAACACAGAGTTAACAGAGATCATTCACCGGTTTTTTTAACCAATTAAAACGAGTAATGCTATGGACTCGAATGGCTTTTCAAACCAGATTTTTATCAGGCCTCTCTTTGCAAATGCTTTGGTGCTTTTTGAATACAACGATTATGGCCTATAAATTTCATAAACAACGTGATGATCTTTTGGTGTGGCCTAGTTGTTAAGGGACTTGTAATTTAGAGTTCTCGAATGTCAAGTGTATTTGGTCTTCCTACCTAGATATATCACACGACAGTCCCGTACTCAACGCCCAAGGCACTTTACGTATGTCTAACTAAATAGCCAACTCTTCAGGCTCATATCATAATAACTGGTTTTGTTAAAATGGATCTTTTATGTTCAGTTTGTAATGTTACTTTTAGTCAATTTGATAACTATAACATTTCCAAATTCCAATTAGATCTGGAAAGTGTCCACAATTAGCACTCGCGTGCTAGAACTCTTAGACACTTAAATAAATTTGAGTTGATTTGATTTTGATTTTATTATGTTAACCAGTAAAGTCTACCATCCAATAAAGTGTATTGTTTATGGCCGATGGCAACATGATACAATCGTGGTCAAAACTGTTGAAACATATGTGCGTTTTTCGGAAAATTTAAGAATTTGGCAAACCATTTGCTGAACTTGCGATTCCCCCCTCCCCTTTACCAATGCTGTTTTAGCCTCCAAATTCCTGTAATGCAACGACATTCTTCCGAAGCAACATTGAATAGGGGGAGGGCGTGGGGGCGATTTTTATAGTTTTTAGAAAAAATAATATATGTCAGACATTCGATTTTTAGTAAAAGTGTTTGCATGTTTCAACTACTTGTAGTTTTGACCACGATTGTAGAGTCACAACATTCTGTTGAAAGAGAACCTCTTAGACCACTTCGACGAAGATTTGCTTAAATCGCATTTGGTCTGGTAACTGCACTTGTGTGCGCTGATGTTATGCTATGAAGAGTAAACAGGGTAAATTAAATGTCTACAACACCTGTTATAATTGCTCTCAAGGGTATTGCATGAGATCCGCCAAATTAAATTAGCTTTTTTATTTCAACTGGAACAAAATTCAATTTTTCATTATTCATACCCGCAAGAAAGACCCATTTGTCCCCAGTTTGACAGTCTCTAAGCATAGCTCTGTTAAGGAACCAGGCCGGCTTTTTACCGCTGTTATCATGCCAAACTCTCATTCCACGGATGGCCCCAAGACAACTCGGCAAGGACACGATAAAAAGGTTCAGATCTCCTCTTCTGAACCGCCGCCGCGTGGTGTCTATCAGGTAGCATGGGCCACTGCTGCCACTCTCGCCAAAAATCTCACAGCCTACATGAGCAGTTGTACCGGAACCATTACGACTTCCAGTTACAAAGTATATTTCGTAGCGGTAATCGCAGTTTGGATGGAATGGAATTATTGTGGCACCAATCTGTTTGGGAAGTAATGGAATTGAATTAAGCTTTCACAAAGATGAAATCAATGATGATAATGAAAACAGTTCCATTAGTCAATTTTCCTGGAAAGTTGTCCTTTTTCCACATAATCGATTTTAAATGTTTGAAATAATGTGTGTGGGTTGCATTGTACTGTACTGTTCTTCTCAGGTATAATCAGGTCATCCATAGCTATAATTTTTCCTTTTCAAAATCGTCATAATAATAAAGAATAATTAAAGAAATCACCTAAAATTCTTATGAATTGCTTTGTGCATAAAAAACGATAGGAATTAAATAATACATCCTGTGACATCCCCTAGACAACCATTGCAAGAAAAAAAAAACAGTGGATAAAAAATCTTTGACCAGGTGTGTGTCGAACCCTAACTATTACCACACTAAATGTACTTGTAAAAAGGCAATCTGGTCTAAGTGTAAGTGGTTTCTAACCCGCATAACGTCTTGTCTGTCTCTTCTCCAAGCCCATACAGCCAACACCGCATACACCGTCAACAGAATCAGAATCGTAAACAACACAACCACGTTTCCAGTTTCAAATGCTTCTTTAAAACCTGCAAACACTTTGCTGAAGTCGAGTGGATTTGGGGCCACGAACATTCCAGACCCAAACGTTGTCAGATGATTTGTTAGGCAGTGAATTTGCTTCGAGCTTGTTAATGGGCCAACCTACGAAGAATAAAATGGTGGCATGGAAAAAGGGAAAGAAAAAAATGGAAGAAAAGTTATTTCAAATCGGAGAAAACCTAAACGTCCACATATATGTACAGTGGATGATCTGTTTTTTTTTTTAATGGTTAAGGTTGTAAAGAAAATGCTTTTTCATCAGTCCAAGAGCCCGGCTTTTTTGTAATAACGATGAACATAATTGAATTTAAGTAACTGATAAAAAGATGGATGAACAGAGAACGTCCCTTTAGAGATGGGTGTTTTACTCAAGTATTTTCAGATATTAAACTATACTGTGGCTTGCTGAGAACACGATCTTCTAGTTCGCCATGCGGCAATTCTCCAATTGGACTAAAGTTGTGTTCACATTCCGTAATGGTTCCAATAAAACACAACTAAGTCAAAAGGACCAAGGTTTATGACAATCTGATCCGTCGTGATAAGACAGATACAACCAAACAAAATAAAAGAAAACAAGACACTTACGATACATCCGTCGCCCATCCACGTCTCCTCTCGTTCGTTCCAGTAAAGACATTTTGATTTATAAACTCGAATGGAGTATTGCATGACATTGGTCTTACTGGTGTCTGTTGTCGTCTCGTCCTTTCCACGCTCGTACAGAATACCAATGATGTATGTGGACATTCGTAGCTCCACGTTTGATAAGAAAAGCGTGTAAGCGGTATATTGCTCAAAGCATCCTGAGTTGTTAGTGTTTGAGCGATGTTCACCAGAAGGCTGCCAGATCACTTTTCTCCATAAATATTTCTCTTTAGTAGGTTGCACATTCTCTCGCACGTAAATTTGAAGTTTGTGACTGCAGTTAAACGGAGTGACCTCGATACTCACTGCTTCATCTTTGGAGGTGATAACAAGCTTATGATATGCCCATGTATATTTTGTAACGCTTACATTAAACAACTGTGATTCAGGTAGTACCTCTGGAGCCGGCAAGAAGTATTCAATATGTTTGTTAAGGTTTGAAACTGTAATCAGTTCTTCGTTGTTCTTGTCTTCGTATGATAAACTTACAACAGGGCCGCTGATGTTATGCGATGTGTTGTCGTAAATATAATAATTCTGAGGCATAGAAAAGACCTGCGAAGAGAAAGATATCTAAACACTCGTATTGATGTACAGTGTATTTAATCATTACGCAATCCCATTTATAAATTATCCTTACTAAGATCATGGTGGTTTTTTATCTTTGTTGAAGGGAAATTAATCCCAGTATCTTCTTATGTAACATGTTTGCGTGTTTAAGTTCAGATTTGTTCATCTATCGAATTTAACCTCGATCTCGTTCCCGGAGTCGGCCTTGCCCTTTTCTGTCCGTTCCGCTGGATGGTGTATTACCTCAAACACTGCTTAATCCGATCCCGTTGTTTGTATTCCCAGATACCACCTCTAGCTCACCTCTGATCTTGAATCTTGATGTTTCCTTATACCGCGCGCACAAGTTACGATTTCTCTACGGTGATGGCGCAGGTCGATCTTATATTTTTTCCATACATTAATTAGCATAGAAAACTAAAACAAAGAAGTTGCTTTGCTACACGTTTGCTTTTCTTATCCCACTTACATTCTCAACTCTTCTGCCGATTAAATCTGCATAACTTAACTTTGGAGAAACCTACCTTTTGATTGACAGTTGTCAATCCTGACTTTCCTTTGTGAAAAATATCACCTCCTCTTGGCAGTTTGAAATTTGCAAAACCTGCTCGCACTTCACCGCCAGTGTCAGAGGGTGTAGAACTCTTCACGTTTATAGTGAGTCTCGGTTTGGAGATCTCTGTGGCTTCTTCGAATGAAACTTTTCTTCTTAGTACCGATGTCGATACGGAGTTCAGAGCAATGAATATATTTTTCACCATTGATTTACTCTAAAATAAGGATAAACCACATTAATAGTTAATTCTACGACAATCATTTTCTTCGTCATGATCATCATGAAAGCGGTACTCGAACTTGATCTGGTCTGAAGGCGTCTAACAACAATCTATTATTCGACTGAAATTCTTGTATTTATAATAGCTTGCGTCCTAAAACCCAGGGCTCGAAATTAACACTCGCAAACTTACGAAATGCGAGTGGTTTTTGGAAGTTGCGAGTCTGAAAAATATCCTCTAGCAAACTGTTGCGAGTAAGCATTTCTCTAATAAAAGTTGGAGGGGAAAAGTGAATGTTCTTGGAGAATTTTGTGACAAAAATAAGCGTGGTTTTACACAGAACCTGTGCACACTTTATCTACGCATTCACATTTTGTTGGAATCAGCAACGTGACAGAAGAGAATGAATTTCACGCTTTGTGAGCCACTTTTGTTGTAGATGTCCAAAATAACCGCTTTTTTAAGAGGCCCTTGACCTCTAAGATTACCGGAAACATGACTGGCGATGACAACGTCTTGCCCGACAACCCCGAGCCGCCAAAGAAACAACAGGACAACGGCAAAGATGACCACAAAATTAACAGTATACTATTTACGTATTTTTACCTTATTTTCAGAGTCATCAGGGAAAAAATGACTGAAAAGAAATAGCTAGTGACCTTACTAGTTTTATTAGTAGAAAAACATCTTACTTGCAAGACTTTGCTAGTGGACTAGAAAATTAAGTTCGACCCCTGAAACCGGGATGCTAAAGTGCAATACGGCAATTTACTGTGTAATATGCTCGGATATTTTGCGTGTTCTCTTTCCCTTATAAACTAAAATGACGTCAGAGTAGAGTAATAATGCGTTGAAACCACCTGCACAGCAGAACAAACAGTTACAAAGTTACTTTCATTTGAACGGTCATGCTTTCGGATTTTGATGACTTCACGGTGAAAAGTGTGATTCCTATGAAGATAGCCTTGGTGCCTTTAGACTATGAGTGGGATAACATCTCTTATACACTTAGCCTCATAAATTATCAAATATCGTTCATATTTGTCAATATAAGCAGATAATTTAACTCACTTTCGCTCGCTTTTCCTCAGTAACATTTTGCTGTTCAAATGTTTGATTGGTGCTGCTAGGTTGAATGACAGCTGCAGCGTAGGAGGCGGCGCCAAGTATGTTTCCCATTGCACCACACATACTTGCCGCAACAGTGTCCACTGAATCAGACCCAGTCTCCCGTGACTCACGGTCGAGGAAAGCAGCCATGCTTGTCAAAGCAGAAGTGCTTGCTTCCTGAAAAAGAGTGACAACCAGATGGCAATATACATAGTATGTTTACACGTATAAACAAGTAAACGGTCTACCTGGGGTTATCTTAATTGCCATTACGTTATTTCGAATGCAAGGAAAACTCTCCCAACAAGAGGCTGCAAGCAGCCTATACTCATGCGCATGCGTAAGAAAGTTTTATGATATCTATAAGAAGATGTCCGACATGGAGAAGAGTACTCCTTTCATTCAGTCATCGTTCCTGCAAACCACGTTGTTTACTTTTGAATGTTTTGTAAATGAAGACTGTACTACAATGAAGCCAGTGATTCTTCTGACTGTCATAGATACCTAACGTGAGCATTAGTTATGTAAGAAGGGTTGTAGGTGACGCTGTCGTGACACTTCAGTAACGCTGTTTTACCGGAAGTGAGAGTAGTCGGAAGTTGTCAAAACAGGAAGTGTAAATGGCAAAGCTATGAACCGGAAAAGAACAATTTAAAATGTGCGTGCATAAATTTGCGCGCAAAATCGTGACATGAAGAAAAACGAAGGGGGTAACTCATGCCGCTTCGCGCATGAGTAATAAGTTGCAGCAGAAGGTCACAGCTTCCTTCTATTACCATGGTTAGCGATATGTTGTTGCAACGGTTAAACAAAGGGGCTTTTGTTATAACTTCCAACTCAAATGCCTTTTTCGATATGGTACAAAACACGTTTTTTTCCCTGTAAACAGAACCGTACAAATATCTAGATATAAATGAAGTTTGCTCTAAAGCCTGGTTTCCATATAATCGTAACTACCCCGTAACTGCCGTAAGCCGAACCGGCGGTAGCACTGCGGCACACCGGCGGTAGTTCTATTTTTAATGGAAACACGGTTCCGGCATCTGGGATGACCGGCGGCACGATGTGCCCTGTGCCGGAAAGTTGAGTTGAGTTCAACTTTTCCCGGCTTTAAGGCACCGCAGGCTTGATAAGATTTTAATGGAAACACATGCCGGTGGGAACCGGCGACAACCCGGGGGAGTTGCATTGTTTTTATGACAACACATGATTAGAACTGTCCAATCAAATCGCAGCCATTTCCGCGCTAAAAGCTCGTCACTGTCATGCGGTCACAAATGGAAACACACAACTGCGGCTGCCGGCGGTATGTATACGGTAGCATCCCGGTCACTGCCGCAGTGCTACCGGGGGCTCGCTTACGGCAGTTACGGGGTAGTTACGGTTATATGGAAACCAGGCTTTACAGAGACAAATAACCGACAACAAATTTTGGAATGATATTTACCTGTGCCTCCAGCGATACTTCATTTATAATCTGTGTGGCTTGATGCAGAGAGCCTGAAAAAAGTTTGACGGACTGTAGAGAGGTGGGCTTTTGATCAGTGATTGCCATTATCAGCGATTGACGCAGCTGGGAATCATAAAAGCAATTCGAAAAAAAGAACGCAGTCAGTAATGATAGCATGGGAATAATTCACAAGTATTTATGATAAAATGATTCAGTAACAACTGAGGAAATGGAATGAAATGAAATGGCCCTCGCATGGATGAACGCAATAAATACAGTTGCGAATTAATCCTAAAAAAAAATCAAGGTTTTTAATGGGAATTCAATTCGTGACCTCCTCGTTGCTGGTGTGATACTTTACCAATTGTGCTCTCAAAGGGTGAGGGAGGAGTGAAAATGTTAGCCCAAGAAGGGATAAGTTAAGGATAGGGGGTGAACCCCTCGGGCCCTTCCCTTAGATCCGCTATTGACATTGGTACATGAATATGAGTTTCAAACCTGTTTTCGTTTCTCTGCAAGCAAAGCAGCATCTTCTCCATCGGTGTTTGTTGCTTGGTGATTTAAAATGGAA
Source organism: Dendrophyllia cribrosa (assembly GCA_024195265.1). Lineage (NCBI taxonomy): Eukaryota > Metazoa > Cnidaria > Anthozoa > Scleractinia > Dendrophylliidae > Dendrophyllia > Dendrophyllia cribrosa. The sequence goes on along the minus strand of JAJLRJ010000002.1, from coordinate 44,467,144 downwards.
CTAATGCTTCCAACAACCCGTGCAACATCTTGGATTTTTCCAGATTTTAATAAAGACGCCAAGGAACTGCTGCTTCCAGTGGTCAAATTTGAGAGCTGACTTAACAGCTCAGTACCTTTAAGAGGTAAAGGTAGCGACTGAAAAAAGAAAGAGAAACAACCGTTTGCAGAGTGAACCCCGATGGTCATTTTTATTTAGAGACAAATGTTTTGCGTGAAGCGAAATTATACGAACAACGATAAGGTTATGCGTTTTGATGTTCGTCTGTACGATACAGCTAGAGGGAACAAGACGTATTATGCGTTCAAAGGAAGTTCGAACTATCGGCCTTATTACTCCTTTAAAGGTGTAATAAAGCCGAAAGACACACTTAGCTGACAAGCTACGAGACCAATTACCAGAAGATAGACGGAACAAACGGGTGTCGCCTAAATTGCAACACGGAAGCTTGCAGAAAGGACCAAACTTAACATATCTGATTCACCAGGAACAGGTTATTTAAGGTCGAGTGAAATGGCAATAGGAGGTCCGTTTTGCAAAGAGGCTTGCAAACTAAGGCCCATCAGGTCTTCTGGGAACAATATACATCGCCAGAATTAAGAAGCCCTTGATATGCGTAACTTTTCTGTCCTGGGTCGGGTGTCGAGTTGTGGCAGAAAGCTTAAAAGTAAATTAAATCCTGCTTTGTTGTCGGCAAAATATTTTTTTTTTCACTTCGCTTGTCTCTATTTAAACATCAACTGAAGTGATGACTATTCGGCCTGGGCTTTTTTTGAGTTCCTGAGCCTGGGGAGGTAACTTCAAGAACATTAAGGCTATGACAATGAAACCTAGAGGGTACATAGTACACCCAAAACTGTCTCCTTTGCGGTCCGCACAATGGAATGATGACGTCATATGACGTAGTTATTAGGTAATTAGTTATACGGCCGCCATCTTGGATCCGCCATCTTGGATTTCTGAAATTTTTTAAAACCTCTTAAAAACCGTCCAAATTGACTCAAAATTAATCAAAACCAATAAATAAATGCTAAATGACGTAAAAATGTAAAAGTTATAGCAATTAACATTGTTTTTCTTCTTTCAAAGGTACAAATATGCAAATTTCGAAAAACATGGCTGTCAAAATCGTGTTGCCATGAAAACATCAAGTCACGTGATCAATAAATTGTCATATCAAATTGTTGCCAGATAAATTTTAGGAAAAGTCACAAAGTTTGATGGCGTTTGAATACATATTAAAGAAGTTATGAATGTTGAAAGTTACCGCGGGCACTTTGTGCCCCCCCCCCCCCCCAGGCCGAATAGGTGGTTATATGCTGCCATGTTACATAATATAGGAAGCTGTGCTATATGTAACATTGTCCTTTAAAGACCTTGACATACTCTCCATAATTATTATTAACTTCTTTCGGCAGATCCAGATACATTAATTATCTAAAACGAAACACAATATTTTAATTTGTACCTGAACATGAACACTAACGAGCGTTGCTGCGCCTAATCTATCAAAGACACGGATTGCAATCTCCATAGTGAAATTTCTCCCATCCCCCAGAGGAAGTGAAATGGAAGTATTGGCTTCTCTTCCGTAATAAATCAGAGATTCATCTTCATCAAGGACATGCACGATCTCATAATGAAGAGGTCCATCAGGATCACGCCACCCAGAACACCAGAACCGGTACTGCGTGGTGAGCACGTGACCAACACGTGGTACTACGTCACAAGTACCATCTATAGGTGCAGCATTAACTAAGAATGCGTAGGCAGCTCTTCCATAGTTACCATCAGGCAAAGTTCCGGTGATAACTATCTTATACTCTTTGTTTCCGTACAAACTATTTTTCTTTAAGATGATGTTTGGGTAGGCACCAGACGTGGAATTGTCCGGGCTTGGAAGTGTCGTATTATCGTGTTGCCATGTTGTTTTTGTGTCTCCGTGGAAATCCAAGACGAACAAAGACCAGGTGTAAATCATATTGTTTGTACAGGCGTTTCCTTTGCATTCACTTGATAAGGAGAGCTTATCGGAAGGGTTCACTTTCGCTCCACAGTTTACTTGGCACCTTTACAAAGAGAGGTTTTCACTGATATAGCACTGCAGTATATGCTGTGGCATTATAAACATCATTTTCCTACTTGATAGCGACTTTTATTATTCGACGTAGCATTCTAGAGTGCAAATACGCATCAAAACGGGTGCAAATGTGACACGTTATTACACCCTTCTGACCGCGCGCTAGGAAAAACAGTTTCAAAAACTGTTTTAGGAGAAATCACTGTCGTACATGTATAATAAACAATTTATTCAGCGAAAAGTTGTGTAATACGGCTGGGCATTTTTACTCGTATTACACAACTTCACGCTGTATAACCTCTAGATAATTGATGTGTCATCTGCGCTTGCGCATGAAACACTCGGCTAACACCGAAAGCTGTAGTTGTAAGCTAGTAGATTTGGAGATCTAGTAGACTTAGTAGAGTTGGCTTCAACTTTGAAAACTATAAGAAGTGGTCCCGGGTAGACTGCAATATTTCAATAGAAGACAGCTGTACATCCAAACATTTAGTAGCGTGCAAAGATACATGTTCCCTAAATGGAGCCTAATTTGTTTTTAAGGAACCAATTGTTTGCGAAAACTAAAAGATTTCAATGAATGGGGTTAGTTTCTAGAGAAACTGTGGTGCTGCGTAGGTGGGGGGATGAAACACGAGAATTTAGTTTTATCGACTGAGTCGATAAGGTAAATTGACCACATTAAAAAGATTTAAATAGCTGACGTTTCGAGCGCTAGCCCTTCGTCGGAGCGAATCAAGGAATTGTGGGTAGTGTGTGGTTTTATAGCGGAGCCCGCGGGCCGAAGGCCTGGCGGAGCACCATACTCATAGAACCTATGCCGTCATTTTTCATGGTCATGGCTAGCGGAATGTTTCGCGTGCGCGTTGTGCGCCCGCCGAACGCCCGCCGTACGCGTTGGGCTAGCTCGCTGGCGCGTATGACGTCGCAAAACATGCGCGTGTTACGCGACAAAACATCCGGGATCTTTGAGGCTTTGTTTTTCGCAGTGGCGAGATGGGTTCGTTTTACGGATTTCAGCACCAAAGCGGAGATTTAAAGAATTTCCAAGTACAGTAGTCGCCGGAGGGACTTAAAGGTAAAACAAATTACATTTTTCGATGGGAATTTATCTTGATATCAATCTGTGATTGACTTTTTGTTTGTGTTCTCGTTATGTTTTGGAGAATTGTTTATAAACGTGTAGCTTAAATTCAGTTGTATTAATTTCTTGAATTTCATCAAAAACACGGCTCGGCCTCGATGCGCTATAAATGGTACGCGTTTGCTTTTAAACAAACTCATGGAGATTTGAATAAAATTTTTCGAAAGAAGATTGTGTTGTCCATTTTTATGTGTTGGTTCATTCATTACAGAGATTGAAAAGCGATTTTATGTAAACAAAACAAGACTTAGATTTTATACTCGCGTCGCCTTATGCAAATATGCCTTTTGTGTATTTTTGCAATTTTGTTTTCCAAATCAGTTTCTCGGGCATTTTTTGACAAGCAACAACTGTATTTTCGGAAAATAGTCGTAATAGTTATTCTAGACGGAGAAAAAGTTGTTTTTGTGAACTTTTGTACGGTCTAAATGTACTGTGCAGACGGTCGGGTAATACTGTTTTTGAGAATTGCTAACATTGAAAAATAGCCCGGTCGTCAATATTAATCTTAATTCTTGTGCTTCCGACCTTTCACCTATTAGTTAAGTTTCATCCTAGTTAAGTTTGATCAGAGGATCTTCAGAGGGCGCCGCTGTTAGGCTAAGCCTAACAATATATATTATAGTAAGCGGCTTTCTGTGTTACCCTGGTGCAGGGAAAGGCCGCAGATTGTCATGTGTTGTTTAGAATGGTTAGTAAGATTGAAATGACGCGCGACTGGTTTGGATGCGTCTTTGTCATTTTTTTCAACGTCTCGGAGATGTTCACGAAAACGGTCGCCCAGTCTCCTCCCTGTTTCGCCAATTTATATCTTTTTGCAAAAAGTACATGTTATGCAGTAGATAACATTTACGGAGGTGCATGTGAAACAGATCGACAGACAATCAGCACTACAAACGTCACAGAAGGAAGAGAACGAGAGAATTCCATTCACCCTCACTTTCCACCCACACAACAACACAGTCAAAAGCATCATTTTAAAAAATTTCAAATTACTCCAAAACGACCACGAAACTGGCAGAATTTTTTCACAACCCCCACTAATTTCATTCAAACGTAACAAAAACATAGTCAACTTTCTAGTTACGAGCGCACTGAAATTTGACGATGAACTGGGAACTGTTTTAAATGCGCACGCAAACGATGTAACACTTGTCCTTTCATTCACAACGCGGGCAAAATAACAGGACCCAAACGATCTACTGATTAAAATCACCGATCGTTTCACATGCACCTCCGTAAATGTTATCTACTGCATAACAAAAAAAGATATACATTGAAAAATATAACGTTGAAAAAAATGCTGAAGACGCATCCAAACCAGTCGCGCGTCATTTCAATCTTACTAACCATTCTAAACAACACATGACAATCTGCGGCCTTTCCCTACACCAGGGTAACACAGCAAGCCGTAAAAACTTAGAACAAAAAATCATCTTTCAAATCGGCACTCTCAAACCCCACGGAATCAACGAACGCTTTTCATTCAACTAATTGACATTTGTTTTTTACGTCACCAAATTTCCACCAATAGCGTAGCTCCACCGCTTACTATATAAAACCACACACTACCCACAATTCCTTGATTCGCTCCGACGAAGGGCTAGCGCTCGAAACGTCAGCTATTTGAATCTTTTTATGGTAGTCAATTGACCTTATCGACTCAGTCGATAAAACTAAATTCTCGTATAAGATTTCAATGTTAATCAACCTTATGGACGTTTCACTTACTTCTAATGGACTATGCGTTTAAAACTTTCCATTGGTATATCGGAAATAAAATCAATATTTATAAGGGAATTTGCAAGAGATAGGCATACACAGAAGCGTTTTGTGATCTGTATTTACCTTATGGTGAGTTTCGGAACGTTTTCAGGACCTAGCTCAAGTATCTGAGTCGCAGAACTCGTCCTTTCTCCCTTTCGCATTACCAGTACTATCACATATGTTTCATTCTGTATCATTCGATTGGTAGTTAGCTGAAGAAACATTGTTTTTGAAAGAAGATACTGTCCATCTCGGAAACAGCCTTGATTAGAACTGGAAGAGAATCCAGGAACATGGTCCGATAAGATGTCTACCGTGCCGTTGTCGATCATTTCTTTTATAACTTCTGGGAAGCTCTCAGAGACATTTCTACAAAGCCACATGAACTGCATTCCTAGAACATACATAATAAAAAAACACTTAGCGGTAATTAAATTAAATAAACTAAATTATGCAAATCGTTCTGCCTAATAATTAAGTATGTGTCAGAATGCGATCTTTTATTAAGTAAATATTCTGAGGGTCAACAATTCCTACATTTTTATGCCATTTACAATGTATATGGCCAGGACACTATCTTTGAAGTTTATAATGGTTAAAGGTGAAGCTTAAAAAAGTTGAAAATGTTTGAGTAGTCCAAGGAAATTCAGTAATGGGGTGGGGTGGAGGAATATTTCTGACCCTATAAGACGTAATACGTCCTATGCGAAACATAAACCTTGTATACATGTACCTGTGTAGCTTTCAGGCCCGACGTCTGGGTCATGCGAGCTTAGGCCATCAATGGATAACACTGTACCAAACCCTCTCCTAATCTCGCTCCCTCCACTGATTTTTGCAATCAAGGGGGATTGTACTACTCTGATGTAACCTTCAGCAACTGTCAGGAAATCCTCCAAGTCTTCTTCCACCATTCCCACTGTCAAACGCAATCTGAACAGCCCAAATGGCAATGTCCTCCTTTCTATTTGTATCTCTTGCATGGACGCTTCCCCGTTTAAAATAAAATCATTAAAATGTTTAAAGGCCCTCGTTTTTGGATCATGCTGAAAGATTTTCCATTTATACTTGGACTCCTTGGATTCAGGACAAAACACATGCACTTCTGCCTCAATGCTGATAATATTAGCTCTGAAAAAGTGTCTCGCTTCGTCAGGAATATCGCCAACACCCTTTAATTTCACTTTAGGTTTTTTGCAAGGCCTTGAGAGAATCTCAACTTCACAAGTTGTCGATGATCTAGAAACAGCATTGCCCAGACTTGCTTTGATGGTATAAATTCCTTGCGTGTTATAAACATGTTGTAATATGGTATTTTTATTTAGCACCCCCCGATATTGCACAGTTGTGTTTTTATGGTTCTTTGTCAACTCTACGTAGCTCTCAATGTTTCCATAACAATAGCTTGTGTTGTTGTCCAACTCAATAAAGAGAGTTGAGTTTGTTCCAAGAATTTCTATGGTGATTTGAAAGACAACGATTTCTTTTACAACCTTTGGCGAGAAACATTTAACTGTACCTCCCTTTAAGAGTGAGGGACGTTTGTGGACCACGACAACCACACTAGACGACACTCGACTTACGTGATTTTCAACAAGTATTGATACCGTGTATATTCCAGGTGTGTAAAATGTGTGCAAGATTGTTTTTCCTGTAAACAAGTCCTTATTATCGCTTATCGACCACATGTACTGCAGACCTGACCCGTTTTCAGCTGTAGCTTTGAAGACAACGGGGAGTCCTTCTGGAAAGATATTCATTTCTTTGCCATGTCCAGCATGCAGAGTCTTATCTTCTAAATAGCTCATATTTATACGAACCTTAGATACTGGGATCTCTACAAAGACCGTTTGTGTGTGGTGCAATGACGGAGTGACCAGATTCTTTGCGGTAACTGTTATGTTGTATTGTCCAGCTTGGTTATAAATATCTGGCGTTACCTTGCACACCTGGTATAAATTGTGATTTTCAATGTAAAGCTCTTTTTGATCCAGAAATGCTTTAAAAGTTACATTTGTGCCCGTTGCAGTGGTCATATTTAGGAAGAACGTTTTGCCAAAGACCACAGCACCAACACTTAAAACTTGGAAGAGTGTAATTTCCTTTTGAACTGTGACATATCCCATAGCTTTTACTTCACTCCAACGATTTTGACAAGTCGCACTGATATTATAGATACCCACTTCTTTAAAAGTGTGTCTTGCAGAAATGGTTATGTTGATGAACGTTTTGACACTAAGATCTGAATCATTGAGGTAAAACAGTTCATCCTGAAGATTTTGTTCCAGTTTCAGGCCGTCTCCAAATTGCCAATGGCAAGCAAAATCTGATCCACGAGTGATAAACATAACGATGGTGACAGCTTTATTCACTTTAGCTGCAAGTGAGGGTATAACGGCTCTTTCTAACTTTATCACTGGCTTATGAACCTTTATAATGAGGCTGGTATTAAAACTGGATACTCCGTTAATAGCTGAAATATTAACTGTGTAAAGCCCATGATGACCGTAAGTGTGATTAACACGCGTTTCACGAGTGTCTACCGCTTTGCTATTGTCTCCAAAAGTGACAAGATACGAGGCATTTATTTCTGGCCCAGAGTTCACATTTGTAAACCAGATTGAAATAGTCTCATTGATTTCTATATCTCTGGCCTGTACAACGGGAAGGAATGGAGAAACACTTTGAAGAATGATGCATTTCATCGACTTGGAAATACGTTTCGTAACCGCGTTTGAAGCAGCTACGTGAACAGAGAATTCTCCAGGAGCTTTGTAGTCGTTTTGTGTTACTATTGCCTGTCCACGCAACTCATCTTCTGACTTCTCAACTTTGAGAAGAGAGTTAGAAAAGTTTGCTTTGTATACAACATTTGTTCCATCGTCTATTTGCCATCTCACCAGGAACTCCCTTCCATACAATGTAGGAAGAATTGGAAGTATTTTCAGACCAATTATAACCTTTTGAACTTGCACGATTTCAGAGACGGCTAATTCGCTTCTTCTGTTTTTACAAGTGACATTCACTTTGTAAGTCGCAGGGGTAACATAAACATGGTTCAAAACGGTTATTCCTGGATTTGAGTTTGAGGTGGTTTGATTCCCGTGGTCACCTAGTAACCACAAGCAACTAAAGTCTGTTCCTTGTTCAACAAGCAGGCGAAACTGTGTTTTCTCTCCAAACACTGTTGCTTTCCCTTGTAGAGATATATTCTTTAAGATGCCAACCGGTTTAGGTACTAAAATTTTGGCGGTATCGATTAACGTGCTGGTATTGCATAAGCTCCAAGCCTGGACCTGCAAAGTATAGTTGCCAATGAAGTGATACATAATGGAAGCAGTGTTGAAGAAACTCTCTTGAGTAACCATGCCATCGCCAAAGTCGAAGCGGAAAGAAGGTTTGGTCACGTTGTCGTTTGTATCCGCAGCCACTGTCAACAATGTTTCATTTGCTTCGGCTACATGCACTGGTGACGTCAGATTGAGGAAAAGAAATTGCAAAGGAACCACTAAAAAAATACGATTATAAATTAGTTACCTTGGATACAATGCAATCACCTAATAATACTTGGAAAATATTTTTATATGTAAACGCATTAAATAACAATAAATCTTTTTGTCGATTTCGTGCCATTTCTGTGCGAAAACATTTGAATTAGAAAGATATCTAGCAGTTACCTCAGGTGTGTAGAAAGATTTCTCAAAAAATTGGAGCGCTTTCTTCGATATTTGACCAAGGTGTGTCTTTTGTGCTCTGTGTATTTTAAATTATGTCAGCATGTTTAAATGAATTAAAGAATATATAATGGTAATTGAACTGAGTGGAGTGCAATTTGGTCTGAAATCATACGTGTGATTTCAAAATCGAAAGAGCGCGCAGCGCGAGTTCAATTTGAAATCACAAGTATGATTTCAGTCCAAAATTGCACGACACGAAGTTCAATTACCACTTTATAACATTCATTTTGAAATCGCACAATTTAATCGCCCAAATACAGGATTTTAGTCAGTACCAATATTTTATTGATCCAGTAGCCGGTTTGTAAAAATGCGGAACCGGAAACGCTTTTACATCTCGTTTTGTATGCAAAACAGAAAGACTTAGACGTCATGTGTCAAGATGCGATTTAGAGAAACGATGCAATTTAGAGCAAAGATGCGATTTAGAGCAAAGATGTGATTTAGAGCAAAGATGTGATTTAGAGCAAAGATGTGATTTTGAGCAAAAAATAGTGCGATTCGGGAATAAATCGCACTGCTGAGAGCCAATCAGATTGCAAGGATCACCAGTGATTTCAAAATGGATGTAATAAAGATTATTATAAATAGCATAGTTGTACTGTATTGTATGTTACCTGTATGTTAAATCTCCTAGTGTTGTAAGTATGTAATGAATGCAAATAATTTGTAAATATTGTACCCTGTTGAATAAAAAAAAAAACACAAAAAATGCGATCTAGCAAGAAACACTAATTCCAATTAATAGGCTGCATATAGTTTTGTTGTTTAACTCAGTTTGGTTCTCTATGATATGTGTAATTGGACTCTGATAGCAATAGGAAGCAGAAAATGAAATTAAAAACAGGGGTCAATTCAATAAAACTTGAAGTGTATTTTACAAGTGTAGCCATTGTTTCAGAGGTTGAAAACAATAGCTACACTTGTAAATTATACTTGTAAAAGTTTAATTTAATTGACCCCAGGTTTCTTTGTGGCTAGAGCCCATATGATGTTTTGTTCATAGCTGCGAAGAATCACAAAGAACGATCGATGAAGTGATTGTTCGCATATTATATTCACTCTCAGTAAAGCGAGCTTTTAGCGTTTATATGGGCAATTAAGCGAAACGTTACTCGTAAGGCTGAGAGATAAAGAAAGTATACGCTTAGAATTCACCAGGTATGGCTTTGGAATTTGGGGTCACATTTAGTGGGTGTTTCTTGGTGTTGCGGAAACTATTGTTGGTTAGCTTTTGTGTTGTGGTGTGATTATTGTTTACTTTCTTTTGAATCTTTTGTTTTACGTCATTTGGTGTGATCGCAACACCAAGAAACTGCCCATTTAGTCCAATCAAGCAACGTTTGTCATTCAAAATCCATGGAGTGGAATTCGGAATCCGATGACGTGAAATGCAGAATCCACAGCGCAGAATTCAGAATACAGTCACACTAAATACCGACGCCAAACCCCTTTTGGATTACAATTCTACCATTCGCGGCTTATCATGATCATCAGAGAACGTGATTATCAGATGGACCGAAAGAAATACCCCAACAACTTCCCATTTGATTTTTAGCCATTAAAAAAAATAACGTTCGCCCGTTTTTGGAAATCACTGCTACAGTTCATCCGAAAAACAATGACGTTCCACAAACCTGTTTTACAAGCGTTTTGCGCCTCCGTAACTTCACCTATATTGAGTGCCTTAGAATAAAACTGTAAACATGCAACGTCTCCATTGTAATATCCAAGAAAAGAACTGTCAACCGCTCCAATCCGAACCTCATAGCCTGTTGCCAAATACAGGTCCTTTCCAATGAATGTTCTCCGGACTTCCCAACCATCATGGTACAGAGTGGCCCATCCCGTCACGTGATCATAGGAGGCACCAACGAAATTCCACTGTGCCAAATTCAGCACATCAGCTCTTAGCCACGCGGTATAATTCAAACTTCTTTGATTGAACCGTGCCATGAGCCGTGCCTTTTCACTTACTGTACCTAGAATCCACAACTGCACGCCATGGCCGTTGGCTTTATAATGAACAAGAGGACCGGGGAGGTTTCTAAGCGGGTTGATATAAAGCAATATGGTCATTGATTGGTCAAACAGGACTTGCTCGTTTGCTTCAATCTCGACGTAAGAGTCTTGTTGCCCCTTCAGTCTCATTGCTCCTCCGGCCTCCCCGTTGATGCCTGGGACGAAGTGAGCATTTGAAAAACGAACTTTTAAGTGTCCATGAATAACCTCTTGGTCGTTGTAACGTTCATTGAATGGCAAGACAGCTGCAGGCTTCGTTGTAAGATTACAATATTGAAGGACTAAAGGTAATAAAAAATGAAAGTCATTACCTCTATATTATTCATTTCTAGTGATTAACTTCTACCAGGGAAACCTCACTAATCAGTCGTGCTCTAAACTTTTTTTCTGTTTAAAATGTGGGCCCGAATGTATTGGAACAAGTCATATAAACGTTAGTCTGATGTATGTTAAGAGCGGCTTTCCCTAATTTTCGCCTACGACTATGCAAGATAAAAAAATCGAAAATTTTTAAACTTTGTCATAACAAAGGTCTTACTAAACCATTTTTAAAAATATAAGTTTCAGTTTGTTTACTTTAATATTTTTCCGTTACGGCGACTTTTCCACTGTAGTATCACGATTCTCAGATACTTTTGCCTGCTTATGAGACGCCAATACGTCGGCTCAAAAACCAGTTCCTCGCGTATATAAAAACCCAAATTTAACATTATATTCAAAGAAAAAGGGCAAACATGTTGATGTTTTTGTTAGGTTTGGCAGACAAAACAACACTGTATTCAATGCAACGATCTTTTTATCGAAAGGTATAAACAATGAGAAGGGGTTTCAGAAGCTGTTTTCAGCGGTGTTCGTTTAAACGGTTTGTTTACATCAAGCGTCAATATTTAGCAGTTATTCACCGAGGACGAGCCGAATATGTGCTGATATATATAACCAACGAGGCGCCGCGCCGAGTTGGTTATATATCAGCTCATATTCGGCGAGGCCGAGATGAATAACTGTTTTAGTAAATTTTCAAACACTCAAATAACCGGAAATTGGAAAAAAATATTTCCGCTCCAAAAAAATACATGACTGTCACGTCAGTGAACAAGTAAAACGAGTAAATGCTAAAAACAGGCGGCGAGATCGAGAAGAATGTTGCTTTCAAAAGTAGTTTCCTTCAAAATAAGATCGAGAAGAATGTCAAAGTTTCCTTCAAAAATAAGTCTTAATCGGACTGGCAGAAATGGTTATGGATTTGAACATAACAATTGTAGAAATTATACTGCGGACGAGGAAAGATTTGCCCGCCACGTGCACGTGCCACATGTTTTACGCGACGAGGAAAACAATTTTTTTTCGCGTAATTCGTCATCATTTTTCCATATTTGGGCAAATTAACCAATAACGACTCAGATCGGTAGCGGTGGGACCAATCAGAAATCTAGAAAATCATTATCGAGAGGTAAAAATTTACTAAAATGCAGTATTGCCGTCTCAAAATCGGAATTAGTTTATAGTAATTATCAGTTGTCATTTTATCCAGATACTCAAAAAAAAGAGTAATTCTGAGGTCCGGATCAACCGAGCCAAGTTGTGGCTTTTGCGGAAAAGCGTTAATGAGAGAAGTAATTGCCAAAATTATAAAACACCAGCATAGACAGTTCTGGAAAAACCACAAATGTATGGGCGAAACATGATTTTGGAGACTTTCCAGTACTTAAAATTAACTTTATAACTACTGTTACGCCATACACAACGTAGATTTATTTCCTAGTAATTCTTTTTTAGCAAAACAACGTATTATTTAAAGGAACGAACAAAGATTTTTTTTATGTGTAATGAAATCGGCTGGAAGTGTTCCTGCAGCAAAATGGAGAAAATGTGATCATAAATCTCAGTATAGCCATAATTGTGAATGGTAATTTTTGCGACTTGAGTCGTGTAATTTCAAAACTCCTTCAATAAAAAGTTAATGAAACCTTCGAAAAACACACTTTACTTTTATGTTCGCTTTACTCATTCAAGACGCAATTAAATTAAATTTAAATTTTGATTGCTTTTGGGACGTTTCTATATTTGTAGTTTCTACGACAAATAACATAGCGAGTCTGTTTAGAATTTCGAACTTTAAAATAGACTGAGCTAGATAACACATAAGAACCTTTTACTTGATGTTATTTTTTGAACGTTTGGAATGTGACTTGGATATATATGGATAATTTTGCACGTGACTATTAGTTCAGTGTATAAACCGGTAAAACCGATAAAATTTAAAAATATACTGCATTTAATTGTTTTGTCATTTTAAGTTTGTTCTTTTATCTAATTTATAGGTCAAGTATTTGTTCAAATTGTCACCAGGATTCGCGCAAGTAATTTGTGTTCTCACAAATAAAGTAAGCAGTGACGGATTCACCTAAATAACCTATGAAAACGTAATAAATGCACGGCGTTTTGTAATCAGCACTGAAGCAAAAACCTAAAACTAAAGTTGTTATCTGACATTTAAGTTACCTTGATTTTGTTCAGAGACAACTTCTCGCGGTTTCAAAAGCTGCAACCAAATCTGTGATAAAGTACTATTAGCGATAAATTTGTACGAATGATAAAATTATAAAGACTAGAATGAGATTTCTACACATACCTGAAAAACAAGCGCCTCTAATAACCGCAAGGCAATACGTTTATCACACGTCCTTCCCATTTCGGTTTTTAAACACAGTGAGACGCAAATTCCGCAGGGTCAAACACTGTGAAATATTTCCCGAGTGAACTTGTTAAACCACTTCTCCGTGGTAAGGTTTGAAAATGATTGTGTATGTTTTTATGGACTTGTAGAAACAGGTGTTATTTTGATAAAGAATGTCAGTGGCTTACCCCACTGTCAAACCGCAAAAAACATCACATTAAATATTCGTTTCTTTTTAATAAAGTGATATGACTACTTGGAGATGGACATTGATTGACAGTTTGTCAGAAAACCCTGCACCCCTGGCAGCGTTAAAGTGTTAAATTGTCATTTTTTCTTAAAGTTTTCTTAGGGAGGAGATGAACGCAAACAACACGTGACCAATAATAGCATTTATTCGAATTGACCACCTCGTGATTTTTCTAAATTTGTAATTTGGCTCGGACAGAAAAACCATCCATACTTCTAGAAAAAAACACCTTAATTAGCAAGACCGTAAATTTGAGCATTTCATCGTACTTAAAAGCGAAGATATAAGTCGGTAAATTGTGAAATGTTTACAGCCGTTTGTATGGCGCGGCGGTACCGGCGCAAATCTTGCATAGCAGGTTGCAAGAAAAAAGATACAGAAATAACGAGATAGCATACGTTTGTATTTTATCGATCGTTTTAAAATATTGGCACCACATTACATAAGGATTGAGACATGTTATAGAATTGAGAGATAATACACTCATATAAGTTTAATAATAACTTATACAATTAAAGTTCAGGTGACAGAAGCAGTTTAAACTGCCAAGTTAATACCTGCGGCCCTATTTAAAAACAGGGCACTTTACGGCAGACATAACATAATTGTTTTTATAGCCTGAAATGTTGCAGTCAACTAATATTGTGTCCTTTATTTGCTTCTCAGATAATATTTGAAACACTTAGCAGTGGCTTCATTTAAACGCGGCAATCGTGGAATTCTGAAGTTTTATTAGTGATCCAAATAACGGCCGATGTTGTCTCAAATAAACATTTCACTTTAATGCTTGACGCTGTTGTGTCAACACTGCCCCATAGTGAACCTAAGTCGGGAACTAAGTACACGAAATGCTCTAAAAACACTCAGAGAAAGATATCAAGTGAAGTTAGTTTAAGCTATATAGCGAGTTTTCCAAGACGAAAGGCGTTGACCAAAAAAAACGCAGTATGAAACATTTTAAGGGAATTAGAGCTTTTCGTGTTGTTCATATGGAATTTAACTCCGCCTAAAGTGCTTGCCATAATTTCATTTTTCGAGTGCTGTTTTAGATAATATGATTAAAAGCCATGCATTGTATGGACTTGGCATTGTAATGATCTAGGTTCGCATGCATTTCTGAAAACAAAAACTTAAATGTCTTTCAAAATCATGTTAGAAATATAATTAGGTTTTTCCTTTGACAATACTGATAAATGAGTTATTACATACTTTTTGGCTGGGATACGTTAAAACCCACGGGATATGCTATTTTTGTCATCTTTAAAATTTCTGAATCGATCCGTCAGTTCAAGCTTTATTCAAGCCTAGTTTCATACACTCCGAATTTGTTTTGTTATCGCATTCTGAAAGTTACGTAAATTATACTACGCTTTTTCATCTTGAGTAGAATAGTTTCTCGGAGCGCCTTAGCTTATTTAGCCGGCCGGAGCTGCTGAAAATGGATCTACTCTTGTTATCCAAATATGTGAACTCAACGAAATGATGTTTTAAGTTGTATGCATTGAAATAGCCGGATATCTAAGACAATATCTAAGACATAACTTTGAGCGAAAGTGTTTTTAAATTACAAAGCCATTTGGCAATTTGGGAAGGCATCCAAGCTTAATTTTTAACAAGCCAAAACACACCGTGTTTTGTCATTTTATCTTTGAGTCTCGCAGGGGGCTCGGTATGTATGTATGCATGTGTGAATTAACAGACAAAAATTATATCATCTAGTTCAATCTACAACTGGCAATGACTCAAATAAGTTGCTTCCCATTGTTTTTCGCCGTTTGTGCGCCAATTTGTCCGAAACGTCGCACGGGGTGTCCACCGCGGTCAACGTCCGAGGTGTTTTTTGTTTTATTTAGTGGGATTTCATTTAATATTAAATGGAAACATGGGCAAGGATGTATAAAAAAAATTAGTTGATGTAACTATCTTTTAATTTTTCTCAAAATAATGAGCTTTTTTCCGTTGAAAACTAACCTGAAAACTCTTTGCGCCTGATCAAAATTATGTTAGCAAATGGCACCGTCAATTCTGCAGTTCAAAGTTTTTAAACGCTTAGAACTTTTTTAGTAAACTTTCAAAACGATTGGTAAATTGACAGTATATTGGCAATATATTAAACTTTAAACAGTGAAAATGACGACCTTTACTTTAAAGTACTTTGCTTAACTTTTGTAAATGTCTCTCGTTTGACCGCGGTTAACACGGGGTTTGACCGCGGTTAACACGGGGTGTGGACAAAGCTTGAAGACACCAGATCGTACCCAGATTTCCCACAATCAGAAGCACGAGTACGATCTGGGTACGAGATTACACGGAGGTTTACCTAACCTCGTCCTCAGGATCATAACTGTTTTTTTTTTTAGGATTGATAGAATGAGGATCTACGTTTGGCAAGGATTGTGGCGATGCTGCGATATTTTTGTCCAACGTTAAAGGGAAGGTATCACTGGAATTTAGATGTTTTTTGGTTAAAGCCATTTTACAGTACCTTTACTTATTTACGAAAAAATACTAAAACACCAAGAGAGTGAAATAAACCAATTCTTGAAAGAGAGACAGATTATGGTCTGTTCTATAGCCCATTTGGAGACGAAATTGTGGTAACTTGAAAAAGATTAGGCAAATTTTTTTCAAGTTGTATTTCATTGAGCCCCAGTCCGTCTATGACCAGAGACACTAAGACACTAAGCGACAGTTTTGATATATTTTGTGATAATTTATCACACCACTGGAGCTTTATTTTTCGATTTCTGATGATACAATAACATTTTTTGCTTTTTAAAATGACACCAAATCCCCGTGATACTTCCCCTTGAAGGCTCAACAATATTTCGAGACAAGTTACAAGAACACAGTAGAACCACCATAACATGCACTTTATTAGTTGGCCATCGTCGGTTGGTCTTCCGGCCTGTGGGGCGGGGGGGGGGGGGGGGGGGGGGGGGGGGGGGTGGGGGGGGGGGGGAATTGGCCAAGCCAAGTTTCCTCCCGTCAAAAAATAGACATTGGGGATATTAAGAGCAACGACGACGTCGACGGCAACAGCAACGAGAACGTCACAAAAGCAATATGTTTAGTAAGCAAAACAACAACTCTGCATTTTGGTACACGTCTTTGCCGTCCCTGCACGATTACGACGTGAAATTTCCTAATTTCACGTTTTATGGAGGGCGTAAACAAACGACGACGAATTTTTTTTGTCATTTTAAACTTGGAACTGGTCCTTAAGAATCCGACTGCAGGAGAATTCGCCTATAATTGACAAATTTAGCGAGTTGAAATAATCGCGATGAAGTTTGATTGTTGCACAATAACGTGTTTTAATTTAGTGTGTTTTTGGCACATTGATTGTTTTTGACTTCCGGAAATTCGGTACAGGGACGAAACGAAATGCAATGACTTTGGTCTTTCACTTCTCAGCGAGTCAGTTTCGTTCCTTTTGCATAGTAATACTAATAATTTTAATACTAATACTTGTCAAAATATGTTTTTGACAAAAATGAAATATTACTGTAAAAATAAATAGATAATTAATTAAAAATGAATAAAGTTCCTCAAATACAAATACTTCCTACAAATAAGGGACAGGTCATAATTTATAGGGGATGGGGAGGGTTGGTACAAAACAAGACATGCCGTGTTGAAATTTTCCTGACCTTCCCCTTAATGAAGCACATTTGATCCTCCCCTTTACTAACCCCTTAACAGAAGAATCCTTTTATGCGTGCACAACTTGATGTACCTAGCCCCTTTCCCCCCATATTTGCACCAGCTCTCCCTTCTTCTTAATAATGACCGGTCCCTAAGGGCATATTAATTTCATGCCGACAGTTCCTCCTTGACTTGAGGCATTGCAAAGCCTTGCGGCAACGGTGAAACGGCGTTGCGGAATCGATTTGGGAGAAAACGTTTCCAACGGACTGCTGGTGAACGGACTCTGTTGTTAAACACGATGAACAACATCACAACGCACATGCTCAATTCAAGGGTCCGCAGTGACGTTTGAACAGCGTACCATGGCCATGCGCGAGGGATATCCGAGAGGACGTCTAATTGGATAACGGAGTAAACCTGGACCCCAAGGAACAGTAAATTGAGCGTGGCAGAGATAAAGGAGAGAATTCGAAGCCTTGCGAGCCCTGTATCGCCATAAATGTCTGCTGCCGAGTTGTTGGAAATCTGAAATCCAACTCGAATGAACCCAGCGGTTAGAATCAGACCAAGGAGCAGAAAATACACGTGGCAGATTATTAACAGGGCGAAGCCATTGTGGGTTAGGAGCAAAACAAGATCTGTTGCCAGAACCATGATTACGTTGAAAACCATCACTCCAAGCGCTGTGGATAATTTCTGAAATCGCGGAGGAGCGAGATTCATCTTTGTAACATCCACGAATACAAGAAGCAGGAGACCGAGGGCCGTGAGGACGCACGGGAAGCCAAATGACCATACAATGTACGTATTGATCAGTCCCAGGGTTCCACGCGAGCTGTAAGGATCGATAAACATAATAGTCGCTCGTGAACAGCCAATAAACAGCAGAGAAAGGAACAAAGTCAGCTTAAGTCCTTTTATACCGTGATTCGTGAGGACATCATGTGTGAGTCCAATGGCAGACGTCGCAGCAATCAATGTGTACAGCACTGCAAACAAGTAGACGTGAACGTCCCAGGCTTTTCCCCATGTTTGAAATGCGCTTGGCCAGTCGGGTCCGGGCTCCGGGTTTGTTTCCACGGTATTTTCAGGCTCAGCTGACGTGGTACTTATGTCGCGCTGAATTCTGGGAGATCTTTCAGGACTCGAAACAGAATAGTGACGGAGACTACTTGCTTGGACATTTTGAACCACCAACAAAGGATTCTCGTGATTTTGCTGTTTAGCAGAAAGAAGTCCATTAGTCTCTTTGTCTTCTTTCTTCGTCATCAACGGATTATGTTTTCGCCATGCTTGAATATTATTTTGCGCTTTGATGTTCTTTTGAGAACTCCCAAGAATTCCACTTGTCGCAGTTCCCTCATTGCAAATTAGAACAAACAGAATTAGCAATATTCGTCTCTTCTTCTTTTCTAACATAATTTTGCTCCTGGAAACGTCGAATGTTGTTCAGAAGTCTATTGTGGCAATTCTTATTTGCAAGTTCGGTCGAACAAGTCGACCAAATGTTTTAACTGCAAAACAAAACAAAACAATAAATTACTGGGAAAGAAATATCTGACTTCCCAGCGGGAATCGAATTCGGAATCGAATCGAATCGGAATCGAATCGGAATCAAATCGAACCGGTCGGATAATCTCGTACCCAGATCTCACTCGTGCTTGTACCGTGGGAGATCTGGGCACGAGATTACGGTAATAAGTTCGTGTTCCAGTACACCAAATTGAAAATCAATAACAATGTTGTCCCCTAAACCACCACCAATCCTAACCACCCGTCATGGAACATCACTACACATCATCGCACGTTGCTAGACCTAATCAACTTCCCTAGAAATCATCTAATGGAACTACAATCGTTTGCAAAATACCTTCGACCACCCTATATTTTAATTGACTTTTTAACAATTTTCAGTCTACATTGCTGATGTTCGCTTCCCCCGGGCCCCCAATAACAATGTTGGATCTAAACTTTGGAACCCAAATCAATCTTCATGCGGTTGGCAAGCCCCCGGTATCTCCAATCACAACCCAACATTGATATAGGGGGTGGGAATGGGGGAGGGGGTTAATGCACTACAAAATTAACCAAAATTTAGTCAAGTGGTCGAAGGTTTTTGATAACGATTGTAGACATCATCCAACATCACTAGGCATCATACAGGATACTGGAACACGAACTTATTCCCAGATTACCGGTCGGACGCTCAATCCATTGAGCCAAGGAGGAGGCGATGATAAAATACCCGGCCACTTATTTCAGACATTTCCCTAAACGTTTTGTAGAACGAGGTATATAAGAACAAAAGGATCCATTCTTCAACAAGATGCAAATAAGTGGCCGAGTATGGGCCACTCCGAAAAATACCATAATAATCTTTTATGTGCAGGCTCAGCCTCCGCCGGGGTGTAATTATTCTAGTCTCTTTTGTTAGAATGGCACAATGGAATTCAGAGTACGTGAAGGAATGCTAGGACGTAGCAAGTTTTCGTTGTCGAACCGTACACAAAATTTGGCTGCATGAACTGTCACTGTTCTCGGCGTGGAGGCTCTCATTAATAAATTGAATTTTCGTCATATAAGCTTTAACCGAATAGATTTTTTTTCCAATTAAGCTCAATAAGTTCCAAGACTTTAAGCTTTACTGTGAGCAAGTTTCCATAAAATCGGCTCAACAGAAATGGCTGCACAGTCGACTGCGGAATTTTAGCTTTCAAATATTAAGCTTGAGTATTTACCTTGCCTCCGTTGTCGCTGCGCAAGAACGCGAAACTAAGGCTAAAATGGCACCCTATTATTTGAAAGCTTGATACAGCGTGATAACCTGTGAACTTTGTTGAATAATCGGAAAAGATTGCAAACTCCCAGCAAAAACTACAAGTAAAGGAAGAACAAAATGTTTATAGTGCGTGATTTGTGAATTTTTAGATATTCAAGTTTGTTCGACTCGTGAAAAGCTGACCACCGATTTGCTTTCTCTGTTGTTAAGTATAATAAAATTGAGCATATGTACAAATACGGACTTACCAAGTTTCATGCTTATAGCCTTGACGAAGCACGGGGAATTTGGGTCGTTAAGTTCGTTAGTTTTCGTCTTCTATTTTATCAATGCTTCAGTTGAAAGCCCCTAGACGTGTTCCGTAAATTATTCAAACTTGCCGCGTTCTAGGTTTATTCGCCACTTGGTAATCACGGATCATCGGCAATAAAATTTATGTTTAAACTCAAACATTAACATACCTAATTTATAATTTATTAAGATACAACTATACATTTAGTTATTTAAAGATGTAATATTGTATTTTCTAGTTTTTTTTTTCAGGCGATCTCGGTTCGTGGACTGATCTCCACTAATATTAATTTTATTAGGTGCGGTTACACCCATCACGGTAAATGGCATTTCCTATGGTAGATCATCCCACGGTGCATCACACTTGGGTTTAGTATGTTAACCAGCGGTTACACGCGATTTATGATTTGCCAAGATAAAATAATGTCACGCAATTCAGTAAATCACTTTTCCTTTGCGGTTACGTGTTGATGTCAAACGGAGCATCGTGATTGGCTCTTGTACCTTGGGCATCAAAACACCATTTCAACTTACCACGTTAAATGTCATGGGCGCTTCGTGTGATCGTTTTTATGTATCCATGGATATTTACCACGAGAAATTTACCTCGCGAAAATGTCGGTCACATTCACTAAATGTAGTTTCCCGTGGTGAAAGGGTCATTTATCACGGTAAAAGTGCTCCGTGTAACCGCACCTATTGTCGATGATCCATGGCAAATAAATACCAGAACGCAGCAAGTTTGAATAATTTACGGGAAAACGAGTGGTCTTCAAAGCATTTGTAAAATGAAAGACGCGAACAAGCAACATAACGACTCATATGCATAATCGCCGTGCTTCATCGAGGCTACACGCATGAAACTGATTTAGGGCGTTAGTACATATGCTGAATTTTTATCACACTTAAGGGGGGAGAACCTTAACCAGAAGGTGGTTGCTATGGAAGAGTTCCGAACGTCATGTAATCGTTTTCTTAACTTCCTCGGCTATGATGTTCGGTCACGTTCGTTCTGTTAATGTTTCCATCCAATCGGTTTCCATCACAACCATATTTCGTAAGTTACGTCACCAGAACATAAAACCCCTTAAAACTCAAACATCTTACATTTTTTCCCAATAAAACCAATGTCAACGGCTTAAGAACATCCCAATAAAAACATCTGTAGCATGGATTTGTTAAGATTCACGTTATATAATTATCGAAGGCTATGACGTCATAAAAGTGCGTTTTATACATTTTCTTTAACAGCTTTCCCTTTTTGTCTGAACGGTAATTCCATGCTACAGATTTAAAAAATGTTGAATTGCTTTCGTAAAAAAACCCAGATTTTTATCACTTTTCTTTTGAATTATTAACAGCGCTTTTTCATTTGTACGCGCGGTTGGAAACTGGCACTAGATACGCATGCGCAATGTCGATTTAGTGATGTCTAGCTTGTGTTCGGTTTCATAGTTCCCACAATATTAGCAGTTTATGACACGTGCAAAATGCTCACCATGAAATGATGTCCCTAGCAACGACTCTAAAGTTGTAGTAAGAATAAGATAAAGCAAATCGGTAGTTTTTAACGAGTCGAATAAACTTGAATGTATTGAAATCCATGAATTACGCACTGTAAACATCATGTTCTTTCTTAAACAAGAAGTTCCGGTATAAAAGGCTTAGCTCCTCCTCCATTTCAACCCTTTTGGGTGTGAAATGCAAATTAAGGCGTCTTTCAGTCACAAAACGTGGTTAACTTGCGCGTCCTTTAAATGTAATTTGCTTCAAAAATCTAATTAAACCAAGATTTTACCTAAGCAAAAAAAATAGAAGTTCAAAAGGCTTCTGATATAACTTTCATAGAGTTTTTCCAAATTGTGTTAGCAATGGTCTTAGTAACGACGCATGTTTTTTTGTCAGTTGCTTCAGTGGTTGATTGACGACTGGAGGTGAGAACGGTCAGACCAGGCTCCTTTTATTCCGGAACTTCGTGTTTAACACTTATAGTTTTTGTTGGGAGTTTCCAATCCTTTTTGATTATCCCTTTGGCTCCTGAATGTTTACCAAAACCTGCAAATTTTAGCCACAAATGCTATACTTTTTATCTCCATTTCATCAAAATGACTCCAAACTTTCCAAAACATTGTTTATAGCTGAATCAGATTACTAATCATAGGAAATTAAATTAGTTGTGTTGTTAACTTAGTTCTACTGGCTCTGGATACTCTGTTTTATACCAAGAAATTCAACAGAACCAGAAAAACTCTGTATACTAGGTCCTTGTTCATTCGTCGACTTCCAGGATAAGGGAGCCTAACCAAACACGACGGCAATGCCAAGGAAAACATCACTTGAAAAACATATTTGGCCTTTTGTAACTGTTCAATGTATTAGAAATTATTGTTCCAATTTGTTCAATTTGTCTAATGTGTGACTTAATTGTCCGAGTATTTTATATTAAACCTTCGCCACAGTGTTTGACAAAAATTTGAGACAACAGCTTTTTATGACAATTTGACAAAATTTCAACGATTGGAACTACCCAGTTAAATTGTCGTATTATAAAACCTACATATGATTGATTCAGTGTTCATGGGGAAAAATATTGTTTCTCGTCAGCCGTATTAATGGCTGTCCGTATAAAGCGGGCTGATATATCGTGTTTCCATGATTATGGCCAGGAGCTTTCTTTAAACTTGCTTTATTGTCTTAACATAGGGATTAAGTCCACAGCGGAATAGAGGTTTTGCACGGCAGCCATGTTGCATGGCAGGAACAATAGATTCTTTTCCCTATGAGAAAGAATGTTCTTTCTAATGCAAAACATTTTCATTGTTCCTGCCATGCAACATGGCTGCCGTGCAAATTGGATTTCTTAACCGCCTGTCAAGAAATCAAATCAGTTCCACCCTTGTAATCCTGCACGATTTCTCCAAATGATTCCTTCTGTTTTTCTCTTAAGAATCTTTTTATCCAATTCAGTTGTATATTTGGTTGCATTTGGCGATATCACCACGAAATTAACCCGGGGAAATTAAGTGAGCAAAATTTCGTTATTTCGGCGAAAAAGTGTCTCGTTTAACTGTAGAGGACCAATCGGGAGATGTTTGGACCGAAAAAATGTCTGTACGTAATAACGGGTACAATTGTGTCCGTATTAAGCGGCCGTCTGCAGTATTAGCGGGTTGAGTAGCAAGAATTACGATTAAGGGGGAGAATTATGTAGCCCCTTTAAAAATTAGATGTGGGTGGACACCTAATAGTCCGCCATCAAACCTCTGGTGCTCTTGCGTGGATATCAACTGTTTGGTGATGTTTCAGAAATATTTTTCGCCTTCTATTCCTTTATTAAAATCCTTTCCATTTCATTAACATTTGACCAGTATGCCCCCTTAATGTATTTAGTAAATCGCACTTAAAGCGAAATTAAAATGATCATTAATTAATGATAAAGAACAAACTTACCTAGCGTCAAAGCTGAACCGTTTCAAACACCTAAACTTGTGCCTAAGTTGGCTGCTAGCTGTAAGATTTCTTTAAGCGATAGCTGAATTTCGTCTCCCAGAACTAATAGCGGGTATGAATAGGCATTTCATACTAAATGTCTTATTTCTATTTAATTTGTCAAAATCCGGCCTCATTTTTGTTATTTCACAATATAATGAGCTGTTTCAATACCTAAAATAAGTACAAAAACGACGTCGGAACATAATCTTTGGTTAATTCTAGAAAAATACGTTAAAAATTTATCATTATTCGAATTTACAAAGGGTCTTCGTTTGTCTATTTTGCTCGGGTAACAAAGCGGTTAATTAACAGGTTATTTTTTCATGGCAAAACACGATGTTCATTATATATTTTGTGTTTTCTTACTTTGAAAGATCCCAGTTACAAAATTTATTGCAAGATAAATGTATAAATTTAACCATGTAAATAAAGTATTCGAAGATTTAGCTTTCGTGCGAGCTTTAGCAACCTTTAGAACTGAAGAAGAAAAAATAATCGTACTTCCTTTTACGTAGGGGAAGTGAAGCGTTTGTGTTGAGACTTTCAAAAGAGTCCCATTTGTCACTGTGTGAATTTCAAATTGATTTAAGCAATAGACCACACGTATCTATGGTTTTTCGGCTCAACAAACCACGCAGGATGTTCGGGAAGAACACGAGAAAAGATTGTACGTCACGAGCCCAAGGAGAGTGATTTACAAACTTTTGGAGCGTTATTCCAACATCCAAAGTGGTTTATTGCACCAATAAACCATAAAAATGTGTGGTATATTGCTTTCATATAATAAATACGTACACTTTTCATGTAGTTTACTGCGGGCCAGAACGCGCAAGCTATATTTAGTTATTGTATACTGGATTCTAAATAGACAAGATGAACAATTGCTATAAACGATAAGCTTACAGCAAAGCCGACAAGATATTTGTCTGTTTTTACTAAAAACAGGTTAATAAAACTGATCAATTTTATCAGAGAAAACTGACACTGTAAAATACGATAATAGACGAAATAAAGCAACAGGAACGGTGAAATAATTCTACGGCAATGTTTTTTTCAGATTATTATGTGCTATTATATTTCGCCAAATATTCAAATTGAACGGCAAATTTTCCTTCCAAAACTCAATTGAACAGAATTTACTATTTACCCGCACAAGAGACTAGTCTCTTGATCCGCTTTATTGTGTGTCTTAATTTATAACAAACAAAGAAATATTTAAACTGAGAAGTAAACCTAATTGGTGTTGCATTGCGCATCCTTTCGCATAAGTTGGACAAATGAATAAGACATTGTTTTCTCTTAAATGAGCACGGTAATCTAACTTCTTATTGTTTAATTTTACTATTTAATCATTCTCTTTTACTTGAAAGATTTAAAATATATTTTTTTTTTCGACAGGAAAAAATGTCACTGCTAAAAACACGTATACCCCCATTACTCACGGGCATAACATCACGAGAAGTCCAAGGACTACTGCAAAGCTGATACAACGAGTAAATATATTTGAAACAATATTTCGACTGGCCAGACCAGCCTTCTTCAGGTTTAAGATGTTACTAAATTACAAAATGAAACTACAACTGATCAATTTTATCAGAGAAAACTGACACTGTAAAATACGATAATAGACGAAATATGTCAAATAATCAATTATGTCGCAATACATATTTAAAAAAAAGGAGGGCGGAAATGACCTACGTACAAGATAATCAAAACTAAAGATGAGGCTAGGGATATCATACTTAAACTACAATTCATCACGTCTGTTCAACGCACGTGGTTCTAGTGTTTTTGCTCTTTCTATTAAATACGACTCTTGGCTAGGTCATTTCCGCTCCCCCTCTTTTTTAAATTGCTTTTTTGCAACATTGCTTTGAAAAAATATAGTTCGTCAATTTTTATTTCTGAGGAATCACCTTAAAAAGATGAACGCTAAGAAATATGAAATAAAAAGAAAAAATATATCTAAAAACCCTCAAAATTCCACCAGAATGGAAAATTTGATTCTTGACCGCCTTTCTGCACTTTTTCGACAAACTACTGCTTCTGTTTTTTCCTCTATAGAATGCATTTATCCAATTTAGTTGTATATTTGGTGGCATTTGGCGATATAACATGGATATTAAAAGTTTTCGAATCAGCTTCAAAACTTGAAACGCATAAAACACGAATTTTACTCAAGTTGTTTCGTGTATTAAACATGCCTGTCTTTAATTTTGTTGCGCTAAAAATCGTTGTTGCGAATCGTCCCGTGTAACATGGTCTCGTCCCGTGTAACATAGTCTCATCCCGTGTAACGTTGGTCTCGGGTCAGCGGTCGTCGTAAAAGCCATTACTATAATTGAATAACCGCTGATTGTTTCCCTGTGCACATATATCCCATGTGGGAGCTTTGCGCAGTATTCAATTTAGATTCAACATCACCTTAAAAATAACAAAACATCTATAAAGAAAATCGATACAGGTAACTGGTTCACATGGATCTTAGCTTGAGATAAAGCTTCCGTTTTTGGTTTCATGCAACTATCGAATCCTTTAAAATACAACTTATTGTAATATTATAATTACACATTACTGCTCTTAGAGTGTGAGTCGTGCTTCGTTTTTTGTCTTTAAATGTCAAAAGTCAGCAATATTTAAAAAAAGAATTGTATTGCTAGTCTTTTTTCTCCTTCGCTCCCTCCCTCCCTCCCTTTTTCTTTTCTTTGTCTTTTATGTGATTTTCAGGATGATTGGAATCGTAAAACCTTTGTCTGAGCGTAGTTGTTGTGAAAATGCTGCAATTTCATCAACCATGCTTTCAAACCGAGCTTCGCGAAACATAATAAACATTCTACGTTAGGTCAAAGTTCGCTCGTCAGTTAAAAATATATTCCTTTCTGTACGATCAGCCTTTCATTTTATTTGTTTATAATTATTTCTGCTGATCAGATCCTTCACAAGGATCCAGTACTTCCAATTTGTCGAGTGGTCCTTTCATTTACAAACCCAAACATAACATTAACTCGCTCGTCCCCAGGCGTCCCTCGTTATTCTTTCCTTGCGCTACACCGGCGCCTGTAGACAAGCCAGTAAGATTTATATCTTATCGCCCCCACCCTTCTCGCCACCGTGTAATGTCCCAGAATATTCTCTATGTCACAATAACCGATGGCGGCGAACCGTCTCTCCGTATGCTGCTTGTGCCGTATGCATGCATTGTGGACCTATTTTATGTTTCCTTGGTAGCCAGGTTGTAGAGCAGAAGCACGAGAGGTTACTAAGCAAGATGGTGGCCGAAATTCATTCTTGGTTCGCGTTCGAGAACATGACCTTCCCTTGCTTCTAAAGGGCCTACTGACTCAACAAACTTAGTGCAAGTAGAAATGAACTCATCTAAAGCTCTAATTAGTGCTTTAAAGCACCCAGAATCAAGTATAACTACGAAATTCGCCTCATTTATCCAGCCACGTCACCACAGCTGAACCGAGCCGACCCTTTGATCGCGTGATCCGTTGCAGCGAAGTGATCTTATGGCTAAAAAGTTCGGTTTCCAGCAATTGAGAGGAGTCTTTAGGACTCTTGGCTATATATTGTTCATGTACATTTTCTCCATTAGTTTGACATTTTACAACAGATGGCTTTTACAGGTTTGTTGTAACACAGTAGCAAATGTACTGTAAGCTTACATGTACACTGAACTCTGTTTGTAAAGCCGGACACCTTCGGGACCAACTCTACAGTGTAGCTGTCTGCCTTAGAGAGGTGTCCGTCTTATAAAGAGCTTAGTTACAAACAAACAAGTGAAATTCGGCCAGAACCAGCCAATAATAAATAAATTTTATTGTTGTCAGTCTTAGACAGGTACATGTATCCACTCAGTGCACCTTACTTGAGTGGCCATCTTAAAAGGATAGTATCACAAGGTCGAAACTTGAAAACGTCGGCCCACTTTTCAAGTTTGATTCCGCAAATTCAAAAAGGCCGTCGAGAAGTGGAGGTATTTGTTGAATCAAAAAATCCGTTTTGATAGCCAAAAGAAAGAAAAAATCACTTTTAACAGTGATATGTCCAAAATTCCGGTGCAAGAATAGTGAACAGTGCCGCGCGTGGAACCTCATGATACTATCCCTTTAAGAGAGTTTACTGTATTTATCATAATATTTTAATCTTATTAATTTTTTAAGCTAAAATTAAGTGTAGGAAAAAATCCTCATAACCGTTTTTGATTAAGTTAATTCAAACAGAAATATTTTTTATTGACCAAGGGCGAGGGCTGTCCTGGGAGAATATTGGCCCAAGGTCTTGCCAGTACAGACCTTGTGGCGCTCAGTCCATACAAAAAAGACAGGGGACCGATATTCTCCCAGTATGGTCCTGAGCAAGCTTGGTTAATAAGAGATGTATTACATGACTTATTGCACAACTGAAGGATTTACAGGATCATTCTGGACAATATCGGCAATAGAGCATTCTGATTGGCCCTCTGACTGTCTTAGTCATGTAATAAAACAAGGTAATGCTAAATGCTGAAAATGAATTTGTGATTATTAAAATCATGCAATTCTTTGAAAGCGGACACGATCCCTGCCAGCAGTAAGGCAGACATCTCTCTAAGGCAAACATCAGTGTTGGGCTGATCCCAGCCAAATTTCATTTATTTGTTCGTAACTAAGAGACAGACAACTAGAGCTGGTATGGAGGGTATCTGGCTTTGAGAGATTTCACTTTAATATCTACAGATGTTGCCAAATTATTCACTATTTACTCAGTTTATTTACATTCTAATGAAGTTATAACCAAAAGTGTATTTGTAGAGGGATGGACTACAGCTGTATAGACTGGTGGGGTATGTCCATATGTCCATTTTTTGTTTGTGTTTATCAGTGGACCAGTACAAGTTTTTGGCCATACAATATGCACGTATGAATTAACTTTTGAAACTTAAAGGTGTATAGAATAAAGACATTGAGACCCTTGTCAGAAAATCTGAGCAGAGCTTTTCAAGACTTACATGTATCTAGATAGATAGATAGATAGATAGATAGATAGATAGATAATCTTTATTTAAACACGGTAAAAATTCGTCAGCTAAAAATCATTATAATACTAACACAAAGCAATAAACTAATATTAAAAAATATCTATATATGAAGAATTTAATAAATAATAAAAAGCTGCTTTCCATGAAAGCATGATTGTAGAAAAGTTCCATGATTGTAGAAAAGTTCCATGATTGTAGAAAAGTTTTGACAAAGACAGTACATTAAAAGTTCCACTGAACACTCTAGGGTTAGCTCATACTCTGATCTGGTCACATCACAAGTTCTTTAGCAAGAGGCTTTAAAATCAATGAGATTCATAGAATAATATTATTCTTCTCAGAACCTTAGAATTTTGGTAACTACAATTTTTGTTCCAAGACTAACCTACATGCATTAACCTTGCCTTCAGCTTGGTCTATTCATTCATAAACATAAACTTGCAAAGAAAGAACTGGACCAATAAATTATTATCTTACTGTGTCCCTTGTGCTAGTTCAATAACATAATTATAAATATCTATGTATAATTAATTTTTTTGTGCTCTTTGTTACAGAGATTTCATTTTCCCTTGAGTGTTTCTGTGGTGCATTATGCCCTTGTGTTTGTCATTGCTGCTGTTTTGAGATTACTCTGGGAGATTAAGACTGGAAAACAAAGAATAATTTTGCCCTGGTCTGTGTACATGAAAAGAGTTCTACCAACAGGTAAGAGTCAGGAAAAATATCTTATCCCTATATATATTAAACTCTCAAGAATCAAAAATTCAATAATAATAACCAATGGTGTTGTTCCAGAAAATATCCATACCCTTCTAATGGAAGATTTTTCGTTTTCATATTAAATTGGAAGTTAAGCTTCATACTACCCTTTAAAAAACCCCAAGTCATTATCTTTTGAGATCCTCTTCCTCCTCAGAATTTCCAATGAACTTCCATGGGGGGGGGAATGTATGGTCCCATGGGCACTCATTTATTTTTAAGTTTAACTGAAGACCAGTGATGCAGCTAATTCATGAATCATCACAGTACAGATACACTGTATATGTTGAATGCTATTTTCGTTTTTAGCAATGGCTTGTGCTTTGGATATTGGGTGTTCCAACTGGAGTCTTATGTTCATAACAGTGTCATTGTAAGTGTTGTACACACTGTACATTCCGTGGCTATAAATTAAATCTTGTTGATTAGAGAGCTTTGTGGTGCCTGACAGCATAGATCTTATGCATCAATGGCTGCTGAATAATTATTATTCTTTTATATGAATGCTAGTCAATTAACCTACTGCCTTGTTAACACATGCACAATTCAAAAGAATTTTTACTCTTAAATGAGGCCAGTAAGGGCTTATTAACAGACGTACAGTAAATGTAAAAGAATAATATATATCAGCTGCCATTATTGCGTCGACGAAGGAGACGCTTCCTAATCTTGTCGGCTAAGCGGAACGAATCGAGAAATGTGTCGGTACCAAATCTGCGCCATTTTGAAACGTCACAATAGTATCCAGCATTCTTAGCGCATCGTCTAGGCTAAGCGGAACGAATCGAGAAAAGTGTCGGTACCAAATCTGCGCCATTTTGAAACGTCACAATAGTATCCAGCATCGCGTGGAAATCAGGCATCATCCTGGGGAGCTGGGGTTCCGAAATGTCACATGTGAATAATCTATTTGTCTTGATTTAGTTTCGGATATTTTCCCGATTTTGGAATCGTATGGCTCAATATTTCAATA
Source organism: Dendrophyllia cribrosa (assembly GCA_024195265.1). Taxonomy (NCBI): domain Eukaryota; kingdom Metazoa; phylum Cnidaria; class Anthozoa; order Scleractinia; family Dendrophylliidae; genus Dendrophyllia; species Dendrophyllia cribrosa. The sequence continues at coordinate 44,436,499 of JAJLRJ010000002.1, read as the reverse complement.
CCTACTACAAGTACGCAGTGGAAAAATTGGACGAAGGTTCTTCTCCGGACCAAGTAAGTTGTTGGGTCTCTTTGGAATCAAGCAAGAAGTTACAGATTTTCCTCGCTGCCGTTCTGGTATGTTTTGAATGTTCTATCTTGATTTTGCTGTGGTTCTCTGCCTGATTTGGGAAGCTTTCACCTAAATACCGACGTCGTTCTTCGCGATGTTCTACGGAACGGTGCAATTCGCTTATGTCTTGTAGCAATAATTCACTGACCGGCCGCGCCAGGCGAACGCAGATAATTTAACTTTACAGTGCTCGAAATTGCGCCTGTATCGGGCGCATTTGCGACTAAAGATTTCGCAGTTTTGTGACTAAAATTTGTCTAGCTAATAAAGGAATTATATTCAACAGTCTTGTGTCTTACTTGCAATTGGTAGTTGTAATTTTATCCGAAAAATCTTGCGAAATTTCACGTTGAATGTTGCGTGACTTAAACGTCGAAATTTCACATTTCTGGTTCCGGTATTGGTACATGTACTGAGGAGTATGATTTCAGAATCGGAGAAATAACCGAAATGAAATCAAGACAAATATACTATTTATATGTCGGAAAAATCTGAGACCTTTCGGAGTACACAGCACGGCAGGATTTTGCCCGATTCCACGGCGATAGCGTGAATTTGTTTGATGACGGCCCGACGTTTTTGCCTGCGTGACATATCTCGCGACATAGCCCTTTTCAACAGTGGCTGAATTAATTCATGAAACTGAGGTACTAGGCTAAGACGAGGAAAGGTAGACGAGGTGCCACGGGATAAGGAGACGCACTATAATCCATGATTACTACTAGTTTATGAATAAGGTCTTTATTGTAGTTTTAAATGAGTTTCAGGTCAAAATGATTTCAAGCTAGTTAAGTTTTTATTTAAGTTTAAAATCATTTTAACTTACAACATCAATATCTCAGGTTTTCATCACAAGGTAGGAGTGTGCATGAAATTATCCCTCTTGTAGATGTGTAGTGGAATCATGGGATCGACACATAAAACAATGTCATGTGACAGAGCACATGGAAGCGAACTAAGATCTTATTCAATGTTGTTATCGAGTCTTGTCAGCACTTTCTTGTTTACTGTTTGAGTTATAAAGTTTGCGTTACTACATTCTCATCATTGTCTCTATCGACCCCCAGCAAATACATCTACAGATGGAGGGGGTGGGTTGGGTAAAAGAGAATGGAGTGGAGAAAGAGAGAGAGAGACAGAGAGTTAAGTGTTATTTTGGTCTTTGAAGGATTTAGACTCAAAGCATGTATTCTAGTTTACAATATTTGTTAGGGGACAAACTTGTTTTGTTGGAATGAAAAGGAGACAGCAGCCAAGGTTTTAATAAGGAAAATGCTTGAAAGGAGCCATTGTTTAAGAAAACCTCTGTTAACATACATGTATGGTATTTTATTGTACACATGTGTAGGTATACAATGACAAAATCTACATGCATTGTTTTCATCCTGATGTTTGCACTTGTGTTTGGTTTGGAGCAATGGGTAGGTACAGTAGGATAAAACTTTGATCTACCGACATTATACAGAAAAACTTCTACCGACATTATACAGAAAAACTTCTACCGACATTATACAGAAAAACTTCTACCGACATTATACAGAAAAACTTCTACCGACGTTATACAGCGACAGTCTGATTACTTGTTTGTACAATATTATCCATCTCCTCAAATGACTTCTGTCAAAGGTTACTCACAAAGCCACAAACTGAGGTTAAAATTTTTGCTTCTAACTTGTAATAAGACTCAATTTTAAAATATCAAGGAAAAAAACTAAAAAAAAAAAACAAACAAAACAAAACAAAAGCCTTTATCTTTGAGTACACTTACTATAATTATTTTATATAATATTGTTGTAAAAATAAGCTTTCAACATGATTTATAATAATATATTAATATAGTATCAGAATAAAATATTTTTTCATTGTTCAGTCCTGCACCCCTAGATAAACTGTGTCCAATTTTTCTTACTTGTGCCTCTTCTTGATTGACAGAACTTTTCTCTTGTTGCCGTCATTCTGTTAATAGCCAGTGGCTTGTTCCTTTTCACTTTTGAGTCCACAGAATTTAATGCTGAAGGCTTTGTCTTAGTAAGTTCACAACATGTGCGATTAAATTGACACTGACAATAGTTTATTGTAAACTTTGTTTCTATGCAGTTCAATACAATTTAACCTACATTGAACTTTAGATAAAACCACAAAGTGCATTTATTTAGTATCTCTAGATCTACATTGTATAATTAAATTTTGTCCTTAAATAATTTCTACCATATTATTGGTGTGTCAGCTGATAATAAGAAAAATTGATGTCATTGTACAACATTGGGAAAAATTAGATTTCCCTATTGGTTTGCGGGAATGCTCGTACTCCTGCATGCATGTACAGTGCATGTAAATGTTTTTGACTTACATGTAGCACATTCCTAGAATACATATAAGTTCCCTCCCTGAAATAAGTGTCCAAGCTGGCTTATTGAGGTTAGTCTGTGATCAGTTCTATTTATAGTCAATCAAACAAGTGCATAACCCACGAGCAATAAGTGGCAAGGTCGCGAGCTGCAGGGATCATGGAACGAGGACACAAGCCCAAGTAAAAGACAACATAAGACGTTGCACTGTTTTCTTTCTGAAAACGAGCTGCTCAGCCCTCTGGCACCAGAACATTTTTCATTGGTTGGTTAACATAGTGATGATGCCTTTGAACGTAAAAATTCTCAGGTATCAATGGGTTAACATGGTGATGATGCCTTTAAATTGAATGGTCATTTGCCGTGTCAATGAGAAATCTTAGATCACTGATGACATAAGCGAAAATAGCAAAAAAACATAAACAAAACAAAATGTCTTCCTGTGTAGGTGTGAACGTTCTTAAATGTGTTTGCTGAGATCTGATTCTTGCCTTGCTTAAAAAGAAAGATGTTTTTGCAGACACTGTAGATTGCTGTTGTTTTAACCTTGCTTGGTTCAGCCTTTTGTTTCATATTCTGGTTATTTTGCAACTCACTTCTTTGAAAACCACACCACTGGAAACCAGATGTTGATGCATACTATTTTATTCAAGTGTGAATTGATCCATGCAGCTATATGTCAAGTGTGTGCTTGTTTCCAGTAAGAAAACAGTGCAGTCTCCTACATGTATCTTACACCATTGTTACTTGTGACTTGCCGCTCATGGCTTTGCTGCTCACCGCTTGTAGATCGTGTACTCCTCAACTGACTAAAAGAAAAATAAGGGTAGTTTCTTGGTGTTGCGGATGGTGTGATCACCAAATGACGTAAAACAAAAGATTCAAAAGACACTGAACAATACCCACACCACAACACAAAAGCTAACCAACAATGGCTTCCATAACACCAAGAAACACCCAAAATAAGGGCAGGCTCACAGTCTAATTGAGGTTGAAAAGTGTGGCATGACATTTAACATTTAAGTGGCAGTCCCGCTAAAAGCGGTCCACTCGATTTCGCGACCAAAAATAGTTTCCCTTTATTTTTTGCTGGTGAAAAGGCTTTGGTACACATGTATGAAATACACAATTCTTTTTTTCAAATTCTTTATTTTCGCCCTGCTACAAGCAAAAAACGAATTCAGGCCGTCTCGGCCTTTTCGACGGTGATCGGAAGACTAAAATTGATGGTTTTTGAGAGGCGCTCTACGCAGAAACAAATGCAGTTGAAGACATTTTGTTTAGGTCATGTTTCTAAGCTAAACTAGAGTAGTTTACAGACAAAGTGTAAAAAATTTCAATAAAATGTTAAGCAAGCTGAGGCAACTTAAAGACAACCCACTCTGAAGCCTATATTCAGACACTGAAAATGGGGCAAGAACGAGGGAAAATTTCTCAAACGTTGCGGCCTAAACTTGGTTTTAAAACCACGTCACAGTAAAGTTCTTACCTTATTTTATCGAGTTATAAGCTCAAACGTGTGGGTATCCTCCGGGATCGCAAGCGAGAAGAGATTATAATCAGCCATTGACAGTGTGTTTACATAATTATCGGTCGTGCCAAAGGTCATTTGCATTACTCTTCGGCTCTTCCAAAATGTTTCTATTGAGGCTTGAATTCGATTGTAGTTCTCCAAGATAAATGTCGACAGCTTCTTTAATACTTCTGCGTCAGAATTAGATCGAGAACAGATGTAAAAGTTACAATAAGTTGAATAATCTTCATGGCGGCGACACGTTCCGGGCTCGACAAAGCAAACAACGAGGCCTTTTAGAATGTTTCGGAGAAATCTTCATTAAAATCAGTACTTGATCCAAATTCTCTGTTCCAGTAACGAGTATTTAAGGTTTTCCACGTCCCTACAATAAAAAGAAAGTCAAAGTTTATTCTGATCCACGATTTTATACTGTTGAAATTCACCCGTGGCGGAATCTTAACTTGACCGTGGCATGCAAATATCGTATAATTTGAAAAAAATTAACGACAACCAGAAGTTTCACTGCGATACGTGAACTACTCACCGGTGAGAGGTTGAAATATATGAATAACTTGAGTTTAAGATTCGTTTTTAAGGGCTACTCGCCAAGCGACAGCAAAAAGTTTTTTCGCTTGAAAATGTGTAGATCCGTTACAAGGTCTTCGAGCACTTGGCTTGTGTCATAACTTGTCACACAATGTTATCAAGGTCGCGTGACAAAGGTACGCACATTTTGAAGCTAAGAAAACTTTCTGCGGTCGCTTGGCGAGAAGCCCTTAAAAACGAATCTGAAACTCAAGTTATTCATATATTTCAACCTCTCACCGGTGAGTAGTTCACGTATCGCAGTGAAACTTCTGGTTGTCGTTAATTTTTTTCAAATTATACGATATTTGCATGCCACGGTCAAGTTAAGATTCCGCCACGGGTGAATTTCAACAGTATAAAATCGTGGATCAGAATAAACTTTGACTTTCTTTTTATTGTAGGGACGTGGAAAACCTTAAATACTCGTTACTGGAACAGAGAATTTGGATCAAGTACTGATTTTAATGAAGATTTCTCCGAAACATTCTAAAAGGCCTCGTTGTTTGCTTTGTCGAGCCCGGAACGTGTCGCCGCCATGAAGATTATTCAACTTATTGTAACTTTTACATCTGTTCTCGATCTAATTCTGACGCAGAAGTATTGAAGAAGCTGTCGACATTTATCTTGGAGAACTACAATCGAATTCAAGCCTCAATAGAAACATTTTGGAAGAGCCGAAGAGTAATGCAAATGACCTTTGGCACGACCGATAATTATGTAAACACACTGTCAATGGCTGATTATAATCTCTTCTCGCTTGCGATCCCGGAGGATACCCACACGTTTGAGCTTATAACTCGATAAAATAAGGTAAGAACTTTACTGTGACGTGGTTTTAAAACCAAGTTTAGGCCGCAACGTTTGAGAAATTTTTCCTCGTTCTTGCCCCATTTTCAGTGTCTGAACATAGGCTTCAGAGTGGGTTGTCTTTAAGTTGCCTCAGCTTGCTTAACATTTTATTGAAATTTTTTACACTTTGTCTGTAAACTACTCTAGTTTAGCTTAGAAACATGACCAAAACAAAATGTCTTCAACTGCATTTGTTTCTGCGTAGAGCGCCTCTCAAAAACCATCAATTTTAGTCTTCAGATCACCGTCGAAAAGGCCGAGACGGCCTGAATTCGTTTTTTGCTCGTAGCAGGGCGAAAATAAAGAATTTGAAAAAAAGAATTGTGTATTTCATACATGTGTACCAAAGCCTTTTCATCAGCAAAAAATAAAGGGAAACTATTTTTGGTCGCGAAATCGAGTGGACCGCTTTTAGCGGGACTGCCACTTAACTGCCTGGGGCTCCACAGTATTCATAGGTCGACATGCTCATCTTATTTGTGTTTCAATATTCAAGGCTCTGACTGCCTCAGGACTGAGTGGTTTGCGGTGGACATTAGTTCAAATTTTGACTCAAAAACAAGAGTTAGGTAATGTGTGTATATTACCAGCCCCGGTTGTTAAAAAGGTGGATAGCGCTATGCATCAGATAAATCACTATTCAGTGGATAAGTATTAACAAAATCCTGTGTGTTATCCGCTGGATAGTGATTTATCTGGTGGACAGCACTCTCCACCTTTTAAACAACCGGGCCCAGGGGGGTAAGTATTCAGGTTAAAAAGTGATCGGGAGGTGCAAATGAAGCCAAACTTTAATCTCCAACGGAAATCCCTTTGGGCAAAAACTACAATGTAGATCCAAAAAATACAGATGGATAAGAAATGAACCCCCCCCCCCCCCAAAAAAAAAAAAAAAAAAAATTAAAAAATACCCTGTCCATTATTTCTGTCCGCATAATAAATGTCACCATCATTGTTAATACATCAATACTGTATAAAAAGTCTGTTTTCATTTGTTTATGTAAACATCTGTTACAAATTTTACATAGTTTGCGAGAATGAGATCAGAAATGATGTTGACGTTTAATTTAAATGAAAAAAAAAGAATGCTGCCAAAATCTCACTACCTGAAAAAATTACTGGAAAAAAAATTGACTCCCGCAAAATCCCAAGAATCAAAAACTTTTAACCCCACTCCCCCCCCAAAAAAAGATCATTCACACCCACCTGTTATTTTTAAACTCTACATGTCTACATGTATTGTATATGTAAATGTACACTTTGCACTGATAAAGTGTGGTATGTTATGAGCTGTGTAACCGCTCCTCCAGTAGTTTTCCAACAGATCGATTCGGATGAAACAGGTTGTCAGTAGCTAGAATAAAGGAAGTTGAGTTCTCGAAACTTTGGCTGGTTTATTTGGCCCAGAATATTACATTGGCGACGAGGTACGGACAAAAACATGGCATTGATCGGGAAAGTCGAGGAATACAACGAGAACGACAGCTGGATTGAGTACACCGAACGACTCGAGAACTACTTCGCGGCGAACGAAATTACGGACAACAACAAGAAGCGAGCGGTACTTCTAAGCGTATGTGGAGCGAAAACTTACAAGCTAATCAGGAATTTGGTAAATCCAAGGAAGCCAACCGACAAGTCGTTTGCTGAGTTAGTTAAACCAGTCAAGAATCATCTAAATCCGAGACCCTCTTCAATCGTCTATCGGTTTAAATTTAACAGCCGTTTCCGCCAGCCGGGAGAAACAATACAGCAATATGTCGCCGAACTGAGGAATTTATCGGAGCACTGCGAATTCAACGACCAACTGGAACACATGCTCCGTGATCGACTGGTTTGCGGTGTGAATGATGAACGCATACAGCGGAGATTGCTAGCGGAAAGTAACTTGGAATTCAAGAAGGCAATGGAATTAGCCACCGCAATGGAAACTGCCGACAGAAACACACGTGATCTGAAGCACGGAAACCTAGATGAGAAACCGAAAGAACCACAAGTAAACCGCGTGACCAAGGAGCCACCGAAACAGCTGCCGAGGATCCCTAAGCAATCTAAAGAATGCCATCGTTGCGGAGGTCAGTTTCACGAGGCCGACAAGTGCAGGTATAAAGAAGAAGAGTGCTATAGATGCCATAAAAAGGGTCACAAAGCAAGCAAATGCCGCAGTAAACGTAAAGTGGGCTCTCGAAGCAGCAGCAAATTTGGAAACACGCATCACCTGGAGACAGCAGAAGAGGCTGAGGAAGAATATGAAGAATACACAATGTTTCACATAGCCGCAAAGGAGAGAGAACCGTATCGAGTCGACCTACAACTAAACGGAGTTCAGACAAGCATGGAAGTTGACACTGGTGCTGCAGCTACAATTATCAATGAAGAAACCTACAAGAGAATCATTGATGGAAATTCTGGGAAGAATCAACCGCAGATGGGAACCGCTAAAGTGAAACTCAGAACGTATACAGGTGAATTAGTAAAGGTCTTAGGAACTGTGAACATTGTGGTAAAGTATGAGAAACAAGAAGTGGAGCTGCGAACACTCGTAGTGGAAGGATCGGGTCCTAACTTACTGGGAAGAGACTGGTTGAGAGTTCTGACTCTCAACTGGAAGCAGTTATTCAAAATGCAAGTTGATGGAAACAACCAAGAGTCTACACTTGGAAGATTGATTGATCAGTACTCGGAAGTGTTTCAAGAAGGACTTGGAACATTCACGGGCCCGCAGGCAAAGATTCATGTGGAAAAAGAGGCAAAACCGAAGTTTTTGAAGGCCAGACCAGTGCCTTACGCCATGACAGAGAAAGTAGAGGCTGAACTCAAGAGGTTACAAGACGAGGGAACAATTGAACCTGTCCAGTTCTCGGAATGGGCAGCCCCCATTGTACCTATTTTGAAACCAGATGGCTCAATTCGCATCTGTGGAGATTACAAAACAACTGTAAATCAAGAGTCTAAGCTGGACAGTTATCCTATCCCAAAGGTTGAAGATCTCTTAGCAACTCTAGCAGGAGGCGAAAAATTTACTAAACTGGACATGAGCCAGGCATACCAGCAGTTACTTCTTGATGATGAATCTAAACAGTACACTACTATCAACACGCACAAAGGATTGTTCCAATACAACCGTCTACCCTACGGGATATCATCTGCACCGGGAATCTTTCAGCGGAACATGGAAAATCTACTGCAGAACATTCCTTACGTCATCGTCCGGGTGGATGACATCCTAGTGTCCGGAGCTTGTGACGAAGATCACTTAAACAACCTGGAAGAAGTCTTGAAACGACTAGCAAGCGCTGGCTTACGACTTCGGAAAAGCAAGTGTGTGTTCATGGAACCTCACGTAACCTACCTGGGTCACAAGGTCAGCAAGGAAGGTATTCAACCGTTGGAAGACAAAGTCGACGCTATTACCAATGCTCCAGCGCCCACGAATGTGTCGGAGCTCAAATCGTACCTAGGCATGATCAACTACTACCAGAAATTTCTACCCAACTTGTCTAGTGTTTTGGCTCCATTGCATGAATTGCTGCGTAAAGAGACTCGCTGGCATTGGGGTAAAGAACAGATGCAAGCATTCCAGCAATCAAAGGAATTCCTGAAGTCCTCTAGACTCCTAGTCCACTACGACAGTCAGAAGAAGATAACCTTGGCATGCGATGCGTCCCAATATGGTTTAGGAGCCGTCCTCTCGCATCGAATGGATAATGGCTCGGAGCATCCAATCGCATATGCTTCTAGGACACTGTCCACGGCAGAAAGAAATTACTCTAACCTTGAAAGAGAAGCACTCGCTCTGGTATTTGGCGTGAAGAAGTTTCACCAGTACATTTACGGCAGACATTTTACCTTAGTAACTGACCATAAACCGTTGGAATCATTGTTTAATGAGAAGAAGGCTATACCTACCATGGCAGCAGCGAGAATTCAGCGTTGGGCCTTGACACTGGCTACCTACAACTACTCCATTAATTACAAACCAGGACCGGAACACGCCAATGCTGATGCCCTCAGCCGGCTACCCTTGCCGGTTAGTCCGCCGACTACACCGTTGCCTGCAGAAACTGTGTTTGCAATGGAACTTTTAAATTCGACACCAGTAAGTGTGAATGAGATCAGAACTGGAACCAGGTGTGATCCGATACTGTCACAAGTGATCAAGTATGTACAGCAAGGTTGGCCTATTCACAACTCAGATGAAGTATTAAAGCCCTATTTCACTAGGAAAGATGAATTAAGTGTTCAAGATGGGTGTCTGCTGTGGGGCAATCGAGTGGTGGTACCCCCTAAAGAAAGAGCAAGAGTGGTAGAGGAGTTACACGAGACGCACCCTGGAATTTGCCGTATGAAGGCATTGGCGAGAAGTTACGTGTGGTGGCCAAAAATGGATGCCGATTTGGAGCAGAAGGTACGCCAGTGCAGTCCTTGCCAGGAAAACAGGAAGTCACCACCAGAAGCTCCTTTACATCCCTGGGAATGGCCTAATAAACCCTGGGTTCGACTTCACCTAGACTACGCAGGTCCGTTCCTTGGAAAGATGTTCCTCATCGTGGTAGATGCTCACTCTAAATGGATGGAGGCGTTTCCAATGAACACATCGACATCGAGCGCAACCATCGAGAAATTGAGAATCGCTTTTGCAACACATGGCCTGCCGGAAACCGTCGTTACAGACAATGGCAGCAACTTCACAAGCGAAGAGTTTGAAGATTTCCTCAAACAGAACGGAATTCGTCACATCAAAACCGCACCCTATCACCCTGCATCAAACGGAATGGCAGAAAGAGCGGTTCAAACATTTAAGGAGGGGATGAAGAAGATGAATGGAGGAAGTGTGGAGACGCGAGTTTCGCGATTTCTAGCTCGTTACAGAATCACCCCTCAGACTTCAACAGGAGTGTCGCCAGCAGAATTACTCCTAGGAAGGAAACCCAGATCGAGACTAGATTTAGTCTACCCAGAAATTGGAAGGAAAGTGCGACAAAGCCAGGCTTCTCAGAAACAGGCACATGACTGGCATGCTAAGGAACGTACCATGCTCGAAGGAGAAACAGTTTACGCAAGCAACTTCAGAAGAGGACCGAAGTGGATGCCGGGCGTTTTGAAACAGTCGATTGGTCCAACTTCATTTGTAGTTCAACTGGAAGATGGGCGACTGTTGAAAAGGCACCAAGACCACCTCATACAGCGGTCCAGCGTTCCCCAAGCATCCACTGCTAATCAAGAGGAGGTCCGGGAAGACACGATTTCAGCACCGTTGGAAGCTGAAAAGCCAGAATTGCAGCTGAAAGAAACCCCGAGACCACCTATGGAACCTGTGCAATCTGCTTCACAAGAAGTCCTAGAAAGGCGCTACCCTAGTAGGAACAGACACGCCCCTCGATACTTGGCTGATTTTGTTACTAAGTGACTTATTAGGTTATTAGGACAGAGACACTTAAGAACTGTAAGATGAGTTTGATGTTGATTTATTAAGATAGTTTTCGTGACTAAGTGGGGGAGTGTGGTATGTTATGAGCTGTGTAACCGCTCCTCCAGTAGTTTTCCAACAGATCGATTCGGATGAAACAGGTTGTCAGTAGCTAGAATAAAGGAAGTTGAGTTCTCGAAACTTTGGCTGGTTTATTTGGCCCAGAATATTACATAAAGATATTATCTCATGAATCAAATTATACTTTTTTGCACATAAATATCTTTTTAATTAACTTAAATTCTGACTTTTGATATGGTAAACTATTTTGCAGGTCTTCATAACCCCCTTGATACACTTTATCATCTCCAGCCATTTATGACCTTAACATTAATTCCTTTAGCATTTTATATTGAAGGTGAGTTTTAGGTATTTTAAAATTTAGCTTTCTTTGCATGCTATTTCTTCACACTACAATGTATTTGTTTTAGCCATAGTTTTAAAAAATGATCAAGATTTTATTTGTGCTTAAATCTAAATTTTAATTCAAATGTTTACTTATGTTGCATCTAAGCAACATCATGTGAAAACATGACTTAATTTCACAACATATAATGTGAAAGATGTGTGTGCTATTTCTTCACACTACAATGTATTTGTTTTAGCCATAGTTTGAAAAAATGATCAAGATTTTATTTGTGCTTAAATCTGAATTTTAATTCAAATGTTTACTTATGTTGCATCTAAGCAACATCATGTGAAAACATGACTTAATTTCACAACATATAATGTGAAAGATGTGTGTGTTGCATGATGGAATGTTGCAGCAGATAGAAAAGATTCTCATTGGCACTTCAATACGTTATCTGCTGGCTTGCAATGTGGCATGATTGGCAATTATAATCATTTCAATTTTGGCAGTTGGTACAATATGCAACATTTAAATGCAAAGTATAATCGAGTTTACACCTACATGTAATTGCAATAACAAATAGGAATTAATTAGCTTAATCATCATAGCGACACGCAGCACGATTAAGCGTTGAAAGTTGAAATGATTTGTTAACCGTCCATATTGGAGATATGTTGCTACCCGGTTGATGTCATTCTCTGAGAATAACTGTTACATGTGCACAGTTGCACTACGAAAAGGAAAAGTACAAAAACCTGTTCTTAAACATAGTTCTTGTGTATGCTTTGAGGATAATTAAAATCCGTCGAGAATGTATTTTGTATGTCTAATTAATTCCTATTCCTTTTTTCATTTTTCGTTTTTACATTTTTCATTTTTCTATGACAACGTTTTTGCAATTAGGTGTATATCTTTTTGTATTCAAACTATTAGGTGGAATCCCAAGTTTTTAAACTCTCAATTTTTTAACCAGAACTTATTTCCCTTGGATTTGATTTCAGTTAATGCCACCTTTGACATTTCAAACTCCTAATTTTTCGAACCAAATTCTGTTTCCCAAGGAGGTTAGAAAAATTGGGATTTCACTTGCAAAACATGGCTGTAAGCCAAATGCATTTTAGGTTGACACAACTCCAAAGGTTTAAGTTACAAATGACTATTTAAAAAACAGCACTACATGCATGATAAATTATGTGGTGACTTTTTCCTTTCCTACAATGACCCTGTAGAAGACTACTACAGTAGTTATACTAGTCTGTCTTTAATTTCTGTTGTACCAGATCTACCACTGACATGTATGTCATGTTTTCGTGCCACATTTACATGATTAGATGATCTACATAACCAACAAGAGTTAATCTGTCAAGCACCAAAACCATCAATTTTCTTGTCAAATACGCATGTCCTCATTCAATGTTTTCCATATACAGTATAACAAAAAGTGATCATCAATTGTCTATCTTTTAATACTGGGCAAATTTGATTATTCTTCACAATTAGTTTCCAAAGTTCATGTACTTTGCAGATGTGGCCCAGTGTCAAATGCAATCTTCATGTAACAAATATCTTGGTTATTGAAAATTAAGAGACTCTCACTGACACTTGAATCATCTCCTGGCATGTTAGGGCTGCCAGCAAATATATTGTGCAGCAACATTAATATCATCACTGGTAAAAAGCAAGTTCTTTTTAAGAATTTCAAACTCTTTGCAAACACCTTAACAACATTACCTTGCAGTAAGGACACATGTATGCACTGCGTGCCAATTTTGCAAACTGTGGCCTATAGGTCTTGTCTTACTTTATTGTTGCCATGCATAGTACATTCCAGAATTATTGTGTATTGTTTGTTCCAGGACAGAGTTTAGCTGTATCACCAAAGCTTTTCAATGCTCCTGACAGTCACACTCTATGGGTAACAATCTCCATGGTGCTGTTTGGTTGTTTCCTGGCCTTCATGATTAGTGTGTCAGAGTTTCTGCTGCTTTCTCACACATCAAGCTTAACACTCTCCATATCAGGGATATTTAAGGTGAGGCATCTGTAGACACATGTATGCACTATACGCAATACACATTACTGTAATATATACCTAATTTAATAAAGGTTGCTTTGGCAATTGGTCATTGGTAATTTGGCATTGGCATTTGGGCATATGGAACACAATGCAATGCTTTGCTTGAGTGACCGCCAAACAATAGCTTCCCAATGCCCAATCACCAATGGCCAAAGCAACCTTTATTGAATTAGGTATACCTGTTACTGTATTCTGGGAACACCAAAGCCAGGTACATGTATTAGTGGAGCAGGGATGTTGTATCAGTGAGAGCCCTCACCTGCCACCAGTGTGGCCAGTCACCAGTGTGGCCAAGGTTTTAATCCCGGACTCTGTGTCATATGTGTTTTTAGTTTGTTGTTGATCCCAGTCCTTGCCCTGAAGTTTTTTCTTCTGGTCCTCCATTTTTTTCCTTCCTACAAAAAAACAGTACTTCTAAATTCCAATTTGATCTGTAATCCAATGGCCACAGGTTTCTCAGTCATATGACTGTTAAATGTCACCATCATTACACAAAGTTGATTAATTAAATACAGTCAACTGCCTTCTTGCAGACACCTCACTATAAAAGAAACCTCGTTATTACAGACTGTTAGCACTTTGAATCGTGACATTGTTGTGTGACTTATGTTGGTACGCAAGGCCTTGTGGACTGTTCAGTACCTCATGTGAAGGGAATGTAATTTTGAGGAGAGGATTGAATGTTTGAAACTAATTCTGCAATTAAACTTTATTGTGTTATCCTGAAAGTGCGAGCCTCTGCGATTCTTAGAGCAACCTGAACTTAAAGAACTTTCCAACATACACTGGAGTTGAAGTCGTGGCGAATAAGACTGTTTACTGAAAAGTACTCCTGCTATTTGACAGGTTCTCTTAATTACAAACACCAAATCGTGGTCCCAATGATTTCCATTACAGTGGCAGTTGACGGTTGTTGTTAGAATTTTTCTTTGGTTTGAAAATGTTCAAACCTGTTTCATTTTTGTTACACCTTTATCTAAGATTATGGTAATGAATCTGCGACAAAGGAAAATATGAATTAAACTGGTTTGAAAGTTTTCAAATTAAGGAAAAGTTTGAACCACAACATATATATATATATATATAATTAATGGCCATCAATAATATTAAAAGCCATATACATGTATTTTTTTAGGAAATCTGTACTTTGTCCCTTGCCACTGAATTTGCTGGGGATAAGATGACAACTGCCAATTTTTTTGGTCTTGTGCTGTGTTTGATTGGAATAAGTGTCCATGTGGTTACCAAGGCAACAAGAGGTGAGAGAAAAGAGATGGTACCACACTGTGGTACTTGATTGTTTTAACAACCTTCTTTCCATTACTGTTCAATCGCTGTTGTAAATAAAATCATCTCACCTGCCCCTTCTTCTGATCATTTTTTTATTTGTTTCAGACACAGACAGTTCAAAGCTAAATGGACAGAAGTTGACTGAGATAAAAAATGGTAGCATTGAATTAAAGGAGCTGTTGACAGAAAATGCTGCAGCGAGTGATGACGAAGAAGAAGAATTTGAAGTAAATGTTCAAGGCCGTAGATAGCATACATGTGTACATGTACACCTGTATATCTTCACCTCCTCTTTCCTTGAGTGATCGAAGCTAAGTCCGGGACTAAGCTTTGAACTAAGAATAGAAATCCCATTTGCCAATTCTCAAAATTATTTTCAAAGGAGATTAAAGGCTTCAGGTGTTTTCGATTTTTCTTGGTTGGAAAAAAGTTAATGATGAAGAAAAGAATGCTTCGTACCGTAAGAGCTCTTTCAAGGCGCCTGTAACTATTACGTTTTACCAGTGTTATAATAGTGTTATCCCCCGATGTGATGCTACACTATAGTCCATCACAGGGTTACACCGCATTTTTGTTTGGTATCTCTGATGCCTCACCAGGCTGGTATCGATTCTCACCCATAGGTCCTGGTTGTCTCTTAATTTGGCACAAAAATGTTAATGTTAAAAATGTTAATGTTAACTGAGAATTTTGTTCCTTTTGCTTATTAAAAGCGTTTTACTACTGATAATTAATGAGTTACAGTTTAAGAGCAATCAAAGTTAAATTATTATACATTGGTGTCACTAGCTCGATTTTGATTGGCTATAAGCACGCAGCTAATTATTGCTTGCTGTTTCTGTTACGTCATACCTACAGACAATAGTTTTATGCATGCAGAAGTGACGTAAGTTGTTTACTTACAAGTTGACTGCTGTGCATCGATCACTTTTTTGTGCGCGCTCTTGTCTTTACAAGTGCAACTCAGGAATATGCATAATAAAACAATTATTGGATTCGGTTTTCGCATGATAGCGATAATTATCAAGGCCTCAGGTTGTGTTATCCGCCTCAGCCTTCGGCTTCGGCAGATAACACAAACTTTGGCCTTGATAATTATCGCTATCATGCTCAACCTCATCCAATAATTGTTAATTGTATGCCAAAAAGAATTAACAAAAAAACACCTTGTTAAGGTGTAGGCATAAATTCAAATTTGGGGAGAGGCTGTACCTTTCCAAACAAGCTCAGTGACTGGTTAACGAAACAATAGGTTAAACAACAGAAACAATAGCCCTAGACCTAAACACAATAGAAGCTACAGTACTACGGGGCCAATAAAAATAGAGGTCTGAAAGAGCTACTGTACTACTCCAAATTTGACGCCAACCTGGTGTTAACTTAATGATCCTGCTTTGAACGAAGCTACTCTTCGGCGAAGAGAGACAATGCCTGCAATGGACCCTTTCATGGTATTAAGTGCATCATGGGTAATCGGGACAACATGGTGAAACATATAAGATAAGTTGAAATAAAACGAAAATCTACACTCGAATGTATATTTCTGAAACTTTCTCCACTCAAAAACTAACATATATGTCCAAAGAAACAACAGCATCAATTCCGAGACTGTGGCCGTTAATTTGAATTTTGTTCTCAAACGTTTTTCCCCATACATTCTCTGTTATTCGGCAGGGAAAAAATTACAGAAAATATATGAAAAAAAAAAACATTTGGAAATAAAATTAAATACAAAATTTATAAATGCTTTTGGTCTTAAAATCTAATCTGTTGCTTCTTTGAACACATATGTTAAGTTTTGAATGGAAAAAGTTTTAAAAATATACATTCGAGTATAGATTTTTCAGCTTTTAATTTATAATAACAATTGATAATAATAACGGACATTTATATAGCGCACTTTCTATGTGATACTCAAATGCACGGGGAACTTTGCCATACTGCTAATGCAGTTTACAATAGGCCATTTGCACGATGGCGTCATTTGACTACAACTACCAGAATTCATTTCGTTTTTCCTTTCTTATTTAAATTTTGTAATCCCAGTGCGTTTTAAATAACAATAGCCCTAATTTGCACTACAAAACAAAAAACTGAAGGATTCTGGTAGTTGTAGTCATATGATGTCATCGTGCAAATCGCCTATTAATGTGGAATGTGACACAGGTGCCCCCCGTAACTTAAACAAAGAAGACCACAGACACCGGGGACTACGTCCCCTACTCTTTGCGAAGAGTGCTATGGGATCTTTAACGTCCCCTACAGGAAGGACGACTGACAAATGTAGGAGACAAGGCCAACGGCTTAACGTCTCCGCCCAATGACGCGATCATCTGAACTGAGGCAGATGTTGAGCACACAGCTACATAATGTAGCATGATCTTACCAGACCCCAGGTTATTTTAAGACCCTGGTTTCCATACAAACCTTTATATTCAGAGCCATGTTGTCCTCATTACCCATGATGCACTAAATACCGTGAAAGGGTCTGTGCTTAGATGAGAATTAAATTATTGGGTGACTTACTGGGCTTTTATTGCTGTATATTATGGGAAATTATTTTAAATTTTAACGGTCTCGGCCAATCATTCATGTTATGTTGCAAAAGAAAATAAATTTTTCACTCACAATATTTTGAAGTTCATATCATAGGAATTTAAGCTATGTTTTGCTCCTTGTAGTACTGTTGTACTGCAAGAGAATACCAAAACTAAATTATTAAATAAATACACTACATCAGATATTGAAAATGTTATCTACTCTAAAAGGGAATATTATATAATTAAATTGTTAAAAAAAAATTGTTTAACCTTTTCACTTTGTCAGCCAAATCCTGGTAACGTTGATGTTGTTCCAACTTTAGAGTCTGTCGATGAAATCTCAAGCGTGACCATTCAAATGAAAGCCACTAAAGGCTGGTTTTCACTAGCGCATAAGCATAAGCACAAGCCAACATACGAAGACTCAGTAACGTGTTATTCATTAGTTCCAATTGTTTGAACAAAACAGAACAATAGGCACTAATGATCAACATGTTACTGAGTCTGCGTATGTTGGCTTGTGCTTATGCTTATGCGCTAGTGAAAACCAGCCTAACAAGGTGATTTTAACTTTTGAATCTTCGGATAAATAGCTTTCATTTGATTGGTCATACTTTTACGTCTGTGGATAAAACTATTGATTGTGACTATTCAAATAAAAACTACAAAGCGGTGCTGTTTATTATGCTATACAAAGTGGTTTTAACTTTTGAGACTACGGATAAAATAGCTTTCATTTGATTGGTTATACTTTTATGTCTGTGGATGAAACTCTCGATTGTTGCCGTTCAAATGAAAGCTACAAAGCGGTGCTGTCATTTATTGTGCTATACAAGGTGGTTTGAACTTTTGAGTCTACGGATAAAAAGCTTTCATTTGATTGTCATACTTTTATATCTGTGGATGAAATTCTCGATTGTGACCATTCAAATGAAAGCTACTGAGCAATACTTTCCTGAAGTGCTCTTCATTAAGTTGTACAGTTAAGGTGGTTCTAACTTTTGTGTCTGGAGGAAATCCTAAAGTTAGACCATTCCAATGAAAGCGACTGAGCAGTATATTCCTGTGGGGGAGTGCATGATTTTCAAGCAGCTGGTATTAAGTTATACGTCTTAAAATGAGTGAAAAGTATGAAGAAAAACCAATTGGTCTCAACAGGTTTTGGCCGCGATTGTAGATCACTGAGTACTAAAGTGTAATTCACTAAACGGCAAACTGATCCTTGCGGCAAATAATATTTAATAATCTCAGTGTACTTGTTCTACTCACTTACTTGCGCCAGATTTATGGCCATTATTACAAAGTTTGATTCTTAAATTCTGAGGATTGTAAAAAGACTGGATTGATAAACTTTACAAACGAAATACTCAACCTTTGTTGTCTCAGTACTCACCCAGAAAAAAGACGAGGGGGTTGGGTAAGGGCTTATAATTCCCCGGGCTTGCGGTCAAGCCTTATTTTAGCCCCGGTGGGGGGGATTCCCATATAAAAATGACGGGGGTGCTCGTCGGAAATTTTCGAAAAACACCCTAAAAGGTACCAGAATCTTGTTTGATGGGTGTGGCTCAAAAAAAGTTTTACTCCTAAGAGGTACCAATTCAAAATAACACGTCATATTCTGCCATATTTTTTCGGCTCATACCTAAAAGGTACCGCGATAATTCTAATGGTGGTCATTTTAGATTTTAGCACCCTAAGCGGTACCAATCTCCAAATTTTGACCCCTAAAAGGTACGACGAGCACCCTCGTCATTTTTACATGGGAGTCCCCCCCCCCCCCCCCCCCCCCCCCCGGGATTTTAGCTCTTATATTCTCTTTACGGATGAGTGTAAGCGACAATACAATGCGAGATACCACTTTCTTACAGTGAAAAACAAACAGAAACAAACAAAAAATACGAGATAAGTGCGACTGATAAAGAAATGGGACGTGCGAGATAACAAATGCGTGATGCGCGATAAAAAATACGAGATGCGAGATAAAAAATGAGAGACGCAAGATAGAAAAAGAGGAGCCCGTAGTCTCTCCAGGAGAAAATGGCCGGGGTCGACAGCTGAGGCCCCAAATTACAACCATAGACAACAAGTATATCTTTAACCCAGGATTTTTAAATTATTTCGGTCTCAAAACCAAACTTTCGCTTTTGGTTTATTTGCAACGGGCAAACTATGACTCTAAATTTTGGTGGTCATGTCTGCACTGCCAGTGATGAATGCCCGTGTTGACCTCTTATAGCAATTTCTCGTTGCTGTAAATCTCCACGTTTTTAACAGCATGTTGTGATCATTGTGCGTATTGTCGTTTGAGGAGAAAGAAGAACGAAAACCTACGGGACCAGGGTAAGAAATCCTCAGCTATCAGCACATGCAAAAATCGCAAAATTACGGTCTCGCGACCGGGTTACCTCAAGCGTTACCCTAGCTGGACAAGGGCGAGGGCTCTGGGGACGAGAATAATGAGAATGTGGATGATGTGACAAAATAATGCTTTGTGATCGTAGTGTCGATCGTTGTCATCGTCTGGTCTGAGAATCAGGATAAATGAACTCCGTTTTGATTTCACTCTTGATATTTTAACAGATGGAACGGAACTCTTGAGCCGGGGTAAAGCTACTTGATATGCTGACCGACTCCGAATGACATGGCAAGATCGGTTTATATTTCTGTGGAACCGCCATGTTCTCTCGTCGACGAAAAAATTGAGATTGTTGTGTCTGGACTTGATCCGAAACAGAATGTTACGCTAGAAGCGAGAATCGTGGGTGAAAAAGGTGAAGTGTTCGAGTCTTACGCTCACTATATCGCTGAAAAAGATGGTAAAGTTGATGTTTGCCGTGACTCGTCCTTGGGAGGATCTTACAGTGGAGTTGAACCCATGGGTTTGTTATGGAGCATGAAACAAGCACCGGGGCAAAGAAAAGGGCTTCGGCTGACAAAACGAGATGTCACTAAGCCGTTTGACGTCGAGCTTACGTGCTTTGATGATCACCTCTCACCCAACGAGGAATCGCGACGTCCTTTGTCAAGCGTGAGGTTTGAAAAGTGGTACATGGCGAATGGAGTGAAAAGGATTGCTTTGAAAGATCATAGATTCCCCGCAACGTTGTTTATCCCGCCAGGCGATGGACCTTTTCCAGGTTGGTAGCATGAAATGATCTGAATGATATATTAAATGATCGTGTATAAGCTTACGGTTTGTCAAATCAAGACGTCCTCCAGTGGACAAGCGAATAAAGTCAATACATGTATTTACCCAGTAATGTATCAGTCAAATCCAAGAGCACCCATCCCCCCCCCCCCTCTCTCCGGGCAATACCAGGGCATTTGACATTTTCCAAAAAAAATTGGTCAATTGCTCCACCATGTGGACAGTTTAAACGGTCAAATGCCCTACTGGGTAGGGCTTCAAGGAGGCACTAGTTAAAGGAAATTTCACAATGTTTCACACCTCAATTTCAGGGCTGAAAACGGTAACAAAAACATCCAACAAAGACATTTCTCAGGTTTTATAACCATTGCGCTTAATTATTTTAAAACTATGATCACAGTCGGCAAAAGGCAGTAAGCATGCAAAAACCTATGTCCCTTTATGTGCGTGTGTTTATTTAAAACTAACACGATGTTATGTAAGCAAAGACCATCATCAAAAGAATTTTAAGAGTTATGATGAAGACGTGCCATCCACTCATGATGACGGAATAACAATATGGCTAAACAATTACTTTACCTTTTGTTACAAGCTCTGAATAATTTCTTGCCTAGTATACACCTTTCCGAGTTTCCACACTTTGAACAAAGGCATCAATTATGGATATTTATACAACAGACACAATCAAGACACAACAGCAAAGAGCCAAGTGGAAACTTCTGGAACAGAATGGATTATGATCCTTTAGCTTGTGACTGCCGACCAATGTTTTTGTCAAAGTCAAATGCCTGCCCCATTGGGCCTCGTTTCGTGTCAAATTCCTCACTATACAGAGCTAACCACTTGTCAAATGCCTGGGGAGGGGGATGGGCGCTCTTGGATTTGACTGCCGATACATAACTCAGAGTGCAAACCTGCTACTTGTATATTGTGAAAGGAATAGAGGCTCGCTGGCATGATGCCAATCGCTTTCACAGTTATAGGTATAGTTAATATCAAATTAATTTTTTGATATGGAATTCAGACTTTGGAACAATATTATTCTGAAATACCCGGTCACTTATTTGCATAATACACCTTATTCCAAAATGGCCGTCGCGCGGAAAACACTGGCGCGAGTTGCACGAAAACGAGGTCATAAGGGCCGCTTGTTTTCTTTCCTTCGTAACATTCTTGCGTTGAGGTATCTATTTGGTCGAAATCCGTACAAAATGCCTCAAAACTGTTGTGTTCCGAACTGCACAAAAAAGCTTTATCAGGAGAAAGGCAAGAGGATATCTTTTCACAAATTTCCGGACGATAAGAAAGTATCAACAGCGTGGATTCGAGCAATTCGAAGGGATGTTGGTCGCCATTTTAAGATTACTGAGCACACCAGGGTTTGCTCCAGACACTTCAATAAGGCTGATTTCCAAAGGACTCTCGCTGGCAGAAGAAAACTGTGTTCTACAGCTGTTCCTTCGATTTTTTCGTGGACGAAAGATTCCCCTAAGAAGAGAAAGCCACCAAAATCCCGGCATGCAGGCGCTAACCTTGCCAACGAAGAGCTTGAAACTCAAGAGAGCAACAATTTTGACAATGCATTCCGTGTTATTGAAGTGGAGACCGAAGCCGATGACCATATTGAAAACGACAGGACAACCAAGCAAGAGGAAAACATCTCAGAATTGGAATTGAAAGAACGAATCGAGAAACTCGAGAAGAAACTTAAAGAATTTCGTGAAGCTTTGGAGGCAGAAAAGGACAAGACGAAGGCACTGGACATTAAACTCCGAGATGCGCAAAAAGTAGTAATCGATCTGACGACCCGTTGCCAAGAGTACGAGAAAAAAACTTTCTGTTCAAATAAATTCAAGGACAGCAAGTCGATGGCCTTTTATACGGGATTCCCCAGTGTAGAGTTGTTTGATGCTGTGTACGATTTTTGTGACCCAGGTGAGGATGGTGAAAATATTCGCTATTGGCACTCATCCTCCACAAATCAAAACACAACAGTTGTGTGTGAACCCAGTGAATCTGTTCCAAAACCTGGTAGACGTAGGCTGTTGCATCCCAAGGAAGAATTTTTTATTACTTTGTGTAGATTAAGGCAGGGTTTTGGAGAGGAACATCTTGCTCATCTTTACGGTGTATCCCAAGCTACAATAAGCAGGGTTATAATTACCTGGGTCAACTTTTTATATTTAAAATTTAAGGATGTGCCCATGTGGCCATCAAGAGAACTGATTAATAAGCACATGCCTGAGCAGTTCAAAGAAAAGTATCCCTCTACCAGGGTAATAATTGATTGCACTGAAGTGAAATGTCAGATGCCTAGCAGCCTTCGCTTAAACAGCGAGCTTTTTAGTTCTTATAAAAATCATACTACATTGAAAGCCCTTGTGGGCATTACACCTGGTGGAGCATTGTCGTTTGTTAGCCAGTTATACACTGGGCACATCTCTGACAGAGAAATTGTTCTGCGTAGTGGTTTTTTGGAGCAGAAGTTTAACAATGGAGATTCGGTCATGGCAGATAAGGGGTTCACAGTGCAGGACCTGCTCCCCCCTGGAGTTGGGCTGAACATTCCACCTTTCTTGGGCTCTCAGGGACAGATGAGTCCAGACGATGTTGTCAAAACTCAATCAATTGCATCCCTGAGAGTTCATGTAGAAAGAGCCATTAATAAGATCAAGAATTTTCATATATGGAATGGTATTGTTCCCTTAAACTTGTTTGGTGTTGTAAACCAAATGTGGACGGTATGCGCTGTATTTTGTAACTTACAAAAGCCCATTATTAGTGTGTAATTTGAGTCCTTTTCAGCATTTAAAGCTTCCTGAGGTTTTTAATTTTCATTTCAAGTTCCTCAATCCTATTTTATCCTTTCAATTCAGAGATATTTTCTTCTTGCTTGGTTCTCCTGTCATCTTCAATTTGGTCATCGACTTCGATCATTGACTTCCAGGACTCAAAACATGACAAATGCATTGCTCTCTTGAGTCTCAAGGTCTTTGCTGGCAAATTTACAACATCACTTCAAACTGCTGGATATTTCCTTGTCATTGGGAAAAGAGTCCTTGTGTACATATTAGAGCAGTGCTCAGATATACAAGCTCTAGATAATGATATCAATGTACATATTAATCTCTGTACACATTTATTGCTTTATCAAATATATTGCTTTCTTAAATGTAACTTTAACAAATTGACGTCAGTTTTTTATGCGTCTGTCCTCTTATTGATGATAAAATTCATCATAACATTGTCAAAGTGCTGTGGATCTAGAGCCGTGGGCGAGTGGATCCACAGCAAACTTTGACAATGTTATGACGAATTTTATCATCAATAAGAGGACAGACGCATAAAAAACTGACGTCATTTTGTTTTTTACAATAACAAAAACACCAAAATTGTAAAAAACCGGATGAAATGAAGAGTGAATGCACGGTAAACATGGCAAGTTGCTGAGTTTTATTCAAATTGACGCAATCATTGTCAATAAGTTTTCTCGCTTTCTCATTGGCTAACTGATAACAATAAAGAATGTTCATTGGCTTAAAAATTGACAGGATGACTTCTTGCATAAATTAAAATTCTGTGTGTACTCTTACTGATGATAAAAATTGACCAATCAGCATGCGAGAATAACTTAAGTTATTGTAAAAATTGACACCAGAATCTCCTATATGGGCGGCCATTATAATGTGTGGTTTCAGAAAATAACCATACCTACCCCAAGAAAGGTCTTTTAAAAAATTCCAAGGGGAAAGTGATTTCAAAAGCCAAGGGGGAGGGGCTCGTGTTGGGGGGGGGGGGGGGGATTTAAACTTAAAAGAGCTTCCATGGGGGTGTGGATATTTTCTAGAACCTGACAATATTGATATTAAATTGATAGAGTATTTGGCTGTGATATACTCAGAGTTTCTAGGTTCAAACCATTGTGTACATACATGTAGTTCAGTTGATAGATCATGTTATTTTTGCATGCCAAATTTCTTTTTTGCTGCGGCTGGTAAGAAGTAACGAAAATAGGTTGAATTTAATATTGCACGCATTTTCTTCCAGTGCTCCTCATCAAAATGAATCCTTTCAATGCTGAGACCTCTTTTTGTGTATACAACAAAATCACACCATTTAGTTCCAGTGATGGCCATTTGACCCTGGACTTGATCATAGTAAACATGGTTTTTTTTTAGTTTAGGTTTTCCATCCACAACCTCTAGAAAGAAGTGTGGATCACTACAGGCCTCTGTTGGAGTAACACTGAACTTTGAGCTTGGGCATTTTATTTCAACAAGGCCAAATTGATCTATTGATGAAATGTCAATGACTTTCCCATCTGGGGAGCACCCAAGATAAAACAGTTTTGGTGACACAAAGAACCCAGATTTTTCCACTTTAATGGGGCGACCAATCTTGTGCATATATTTTTCGTACTCTCGCAATGCAACAGGTTCATATTTAATACCGTGGTCAGTGCTTGCTGATCTGAAAGGTTTTGCATCCAACAAATCATTACAAAACTTCTCATGATTTCTCTTTCTTCTTGATACCCTACCAAAATTTGATGCCGTAAATCGAAACTTTCGTTCCTCAGTCCAAGCACTACAAGTGTGCTGGGCTTTTGTGTTCTCTTCAATTTTATTTGCATCAAGCATAGTTACCTTAAGGTCATCTAAAAGTCTATTTTGTAAGGTGTCCAGATCCTCGGGAACATCCAAAAGGAAGTCATCATTTACATCATCTAATGGCAGTGATGGATAAGATGGTATTGTAGTTGGTATTGTACCAGATGCACCTCTTTGAATTGGAGGTAAATTACTTGTAACTTTGAAGTTACTCTCTTGGAAACCAAGCTGATAAGAGCCAAATGCTCCTGCTGGACTTTTTCCAAACCTTGTTTCAACATAGTCATCTGTCCCATTACCTGTGTTCAGTTCACAAGTTTGTAGCAACCCAAGGTCTGGATCTATATCCTTCACAGTTTCAACAAAATCATTTAGTTTAGTTGGCACGTCAACTTTTCTTGCTTCGTATAGGTGACACATAATCCCGGAACTTTTTTGCTCTGTCTGTAATCGTGTTTTGGAAACAGCAACTTCCATAATAGGATAAGATGAAATACCTTCAACCCTGGGTTGATGCCATCTTTGCAAGGTTGAGGTGCATGCTGTTGAACTCTTTTCATCTTCCTCATGCTGTAGTTCTGTTGTATCTTTACAGTTATACAGTGTATACTTGCACACTTTCAGCATTAACGCTAAAACGTGGTTGCAAAATCCGGATTTCCCGGCAGCACAGGAAGGGCCACAATTCGCATAAACAACCTCCCCAGACACAATACATAAAGCAATATTTAAGTTGTGAGGGCTTTCATTTCTTCTAAAACTGTGGAAGCATTTAGCACGAAAGTAAAAGTGCTGCTGATCATGATTGGTTTGAATATCATGTAAATATTCATCTTCTAAGTACGTTTTAGCCTTTTTAAAACCAGTGGGGACCGAATGGTGAGCGTGTTTCTCCCCACCGATATTCTTTCCAGACTTTCCAATATGTCTGTCCATCTCTGCTCGTGTAAAAAGAGGAGCTTTGACAAGGGATGTCCCCCAGCCATCCGATGGAACTTTAATCACCGTCGATCGCGTCGATGAGGTTACCGTAGAACTAAAGTCGTCTACTGAGTTTCCTGAATTCGAACGCATATGGTGAAGCTTTCGTCTGGTGTAAATCATGCCCGGATCCGGATCAACAATATTTTGATCCAGCCTTCTGCTGACATATTCCTCCACCCTGAAAATTAAGAAACATTTAAACCAAAATTCGGCAAAAAAAAAAACACAGAGTAGACCTTTCTGACGAAAGTTGAGTTCTAAAAGAACTAATTAAGCTTACCTTTTAACGAGCTGTGCCTTTGTTGACAGACCTTTGCACGAGTCTCCGCGACATTTTAACCAAAACCGTAATTCTGGATTTTTAAGGCTCGAAGGATTTCTTCCGGAGAGAGCACTTCCCGGGATATCTTCTTCAGTTAACAAATGAGGGCCATACAAAGCGTTTGCCATACTTTCTCTTGAATCAACCGTTTATTAATAAGTACGCGAAACAGTACGACATCTTAGTTCGGCCCTTATGACCTCGTTTTCGTGTAACTCGCGCCAGTATTTTCCGCGCGACGGCCATTTTGGAATAAGGTGTATCCCTGAATGTTTTATCGAATGAAGCATATGAAAGCAAAAGGAATTAGCAAAAGCAATTAGGTGTATACAGTCAACTCTCTCTTAACGGACACCTCTATAAGACGAACACCTCTATAAGACGGACATCTGGTGTTAGTCCCTGCCGATTTTTAGTCATTTTACTGTAACTAAACTCTCTATAAGACGGACACCTCTCTAAGACGGACAGTTGGGGCCAGTCCCGATGGTGTCCGTCTTGGAGAGAGTTGACTGTAATCTCACGAACAGTTTTAACTGATAAATAAAAAACAAGCCCCTGGTACTATTTTAGATATTTCATAAATGTCCCTGTTCCAGGTGTAATAGATTTGAGCGGCGGGACTCCTGGTTTGAAGGAAAACAGAACTTCACTTTTAGCTTCATATGGATTTGCAGCTCTCATTTTAGCCTACATTCCCACTGGTGATTCAGGAGTTCGTCCACCATATTTTGAGCTTGAATACTTTGAAGAAGCAGTTGAGTGGTTATCTAAGCACCCCAAGGTTTTACCAGGTGGCATCGGAATTTATTCTAACTGTGTAGGATCCTGGTTTGCGCTGTTGTTAGCAAGCTTTAGAAGCGATATCATTAAGGCTGTTGTTGCAGTTTCACCATTCACAATGGCAATCCTGTCCGCCTTTAAATACCGGGGGAAGATGTCAGAGACTATTCCATTTGATGTCAGCAAACTGATCAGAACAAAGGATGGCATTGTGTTCCGCCATGCATTTCCAAAGGCCACTGACGATAATGGCTCGGATACTACATTCTCTGCTATAACTCCTTGTGAGAATATTTCCTGTCCTGTGTTACTGATCTGTGGTACAGGTGATCAATATATGATATCAGACCTCAATGCAAAGCTGGTATACGAGCGAATGAGAAAGAACGGCAAAGGTCACTTGTGCTCTATCTTGTGTTACCGTGGAGCAGGACATCTAATCGAGCCTCCTTACACTCCTCTTTGTTATTCATCATTTGATCCTGTTTCAGGACGATTAGGTGGCAATCCTTACACGGTTTGGGGTGGAGAAATAGAAGCACATGCGCAAGCTCAGGAAGATGCTTGGCCAAAGGCTTTAGCTTTTCTGAGAAAAAATCTACCTCAGATTAAAGGGCGATTATAGTCACTTTAATTAAATTAAGAGAACATTTAGGAGGGGGGGTGGGCGTTATATTTTGTATGCCCTTTTGTCGATTGCACCCTTTGACCGGCCTATCACTCCTAGAGTCAATTAAGGAGACATGCAGTGTAGTTCTTCCTTTTGAGTCTGTGGACGGAATCCTGTGGTGTGATCATTCAAATGAAACTCTTCAACGTTTGTAACAACTTTGTAATTCATTAATTTGAGATGATGTTAAAATTAAACTTTACTTTGACAGTACTTTTGCAGAGTACCATTTGTTTTTCAATATTTTCGAAATGAAATTTGGAATTTTCTTGAATTTGATTTTGGTAACATTTTGATTAGATGACAACACACCAATAATACAATGTACAATATTTTTACAATATTTTTTATTCAACTCACACAAGATCTTTACAGAAAAGGAAAAAGAAAATAATTTAAAAATAAAACTAGATTATAGATTTAGAAAGGGATTAAAAATTGGTTCAGAGTGTGATTTTGGTTCAGAGAAAGTTATAATTCTAATTGTTCTTTTTTGAATTGTAATTATTGGTTTTAAGTAACTAGGGTATGTCAGACCCCAGACCTGAACACCATAAATAAGAAAGGGGTAAACAAGGGAATTATAAAGCATAACAAGAATATTACCAAGTGTCAACAAGTGTCTCTTCCCGTTTTCAAAGTTGATACATTACTGCTAAGCAATCTTCCTTCCTTGGGGGGTTGTTCTGTCTGCCTTGCAAGGTCTCAATTCCAGTAAAACGCCTGGACCTGACGAGCTGCATCCCAGAATTGTTAATGAATGCGCGAAAGAGCTGGCGTCCTCAATTTGTATGCTTTTCAAAAGGCCTTGCTGTGATCCCTTTTTAAAAAGATCTCGAGGTCATATGGTTACAGACACGCCCTTGCTGTGGTCCCTTCTAAAAAAATCTCGGGGTCATGGTTACCGACAAGTTCACCTGGTGCCTTCATATTTCTAATGTCGTGGCCAAAGCCACCAAAACACTTGCATGGCCTTTTTTTCAGCAGCACTAACCACTTGGTGGTGTCTTTGCAGGGACTCGCCTTCTTGAGGGTGCGCAGAGGCGTGCCGGTCGTTTTATTCTTAGTTGTAATCATGATCCAATCTCCGACCTAACTACAAATCTCGCTTAATCTCCCAGTGAACCTACTTCCTATTTCTTACTGGTTGGAATGCCATGATCTATGTTTTGAACGTACAGGTAAGCCATAACGTTTGTTTCTTTAGTGGTCACACCAGAAGCTCTGCTTTTAATTTAAATGTTCGTCCGACTTATCGTTTTTGTATAGCACTAATTAGAGACTCTTTGTTTAATGACATTGGCTACTCTGGTCTGTCAGCAAGTTTTGCTTCTTTTAAATCAAAACTGTATAAGTAAGTTAAATCTTTATTTAACGAGGGTAGCTCAAAAAAGCATGGCTAATAAACGTGAGGCCCTCAACATTTAAAAATTTAGAATACAAAGAAGTTTAAAATATAAAAATCCTACTATCTAGTTAAGTATCTACAAGATAAAAGTTAAAAAAGGTAAAAATACAAGGTAAAAAGATCTATAACAATGAATTAACTAAATTATAAAATGATACATAAGTTTCTGTTTGCTAAAATAATCTTTCACTGGCCCTTTTATAAAAGATGTCATTGAATTTGCTTTTTTTAATGACAGTGGCAGTAAGTCCCAGAGATGACAGCACTTAGCTGTAAATGTCCTGCCCCCTTCCGTAACTGTTAAACAAAGGGGCAATTTAGTTGAAAGTTGAATATCTGGTGCAACGTGAATGAATTTCACTATTAAACTTCAGCAGGGCGTTAAGGTAAGTTGGCGTGTTCCCATTTAAATGTTTTGTAAACAATGTAACACCTGGCGATATCGGCATTGACATAAAAAGGGAGCCATTTCAACCTGTAAAGAGCTGAACAGATGGCGTATGGCGATCCGAAAACAGTATGACTCTTGCCGCTCTTTTTTGAAGCTTAAGAACTCGATCTAATTTATCCTTACTACAATTAGTCTAAATAACGCTTGCATAGTTCATTACGGGATGAACAGTTGCATCATAAAGTAATTTTCTTTGTTCTAACGGGAGGAGTGACCTTAACTTCCGTAGAACTGCAATGCGTTGAGATGATTTCTTACAAATTTTGTCTTCATGAGCATCAAAAGTGAGTTTTTCATCAATTTCTTGCCCCAGAAGGGTAGCACTTGAGACCGTATCTATTTCAGTTCCATTGGCTGACGCACAGGGCATATGCTCCAACTTGGAAGGGAGACGTTTCCCTGTCACCAATAATGCTTTGGGTTTTTGGTTTTATAAATTCTATTTTTAACAAGTTGAACACTGTATTTGATACGAACAGACTCAGATTGCGGAAGACTGTCTGTCCATATTGTAGAGCCATTGGCAGGCCTTTTAGCTGCTGAGAATTTATGTTAGCTATGAAGTTATAACTTAGTATTATTAGTAGCATATTACATAGTATAATGCGATGGGGAGGAGGGGGAATGGAGGTGATGGAAACTCCATAACTAACTCCCCCTCTCCAGGCAGCGCTTTTTGCACAAACTCACGGGTGTCAGTCACTTCTCGTTCAACCGTATCCCTGAGGGAAAACAGGGGGTGTTTGTAGTATTCCCCACTGGGTAGACCCAGCAAATATAGAAAGGCTTTGGATTTTGATATCAGCTCGTAAACTTTAATCACTTAAGTCATTTGACGGGGGGGGGGGGGGGGGGGGGGGGGGGGTTGGAATTGTAAGTGACTGAAATAAATTTGCGGCCCTTTATGTCTTATTTTTTGGCGAGATACGGGGGGGGGGGGGGGGGGGAGTGCTCCCCAGGATCCGCCTCTGAGATCAAGTCGAGTCACGGTGGGATTTAATCGATGGGGTACATTTCGTTACGGAAGTGCCAAGAGAGTACAATCACAAGATCGCTTTGGATCGGCTGCAGGACCTGACTCGTCCCCAGTCATCTCTCTTGGCAAGACGCAGGAGACGCGCTTGGGGGGATAGAAGCAAAACGAGAGAAGCACGACCGCGCATCTCTCGTTAATATTAATAGGGGAAAGAGAGGCGACTGGGGACGAGTCAGCTACAGGACTGCTGTCTCAACAACCCACAATTGATCGAAATATGTTTGCAGAATTTTTGGTCATGATATCACTAGAATTAGCTGTAGCGGTTTCTGATTGTAGCGTAGCAGTTTCTTTATTCTACTACAACTAACAAAATTAATCTGGTGTTTCCTTTTTTATTTACATTCTGTAATCCCAGTGAAATTTGTAAAAACTAACAAAGCCCTAATTTGCACGAGAAAACCAAAAAAATGGAGGATTCTGGTGAAAAGAAAAAACGCCATGGTTAAAGTGCACCTAAACCCAAAATTGTTTTTTCGCTTAATCAACTCTATGCACGTTGAAAAGTTGAATAGTTAAATATTTCTTGTTTTTAACGTTGCGTTAGTGAATTATAGAGGTTTGAATTTACAAAATGTTAATAAGATGACGTCAAATCAAGAATCGTTTATTATACAACTACTTGTTTCCAACTCCAAGTAATATTTTTTTACAAATCAATACACCTTATTCCAAAATGGCGGCCATTTTATTATTCTTTTATTTACATGTAAATTAGCCCTCTTGGCCTCGTCAGCATGTGCAAAATACAAAAGAATTTTCAAGTGAAAATGAGGCCATGAGGGCTAATTAACATGCATATAAAAGAATAATAAATTGGCCGCCATTTTGGAATAAGGTGTATTGACTATTAACAGTTTTTATTTAGTAATTCTTAAATTGATTATCCTTAAGCTGTGAACTGCGTATTGTAAATTGAAGTAGAAGTAATGGTAAAGTCTTGATTTGACGTCATCTAACTAGCATTTTGTAAATTCAAATCTCTATAACTCACTAACGCGACGTTAAAAACAAGAAATATTTCACTATTCGACTTTTCAACGTACATTGAGTTGATTAAAAGAAAAAAAAATTGGGGGTTAGGAACACTTTAAAACGATGAATTTAATTTTTTTGTAATCATTCTTTGTTAATAATCCAAGGAAAGAATTTTGAAAGATCGCCCGCGTTCCGTATCCCTTATGCCAAGATGCACACGCAAGCTGATTTTCGCATTCTCGTTGCCACAAACCGTTGAATTTTATTTTTTTTATCTGAAAACGGGCTATTTGGTAGGACATCGAGTTCCATCAGAAACTTTTTTTTCCATATGGCGAAAAAAGGAGATAGTTACAAGCGATTTGCCAAATGAGGGGAAAACTATAGGTCACCGAGTAACTTATGAAAATACTTTGCAAAACTGATTTGCGGTATATGGGGTAGCATTATTATATTTTAAAAACCTTTTTTCAATTCACATACATTTCAGTGACATAAAGCGTTACGATACAGGTTTCGAAGCAGAACAGCCATTTGACAAAGTTTCTGGACTTTATTGTTTAACAGCTAGGTACGAAATAAGTTTCAACCTTTTCGGGTATAAACACTGATTCAGCAAGGCAGGTTTTGTATCTATTTCTAGTTACATCAGTTCTACAGGTTTATTCTAAAAGCCTTATACGTGTGAAGTGTTTACTGCTGAGCTTGTGGTACCTCTTCAATGAAGATCCGGGACATCGAATGCCAACCGGTGTTCGCGTCAGCAAGCTTGTTACCAGTGGTGCACTTTCCAACCCAGAATCCCACTCGCACCTTTCCCTTGTGAATGTTATTACAGTGACCTTCAATGTGCCGGTGACGGAGAAGATTGTGGCCAATGCCTTTTGTCATGTAGAATGCACCGTCAATAGACCCAGGAGAGCTGCACTCGGCGCCATTGAAGGTGAAATCTGACCAGCGGCTACAGCAGTAGTCACAGTTGTAAATCCTGAGGTTACCAGCAAAGTAGACATGGAGGGCAGTGTCTGTGTAGTTCTTCATGAAGTAGCAGTTCTGTAAAGTAAAGAAAGCTGACGTAAATTAACATAAACTTAATACTATCATAGTTCCATCTAATGTGTGAAAGATCTTGATCAATTAAGATTTAAGAAAATTTTCGATCATCCTTATCTTATGAACGTGAATATATGAAAAACATATTTGAACTGCGGATAAACATGAGTGAAATCTGTGATCCTTGCAGTGTGCTCTCAACTTAAGCAGTTGAAAAAGCAACCTGAAAAAAATTCAGGCTTAAACGGGATTCGAACCCATGATCTTGCGATATCGATGCAATGCAGTTCAAATATATGTTTTTCATATATTCACGTTCATATCAGTATATTCACTGTCATCGGGTATATTACGAACTCACAATTGACCATCTATCCATGTGGTTTGATAGCTCCGTGGATAGAGCATTGCACCGGTATCGCAAGGTCATGGGTTCGAATCCCGTTCAAGCCTGAATTTTCTTTCCTTCAGCACCAGGTGGTCCCTGGGGTCCAGTCTTCCCCGGGCTGCCCAGGTCTCCTTTGACTCCATCCCGTCCATCGCGGCCAGGAGTCCCAGGAGATCCGGACATGCCATGTGTACCGGGTAGCCCATTTGTCCCCGGTTGACCCCCATAACAGCGGAATGGAAAAGTCTGTGTGGGATTTAAAAAAAGAAATCATTTTAGAATATTGGTGTAATATCGACCTACAAATTTCTGCAAAAAGTACGGTTTGGCTTTCTTCTAAATAATACAATTCACGTAAAAAAAAATAGAGATTGATGGCCTATTTTTCATTGCTTAGGCAATGTTTGTTCCAGGTTTTCGTTGTCGTTTTAATTTTGCAATTTTTCTCTTATTTCCAGGATCTTTCAGCCATCACATAAAAAAATGTCGCGATATGTACAGTGAAATCCCGATTTTTTAAACCCTCAAAGGGAAACGGAAATTGGTTCGAAAAATCGGGAGTTCGAAAAATCGAAGGTGGTATTGACTGAAATCAAATCCAAGGGAAACGAGTTTTGGTTCGAATAATCGGGAGTTTCGAAAAATCGAGTATTCGAAAAATCGGGATTCCACTGTGTTTCCAAACTTTTACATAAGAAATAAAATGAGATATTTTTTAAGTTCGCGAACTGTGTTTTTAAACTTAGATTTTGAATTTATTAGTTCTCTATCCACCTTTATCTTGTAAACAGGCATATTCTGAGAGAAATATTTTTAATTTTTTTTTAAAATCTTGGTATTTTTAAGACAAATGCTTTTAAAATTTCTTTTAAGAAGAAAATCTTGTTTTAAAAAGAAACTTTGAACCTATAACAGTCGGATTTTGTTGTCCTTTTTTTGGTAACTAGGCTTTCATATAGAGTTTTATTTGTGTTTCGCCATTTCGGTTACCAACTATTAAAATAATCGCGATTTCTTTTTTTTATCTTCTGCGAGAGGCAGTATCAATTGCAAGTGATAGCAGCAGATGATAATTTTGGAAAGTTTACTAGCTTCTGTGCTATTATAAACTAAAGCTGCGTTCACATTAAAGCCGAAACATGTTTAGAGTAAACATGTTTCAACTGAACATGTTTCGCGTAAACGTGTTTGTTCTGGCATTGTTCACATCAGATGTCGGTTTCAAACACGTTTCATGCATGGTTGAATCATTTATGCTGTTTTGCGATGCGGTACGCTTAAAACCATTCTCATTCAGTTTTGCGGCAATGTTCTCCCATATGTTTTGTTTCCTTCCCATTACCGCTAATTATCGTTGTATTTCCTCGTCTGCCCATACTTCGACTAGACATTCGGCTTCATAAAAGCTCCAATTTTGGTTCTTTTGCACACTCGTGTCTTCTCCGCATCCATCCGCCATTTTGAATGTGTTCAGTCTGATCATGATTGAAACTACCTCGTGAGGTAGTTTCAATCATGATCAGACTAATCATGTTTCAATCATGATTCGCGCAATGCACTGCCTGATGTGAACACTTTTTATGATGAAACATGTTTCATTCGTGATCAGACTAATCATGTTTCGACCTAGTGTGAACACAGCTTAGGATTTATTTTTAAAGCTTTGACTGACTTGGCACATAATAAGAAAGCTGTTATTTAAACGATACACTAACCTTGTAATCACGTGGTTTGCTGCTGCTGTTGTTATCAGACGCAGAACATAAAATGATGAGTGATAAAATCAGTACACATAACATGGTGGTCAGCGGAAAGTCCATACGAGTTTGCGACTTTTATCCCTTCAAATCTGTAAAAATGAACAGTAACCAATAAATCATCATGCGCAGAGAAGATAATGATAACCCTGCTAATGATTCCTTTTGTTTTTAGTTTTAGACATTTAAATATTCTGTTGTTTTTAGTGTCCAGAAGTGATTAAATAAAATAATAAATGGTTAATAGAGTAATAAGAAAGAATTATAATAAACCGATCTGAGTACGACGTTAGTCTCTTGGGAATTACGAAGGTGTGCCGAGATTCACCAAAGCACGCGAAAACTTACAAAAATAAAAACAAGTATGTGCTGTCATGGCTTCAAGTTTTTTTTACAAAAGTGGTAATTTGATACAACAAATCAAAAATTAAAGTAACGGTATTAATTTAAAGACGTCAATAATAAATGGTAATAAATCTAAAAATAAAAAATAAAAACAGTTTGTCTGCAGTTTGCAATATATCTATGTTATTGAATCTTTTCGGCGAATTGTTCGTAAATTAAATGTCAGGAAGAGAAATTGGACGGCAAAGCGTTAATCTATAAAGTTGTCAGATTACCTTACTCCTGTGACTAAAGAAGCAAAATGATAACTTTAGAAATTTCAGACGTCTATTTATCTCTCTTGTGACGAAGACTTGTTAATTGAAATTCACTTTAAAACAAGTTCCCAACCTCAGTTTAGGTAAATAACATGTAGAAATACGCCGAGAATTATAAACAGTTCAACGACACGAAAAAAAAAAACCTGTCCTGTGGTGTTAGTTATTATTATGTTAAAAGCGCTTGCGCTGCCCACTCTCTGGCAGGTAAACACAGGGAAAACCATCAAAGTGGTCCTCCAACATGGGTGGACGGTGATCCAAATGTCACGTGATCGCACATACACTATTTTGCAATGTAAAAAGAGCGAAAAAGGCAAAAATGACCTTTAGTTGTTGACTTGTTCAAAAATGATTTTAAGCGTTTATTTAGTAGCAGTCGACGAAGCAAAATAAGTAAAAATTAAACTGTCATCAACGGCGATGCTGCTTATGGATTTTAATGTTTAAAAACATTTCCTAATATTCTATTTCTGTGGCCACATTTTTTTTAATGGTAAGTTGTCTGTAAAGGGTTTGAGCAAACATCGCCAAACGGTTGTGTTTCTAAAGCTTTTATTCACCACACACATGTTTTTTGAAAGCCTGCATGACACAATGATTTATAGAAAACTGACGAAGTATTTAGTGTGACAAAATATTCGCTCACAAAAAAGAAAAAAATACAAAAAGAACAAGAAATCTATGCTCTCGTTGTCAGCTCTTTATTCCTCACAACTGAAGCAGTTGGTTAACACAGCCTTCTCTGTTTAACGATTTTCTCGCCAGAACAAACTTGAACAGTGTATGGATGAGACGAGCTTTCCTATGCCGCTGATACAGATTATCTGAATTTTTTGCGGTATTCCCATTTGAAAATGACGTATCGAAACCCACTCTCATTTTAAGATGTAAACCTTTGTTTGTTGCTGATTTGTTAACTATTAAACAATTATTTTTATAGAAATGTTTCTAGTTATTCTTTTAATTTAGTATTTATCTATTATTTAACTCAGGACCTTCCTGAAAACCACTGACTTCGATGAGAGTAGGCCTTTCTA
Organism: Dendrophyllia cribrosa; assembly: GCA_024195265.1. Classification (NCBI taxonomy): domain Eukaryota; kingdom Metazoa; phylum Cnidaria; class Anthozoa; order Scleractinia; family Dendrophylliidae; genus Dendrophyllia; species Dendrophyllia cribrosa. Next base: position 44,400,068 of record JAJLRJ010000002.1, on the reverse strand, counting down.
GATTGTGCTCCCAAAAAGCTAAAAAAGTGCTCCCAAAAATGCCCAAAATAGTGCTCAAAAGTTGCTCCAAATATTAAAAAAGTGCTACCGAATATTTTTAATTATTTGAAAGAAAAGATGCTTTCCAATTTAGATTTGCAACTAAAAGGCAAGTTTCCTTTGAATACAAGTCAATAATTGCACAAATAACGAATAATACTTTTATTAAATAAATGCGTTCGAGTATTTTCCATAAACCTGTGAAACACACTTTAGCGTATGACAACTTACTATTAAAAATGCCTTTGTTCTCTTTTGTGTTTTCTTACCTTCTACTTTTTACCTTCAACACTAATATTTCACTGGTTTATGGAAACCACTCTAAAACAATGTTCATTTATATAATACCATATCTGCTTTTCTGGCTAACATTACTAGAATTCATTCTAGAAAATGAGTAAAGCCTAAGACAGATGATGTAAAGAATCAACTAATCCATCAATTTGCTAGTTAAATAGAATAAATTCATTTTGAAAACATAAAATAAAATAAATATTTAAAAAAAAAAAATATTGAATGTTTGTTTTTTACTTAATCAAAGCTAACGAAACTTGACAACAAAACTTAACTATATCAATCTCCACCTCAAACTTGATAACAGAACTTAACTATAACAATCTCCTGAAGAGAAAATGATTACAAAAGATGTAAAACAGGAAAACATGGTTTCCAATGTGCAAGCAATATAGCGCTGACAAAGTAGTAAAAATGTTAGTAGCTAATAAGAACTCATTTAGAGCCTTCTCTGGTTATTATTGTATCTGACCATCACAGTAATTTGCTTCAAATAAGCTAGAAATCGGCTTGTTTACCAAAAAAGTTGTCAGAAGATGCTCTTTGGCCAAAAAAGTGCTCTCTGATCAAAATAGTGCTCCCAAAGCCAAATTGCGCTAAAAAAGTGCCGAGCACAATCTGGAAAGGCCTAGATGAGAGGAGTCTCCTGTTAAGAGACATTTAGCACCAGGGTTTTTCTTAGAAACCTCAAACGGCAAACCGCTGGAGGACACGTGACCAAGCCCTGCGGTCACGTTCGGAGTTCTCAACGCGAGTTTTCAACACCGAGAGGTAGGTTTTCACGTAAGTGATTTACCTGAACGTTTTTTATCCTGAATTTCTGTTTATGCCACGTACTAATAGGAAAGTTATGTAAACGTGTCTTTTTAGTACAAGTTTAGATATAATATTTAGCGAATGAGTAAAAACAGGACTTTTTGTTGCCATTTGAAAATCAAACACGGCTGTTGTCTGGAAATTCAATATGGCGGCTTCTTCTTCCCTTACGTGAATTTACTTGAGGTTGGGGAGGTGTAGCTAAACCGGTAGAGGTCATAAACGTCAAACGCCCAACGCCTAACCTGAAACTGCCGTTTAGGGTTTGCCGTTAACGCGAAAACCCTGGTGCTAAATGTCTCATTATTATTATATATTGCTTGTCTTGGTAATTTGAATAGACTTCGGACGTTCTTTTTTTCTTTCAACTGAATTTATAGCTCGTTCTGTGTTGTTATGTAAGCAAAACGTCTTCAAAGTTCCTGGGTCTATAATGCCACGAATAATTCAAACAGAAGTTATACAGTTTAAGAAACATTTAGCTACAGGTTTTTCACGTGAACGGCAAACCGCAAACCGCAAACAGCAGTTTCATGTTAGGCGTTTGGCGTTCGAGGTATCATGACTTTTACCGGTTTAGCTAGAGGTTTTCACTCGCTCGGTGTTGATCGCCGCCATATTGGACTTGCTCCCTGTGCAAATGCTTGTTTCTCGAGAGAAGACAAAATGCTCAATATGCACTACGCACTCTTTCGACTTAAATTTCTTCTCTATATCTAGACGGATAACTACGTTACATATTTGTACCGTCAATACGTGAGAAAACTGAAAAGAAAAGCAAAGAAACATCGAGGGAAATCACAAACGTGAAAGCTACCTCCTGCCGTCGAATACGTGCGTTGTAAACCTCAAATTTAAAGTCAGCGCCTGTTCACGTGACTCCTAGACGTTTGCGGTTTGATGTTTACAAGCCGAAAACCTGTAGCTAATTGTCTCTAATAACCCAACTCATGAACTCGAAACGTCAGGTTTTTAATCTCTTTACGGTGGCCAATTAACTATTATAGCGCTCAAGCTTGCGTGATATCGCGGCCGAGTCGGCTAAAATTAGGCGATATTACGCAAGCTTGAGCGCTATAATAGTTTTATAATACATATAACAAAGCACAGTTTGAAGAAAAAATATCGAGGCCGGTCCGTCATTTTTGCATTCTCTTGTCAAAATGCGTGAACCATAAGTTTCAAAATTTAAAGCTGGCGCCGGTTTAAATGCAAATTATATACACTTTTGATTCCAGAGTTAAGTTTGCGAATTTGTTTTTAATCTTAACGTTCGCCACAGACCAGTTTAATATTAGTCAGTATTCAAGTGTTTCATTTTGTAACAAAAATTATGGCTACGGCAAAGTGAGTTTTAAAGGATTATTTTCCCGTCGGAGACTCAAGTTTAAAATGCTAAATGCAAATATTCGCTGAAATCAGAATTAACTTCCTAATATGGAATTATAAAAGCCTAATACTGACTCCGCTAACACGAGACATTCAATGTGAAATAGTTTATTTAGGATGAGTCAGTCAGTCATCTGATGAATGTATCTTAATAACATATTCTGTCTATTCTCCTGACTCTTTTAAATTATATTTCACTTACATTATATTTCAAAAGTTCAGAAAATTGTGCCACGCCAGCTACGAAAAACCACTAAAAAACCACCCTTTAGATGTGGCCAAAAAAAAAAATGTGGAAACGTATACCCTCCTATAACGATGCAGTGGCATTGGACCTCGGGGGCAAAGGTACTAAAACTGATAACATTACTTGATACTTGTGTAACATTTCATTTCCTAACGTAACAAAAATAAAAACTTGAACGAAAAAAGGCAACGTTCGAGAAGACTGACCGACGTAGAATGACAAATATCTCCCGCCAAACCCTTAAATAGTCCCGAGATGTCCCATGACGACACGCAAACCTCTATATCGTGCCGTCAGAATAATAATTTCTGACTAGTTCGCTCCTACGTCACTCAGATGTCAGAAATTACATCTTCCACGCTCCTACAACACTCGGGCATATTGCAGGAAATCTTGTATCTTGTTGCAAACTGGGCTCGACTTCCAGCCGCTGTTCGGGAAACGAGCCCGCGCTCCTCCCCCGAAAAGACGGCTAGACGCGTGAACTTGTTATTTTTAATTTCCTTCAATCAGAAGCTTGCCTGCTCAAATCGAGAAGGCGAATAAATTATTTTTCTAGGGCATGATTTCAAAATGGCGGATGCGAAGAAGTTGTTTGATTTGGCGTGCGATCGTGTTGTAGAGAGATTTAAACTTGAAAATCTCAAAGTTTTATAACGGAAAGCTCTGGAAAAGCTGGTTGCCGGTGAAGATTTGTTCGTTATTCAACCTACGGGATCAGGAATGTCCCTTATTTTCCAATTCGCACCGATGATTTTCGATATTGTGAAAGAGACGAGCTTTAATTAAGTCCATTGCTGTCGTTATTTCACCCTCTGACTTCGCTTATGAAAGAACAAGTAAAATTCCTAAAATCAATAGGTATTGCTGCCGAGTTTATTGACAAAGATAAAAAGGACGAGGAGGCGATAAAAGCCATTGAAAGGGGAGACTGCGAGATCATCTTTGAATCACCGGAGTCATTTTTGTGTTCTGATCGATGGAGGAAGATGTTGTCGAGTGAAGTCTTTAAAGAGATATTGTACCTCATTTCTGTGGATTAAACTCACTGTATTTCACACTTATATACATATAGACATATTGACAAGATCTGGCGCTACATCACGTGTGTTCGACATATCCGGTGACTAGTAGCGATGCATAAATTAAATTTTGAATTTACGTCACAGTGACGCGTCCAGCCGTTCTTCTCGGGGAGGCTCAGAAGCCGGACGCGAGAATGCGGCGGAAATTGAGCCTAGTTGCAAACAAGCTGCTACAAAAGTCAATGTTTGCACTTTGCATTTCTGAGACTCGATCAAAAGATGTGAACTTTTCAAGCGGCCGATTGACTTCCTTTGGAGAAGAAAAAGCCGATTATGCCGAACTGGAGGAAGCGGAGACAAGGAGAGATTGTATGCGCCGTGGCAAAAGATTATCGGCAGAGCATAAAAATTCCCATCTTTACCGTCTCAGGTTTAACTTAACTACTCCGCAGCAATGTTTGTCTACAGCAAGGTCCCAGCAATCAAAATGAAATACGGTGAAATTATAAAAACTTTAGGATACCTGCATCAAAGAAAGATGCAATGAAAAATAAAAATTAATGCAGACAACATGTAGGGTTCTGCAAATCACTTTTATATAAAAACAAAAACAAATACAATGTATTTTAAAGGAATAACTTACTTGTACTTATTTGAAAGGTCATTTTAGATCTTCAACAGCCGGTTTGTCAAAGCAAAACTGATTACTCATAACAAATCGTAACTCGAAACAGAAGCTCATGATAACTTCTGCTCGAAAACATTAATAAACTTCGAAATTCCTCAAGACAACCGCAATTTTTTGTCGAGGTGGTGAAAACGCACGGCTCCGTAATGTACTAAGCGATGCCACATGTACAAGTGAAACACAGTCACGTAAAAATTAAAGCAATTCTGTTTTAAAAATAGTTTACGTTAATATAATTCTCAAGATACAAATCATCAGAACTTTCTCTTACGAATAAATCCGGAAAACAAGTAGTCTTGCCAAGAGCTAAATAAACTTGTTTGAAACTAACTGATTTGGCATGCTCGTTTCCTCTCTAAAATCGCTTTGAAAAACAAATCATAGTATGTACAAAGAAAAACAATGGTAAGGATGGGTTGACAAAGTCGTTAAATATTTTAAAAGTATTGGCTGTTTTAAACAGCGAACTGAATATTAAGCACCGCGCCGCCGTTCATATTTCAAAATTTGTACAAGTTTTATTTCACTAAAACCGATTTGGGATGAAAAAGTCTAAGCTGAAGTCAGACAGACGAAATATTTTATGTTTGAGCAATAAATTATAAGCGAAAAGGAGTGTAAAAAACACTTTTGTTTTCAAAATAAAGCAGAAAAACACAATGGCATCACGTACTGAATCATGAGAAGCTTCGCTAATCTTCCGTACGCTTCAATTTCTTTATGAAGTTAAAAACGTCTTTTATCGTAATAATCCAATCGTTTAATCGCATCTTCCCTTTATTGCCTTTAATATCTCTACTGCGTGGTAAATTTATGATTTTCTTTTTCTGACTTTTGCAAACATCAAACACGTACTCAGCCATATATAGAGCTAGCGAGATGAAAATTGTCACATATAAGTTTACCTTTGAAGTAATCCTGCTCCTCGCTTGACCGCCGCTTGATTGCTAAACGACGGAAGAAATAAATGCTCGTTGGAGAAAGTTCATTAAAGTACCAAAACAAAAAAAACGAAAATTACACAATCACAACGGAAATTGTGTTGGCTTTGTTAAAACTAAAAAAAATCAGAACAATTTTCAATTTTACCAAAGTCTTACAGAACAAGTTTGTGAACTTCTCTTTCTTTTTAGATTTGGACATTTATTATATTTCGGTTGCAGCAATTCTCATCATTGTCGGCATTTCAGCTTTTGGCATTAAATGTATATTTCGTTTGTACCATTTCAATTTCGCATTCGCCGTTTAGCTGACAGCTTTCAGCATCGTTATTTTGGTCTGGTATGGTTCTTCTTCTTCGATTTCGGCATTTTGGTTTATAGTTTTCAGCTTTCCATTTTTATTTTATTTTATGGGTTCTTTAATATTCAGTTTTGCTAGCTGTCCACTTTCAGTCAATCGAGCGGGCGAGCTAATCACGAAAACTAGCTCGGGCGAGACTGGAGCGAGCGAATGAGCCGAGGGGAAACTGGGGGGTTACTTTCGCTCGCTCGCCGCTCGGTTGATCGCCGGTCGACTATCCAGAGAGGGACTGCTAGCAGTCTATCAGTTTCTGTTTTTGTTTTTAGAAAATGAAACCTTTAGTTATTTAATTTTGTAGACGAGAGAAATACAGATTAGGACAGGGCGATCTAAATGATGGACAGTGGATGACAGACAATTGATAGACGGTATCAACTAGAAATTTGCTGCTAAATTCAACAACCCCTCCCCACGGGCAACCCCGCACATTTAATTTCCATGCCCGGGTTGGCAGGAATTTGACAATAGCGTATGTTTAGGGGGTGGAGAATCTAACACCTTAGAGGAGGGTTTGGAACAAGTCATTCCAATTTCACGTTTTGTGTTGGGTGGTTTTCCCATCGAGATCATGTTGTAGTGCGACCCAGAGGACACATTTTAAGCTTTTAAAGTCCAAAACTTGGCTTATGTGATCAACTGGCTGAAAACCAAGGGACTATAAAGCTCTCCACTGTTTTTACTCAATCCATCCCTTTTATTGATTGTCTGCTGATGTGTTTGTCGAATTACTCTGAAAGATCTGAAAGATGTGTTGTACAAAACTTCAAATTGGGGTGTAGGGGCATTTGATCGCCTAGTATGAGCCTTGTGTGGGGCATATAAACAACACTTTTAGCCGGGGGAAGGGAATTTAAACAACCAAACTGGTAATAACCGGTGGCTGCCCCGGGAGAGGGGACGGCGGTGGGTGGCTCGTTGAAGGTTCGATTTGATCGGTACGTAAAAAGCAAAAAGACTGCGCCAACCAAGAACCCAGATAACACGTCCCACCCACACCCCTCCCCCCTAAAAATGCATGGGTTTCCAAGAAGCCCTCAAAACATTTCGGACAGCTATCTTCTCTTTAGATTTTTTATCTAGAAAAGTACACGTGGTACTTATTATAGTCACCACAGCCTAACTGTCGCTCGATAGAGTTGGATTAAAAGAAAACTATTGATACAGTGCGTGATCTCTGGCTGGTTCGGAACTAAAAAAAAGATATATAGAAGATTTATTCTTAGGTGTGCGGAGATATGAAATTTAGTTTCACTTCGAGTGTTCAGCTCAATTAGTCTTGCCAGAAAACAAGCTGAACACTAAACCGCTACATGTATTCAAACGAGCGATGCTAGGCAAATGCTGTTTATCTTTGCGATAAAACCCACAAGGCTAATTTGCAAAAGGTAAAAACTAAACGCCAAAATCCAAAAATGAAAGTTATTTGCTGAAGTCAAATGCCGTATAATGAAACCAAGAACCGAAATACAAATTTTCAAAGTGCTGAAAGCAAAAATCATAATCACTGATTCAAATTTACATAGTGAAGATCAGAAATACTAAAAGAGCTACGAACATACAAGTCTCCACAATATAATTGAGAGTGCCGTGCCCAAAAATCATTAGTACCGTGCCGAATATTTAGGGTGCCGTGCTGAATTTTTAGCCCGTGTAAATGGGGTTTTAAACCCCATTTACACGGGCTAAAAATTCAGCACGGCACCCTAAATATTCGGCACGGTACTAATGATTTTTGGGCACGGCACTCTCAATTATCTACGTGTAAACGTGTCGGACCCAAACACAATGTGGCACTGGTGCCCAAAATTTTAGGGGTGCCGAGACTACCTCCAGGAGGTAGTCTCGGCACGGGTAAAAGAAGGCACCGTGCCAAAAAATGTTCAATTTCTAATAATTTTGAACGAATTTTAAGCCGTCACGCATGCGTAGCAACCATTGTAATTTCAAAATGGCGGACGATACAGATAGATAGATAGATAGATAGAAACTTTATTTAAGTGTCAAAAGACCTTATAGCCTGGGTAAACCCATACTAATTTGGACCGATACGATACATACAGGAAATCGTATGAACTACTTGTGCATTTCATGATTTATGGGCACGAGTGATGTTTTGAAATTTTAAAATGAAACGCTTCAATTGCATTGGTTGCCATTATTTTTAACCAATCAATAACAATCTTTTGACAGGTAAACCATGCCTGAAATCTAAAAATTGATCACATCATTTTAAGAAATATTTAAGCTTGAAGTTCCAAACTTTTAAAGTAAGTGCAACAGGTTTGCAGCTTTCTTATTGTACTTTACAACTAGATTTGCACTCTACAATTTAATTATGCATTCGTCATTGGCCAATCAGAAACTGCATATTTTGCAGAGTATATTATAAGAAACGTTACGATACAGACGATACATTCCTTTCAGATGTCTTTCGTAACGTTGATGTCCTTCTTGTTGTTCTAGGCGCCGATTTCTAATCAATAACCGTTAAACAGTGACAATAATATCATTTCCCGCCATTTCCCGGGGAAATACAGGCGAATGTTAGGGGTGCCAATACAGAAGTAGGTACCGTGCCCATTTGAGAGAAATTCCACTATTTTGTTCGTGTAATAAACTGGGAGTGCCGTGCTTAAATAGTTTGGGCACGGTACCGAAATTTGGGGGTGCCGTACCGATTTTTTTGCGCGTGTAAATGGGGCTTATTGTAAGCATTACACTGTTCTTTGAAATTGCTGTGTCAAATTGTTTTTACTGTATTATTGTTGTTATTGTACTCTCAAAAACGAAACACGACAGTATTCAAATAAGCCACGTAAAAATCCACCCTTGGGACCATAGCTTTTGTACCATGTTTTACAACAGGGTAATTCTTAAGTTTTTTGTGTGTGTCATATTTGGTCATCTTAGTATGGCTTTGCTTAATTCAGTTGTTGAGAAATTGCTGTCTAGGGATCCAGAATTAGTTCAAGTTATCGAAAATAGAGTTATTGACATTCTATATACTGTATTTTACACTCGCCTCAACTCACCATTGTAACTTCCTGTCTCAGCACTGATGCCGCCGGTTTATTTGATAGAGAATTTTGTTTTAGTTATCGTAGATTTGAGCTATTGACAATATATACTGCATTTTCCGCTTATAACCATTGCTATTTTCTATCTGATCTGATGCCACTTTCTTCGTTAGTCTGTTGCTGCATGTTGTGAATCATTAAAGATCAGATAACACTGACACCGGTGAAAAAGACAATAAACGCCTCCAGCGTGTTGTCAAGACTTTGCTATTTTGCCCAAGATACCGTGTGGCATGAAATTTTTGCGGGATCTAATTTTCTAAAATTTCGCGCGTTTCCAACGATCCGCGAATAATTCACGAGCAAACCGTGATAAGATATACTAAGATATACTATATAGATGTAATGGTGTATTCTCCCCGTTTTCGCGCCAATTCAAACTATTTGAAAGTCAAATCAAGTCTACAGAGCCTCATTCCCACGCTGTTCCCTTTCGTTCTCCAAAATTGGTGAGCGGTACGAGAGGAGTTGAAACGTAAGATAAGAAGATAAAATAAAGTTTTATTGTCATTCAGTTGCAGGTTCACGTAACTCAATAAAATAAACAATAATGCACAAACACAAACAATAACGTGCAGCAAAATGGATAAATTTTCTCTGGTGACACCGGCTACGCGACTGTGGCCAGGCGCTACTGTAAGCTCTTGTGGTTCCCTTGCGCCAGGAGTGGGAGCCGATTATCTCGGCAGTTTGCTCTGAAACTCATTTTGCAAGGATGCTTTGTTTGAAACCATCCAGGCCGCTAGTTGTAAATCTTGACGTCTTCCTCTGCCATAACGCATAACTTTGGTCACGTGACAATTCACGTGATCAAAATTTAAAAATTAAGCAAATCGGCGATATGCCAGCGAATTTTCTTTGTATAGATGAATAAATTAACTTTTCCGATGGAGGTTTAACTAATCTAACCTTCTACGTTTGGAATGATTGTCCTCGAGTTTTAAAATTACAGTTATAGATAATCAATGGTTGAATTTTGGACTTAATAATGATTTTTGTTCTCACAAAATATTTTTGGAGACCAATGGACGATCATTCCAAACGTGAAGAGCTGGAAATATTTAATCTGCATCAGAAAAGCGTTTTTATTTTATGTTTTCTCTTAAACCCGTCAGCAATTCGTCAAATGTTTGCTATTTTAAGAAAAATGGCCACGTGGTATGTCACGTGACTTATGGAAAAGCTTACCATACTTAAAAATGTTAAGGACGATAAGACCTTTCCATGTGCCAAATTTCGATTCAGTTCCATGCCCCGTGTTAAAGTTATCACGAATAAACTGTTTTTCCTAATTAAAGCATTTAACCCAGGCCTCAAACTACTTGAGTGCTTTCAGCTTCGACCAAGGAAGCTGAACAGCTTTAAACAGCTTTGTGAATAGAAGTGGGCGGCAAGTAAACTGGTACGGTGTGAACCCCCCCCTCCCCCGGCAAAAGGAACTTCAGGAAAGGCTGACGCTGCTGGGTCATGGGTACACAAAAGTAAGCATCTTTAAAGTCTATTTTGATCACAAAATTCCTTTCCTGAATTAAACGTTTGAGAAGGTGCAGCCCCTCCATTTTGAAGAGTTGATACACCATGTGGGAATTCAACTTCTTGAGGTTGATCACTGCATGGTCTGCTTCCCCTTCTTTCTTTGGGACCAGAAATACTGGACCGATAAACTCCCCTTTCAAGTGAAGAGACCATCTGAATCGCCCGTTTTTGCAGCATTGGGCGGGGTCGGACTGGCGTAAAAAGTTGTTTATTTTACAAAAAAATCTGTCATCATATAGGGTTTGCGAGTGCAAACCCTATAAAAACTAACCGCCCATTAAAAATGAGCGGAATGCACCAAATGTTCAAAGATACCGGCCGACACTTGAAATTGGTGAGCTCTAGACCTCGCCGAAATGTCACAATTCGTCAAAAAAGCTATTAATATGTCAATCATGACGTAAATAGACCTTGCCCGCATTCCTGTGAACAAAGGCACCAACTCGAGGCTGGGGTGGACAAAATACAGTGATTTGTATGAAATTGTCCACCCAAGCCTCGACCTCGTTTCATTGTGTGTGCTCACTGGAGTGGAATGCGGGAAAGGTCTATAGAAACCGAAAACGCAGTAAAATCAATTTTCTCACGACTTTGGCGCCCTTCTCTCGAGATGGATCCAATGTGGCCATACTCAAGCCCCAGCGGTTTTTACCTTCTATTTGGGCAATATCTAAATCCAGGAGCTGCTATCAGACAACCAGAAGTTAACCAGCCAGCTAGCCAACATTTAGCGACGCAGCCGACATTCAGCGAAACGGGTTGTGTCGTCTTCGCCGTCTTCGTTTCCTGACTTGACGCTCATAATCCAACAGTGCCAGTTGAATATTGAGGTTATGAAGATTGTAGATACAGTGCATGTTAAATATACTTGCCATTCTCACCTGCATGCAGGTAAAAGGCATATCATCGTCATCATCATCATTTTATTAAACAAATAAATTATATATAAAATTATAGGCACCCGCAGGTAGCATCAAGCTAATCGAGGTGGGTGCTTTTAGAAATAAATAGATAAATAAGAAATCACATTACAAATAAAATACGGAGATAAATAAATTGGTACATAGATAAATAAAGAAACTGAGTCTTACAAGATTTTGAGTGAGACATTTAACAAGTCGGATAATTATTTTCACACGTCAAAATAAAATAAAACAAAGGAGAATGTCAAGAAATCATGTCTATTATTGTGGGCACGTTAATATACGAATCAGCATTATCAAGTGTTTTGAGAAGTAATTTTCGTAAATTATTTTTGAAAGCATTTTTAGGGAGTGTTTTCAAGGTGTTCGGCAGCGCATTCCAGACCTTTGCGCCTACCCTCGAAAAGGACCTTCGTTGAATTTCCAATTTTGCACCTTTAATGTAAAAGTTGTTAGAAGATGAAGCTCTGGTGTTATAAGAATGCACTTGGGAAACATTAGTAAACAGATTCGTGATATTCTTTGGCGCAAGCTTATTCGAGACATCATACATTAATTTAGAAATTGTTTCAAAGTAGATAAAGCTCAGGGGCAGAGTATTAGCATCAATAAATAATGGAATGGCATGTTCGTCCTTTTTCTGATTATATATTAGACGCAGAGCTCTCTTCTGCAGAATTAGAAGTTTATTTAGATGTGATTTAGCTGCTTGGCTTAAATTCGTTAAAACTTCGCTTCTTCGGTTCTGAAATCCGTAATCAAAACAAGGCATCTCCCCGCATTGCTCCTGCATTGATAATATGAAGTTCCTCGAAGCAAGATTTTATCCCGGAAAGCTCTTATTTTTCCACTAAAGCGGCTTCTGAGTATCCCTTAATTAGTATCCCTGTCTTGAGTAGCAAACCGCGAAAAAATGCAGGGAAACAACGACTTTACTGCTCCGCCTAACACTGCGAAAGATCCAACTTTTTTAAAACTTTTAAAAGTGCACGACACACATGTTGCAGACACGCGCCCGCGAAACATTCCGCTAGCCATGACCATGAAAAATGACGGCATAGGTTCTAATATATATAGTTAGGCTTAGCCTAACAGCGGCGCCCTCTGAAGACCCTCTGAACAAGCTTAACTAAGATGAAACTTAACTAATAGGTGAAAGGTCGGAAGCACAAGAATTAAGATTAATATTGACGACCGGGCTATTTTTCAATTTTAGCAATTCTCAAAAACAGTATTACCCGACCGTCTGCACAGTACATTTAGACCGTACAAAAGTTCACAAAAACAACTTTTTCTCCGTCGACTAGAATAACTATTACGACTACTGTTAAAAAATACAGTTGTAGCTTGTCAAAAAATGCCTGAGAAACTGATTTGGAAATCAAAATTGCCAAAAATACAAACATATTTGCATACGGCCACGCGAGTGAAGTTAGAACTATATTAAAATTCAAGTCTTGTTTTGTTTACATAAAATCGCTTTTCAACCTATGTAATGAATGAACAAACACATAAAAATGGACAACACAATCTTCTTTCGATAAATTTTATTCAAATCTCCATTAGTTTATGTTGAAAAGCAAAACGGAAAACGCGCATCGAGGTTCAAGAAATTAATACAACTGAATTTAAGCTACACGTTTAAAAACAATTCTCCAAAACTAACGAGAACACATTAACAAAAAGTCAATCACAGATTAATATCTAGATAAATTTCCATCGAAAAATGTAATTTGTTTTACCTTTAAGTCCCTCCGGCGACTACTGTGCTTGGAAATTCTTTAAATCTCCGCTTTGGTGCTGAAATCCGTAAAACGAACTCATCTCTCGCATTGCTAAAAACGTATATAGTTCCTCGAAGCAAGATTTTATCCCTGAAAGCTCTTCTTTTTCCACTAAAGCGGCTCCTGAGTATCCCTTTATTAGCATCCCTGTCTTGAGTAGCAAACCACGAAAAAATGCAGGAAAATAACGACTTTAATTTAAACCGTTTTCTCCGCTCAGTAAACACAGCAAAACATCAAAGTGTTTTCCCAGCTGACGTGACATTCGGCCGTGTAACCGCGCGAAAAAAAAGCCTCGCTTTGGTTTCAACATGACGTCGTACGCGCATATTTTGCGACGTCATACGCGCCCGCGAGCTAGTCCTCCGCTAAGATCCCGGATGTTGTGTGGCGTCATACGCGCATGCGCGCTAGCCTTGCGCGACACACATGTTTTTGTTGCAGACAGCGCCCGCGAAACTTTCCGCTAGCCATGACCATGAAAAATGAGGGCATAGGTTCTATGAGTATGGGGCTCCGCAGCCGGGCCTTCGGCCCGGCTAGGCTCCGCTATGAGTATGGGGCTGCGCAGCCGGGCCTTCGGCCCGGCGAGTGCTCCGCTAAAATTCCGAGAAAAGGGAAAGCTGTTTGTTGCGGTTCCATATTTTCGTAAATAGCGTGACTGCATGACTCATTTTGGCGGGAGATGGAATTTATTTTATCTTCTTCTGTTGACACATTGGTTGACATGACTAGTTGACTGTGCGACCCAAACATAACAAAACATTTTTTGCCGGAAACAGAGATTTGAGTGAAATAGAATCTCACCAAAACCAATTTTATCCTCTAGTGCGACCCGGCCCATTGCTGCAAATTCATGATATATTTTCCTCGTCTCTGACTGATTTTTAGTCATGATTGGGGTGTTCTGAAAGGTGTTCTGAAAGGTGGTCTGAAAGGGGATAACCACTGAAAGGGGATAACCACTCCAGTAATTATTCGTAAAATGTACTGATCTTGTGTCAAAAAATCTCCAATTGGTTTAAAAAAAAAACAAACAAACCTGGAGTCTCGATGCTAATGGAAAGGACTTGTTTAGAATCAATATGCCTAACCCTTTTTGCCAGGGCGAGCTGTATGTCCTTTGGGACTATTTGTATCTCCAGCGGAGTCTTTGTTGGCTTTTTATTATTCAGGTGCTCTCTTTTTTTTTACCCAGAATTTAACTGAATTGCCTTTTGGGTATCCTCTGTGGCTTGAGTTTTTTCCTCGGAAGAAGACAGATCTGCTCCCACCTTTGCTCTGAAATGAGAGCCCTGGCGCGGCTGTCGAAAGGGCTGACATTAGTGAGTCGGGACTGTACCTCGGATAGAAAAAAAGTTTCCTGCACAGCAAAAGTAAAGAAAAAATTCATGCACATGACAAAGAGCCAAAGAAAAGAAAAGTATAGAACAGTCCCGAAAATAATCTTAAACAGCCTCAAGATGGAAAGAAAAGATTCATCTTCAGAAAATACCAAGGAGTCCGCACCGGCCCAGGAGGAAGAGCCTGAAGACTGATCCTACAAATGACAGTTGTTATAGTGGGCCGAAGGCCCGCTGCGGAGCCCCATACTCATAGAACCCATTCCCGTCATTTTTCATGGTCATGGCTAGCGGAATGTTTCGCGGGCGTGCGTCTGTTACATGTGTATCCGAGCGCGCGTCGCGCAAGGCTAGCTCGCGGGCGCGTATGACGTCGCGAAACATGCGCGTATGACGCCACGTAACTTCCGGGATCTTAGCAATTTTGAAACCAAAGCGAGGCTTTGTTTTTCGCGCGGTTACACGGCCGAATGTCACGTCAGCTGGGAAAACACTTTGATATTTTGCTGTGTTTACTAAGCGGAGAAAACCGTTTAAACTAAAGTCGTTATTTTCCTGCATTTTTTCGCGGTTTGCTACTCAAGACAAGGATACTAATTAAGGGATATTCAAAAGCCGCAATAGTGGAAAAAGAAGACCTTTCAGGGATAAAATCTTGCTTCGAGGAACTTCATACGTTTTTAGGGAGCAATGCGGGGAGATGTTTATCACTTTGGGTTTCAGAACTGAAGAAGCGGAGATTTAAAGAATTTCCAAGCAGTGGAAAAGCTCAAAATACCTGTGACACTGCCCCTTTAACATCAGTTTGTTAAACAGTGGAAACTCCATTTAAAGTATTGCCCAGTAATGGTGTCGTATATGTATCTAAAGGATGTCGAAATAATCGGTAGAATTATTTTAGAATCTCTGTTCATTTCATACACAGTTGACAAACAGCTTCACCATGTAGAGGTTTTGAAACAAAACAACGGTTAACGTTTGATAATGTTTCTGGACTTTATTGTTTAACTGGTACTAAATACGTTTAAAACCTGACGGGTATAAACACTGACACAGCAAGGCAGGTTTTGTATTTATTTCTAGTTGTATTCTTCAGGTTTATTTTTAAAGTCCTGTTAAAAAGTCCAGTTGAACACGTCTGACGTGTTTACTGCTGAGCTTTTGGCACTTCTTCAATAAAGATCCGGGACATTGTTTCCCAGCCTGTTTCCCCGTCAGCAAGCTTCTCGCCAGTTTTGCAGTTTCCAACCCAGAATCCCACTCGCACCTTTCCCTTGTGAATGTTATTGCAGTGACCTTCAATGTGCCTGTGACGGTGAAGATTGTGGTTTCTGCCTGTTTGCATGTAGATTGAACAGTCAATAGACCCAGGAGAGCTGCACTCGGCGCCATTGAAGGTGAAATACCAGCGACTACAGCAGCGGTCACAAAAACCAATCCTGAGGTTACCAGCAAAATAGACATGGAGGGCAGTGTCTGTGTAGTTCTTTATGAAGTAACAGTTCTGTAAAATAAAGATAGCTGTCGTGAATTGACATAAACTAGATATTAACATAGTTCCATCTGATGCGATTTTACTCAATTAAAATTTAAAAAAATGTGCGATGTTCTTTGTCTTCTAACGTGTTTTAATTACACCTTTTGCCCTTAATTATCAGGAAATTGATAAGCGTCAACGCAACAACCATTATGTAGTCATTAAGGGGTTTTGAATCGAGACGACGATTCACTAAGGCCAGTTCCTTAGTGGGAATGCATAATAGTTTGCCTTATTTAATGTTCAAGTGCGTGAATAAAATTTTTCCTGCAAGATTTTAAAGTATGGAACAAAATATGCAATTTATACCCAGGTTTTATAAATGCCAAAATTACATAAATGAGCTTTATTTTAAATAAAGGAAGTTATTTTTTCCTCAGTGCGCGAGCAGGCGGAATTCTGCGAATCCTGCAATATGGTTGGTTCCGGGAGCGGACGAAAATGTACGACCTTGCCCGCTCACTCTACGATTCCGCCCGGGTTGTGTCGTAGCATGATAATCTCGATTGGATGACATTTGCCTCTAATTTTTTAACTCGTTCCCAGATCCCCAATTTGACCCTTAAAATCACAGCGAAACGCCATTTTTTGAAGGGAAAATCAAAATTTCGCACATTTATGAATTACTTTTCGAAAATCCACACTCGGATTCCAGTAATTTGGTTATTATTCTATCTGGAAACGTTAAAATATTTCAATAACTTAAAAACGTCCCGTCATTTTGACCTTGAAGTGACCAAAGAAACGTAAAGGCTTGTATGGAGTTCAACCGCGCGGTCATCGCTTTTAGCGGTATAACTCATTTTAATAGGCGTAATGGCAACATCCACACTTACTTTTGAAGAGACTAGGATCTAATGAACATTATGGTGGGAAATATGATTCAGTTGGAGCGAACCCCCCCCCCCCCCCCCCCCCCCCCCCCCCCCCCCCCCCCCCCCCCCCCCCCCCCCCCCCCCCCCCCCCCCCCCCCCCCCCCCCCCCCCCCCCCCCCCCCCCCCCCCCCCCCCCCCACCCCCCCCCCCCCCCCCCCCCCCCCCCCCCCCCCCCCCCCCCCCCCCCCCCCCCCCCCCCCCCCCCCCCCCCCCCCCCCCCCCCCCCCCCCCCCCCCCCCCCCCCCCCCCCCCCCCCCCCCCCCCCCCCCCCCCCCCCCCCCCCCCCCCCCCCCCCCCCCCCCCCCCCCGTCATTTTGCCATTTTTTCAGTGCAATGTGCTTCGACTGAGCCCATTTTGGCTTCTATTGGTGACTTGCGCGACTTGCGCCAGGCCGTTCAAGCTCAACTGCGCATGGCAATTGTTCATTTTGGTAACGCGCACAACAACAACAACAGCAACAACAACAGAAAGTTTTATTTAAAGTTAAGTATAACTTTACAAAGCTTGTGCCCGCAATTAGCAAATGTCTCGCAAAACAATGAAGAAAACCAGCAAAGTTTCACTGTGAATGAGAAACACACTTAAGATCGTAATACTTGGGTAATGCACTTTAAAAATGAAATATAACGTTTTTTTTACAATGGTTTTGACTTCATTTGGTTTAAGTGTCCAAATGTTGTTGTTTTTATTCCTCTATTCGAGACTGTAAATTCTTAGTACATGAAAGTCTTCTTGAATTTTTTATTCTAGTTTTGCAGTTTGCTGTCAGTTTACACGCCATTTCGCGATCGAGTATTTAATTTGCATTTTAAACTCGTGAATACGCGAAGCGTAATGAACGGGTTATCACTGACGGGGACAGATATGCAAATTTTCACTTACTCACTCACTTCCTCCCTCCATCAGTCCTCTGTAAACTTTTTGTCACGTTATGTTGTAAATTAGTTTTGTTACGGATGCGTTGCGTAAAAGTAATAAGCAAAAAGATGTTTAGCATTTGGAGTCCTTTGATGAGTAAACCAAATTTTTGTCTTTCATGTCTTAGCTTGACACAAATACGCATTGTTTGAAATAGGAGAGAAATGGACACGTTTATGCGCTAAAGATCAACTTTCATATGTCGTGAGTGGATCTGTTCCTCAAGCGAAAATAAACAGTAACACCACCAAAACAACGTCACGGAAGCGTCACAACGTCACGCCGCCAACACTCATCTCACACTACACTAATATTAATCTTCAAAATACATATTTATAAGGTTCCGACGAATCGCTGGTTTTCTTGTGGCAGCGTGGTTTATAAAAGCAATTAAAAATAACGTGCTTTACACAGATGCACATTTAGTGCAAGGGATAATTTTTGGGTACATGCGGGTTCTTATCGTCTTGTTGTTTTACAAAAATTGCAGATTTTTTTATGATACATGCATTAAAGCATATGACAAATGTTTCTTACGCATGGGCATGACATACGTTGGTCTTATTGGTGTATAAGTCAATCCTGTAATTCTCCTATCGAAGTGAACGCTGCTTTTATACACAGCATACTTGAGTCCGAATTTGTCGAGATTCTGTAAAAATAAGAGCTATTTTTAAATTAGAGGTCTTCCGAGGCTTAAGCAAAACATCGACCTCTCCGCTCGTAACCATATTGTCAATTTGTTCCACATTTTATTGCCGATTCTTTACAATGCCTGTGTATTAGCAGTCCTCGCTGCCTGTAGTGAGCAATTTTAAGACTTTCTTTTAACGAATGAGCAATAGAAACACACGGAAAAACGACGTCGGTTGAAACTCATCAAATTAAAAGAAAAATTGACTTCGGGACTGGACTTTTGTGGATTATGGATTGTGGAATGGGTGGCATATTTTAACGTCGATTTTTACGATTTTATTGCTTTTAAAAGTAGTCTTTTCATTCAAATGTAACAGAAATAATTCACGGTTTGTGAAGTATTTAATCGAGTGTGGATTTGATAGGGAATCAATGAATTAAATATTCAAAGTGAGCAGAGAAAAATTGGTACCCTCAATCAACGTGTCTTAGTGTCTCAAGCGCATAAGTGTAGGCTACTTGGAGCCTCTTGTATGTTTCAGTTGTTACCTGCAACTATTATCGGTGGACTGAACAATAAACCACTGAATTGTGAACTAGAGTGCGAAACGCTGAATGTGACTTGTGGACTGTGGACTATGGAAATTGAACTCTAAAATGTAGACTGAAGACTGGGGACTATGAAAAGACAACTGCGAAGTATGGACTATCTTAAGAGGTTATCTCCGTAAGCAACGACCGATGATTTTGGTTCGAAAAACAACTGAATTTCTCGGTCAAATATGGGGTTATTTAAAAGCCTTTACCTTAGCAGTCATAAAAATACAATTCGTTTGATCCAAAATAACATTTTTTTCAAAGTCACAATTACGCAAAATCACAAAAGATTGGATTCACTGTAGGTCACATTATATCAGCTTATAAGCATCTATAATGCAAAAATAAATTTCAACCGGTCCAATTTTATTTATATTCACGGCTTATCTGAAATGGTGTGACGAATTGCGTAAAACATTTAAAACCTTTACAAATCAGAAGCAAAACATCGTCAAAACCTGAAACTTTTTGTGAAGGATTGTAACACTGGTATCTACATACCATGTTAGAAACAGCTTTCTTTGCCGATGTTCTATAAAGATTGTCTCGAGGCTTGGTCCTACCTTACAACGAAGGAGGTAGTTTCTTATCAAGACATAATGAATCAAGTAGTATGGAACAACAAATATATTCTCAGTCTAGGAAAATCCATATATCAACCTTTCTTTCGTAAGCAGGGTTTAAATAAAGTTGGGGATTTGGTCTCAAAGGATCATATTTTCCTCAAAAGTACGAAAATTCTAGGAGCTAAACTAACCTTAAGTCAAATATTCGTTTTGATGGGAATAGTTGACGCTATACCTAGTGAATGGCGCAACGTTATAAAAGAGAATACGTATTCCGAACCATTTCAGTTAAATGAAGACTGTTTTCAATTGCCAGTAATGGGTGAAAAAGTTGACCTGTTGAGTATCTCCTCCAAAATGATATATAATGAATTCAAGTCCCATAAGGCGAGTCCCCCTACAGCTCAAGTCAGAGTAAAAAATAAATATCCAAGTCTTTCTTTTGACTGGAAGAAAATTTATTCGTTAGCTTTTAATGTCTCTTTGGATACGAAATTAAGAGCTTTTCAATATAAGCTGTTAAATCGCATCATATTTACCAACGACAAGCTGTTTGCTTTCAAAATCGTTGACTCTCCTGTTTGTACTTTCTGTGAGAATGAAGACGAATCCCTAGAGCATTTGTTCTATTTCTGTAATGTGACAACTCTCTTTTGGAAGGAGGTGTTATCTTGGATTGCAATTTATAATAATAAAGAATTAGAATTCACGTTTAAAGATATATTTTTTGGCAAATTTGACTTAGACAAAGATTTTATGTTGATTAATCATATTCTATTATTAGCAAAATTGTTTATTTACAGATGTAAAATTAATAAAATTGTTCCATCTGTTGAAATTTTCAAGGCTAAACTGAAAGCCAATTATAACCTGGAATTCTTTATCGCAAGGAAAAATGGAACTCTTTTAAAACATTTCACTAAATGGGATTCCTTTAGTTCTTTTTTTTCCCCTTTATAGCTCCTAACTCCTTCTATCTGGTAATCCATATCTTTAAAGTGGAAATTACTACCTTCAAACTCGGATCTCAAATAAAACTTTTATAATATATATGACATTAAAATTTTGTTACTGTTTTTAAAACCTTTCAATTGTATTTGTATTTGTTTTTTTTTTTAGTGATGTACATGTAATGTAGTGTAAAGTAGTGATGTAATTTTTACGTGAGTGAATTGGTGTAAGTAAGTGGAGGATCATGTAATTTTTTTTTTTTGTAATGTAATTAGTGTAAGTAAAGTAATGTAAGTAAGTGGAAAAAAAATAAATAAAAGGGAAAAAAAAAATTGTTAGAAACAGCTTTGTAGGATGTAAAGTTTAGATTTTTGAATTTTTATGACGTCATGTGCAAGCCAAGAATAGCTTCAACAAGGTCTTTGTTGGAAAAGTTAGCCGGCTTGTTAAATCATTTGACCGGTGTGCTGTTCCTGTGGTTTCCGATTTTTCTCGTTCCAAGGGTAAACCCACCGATTCGTTTAAGTTTCAACCAATATCCGTGCAGTTCACACGCAATCAACTTAGGAAACTCAAGACTGGTGAAGCTGCTGGTCTAGATCAACTGCCCCCCTTGTTTATGGAAGGACTCTGCGGACGTCATAGCGAAACCGCTGACCACACTGATCAACATCTCTTTATCTCAACGGCGTATACCACGCGAATGGAAATCTGCTCACGACATTCCATTGTTTAAGGGTGGTAAATCTGAGGATATGGACAATCTCAATCTCTATCCTCCCAACATCTTCGAAGATCTTGGAGAGAGAAGTACACAGCTAACTTTTTGCTTTCCTAAGTAGTAGGCAGGGGTCACTCCACAGAATCGGGCGTAATCTTCTTCACCGACAACATCCGTCGCACCATGGACCAAGGCCTGCTGACAGCATCAGTGTTGATTGATTTAGGGAAAGCATTTGATACAGTGGGTCATGAACTACTACTGGACAAGCTACGCGTCTACGGAATAGAGTGCAAGGAGCTGGGCAACTTGGCAGTTTTAAAGTTTTTATCGGAAGTTATGAATTAAATAGAGTATCTGAATTTAAGTATTCAAGAGTAGTTCAAGATGATCGTCTTACATGGAAGGCTCATATCAAAGGGCGGTAAAAGAGTAGGAATGCCGGGCCGGTTAAGAAAGAACCTCACCACATATGCTGCTAACTCACTGTACAAGTCACTAATAGTACTAGTGTTCGATTACTGCGACAGTGTATGGGCCTGCTGTAATAAAGGGGATAACCGAACGTTTACAGAGACGTACACACATTTATTTTAATGAATTAGTTTTTTTACGCTCAAGAAAATTTATTTCCTAATGATGAGGGCAAAAGGTGTTGTGCATTACTTCAGAAAGGTTATGATGTAAATAAATGACTTACATATATCTCGCCTGAATCTTTGCTGTCCTTTTTTTTCCAAGCGCACTCCTTCCAGTTCATGTGCGAAGACAGTCGAGGAGTTCCACTGTCGCCTTTGTCCCCACGCTTTCCTTTTTGGCCAGGGGGACCCTGGATCCAAGGTTCTCCTTTAGATCCTTTCTTTCCTTCAGTACCAGGTGGTCCCTGGGGTCCAGTCTTCCCCGGGCTGCCCAGGTCTCCTTTGGCTCCATCACGTCCATCGCGGCCAGGTGCCCCAGGAGATCCCGGCATGCCATGTATACCGGGTAGCCCATTTGTCCCCGGTTGTCCGCCATAACACAATGGAAAAGTCTGTGTTGGATTTAAGGAATGAAATCATTAAAATTTCGTTGCAATATCGAACTATAAATTAATTGCTATCAATAATGTTTCACAATTCTATTCTTTTTTTATTACCAACGTTTCGCTTTCTTCTAAATAATACAATTCAAATTTTTAAACCGTAAAGATAGGTGGCGAGGCGAGTTTTGTTCCCAGATTTTGCCAGCCGTCGGTTATGAATCTTGCAATTTTTCTTAAGTTGGCCATGGCAAAAAAATGTTGCGATACGCATTTACAGTCCTTTACCTAATGAATAGAATTCGAGATTCAATATATATTTGCGAACTATGTTTCTAACTTTTGGCTTTTTAAAAATTAAATTTTCAAAATATTCAGTTCTTTTTGCGATTATTATCAACATTTACCTTGTAAAAAGAAATGTTACAGAAACACTTTGGTTACTTTAACAAACTATTTTGCAATTTTTTCTCCATAATTTTTCATCTGTGTTTCGCTATATTGGAATTATCGCGATTTTTTTATCGTCTGCGAGAGGCAATATCAGTTGCAAGTGATAGTGACAGAAAGTGCAATAGCAAAGCGCACAAATGACGTCAGTACTCATGTTTGTCTGAGTTTATAATTTATTCTTGTTTATTCTTGCATTTCTGACAATAGAAATTCGTTATTAGGAATCCCCTGAGAGTCACTTTTGGTTTGTTTGTCTGAGTTTTAGTTCTATAAATAGTAATTGTGCGCTTCGCTATTATAAAGATACATCTTTTAGGCTTTGACTGATCTGGCAATGAATAAGAAGCTGCCATTTTTAAACAATAAACTAACCTTATTGTCACGTGATTTGCTGCTGTTGTCCGTCGCAGAGCACAAAGTTATGATAGATAAAATGAGTAAACATAACATAGTGGTCAGCGGAAAGTTTATAAGAGCTTGCGCTTTTGATATCCTGTTACCTGTAAATGTGAAAAGTAAATCATAGTAAATTATCATACGCAGTGAAGATTATGACAATCCCTGCTAATGATTCTTTTTGATTTTGGTTTCAGACATTTTAATATCTTGCGGTTTTCAGTGTTCGAAAGGGAGTAAATCATTTTAACAAACTTTCTAAATGGAATAATAAGGAACACACAGTACGACTCTGGTCTCTTGGGAAATACGAAAATTCACCGGTCGTTTGTTCAGTCATGGCTTTGGCTTACCTTTCTCCTGTGACGGTAGAAGCAAAATGATCACTTTATAAGGTTTAGACGTCTATTTATCTCTCTTGTGGCGAAGCCTAATTAAAATTCACGTCAAAACAAGTTTCCAACCTCAGCTTACGTAAGTAAGATGCAAAAATACGCCGAACATTATAAATAGTTCAACGACATGAAAAAAACTTGTTCTATGGTGTTATTTATTTATTTTCATGTTTTAAAAACAGGTTTAGATGCTGATCACGTGTCAAGTAAATACGAAAAAAAAAACGTTAGTTGCATACATGTAGTTGGGTTATTGATCAAAATATAACAAATGTTGCTAAAATCAAATAACATTTTGTGAGACAAATGCGAAATTTAAAAACTTAATTAAAAGCTGTTTTAAAATTTAGACTACCTACAAACATCATATCAAAACATAAATTTTAGGATCAATATATACCCTCTACGAGTTCTATAAAGAGCGAAACAAGGCAAAATAGTCCGCTTTAGTTATTGACTTGTTCAACAGTCTTTTAAAACGTTTAACAAGCAGTAGTCTCTAAAAACAAAATGAATAAAAATTGAACTGTTTCATCAACTTTCTGTGGCCACATTATTTTCCCTGAAAGGAAAGCCGACGGTAAAGGATTTGTGCAAACTACGCTAAACGGTTGTGCTTCCGTAAAGCTTTCATTCTCCACACACGTTTCTTGAAAACCTGCATCAGTGATTTACCGAGAAAATTGATCGAGTATTCAATGTGACAAATAGTTGCTCACATGAGAAAAAAGGAAACTAAATCTATGCTCTCGTTGTGAGCTTTTTATTTTACAAAACCGAAGCAGTTAGTTTACGCAGGCTTCGTCGTTTAGCGATTTTCTCATTAGAACAAACTTGTTAGTGAACAGCGTATAGATAGAAGAGCTTTCCTATGGCTAGTAAAGATTGTCTGAAGAAGAATTTCAATATAAATTTGCGGTGTTCCCTTTTGAAAAATTACGTGTCGAAACCCACTTTCAAAGTCACTCTGAATTAAAAAATGAACGTCTTATACTGCTGATTAATATCAGCGGATTTTTTTCCAACTGAATTTATAGCTCGTTCTGCGTTGTTATGTAAGTAAAACGTTTCTCCTTTCAAAGTTTCTTGGTGTACAATGGCACGGCTAATTCATACAGAAAGCTGTACAGTTGATAGCACAGCCCCATGAAGGCTTACACTTTATTTTGCCTGTCTGGATTGTTTTCAGTCCAGATTCTCTCTGACGAAGGGCAGCGCTCGAAAAGTCAGCTTTTGAACCTCTTTACGTTGGCCAAGATACCTTATTAATTCAGTTGATAAAATCAAATTTTCGTGCACCATAACTAATATAGGCCAAATGGAAAACTGTTCGTTTGGTTTTGAAGATTTGTAAATTAAACGACGGTTGTTTTAAAGTACTAGTTAGCCGATGAGTGAAATAAAATAAAAGTTTTTCACACTGATCGCATTGAAAAGTGGTTTCTTGTAATTCGACAGTCAAACGCTTCCTGTACCACTTTCTAGATCGGTACTTAGTTAAATTTCAGTAGTGTTTCACAACTCTTCGTCGCTGATTTTTCTTTGAAGAACAAAGCACGTTAAATTCTGCCCAAATGGAGCTTTATGTGAGAAACTATAACATGGTTTAACTTTAAGAGACAGTTTGCACTCCGAAATACTTTTACTTTTACTTTTTTTGTACTGATAACCTGTACTACTATATACTTGTTATATACTTTTTCTGTTTATAATGGTCTTTCATAGTACTTATTAGTCGTCTCAAGTGCTTTCTCCGTTTTTGGCTTTTAATATTATCTCCACTGCATGGTAAATGGTCTTAGGTTTGCAAACAACAAACGAATACTCAGCTATAGAGCTGAGGTGATCTTAGTTGGACTCATGAAGTCTGTGCATGTAAATCATAGCTTACCATTGAAGTATTTCCGCTCCTCAGTTGTCTGCCGTGATTAAGGACAAAAACGCTAAGCGATTAACCATTAAAATTCAATTAAAAAAAAAAAGAAAAAAAAAAGAAAAAATGCATACTCACACCGCAAATTTTGCTGGCTCCGTTAAAAACTTAACAACAGACAATTCCCTGCTTACCAAAGGTTTGTTTCCTTAAACAAGATTCTCGTCACAACAAGTTTATGACTATTACTAGTGTATCCAAAAGATAGTAATTGCTGCGGTAAATTTGTTGTGATAATGCTGTTTTATCGTCTCACTGGCATTACAGAATTTTGTCTTTCGTTTTTTGAGGGGAAGCAAAGCAAATGTAAATGGTATGAATCGACGAAAACTCCAGCTGATATTAAGACTAATTTTGTCAATTCACGCATCAAGTTCTTGCAATGTCTGTAGAATATTGTTGAGCTAAGGACGCGTTCACCACGAGGTACGTGTGAAAATTTAGGTTAAGTATGTTGCGTTACTAGCTGGCCGTATCGTGTTCGCGTCTTCACGCGCTCAGCTCAGGTTTCGCGTCCCCACGCGCTCAGCTCAGTTAGTCTTATCGACCGCTGTCGGAATGATTTCAAAATGTCTTTTATCCCGTACAATCTTCGAAAATCTTTGCTATCCAACGGTCCAATCGCCATGCCTCACGGTCCTCGCTCAACACGCGGTAGCCTTCGACAATTGAGTTCCGATTTCGACTGGGACATGTTGGACCAAAATATTACAAATCTCGCAGCCAACAGCTTGAATCACCATGGAAAGCAAGTCTTAAGCTTATGAAAGCGAGGCTATTGTTCGTGGCGCAGTGCATTCTTGCCCAAAATGTGTTCGTGGCGCAGTGAATTCTCAGTAAAAAGCGATCAATGCGAGATTTTTCGTAGCTTATATTTTTTTCTCATATATTTCTCTTAAATCCTGATTATGTTGCTGCTCACTCGCTGTGCTCGTTCCGCAGCAAAAATTTAAATTCTATTTTCTACCAAGCAATCCTGTTTGGCTAGAAGTCATGGCGAATAGCTGTAGACAAATTAACGTTCTTCATAATTTTATTGTAATTAGAAATTTATTGCACAAACTTGATTGTCAGTTATAATTGTAAACATTAGCTGTAAATTTTTATATCTTTTATCTTTCAGCGATAACTTTTAATTTTTCATCTCTATTTTATACACACGACCCCGCAAGCTTTGTAGCTTTAACATTTATCGTGTCTAAATGCAGATTAAGGTTTACATAACATAACATAACATTACATTCTATTTTTCTACCAAGCAATCCTTTGGCTAGAGATCATAGCAAATATATAAGAATAAAAATAGAATAATGTAAACTCCAAAAGCTTCGGAATTAGCTCTTCGCTTTTCTTTAAATAGTAAAATAGTAAATTCCACCCTAAGCAACATAATATAACGTTAAGAGACAAATGGCAATTGTATTTCGAGATAATTTACAACAATCAATTAGAGAACACGAGTTTAGTCCTTACAAACCTGACTTGATGCTGAAATAACCCGCTCACTGTTTTTTACCGATAATTTGCAGCACTATATACTTTTTCTGTTTATAATGGTCTTTCATGGCTTATCAATCGTCTCAAACGCTTTCTACGTTTCATGGCTTTTAATATCTCCACTTCATGGCAAATCAGGTCTTAGTTTTGCAAACAACAATCGAATACTCGGCTATAGAGCGAACGAGATGTTTATAGTTGAACACATTAAAGTTTGCACATGTAAATCATAGCTCAAAAAGCTAAGCAATGGAAGAAAGATAATGCTCGTTAGATTAAAGGTTAGTATATATTTCATTAAAGAATAAAAAAAGGAAAATTGCATACTTACACCGCAAATTTTGCTGGCTATGTTAAAAACTAAAAAAAAACAATTTTCTTGTTACCAAATTTTTGCTTGCTTAAGCAATGTTCTCGTCAGAACAAGTTTGCGAACTGACTATGCACAAATTAATTCTATTTTTCTACCAAACTTCTTGGCTAGAAGTCACGGTACATAAGAGAATAAAATAGAAAAAATATAAGCACCAAAATATGTGAAAAAATCGAAACGTTTCGGGCTTTAGCTCTTCAGCTTCTGTGGATTTATTGTATCAAATCAGCCTCCATAGCTTACTAACCTTTTAGTTGAAATAACAACATAAGGGGTTATATAAAAGATCTCCAAGGGAATGATGTCTTTTATTTCTTATTTACTATATTCTTCCTTTAAATGCAAATGTAATTTGCAACATATTAAAATATATAATGTTAAGTTTTTTATTGAACCAAGGAACGAGTATTCTACCATCATATAAAATTTTTAAAGTACTCATCTATTAGTTGTTTTTGAATTCTTATTTGAAATGAATAGTAACATTACATTTTGAAATGTGGGCCGGCGCCCGATGTATCTCTTTATACAAAGCCCACGTGATTTGAAAGAATAATATACAAGACTAAAAAACGTCAATAAACAGTCTGTAATTTTATATCGGCTGTGTCCAGGGCTCTTTGTTTGGATCCAAACGAAAGCTTATTTTTTCATCTTGTTGTTTTTGTATCTTGTCTTGCAGAGAGTTTGTAAGTTTATACCAGCGGCCCAAGACAACCGTTCAATAATCAATTGATCAAAGAATCTACGCTGTGAAGCAGACAAAATCGATCCTAAAGTTTGAATTTGATGGTGCCGCGTTTATTAGATTGTTGCTAGATTGTTTCCTCGTACGAGGGTTTTGTTGAGGATTCATGATCACTTTCTTCATAATGCATGCATCAGAAGCCGTGGTTACAACTGTCAAGTGACATAAATACATTTTTAATCATCCTTCAGTAAGATACGACGATTGTATCACGAGTGACTAACCATCATTTTGCACAGAATGAAGGTGAAGACCGTCGACGTCATTTTGCTTACAGCCGAGAAACACAGATTCGTCGCGATTCATACTTGAAACAAGGCGTACCAAATTAGCCTAATATTTCGTTTTCACTCGTTTGAAAGCTACTCATGGGATCCACTCATAGAAAATAATGTTGTACCCCCACTGTCACTCTACCTGTGAAACTGTTTTAATTTATCGAATACAAGAAGAACAAACAGAGAAGAACGTATTGTTTACAATGTGCAAAACACGATATTCTAATCATTAGGAGTCAGTCTATCAGTTCGAATTATTGAAATGGCATTAAAAAGCGGAAAACTGCTAAGGATATGTTCTCGGCTGCGTCAAATTGTTTCTATTGCATTATGCTTTTATTGTATTTTCCTACCGACCGAAAACTAAGATATATTGCTGTATAGTTTTGGGCGTCGTTTTTGCTGCTTATTCTCTAAAATCTATGCAAAGAGACCAGGCTTAAACTAAAATCAAGTAAAAGCTATTAAAGAAATGGTCAAAACTATTGTACTCGGACAGGACCCACCATTTTACAAAAAGACTGGTGGTCTCCTTATGTACCCCTTCTCCCCCACCTGAAAAGATGGTGTCTTGTTGGTATAGCCCCCATTCTATCAGGAGTAGAAACTGAGAGAAAGATTCAAATCTTCCTGTGCCATTTTACTAGCAATGCAAGCTTCATGCACACAGAATATTAAAGTCTCATCTCCAATTTTTAGGCCAAAGCATTGTGTCCATTACACTCATCAGATAGGTGGTATCTTGCGTAACCCCCCTACCCCTACACAGGGTGGGTCCTCGTCGAGTATACTTGTTATGACCACTTCCCTTAATACTTGTTGTTAAAGATTCTCCCCCGAAAAAATTGATATTTTCATTGATCATTCAGCGCTCTTATTCTACCACGTTTTACAATAAGGTGACCAGTTTGGTGTACCTATACAGTAAGTCAGTAAAGTTAGCAAAGGAGAATTGTTGACAAATATAATTATTGTCAAAAATTCGAGTTGTCGGGGTACGCGTTATCGGGAACTTTACACTCGCCTTCTCACTCACCATTGTGACTTCCTGTCTAATCACTGATGCCACTGGGTATAATGGTTGTCTGTTGATCAATACAATTTAGTTAGAGTTTTATCGAGGGTTCAAGTTATCGGGTCCCTATATAGTTTATATATTGTATTGTGCACTCGCCTCAACTGACCATAAATTGTAACTTCCTGTCTGATTACTGATGCCACTGGTATTGATAAATACAGTTTAGTTAGATTTTTATCGAGGGTTTAAGTTATCGGGTCTCTATATAACATGCTATATAGTCTATATAATGTATTTTGCACTCGCTTCAACTGACCGTTGTAACTTCCTGTCTGATCTGTGGTGCCGCTGGTTTTTTTCGGTTGTCGTTGCATGCTGTTAATCGCTAAAATCCAGATCACACTGACAATACTCAGGACAACATCCAAGGCGATCCGGCACAGCAGAAACTGAAAACGAAAACGAACACTATTGTTTACGGAGATTTATAATAAAGTTTCGATATAACGCGCGCTCTGATTGGTTGAAAGAGCGTGCTTTATCAGAGTACAGATGCACGGAGTAATTGTGTCACGCCATCAACCAAAAAATGGCCGACCAATTCCCGGACTTCTCTCTCGGGGATTTGTTTGACCCGGACATCTTGTATGACCTGGAAAACGAATATGAAAACGAGCTCTTAGCTTCAATTGATATAGACCATCCTGTTCGTAACAGCACAAATTACACGGTGATAGAAAGTGAAATTTCGGAACAAGTTACCAATGAAAACACCGAGCCGGCAAGTAGCAACATACAAAACCAAAGGTTTCTAAACATGTCAAGCGCCGAAATTGACGAAATTATAATGAGAGCAGAGGCGAAAAACACGAAAGGGAACACAAAATGGGCTGTGCGAGTTTTTGAAGGTAAGTTTCATGCTGTAAACATGTCATAAGCTTTAAGGTTTTAAAACTACAAGCACTCGTGTTAAATTCGATTCTGTTTGTGAACTTTGATGGTTTGTGAACTTTGATGGTTTGACATTTTGACAGCTTTGGTCTTATTCAACCAATCAAATTGTTTGAACCATTCTAACAAGGATTGTGATTGGCTAATTTTAGCGTGCTTTATGAGAGTACAGATTCACGCTCACGCCACCTCTGTTCGTTTGGAAATTAAAGTTTGTTTTGAAAATTACGTGAATGCGTGTGGAAATTAATGGCTTCTTTATCATAAAACAAATAAAGAAGTCCCGACTGTGCTCTGTTCTGTTGTAAAGCACGCAGGAAGCGGCTAGAGCACGAAAGAAGTAGGGGGAAACACGAGCCGCAGGCGAGTGTTTCTCCCTACTTCTTTATTTGTTAAATTAATTAATTTTGAATGATCTGTATTAGTATCTTTATGATTTCATTTTACGGACCCATTTGTATATTTTACAACATTCGTTATTTAATATAACATGATGAACTAGGATTTGGTTCTGTTTACAATGCTACAAACTGGATTTTATTTGACTAACTATAAGCGTCTAGAATATGTTTTAGGGTTGAATCAGTGAACACTTTATGGGTTTGCCACGTAGATTTTTTTAACAGTTACTGAAAATCGGCCGACGGACAGTGTTAGGCGACTGTGTAATGTTTAAGCGACAAAATTTCAAATAGAAATCGGAGACAAGTTACTTTGGTACTTTTGCAGTTCACTTTTAGTAAATGAATGAAATTAACATTAGAAATTAATTTCAATAAATGCTGTATCCGCACCCTTTCTACCGTTCGCCAAAGAAAGCGTTCTTACCTTCAAAGGTCCTCTAAGGTCTTCTTTCTGATAATACAAAGTACTGTTGAGAATATATCGTCATATTAAACTTAGATCTGATTACCGCTTAACAGCAAATCGCGGTCGGTAATTTTTCATTTAAGATTCATGTTCTGTCCAGTTTGCCGCTTTTATTAACTGTCATATTGCATCATATTCAATTGTTTGTCGCTGGCATTTTTGCAAACGTTTTATGACATTTCATTTGACTCTTCTTATATTTTCAAAAGAGATGTTAATTTTCGTTTTTGTATGTCATCTAAAACAAGGAAGTAAGATTTTATTTTGAGATAAATATGACCACGTTTAACGATGGAGTTTGTTTAGTACCGCAATTCTCTCTTTCAGTCACTGCTGTCTCTCTCTTCTGCAACCAAAATTAAGGTTTGATTAGTTTTAGAAAAAAAATTGACAGTCTTCGTTGTAGGAACGAGTTTCCATAATCAACGCTGCTAAAGCCTGGTTTCTATAGGATCGTCCCGATCGTCGTTTCAAAAACGATCGAGACGATCGGGGCGACCGAGAAGTTCGCTGGTTTCCATATAATTGCTTCTGTTGCTGAAATAGGGTGAGCGCGCGGCCGTCAGCAAAATTCCTGGGTCCGACAACAGACTTTTGGCGCGAGATTTGTGAACAAAATGGCGAATTTTATTCAAAGACCGATTTTTTCTTTTTGAGATACATGCGGTGCGAATTGACTTGAATTTCTTTTCTGCTTCGGCGGCGTCAATATCGAATTTTTCTGCTGTCTTTCGTCAACAATTTAACATTATGTACTTGCTTTTGCATTCTTTAGAACCTCCTCCATTAAAAGTGAAGAGTTCAGCTCAAGCGATGTTGCCGCTATTTTGTAAAAGAGCACTGAATGAATTCTGGGATAAAATGATGTTTTCTGGGATACATTTCGATCGCCTGGATCGTCCCAATCGTCTGAGAGTGTTTCAATTTGATCGCTTCAGAGTTTTTACGATCGCCCCGATCGTCCGGAGATCGCGGTCGACCCGATCTTCCGAGTCGTTTACAATCGTCCGGGCAGTGTTTCCATATGATTGTCCTGATCGTTTGAACATATTTTGAAAGGGATGGGACGATCATATGGAAACCAGGCTTACAGTGCGACCACACGAACCGAGGCCACCCAGACAAATTTTGAGACAACTTTTGAAATTAGCCAATCACAAGTCAAGATCTAGACAATAAAATAGCGCATAATTAATATACTTGACCAGTTGTTTGGTTAACCGCCGAGCGCAAAATTTAAACTCTGAACTGCGCGCTGTGTTGAGAATCTTCGAAGACCAAAGGCTAAACTGAATTGCCGCGTTTGGATAAATCAATCCGGAAGGTGTTTTGTTATGCACCTGTCACTGAACCCCCCCCCCCCCCCCCCCCCCCCGTCACCCCGGGGAGACATGGGGCATGGGTGGGGATTCCTGGAGGTTTTGACTCTTTGCCTTGCCCGAGGGGGTGGGGGGATAAGTACATTTTAGTCCTTTTCCTTGCTTGAGAGGGTGGGGATTAGTACATTTTAGTCCTTTCCCTTGTCCAAGGGGGTGGGGGATTAGTACATTTTAGTCCGTTGTTTTTACCAAGCGTGTAGGGGTAAGGACAATTAATCGGTATGAAAGTGGCCTGGGATGAGAGCCTGGATACAAGTGCTCCACCACCACTAGGGGTTTGCACATGACGTCATAAAAATTCAAAAATCTAAAGTATATGTCCTACAACTGTTCCTAACATGGTATGTGGATACCAGTGTTATAATCTTTCACAAAAAAATTCAGGTTTTAACGATGTATTGCTTTATAAGTTTTTAATGTGTCACGCAATTCGTCACACCATTTCAGATAAGCCGTAAAAATAATCAAAATTGAACCATTTTTTGCATTATAAATGCTTATAAGCTGATTTAATGGAATAGCGAATACAATTTGGCCACCATGTTGGTGCCGCCCTGAGTGGGGCACTAAGGGCTCGATTATATGAGCCGGGCTGGCCCGGTTAGCCGAGATGGCCCATTTTGCCGAGATGACTTTCAGACCGGTATTACATGAAGCGAGCCAGCCCGGGCGACAACAAAATTTAGCATCAACGGTTTTGGCTGAAAGTTGTTGTTTTGAAAATGGCGCAAAGCGTAGAATGTTTCAATTAAGGATTTTTTCTGCATTTTAGCTCATTTACTTCGTGCTTAGGCACTCTTGTGTACCTCTTTATCATTTAAAGAGAAAAAGGGCCATTTTCAGGCGAGCAGGTTTGCTCAGAAGCAAATTTTTGTGCTGTCCCGGTTAGCCGGGCTGAGGGCCGTTTCTCGAAAGACCCGGTAATTACCGGGCCCGGAAAGCTGTGTTATTTTCATTGAAGATTGAGGTGTCAAAAGTTTTGCAGATAATACGATGAAACTATCAGTTAGCAAAACAAAATGGACTGGTTTGTTCGCTAGGACCTGCGCTTTTATTCTTTAGATTTTGATTTCAATATTTGGCTTCGGGCCTGGAAAGTTACCGGGAGTTTCGAGAAACGGGCCCCAGCTCGGCTAACCGGGCCAGCCCGGCTCATATAATCGGGCCCTAAGATGGCCGCTCGATAGCGGCCATCTTAAAGCCATCTCGTTAATGCGTTAGAACGTGAGGTTAATAAAAAAAATAGAAGAATTGATAGTGAATATGGTAAAGATGCCGTTGTAGCGCACCTTTACAATAAGTCTACTCAAAATACGTACATGAAAACATCACATGATGCAAATCAGCCAATAGAAATTTATGTTCGCGAAATGGGCGTAGTTTTATTTTAGTAGCCATTTGGGGTATTAAAAACAGGAAATCACTAATTTCGATTACAAAGTTTACATTTTCACGCTAGTGACTAAAATGGGGTCTATAATTTGGTTATACAATAGACTTGTCGTGTTTCGAAAATGTTATAGGCTGGGCCTTATCATTATTATTATATTGTTTTTGCAAAAGGGGGGAAACCCGTGCCCCTCTGCTAACAACTTTTCTGTACAGCATTGGGGGATCTGTTCTTATCAGTGCTCCACTTTTTCAAGGCCAAAAGCCAGAATAGTCCTCAACTTCGACGACTAAGGAGAGCTTTTTTTTCACAAGATTTGGTGCTGTTTTTTCACCACAAGCAAGAAAGCGTGTTGTAACCATTTGCCTTCGCTTTGGTGAGTGTATGCTTTTCAATTTTGTGGTTTTGGTTTTGGTCTCGCGAGTTTTCTCGCCCTCGCGTTACGTGGAGATGGCCGCGCGTCCCGCGCACCAGCCGTTCGCCCACAAGCCGTTCGCCCACACTAGAACTGTCCGCTTGATAGCGCAGGAAAACCTGGCTCTTGACTCGCTCAGTATAGCGCAGTCGTTACTGGACTTTAAGGAAGAAATCGTTGGGGTTGTATTCCTCTACGGAGGAAAGTGCTTCGACATCACCCTCCGATCTACAGAATCGGCCACGCGGTTGGCGGCATCGGGCTTTGACTACGAAAGCCGCGTTATTCCTTTACGCCTTTTAAGGCAAAAAGCACTACACGACTACACGTGTCATGCTTCGTTCCCGTTGAATTCCCCGATGAAAACCTGCTACAACTCCTGGAACAAAACGGCGACCTCAAAGCGCGAGCAGTCCGCCGGCTTTGGTTCAAAGCCCCGGGCTACGAGCACATCGAGAATGGCATCCGTGTCGTAGAATTCACACGTTTACAAAAGGCAGTGCCACGCAAATTAGTCACTCAAGGGCTCGAGTTTTTTTTTTAAGTACACGGGCCAGCCAATACTATGCTACCGGTGCCTGTCTTCCGAGCACGCTGTTAAAGACTGCCCCAGAGTCTCTGAGACTGCCCGAAAGCGAAACGCCGCGAGGCGAACCACGAGGCTCTAGCGCCCGGGGGTCACCAGGGACCCCCCCGGCCCCCTCTACCGCAACCAGCAACGACACCCCCCCTGTAACCAAAAAAGGCCATTTGCACGATGTCGTCATTTGACTACAACTACCAGAATTCATTTCGTTTTTCCTTTCTTATTTAAATTTTGTAATCCAAGGAGCCATCATTCGCAGTAAAGAACAGTGGATAGAGCTGGGGGAAAAACCGACCAAGTATTTCTACCAGCTTGAAAATCAGCGACAGACACGCGACTCAATTACAGAGTTACGTGCCAACAATTCAACAGTGACTTCCGATAAAAATATTCTTCGCGAATGTCGCGATTTTTATCGTAACCTCTATTCGGCTGAACAAGTTTATTTATCTAGCCAAGACTGGCTTTGAGTCCAACTGGATAAAACTCTGGTATCCGAAGACCACGAGAAATGCGAAGGTGACCTCACACTCTTCGAGTGTCAAGAGGCTCTTTCACAAACAGGCAAATCGCCGAGTCTGGGTTTTGGTCGAGGGTCGAGTGTCGAGGGTAACCCTCGACCCTCGACATGTTACCCTCGACACTCGACCCTCGACCAAAACCCAGACTCCCAATCGCCGGGGGCAGATGGATTTCCGGTTGAATTTCATCGTCGCTTCTGGGGTCTATTAATCACGGCTTTTTGCAACCCGTTTTAGAGCGCTTTAATTTCGGCCAAAATTTCCCGCGCTGGGTAAACATTGTTTACACCAATATTACCTCGTGCGTTATAAACAATGGATGGCTCTCGTCGGCCTTTTCGCTCGAACGGAGAGTTAGACAAGGTTGTCCGTTGTTGCATTATTATTCAGTATTATTTTATTTTGTATTAAATTTTCCACCGCAGAAATATACTCCGCAGAAAAAAATTACTTGTTTTAATGATGTATATCGGCTTAACAGGA
Source organism: Dendrophyllia cribrosa (assembly GCA_024195265.1). NCBI lineage: Eukaryota > Metazoa > Cnidaria > Anthozoa > Scleractinia > Dendrophylliidae > Dendrophyllia > Dendrophyllia cribrosa. The sequence goes on along the minus strand of JAJLRJ010000002.1, from coordinate 44,364,099 downwards.
ACTTTTTAACAGTGAACACTATTGCTCTCATAACTCCGAGGCGACCGGCACAACAGTCATCTGTATTCCCGGGCCCGATTCAACTCCAGACACGTCCTCAAAAGAACCAGAGACTGTTATCATAATACTGATACGTTTTTACAACAACGTACAATAATTCACTCACTAGTTTTCTCGTTGTTTATGTTCATATTGGCGCCAGAACAGCAACCATAACTATGGGAACTATAGAAACCTCCGGTCAGGAAATAAAATTGTAGTTTAATACCGATGCCTTGGATTTTATTTATATTTGACAAGAAATCCGCAAACATTTCCTCCCAGCAGAAATGTTAGCTGTCTCGACCCGCAAAAATTTCCTCCCGCAAAACAAATTCAGTCGGGCAATCCACAAAATTTTCCTTCCGCAAACATTTGCTTGTGCACGGTAGCTAAATCACCAAAACTATGACGTCTTTCCCATAGTATTGCATAACCAAACCGTAATAGCAATGATTCAGTATTCCAAAATAGAACAAACCCAAAGTTCATGCTATTTTGCTCTGCCATATCGCTCATCAGTAAAACACAAACTTTTCCGTCCCATTCAACTTCCTTAAAACGTCTCCATTCGTAAAAATACACCGTGAAATTCTCAAACCGCGTTTCCCAAGAAAACGCAGTTGACCTATTTTTACCCTTCTAAAGCAGCTTTAATGGCTTTACGACAATATCGAAACTTAATAAGAATTTAAATACCTTTGCGGTGACGTAATGTGAGATATGACAAGTTCATGACAAGTTCTGACATCCTAATACCCTAGGGAAATTAACAATAGGTCCGGAGGTGCTCCTCAAAAATTTTAGTGGCGGTATGTGACGCCCTTCTTGAAATCCTAACCCATTTAACCAACCATATCCTCAATACCCTAATATAGCTTCTATAAAGAAGAAAGAAGTAACACCCCCGGACAAAAGTTAACAATGGACCTTTGTTAACAACTTTTGTCTCTTTTTGTATTGATTCCTAAATCTCGTTTATGGTGTTATAAAGAAGGACAGGCTAAACACGACTCCCACTCGTCGCAAAAAGTATTTTAAAAGCCTAAAGTGTAAAGCTTTCCCAGTAAGACTTCAGAGAGGATCGCGCCTTTAGATCACAGTTGAGAACTTGTTCTTTTCGATGATATAAACCTTTTGATCTCGGCGGATTATCTCTCAGATTGATAGGAGGATTCATGCTGTCCAGAGCCGTTAGAATTATTTTATTTCTTTATTCCGTTATTCGGTGCTAGCTCTATTGGCATACATTGTGGTTTCTGTGGCTCACTTTTGTTGCAAGATAAATACTTATCGGCTAAAGTTTGTTATCGCTTTGAAAGTGCTAGGATCGTTTAATTTCTCAGGCCGTGATTAAATGTCTAAAGTCTGCGGCGTGCAAGACTTGAGAGAAAGTGTTTCCGGTATCACGGATGTGGACGTCTTAGATCCGACTCTCAAAAAGCCGTAGTCTATAATTCCACTGCAGTGAAATCATGAATTCTTGCAATAATTTTTAGCTCCTAAGTTAGTTCTGTAGTTGAGTAGTGTGTCTCAGTGGAGCTAGGATGAACCTCCGTTGCTTTGTAATAGCGTTTGATTTGGCATCCAGCAGATAATCTGCAACATAGTTGCTGTTTTGTAAATCTCACGGATGCTAGTAAATTCTTCAGTCCTTTCCTTAAGTAAGGAATGAACATAATTTAATGTCTTTAAGCAAGACTCGAGTTTCGGTTCTTTGGCAAACCTCGTCAGTTGCTACCATGTAAAGGTCTCGTAGAATGATATGAAACCATTCCTTGAGTTGTTATAAAAGGTGACAGGCCTAGCACAAATCCTGCTCGTCGCTAAAAGCATTTTAGCCCAGCTTTAGAAAAAGTCTACCCCAAGTACGTGTCTGAGAGATTTTTCCATTCAGATCAAAATAAAGATATAACAGGCCTGTTGTTCTAAATGTTGTCCTTTTTTGATCTTAGGGGAAAAAGTTCTCGCTGTGATACTGACAGGAGGTATTTACGCTTTCCAGAGCCGTTTAGAATATTTAGTTACGCCGTCATTTCAGTGTTTTAGCTCTTGGCGTAACAATAGAGTTTCTTTGGCTCGATTTGAAAGAGTTGCAAGATCAGTAGTAGCCGCTTAATAGGAATTATTCGCTGCTTGAGATCAGTTCATTTCTCAGTACGTGATTTAATGTGAGCGCAAGTCTGCGGTTAGCATAACTTGCGATGTAGTGTTTCTTCATCACGACTAGCAGATTCTAAGATCGAAGTCTTATGCGATAGTAACGGTCTATATTGGAATAGTGGCATCTTGCGATTGTTTTTAGCTCCTCGGAGTTTATTCTGCGTTTAAGTTGATGTATTTCTCGGAACTAGGCAGTATCTCCATTGTCAGAAGCATCGCGTCATTGCATCCGGTTTGAAATATTAGAATCTGCAGCATAATAGCTGTTTAGTAATTCTTACAGATGCGAGTGGTTTCTTTTAGATATTCTTTAAGCAAGACTCGAGTTTCGGTTCTTTGGTGAACCTCATCAGTTGCTCCCATGTAGAAAGGTGTCGTAGAATGATTTGACGTTGTAGAATGTTAGCGACTTATGAGCGCTTGGGGAGGATCAAATGTTCTATCTTTTCATTGGCTTGTTTAGTTAAGCCAATAGCAATGGAGTATTTTCGATCCGATGGTAGTTGTGTTTCTTTATAGGCTTTTTAGCTGATTTCTTAAGCATGTGAGACATTTTCTGACACAAGGAATGGCTCTTTTATAGTTGTACTAGCAAACACTGAAATGACGGCGTAACTAAATATTCTAAACGGCTCTGGAAAGCGTAAATTCCTCCTGTCAGTATCACAGCGAGAACTTTTTCCCCTAAGATCAAAAAAGGTCAACATTTAGAACAACAGGCCTGTTATATCTTTATTTTGATCTGAATGGAAAAATCTCTCAGACACGTACTTGGGGTAGACTTATTCTAAAGCTGGGCTAAAATGCTTTTAGCGACGAGCAGGATTTGTGCTAGGCCTGTCACCTTTTATAACAACTTATGTGATTTTTTTGACAGAGCTCCTTCCTGCTGCGTTGCGCAAGATGGTAACGCATGTAACACAGTACTACACAACAATTACAAGCTTGTTGTACAACAGATAAACAAATTATTTCTCATCCACTGAGATATACCTACAACGCCACTGTACAACTATAAAAGAGCCATTCCTTGTGTCAGAAAATGTCTCACATGCTTAAGAAATCAGCTAAAAAGCCTATAAAGAAACACAACTACCATCGGATCGAAAATACTCCATTGCTATTGGCTTAACTAAACAAGCCAATGAAAAGATAGAACATTTGATCCTCCCCAAGCGCTCATAAGTCGCTAACATTCTACAACGTCAAATCATTCTACGACACCTTTCTACATGGGAGCAACTGATGAGGTTCACCAAAGAACCGAAACTCGAGTCTTGCTTAAAGAATATCTAAAAGAAACCACTCGCATCTGTAAGAATTACTAAACAGCTATTATGCTGCAGATTCTAATATTTCAAACCGGATGCAATGACGCGATGCTTCTGACAATGGAGATACTGCCTAGTTCCGAGAAATACATCAACTTAAACGCAGAATAAACTCCGAGGAGCTAAAAACAATCGCAAGATGCCACTATTCCAATATAGACCGTTACTATCGCATAAGACTTCGATCTTAGAATCTGCTAGTCGTGATGAAGAAACACTACATCGCAAGTTATGCTAACCGCAGACTTGCGCTCACATTAAATCACGTACTGAGAAATGAACTGATCTCAAGCAGCGAATAATTCCTATTAAGCGGCTACTACTGATCTTGCAACTCTTTCAAATCGAGCCAAAGAAACTCTATTGTTACGCCAAGAGCTAGCAAACACTGAAATGACGGCGTAACTAAATATTCTAAACGGCTCTGGAAAGGTAAATTCCTCCTGTCAGTATCACAGCGAGAACTTTTTCCCCTAAGATCAAAAAAGGACAACATTTAGAACAACAGGCCTGTTATATCTTTTTTTTGATCTGAATGGAAAAATCTCTCAGACACGTACTTGGGGTAGACTTATTCTAAAGCTGGGCTAAAATGCTTTTAGCGACGAGCAGGATTTGTGCTAGGCCTGTCACCTTTTATAACAACGCAGTTTGGCGATCAGAAATGTAAAGTGCGAGTTTGCAGAATTATGAAAATCGCAGTAAATAAAGCAAGATGCTTATCGAAAAATTCGCGTTAATTTAATGCATGTAAACCTAACTTTTAAAAAATTCGCGTTAATTTAGTGTAACGTAAATTTTCTTCGCGTTGTCAACGTGCATTGTTAATTTCCTATAATAAGGTAGTTTCGAAACGCTGTTTTGTACAACATAGAAAAAGCCAGAAGCATCCCTTTTCTAGACAAAGGCATCGGAGGCAGCAACCAGTCGGCAGCGAGTCAGTGCTCTTAATTTCTTTCTTTTTAATTTCGTGGTATTTTGATTGCAAACGAAATGACACAAATGTTGCCAAATAGATATGTTGAGGACAACCGACTGTGTGATTTTTGTCTTCCAAAACTACGCTTGAAAAGGTTCTTGTTTTCCGGACTCTCAGTCAATGCTACTGGCTAAGAGACAAAATCCTACCTGTGGGAGGGTCATTTGGGCCAAAACCTGAATTGTGCATTTACGCCAGGGGCCACTGGGACTCCTATTTACACTCATTCGTGTCCAGAAGACTGTCCGACATGCAACGGCGTCTAGTTACAATGAAAGACACTTCATTCAGTCATTCAATTTTTGGCAACAAGTCATGACGTCACTGAATGTGGTGAAACATAACCCATTCCAGGCCCTTACACATGACATTCAAGCAACCCTTCCCAGACCCAAACTTTGTACTCGCCCGGGTAAGGAAGAGAGCGGTCTAGGGTCTAGGCTGTGAAAGAGAGATACCAACAACTAGCGCGACAAGCGTGAACAATTGGAGCCCCAGAAATGTTTGAAATTTAATTTCTGATGCTCTTAAAAGCTGTCCAAAATTATGAGAGAGTTAATAAAACAAAAGTAAATGACAATACATCAGTAGCAATCCGATTCAAATGCTGTGGGATCAATTTTTAGTTTTTAATTATTAGATCTATTAAATTGTACTTTGTTACTAGCGGAGCACTCGCCGGGCCGAAGGCCCGGCAGCGCAGCCCCATACTCATAGAACCTATGCCCGTCATTTTTCATGGTCATGGCTAGCGGAATGTTTCGCGGGCACGTGCGTCCGCCCGTGTTGGCACACAGCATCCGGGATCTTAGCAATTTTAAAAACCGAGGAGTACTGAGGCTTTGTTTTTCGCGCGGCCACACAGCCGTGAGCTCGGTAAACACTTTAGTTGGATTGTTGTGTTTAGCGGAGAATAAAGTCGTTATTTCCCTGCAGTTTTTCGCGGTTTGCTACTCAAGACAGGGATACTAATTAAGGGATACTCAGAAGCCGCTTAAGTGGAAAAAGAAGAGCTTTCAGGGATAAAATCTTGCTTCAAGGAACTTCATATTATCAATGCAGGAGCAATGCGGGGAGATGCCTTGTTTTTATTACGGATTTCAGAACCGAAGAAGCGGAGTTTTAACAAATTTCCAAGCAGTCCAGTGCTTTAAAGGTAAAATGAATCACATTTTTCTATGGGAATTTATGTTGATATCAATTTTTGATTGACTTTTCCTTTGTGTTCTCTTAAGTTTTGGAGACATGTTTATGAAACGTGTTCAAATTAAGTCGTGTTGTTATCTTGAATTTCATCGAGGACAGCTCTGCCTTGATGCGCTAGAAATGGTACGTGTTTTGCTTTTAAACATAAATTAAACAGAAATGGTACGTGTTTTGCTTTTAAACATAAATTAATGGAGATTTGAATAAAATTTTTCGAAAGAAGATTGTGTTGTCCGTTTTTATGTCTTAGATTTTCTGTCTTCACTCGCGTCGCCTTATGCAAATAATAAGCTTATGTTTGTGTATTTTTGCAATTTTGATTTCCAAATCAGTTTCTCGGGCAATTTTTGACAAACAAGAGAATTTAGTTTTATCGACTGAGTCGATAAGGTAAATTGACCACCGTAAAAAGATTCAAATAGCTGACGTTTCGAGCGCTAGCCCTTCGTCGGAGCGAATCAAGGAATTGTGGGTACCCGCAATTTCTTGATTCGCTCCGACGAAGGGCCAGCGCTCAAAACGTCAGCTATTTGAATTTTTTTACGGTGGTCAATTTACCTTATCGACTCAGTCGATAAACTAAATTCTCGTGTTTCATCCCCCCACCGACGCAGCACCACAGTTTCTCCAGAAACTAACCCCATTCATTAGTTATCAAAGAGAACCTCGAGCGTCCTCAAGGCAAGAAGATTTTGATGCGCACGAGTCGAACTCGACAAAGATTTATCACAAAAAATTAATGTTCACTTGACTTTGCTCCTTTATGATAAATATCATCGCAATCGCAAACAAAACAAAACAATTTATTCTTAGAGATGAGCAGTAAGGTAAAGCTTAGAAAAGGTGAGAATTTACTCCAACCCCGTTTGCATTTCCGCATATTTTGAAGCAACAAGGTTTTAACCGCGCACATATTAGCTATTTCCATTTACCCATTAATTGACAAGGCAGAAGCTGTTGAAGTTCATTTTTTTATATCTAAAAGGGCCTTTTTGTTAAAAACTCGATTTCCACTAGATAGTTTTACCATATCATCGAAAAGAGGACTGAGATAATTATAAGCGCTTTCGAAAATGAGAAGAAAATAATGAGCTCCGAGTAACTTACGATAATAACTTGCAAAAAGTGATTACCAGAGGCTCTTTTTACAGAGCTGTGTGGCCGTTGACGGCTTTGACGCAATAAAGAAAGCCTCTACTGTTATAACAAATTGACGCCGTTTAATTGACGTCATAATAGTTCAAAATGGCGGCATGCGTGAAATTTAGAAGTGAAAATAGACGATATTCGCACCCAATTGTTTTGGGTAGTAAAATTTTCTTTCCACTTGCTATTAAAGTAATGGAATGAAGACTTAATTTCCAACAGTTTTAGGGGGCAGTATCACGAGGATTTGGCGTCATTTTAGAACCGAAAAATGTTTCTGTATTAGCAGAAACCAAAAAGATGGTCCATTATTGTGATGGTGTACCAAAACTGCCATCTAATCATAGACGGAATGAGTCTCAATGATTGCAACTTGAAAAGAATCAGCCTAACTTTTTCAAAGTTTTCACGTTTTCGTTTCCAAAACGACCAAGAACAGACTCTGAATTGTTCCTCATTCAAGAAGTGGTTGATTACCGGTACTTTCTCTTGTTGTTTAAGTATTATTTTGTAAAATAAGTAAAAGTATTGTAGCACGGTTTATACCACAAAGGTTGTAATCCCCTTGACACTGGCCCTTTAATTAACATCAGTTTGTTATAACAGTGGAGACTCTATTTAAAGTATCGCCCAGCAAGTGTCCTATAAATACATATCTAAAGGATGTCGAAATGGTCGGTAGCATTCTTCTAAGATCGTTTTTTTTTCTGTTAACACAAAGCATTACGATGTAGAAGTTTTCGAAGCAAAACAACCATTTGACAATGTTTCTCTGGAGTTTATTGCTTAACTGGTACTAAATGAGTTTAAAACCTGATTGTATAAAAACTTCTGCTTCAGTAAGCCAGGTTGCATTGTGTATTATGTCCTAGTTATATTCTACAGGTTTTATTCTAAAATCTTTCTTGGAAAGTCCAGTTGATCACGTGTGACGTGTTTACTGCTGAGCTTTTGGCACCTCTTCAATGAAGATCCGGGACATTGTGAAAGCGCCTGTGTGTGCGTTAGCATGTTTCTGGCCAGCACACTTTCCAACCCAGAATCCCACTCGCACCTTTCCCTTGTGAATGTTATTGCAGTGACCTTCGATGTGCCGGTGACGGTGAAGATTGTGGCTTCTACCGGTTTGCATGTAGAATACACCGTCAATAGACCCGGGAGAGCTGCACTCGGCACCATTGAAGGTGAAATACCATCGGCTACAGCAGTAGTCACAGTTGTGAATCCTGAGGTTACCAGCAAAGTAGACATGGAGGGCAGTGTCTGTGTAGTTCTTCATGAAGTAACAGTGCTGTGAAATAAAGAAAGCTGACGTGAATTAACATAAACTAAATATTCTCACAGTTCCATCTGATGTGCATGAACGATTTTGCTCATTTAATGTTCCTTGTCTTGTTATGTTGTATTACACCTTTGGCCCTTCAATATCAGGAAACAAATGTTCATTAGCGTCAAATTTTAATTAGCGTCAAATTTTTATTAGCGTTAACGCAACAATTATTATAACAAGTAATCATTCTAGCTAAGAGATTACAAGATTTTGAAGTTTTGAAGTTGTGCAAAGTGTTCCTGCTGAAGTCAAGCAAGCAGTCAGAGCCCAATTCAAACTCCACGGTTAAACCAAATTTTTTCTACTTTGCCATAAATGTCAAAATGCCATAAATAAAATGTATGAACACGGTAAATTACGTACAGCGTATGTCAAAATATGAAATATGATTAAGAAGATTTAAGAACCTGGGTTGTTTTTGAAATTTTACTAATTTTATTAAACAACAAATTTCTATTCCCTCTAATGAATGTCTAATTTTACATTAACTAAATTTTGATGTTTTCGAATGTGAGTCTTATTGCAAAACTCCTTAATGTTTATTTAAAATCGTCACACATTTATTTTAATGAATGAATTTTTGATGCAAGCTCAAGAAAAAAAATTATTTCCTGGTGATGAAGGGCAAAATTAGATGTATTGTTTTAGTTCACAAAAGTTATGATGTAAATAAATCACTTACATATATCTCGCCTGAATCTTTGCCGTCCTCTTTTTTCCAGGCGCACTCCTTTCAGTTCATGTGTGAAGACAGTTGAGGACTTCCAGAGTCGCCTTTGTCACCTCGCTCTCCTTTTTGGCCGGCGGGACCCTGGATCCCAGGTTCTCCTTTTAATCCTTTCGTCCCTTCAGCACCAGGTGGTCCCTGGGGTCCAGTCTTCCCTGGGCTGCCCAGGTCTCCTTTGGCTCCATCACGTCCATTGCGGCCAGGTGTCCCAGGAGATCCCGGCATGCCATGTGTACCGGGTAGCCCATTTGTCCCGGGTTGTCCGCCATAACAGAATGGAAAAGTCTGTGTTGGATTTAAATGAAATCATTAGAATTTCGGTGAAATATCGAGCTATTTTTTTTTTACTAACGTTTGGCTTTCTTCTAAAAACTACAATTCACATCTTTAAAAAAATAAGGAAAGATGGTCTATTTTTCATCATTTAGGCAAGTTTCGTTTCCAACTTTTGCTTGTCGTTATAAATGTTTTCAATCTTTCGTAAATTCTCTTATTTTTGCCATCACATAAAGAAAATATCGCGATATGTATTTTAAGCCTTTTACCTAAGGAATAAAATATGAGGTTTTATATGTTCATAAACTATGTTTCCAAACTTAGATTTTAAATTTATTTAAGTTAATATTTTTGTAGCTGTATCAACTTTTACCTTGTAAATAGGCATATTAAAGAAATATTTTGGCTATATTTACATTTTCGTTCCCAATTTGTTCTCTAAAAACCGTCAGATTTAAGAATAAACTAGTGTATCCAAAATATAGTAATTGCTGCAGTAAATTTGTTGTAATAATGCTGTTTTATCGTCTCACTGGTATTGCAGTTTATTTATATTTTTTTTATTTTTGAGTGGAAGCAAAGTAAATTTAAACGGGATGAATCGACGAAAACTCCAGCTGATATTAAAACTAATTTTGTCAATTAACGCATCAAGTTCTTGCAATGTCTGTAGAATATTGTTGAGCTAAGGACGCGTTCACCACGAGGTAGGCGTGAAAATTTAGGTTAACTATTGAGTCAAGTATGTTGCGTGACTAGCTAGCCGTATCGTGTTCGCGTCTTCACGCGCTCAGCTCAGGTTTCGCGTCCCCACGCGCTCAGCTCAGTTAGTCTCATCGACCGCTGTCGGAGTGATTTCAAAATAAATGTCTTTTATCCCGTACAATCTTCGTAAATCTCTGCTATCCAACAGTCCTATCGCCATGCCTCACAGTCGTCGCTGAACTCGCGGTAGCCTTCGACAATTGAGTTCCGATTTCGACTGGGACATGTTGGACCAAAATATTACAAATCTTGAACTCCAGCCAACAGCTTGAATCACCATGGAAAACTAGTTTTAAGCTTATGAAAGCGAGGCTATTGTTCGTGGCGCAGTGCATTCTGGCCCAAAATGTATTCGTGGCGCAGTGAATTCTGGTAAAAAACGATCAATTCGAGATTTTTCGTAGCTATATGTTTTTTCTCATATATTTCTCTTAAATCCTGATTATGTTGCTGCTCACTCGCTGCGCTCGTTCCGCAGCAAAAACCGTTAGATTTAATTTTTGACTGACTCAGAAGTTAAGTTATCATTTTCCTTATTTATGTAATCTTTTTTTCAATCTTGGAATTTTTAAGAAGAAAATCTTTTGAAAAAAGAAACCTTTAGCATACAGTGATTGCGTTGTCTTCTTTTTCGATAACTATTGGGATATCTCCATAATGTTTTATCTGTGTTTCGCTATTTTGGCTACCAACTATTGAAATAATCGATCGCGCGATATTTTTTATTCTCTGCGAGAGGCAGTATGTATCAGTTGCAAGTGATAGCTACAGCTGATAATTTGGACAATTTACCAGCCTGTGTGCAATCTTTTGCAATGGGCTTTATCTGACCTAGCACAGAATAATGAAGCTGCTTTTTTTAAACAATTAACTAACCTTGCTGTCAAGTGATTTGCTGCTGCTGTTGTTGTCCGTCGCAGAGCACAAAGTGATGAGTGATAAAATCAGTACACATGACATGGTGGTCAGCGGATAGTTCATACGAGTTTGCGCCTTTTATACCTTCGAACCTGTAAACACGAACAGTAACCAAGGTTATAAATCATCATGCGCAGTGAAGATAATGATAACCTTGCTAATGATTCCTTTGATCGGTTAGTTTTAGACATTTCAATATTTTGCGGTTTTCAGTGTTGGGAAACGAATATTTTTTAAATCATTTTCCAAACTTGCTAAATTGTTAATAGAATAAAAAATTAAATAATAAAAAGGAATGATAAACCGAGTTTGGTTTCTTGGGAAATACAAAGATGTGCCGAAGATTCACCAGTCATTCATTCAGTCATGGCTTCAAGTTTTTACATAAACTCGGGGTAATTTGATATCCTAAATCCAAAATGAAAACGACGGTATCAATTATGACCAATTATAATAGTTTAACGTAAAAAGAGTTCTATAGTATTTTCCATTTTGGTAATAAACCAGTAAAAGTTAAGAAACAGTTGGTCTGTAGTTTGTGACTCTTCCCAATTGTTGGTAAATCGAATGTCGGAAAAGGAAATCGGTCGGCAAAGCGTTAATCTATAAAGTTGTCTTACCTTACTCCTGTGACTGTAGAAGAAAAATGATAACTTTAGAAGTTTCAGACGTCTATTTCTCTCTCTTGTGAACGAAACTCATTAATTAGCATTCACGTTAAAACAAGTTCCCAACCTATATAAATAACATGTAGAAATACGCCGAACATTATAAATAGTTCCGAACGACATGAAAAAAACTTGTTCTGTGGTGTTTATTTATTTTCATGCTTTAAAAACAGGTTCAGATGCTGATCACGTGTTGATCACGTGTCGCGTAACACGAGAAAAAAAAACGTTTAACTCAGGTGCATACATGTACTTGGGTTATTGATCAAAATATCAAAATATAACAAATGTCGCTAAAATCGAATAACATTTCGAAGGAAATGGGAAATTTTAACAATATCTAAAAGCTGTTCAGTTTAGACTGCCAACAAAAATCATAGCAAAGCTCATAAACATCAGGATCAATAAATACTTGCGAACTTCAAGTGAAAAGAGCGAAACAAGGCAAATTAATCTTGATTTGTTGATTAGTTCAACAGGCTTTCTAAACGTCTATTAAGAAGCAGTCGATGGAGCAAAATGAGTAAATGCTGTTTGTTGATTGAAATTTCCTAAAGTAATATTCTCTTTTCGTGGCCACATTTTCTTCCTTGATTGGAAAGTCATGTTTAAAGGTTTGAGCAAACAACGCTGAACGGTTATGTTTCTAAAGCTTTCATTCTAAATCTCCACACACATGTTTCTTGAAAGCCTGCATGACTCAATGATTTCTAGAAAATCGACCAAGTATTCAGTGTGACATATACTCGCTCACATGACAAAAAAGAAAACAAATCTATGCTCTCGTTGTCAGCTATTTATTCCTCAGAACCAAAGCAGTTAGTTAACGCAGGCTTCTCTGTTTAGTGATTTTCTGGTCAGAACAAGCTTCTCAGTGAACAGCTTGTGGATAAGACAAGCTTTTCTATAGCTAATAAAGATTATCTGAAGAAGAATTTTAATATAAATTTGCGGTGTTCCCTTTTGAATACGGATCGAAACCCACTTTCAAAGTCACTCTCAGTTCAAAGATGAACGCCTTATGCTGCTTATTAATATACCACTAAATTTGTTTTATAGAAATCGTTTCGCAAACATTGCTTGTCTTGGTAATTTGAACATACTGCGGACGTTTTATTTCAACTGAATTTATAGCTCGTTCTGTGTTGTTATGTAAGTAAAACGTTTCTCCGTTCAAAGGTTCTTGGCGTATAATGCCACGGCTAATTCATACAGAAAGCTGTACAGTTGATAGCACAGCCCCATGAAGGCTTACACTTTATTTTGCCTGTCTGGATTGTTTTCAGTCTAGATTCGTTCTGACGAAGGGCAGCGCTCAAAAAGTCAGCTTTTGAACTTCTTTACTTTGGCCAAGATACCTTATTAATTCAGTTGATAAAACCAAACTTTCGTGCACCATAACTAATATAGGCCAAATGGAAAACTGTGGTTTTGAAGATTTGTAAATTAAACGTGGGTTGTTTTAAAATGCTCTTAGTAAGCCGATGAGGAGTGAAATAAAATAATCGTTTTTCACACTGATCGCATTGAAAAGTGTTTTTTTTGTAATTCGACAGTCAAGCGCTTCCTGTATCACCTTCTAGGTGGGTAATTACCTCAATTTCAGTTAAGTGTTTCACAACCCTTTGTCGCTGATTTTTCTTTGAAGAACAAAGCACATTAAATTCTGCCCCAATGGAGCTTTAAGTGAGAAACTATAAGTTACATGGTTTAACTTCATTATAAGAGACAGTTTGCACTCCGAGATACTTTTACTTTTAAATGAAGAACAAGCCTGAAATAACCCACTCAGTGTTTTTCTACTGATAATCTGTAGTACTATATACTTTTTCTGTTTATAATGGTCTTTCATAGTACTTATCAATCGTCTAAAGCACTTTCTCCGTTTTATGGCTTTTAATATCTCCACTGCATGGTAAATGGTCTTAGATGGTTTGCAAACAACAAACGAATACTCGGCTCTATATATAGCTGAGTATTCGTTTGCAAACAACAAACGAATACTCAGCTATAGAGCCGAGGAGATCTTAGTTGAACACATTAAGTCTGTACATACATGTATAAATCATAGCTTACTATTGAAGTATTTCCGCTACTCAATTGTCTGCCGTGATTGCGGACAAAAAAGCTAAGCGATGGAAAAAGAAATGCTCGTTAGATTAATCATTAAAATTCCATTAAAAAAGAAAAAAACGAAAAACAAATGCATACTCACACCGCAAATTTTGCTGGCTCCGATAAAAACTTAACAATAGACAATTCCCTGCTTACCAAAGGTTTGCTTCCTTAAACAAGATTCTCGTCATAACAAGTTTGTGACTATACACAAATTAATTCTATTTTCTACCAAGTAATCCTGTTTGGCTAGAAGTCATCGCAAAAAACTGTACACAAATTAATGTTCTTCATAATTTTATTGTAAACAGAAATTGATTACACAAACTTGATTGTCAGTTATAATTGGAAACATTAGCTATAAATTTTTATCCTTCAGCCCTAACTTTTAATTTTTCATCTCTATTTTATACACACGACCCCGCAAGCTTTGTAACTTTAAAATTTATCGTGTCTAAATTAAGGCTCAGTTACATTACATTACATTCTATTTTTCTACCAAGCAATCTTTTGGCTTGAGGTCATAGCAAATACATATAAGAATAAAAATAGAAAAATGTAAGTGTCAAAACTATCTGTGACAAACTCCAAACGCTTCGGAATTAGCTCTTCGCTTTTCTTTGAATAGTAAAATAGTAAATTCCACCCTAAGCAACAAGATATAACGTTAAGAGACAAATGGCAATTGTATTTCGAGATAATTTTGCAACAATCCATTAGAGAACATGAGTTTAGTCCTTACAAACCTGACTTGATCCAGAAATAACCCGCTCACTGTTTTTCTACTTATAATTTGCAGCACTATATACTTTTTCTGTTTATAATGCGGGTTTTCTTGGTACTTATCAATCATCTCAAACGTTTTCTACGTTTTATTTACGGCTTTTAATATCCCACTGCATGGTAAGTGGTCTCAGTTTTGCAAACAACAAATGAATACTCAGCTACTAGAGAGCCAACGAGATCTTAGTTGAACACATTTAAGTCTGTACATGTAAATCCAGTCATACATGTTGTTGTTGTCTGCCGTGATTGAGGACAAAAAGCTAAACGATGGAAGAAAGGGATGCTCGTTGCATTAAAGATTAGCATTTCAATAAAGAATAAAAAAAGGAAAATTGCATACTTACACCGCAAATTTTGCTGGCTATGTTAAAAACTGAAAAAAATAACAATTTCCTTGTTACCAACTTTTTGCTTGCTTGTTTTGAGGTTCTCGTCAAAACAAGTTTGTAAACGGACTATACACAAATTAATTATATCTTTCTACCAAGCCTCTAGCTAGAAGTCATGGTACATAAGATAGACTCTTGGCTAGACGTCAAAGTACATAAGAGAATAAAAAAAATGCAAGCACCAAAATCTGACAAAATTGAAACGTTTCGGGCTTTAGTTCTGCAGCCTCAGTGGATTTATTATAACAAATGCCTCGCAGCTAACGAACGGTTTAGTTGAAATAACAACATAGAAATTATACGGGTGTTATATAAAAGACCTCTAATGTAACAATGTCTTTTATTTTTTATTTACTACTATTTCTCCTTCAAAACTCTTAATGCAAATGTAATTCGCAATATATCAAAATATACATTACTTATTTTTTTCTGAAGCATCTCAGCGGTCCGGAATCCTAAATCCTTGAATCTGATTGGCCAACTACGCGCGCTCCAGCGGTCCGGATTTTCCCATCCGGACCCCGCGTACGGACCGCTCCTAATTTTACAGAAAGATTTTGTTGTTTAAAGCTTCATATCATTGAATTTTCTCATAAATTATGAACCCAGACGAAAGCTAGCAAAGCGAAAGTGAATTTTTATTGGCCAGATATAATATTTAACGACACAAACAAAGAAAACAATGAAGAAAACCGGCAAAGTTTCATCATAGCTGACATCGGCTGACATGCAAAGACCAGACAACACGCTGAAGATCTTAACTACGCTTAAACCAGGTACAAAAAGACTCAATGAAGAAAGACAGAACAAACTAAATGGAAGGAGAAATCAGCCGTAAAAATAAAGGCCAATTTTATTCCTCGAAAAGACGAGTACAAGTTTCGATTTTATGATTTATTGATTTTATAGTTTTTGGGTTTGTTGTTGTTTTTTACAAAGCGGCATTTGTGGCAAAACATTACTATAATAAGATGCAATCTAGCGCTTTTTTACAAAGGTTTTGACTCCATTCGGTTTAAGTGTTCTTATTTTTCTGGTTGTGTTTTTTCTCCTAATAGAGATTCTGTGAATTTTTTATTAAAAAGTCTTTTGTCATTCTAGTCTTGTACTAGGTTTGTTGTCAATAATTTACACGCCATTTAGCGATCGGATTTTACGAGATAATTTGTACTTTCACTACATTGCTCGGTTTGTATACTTTTATTTCTCGGTTTTTACCTTCTTTTATCTAAATTCTATAAGTTTTCATTCAAGAAAACATGATTTTTAAATTAGAATAGCTCAGTTTAAGCTTTCTCCCCGCTATAAATAAATTACGCTCGACTTTTCTTTGTAATAGAAAAATTTGAAAAGTTTTTAAAGTTATAATTCAGCTTTCCACGGCTTCGCTGTAGGCAATCCTCACCGAAGGCAAACACAAGAGCCGTTTATTCTACCAAGAGACATAAACTGATAGCAATGAGTTCACTTTGCACATTAAGTTTTTTTTTGTTTATGAATGGAAAGTTGTGAAGATTACCGAGTTAATTTAGATTTTGCGCGCGTTCTGTCAGTTTAGCTGTACGCGGCGCGTAAGAAACATTTCTTGGAAAGCTGTACATGAATGATTTTCACGGCGAATCGCAGAATTAAAGTAGGAAAAAAATAAATAAGTTATTTACCGGCCTAGGTCGTTCCGTATAGGAAAAAACTGTGCCCTCGGTCTTGAGTACGGCCCTCGGCCTACGGCCTCGGGCCGTACTCAAGACCTCGGGCACAGTTTTTTCCTATACGGACCTCCCGGCCGGTAAATAACATATATATATTCATCACGCGTATAATTATGTTTTGGGATTGAACCAATGCATGGACCTGCCACGTCAAAGATTTGTAAATATGGCGACTGTAAATAGGCCGGACCAGTGTGAAGTGACTGCATATTCACAGGCAATTTTTTTTCAAGGCGATCAATTCCGAAATAAAAATCTGGGTCTATTTACTTTCTTACTTTCGTAGTTCGCGTTTGGTAAATAAATTCAATTGAAAGTGCATGAAATTAAATTTTAATAATGATATATTTGCACACTTACAAAACGTTCGTGAAAGAAAGCGTTCTTACCTCTAAATGCCCTCTAGGTCTTCTTACTGATAATGCAAAGTACTGTTGTGAATACCTCGCAATCACTTAGATCTGATCAAAAGCGGGACTGCTTAAGGTGGCTGGTACCAGTTTTCAGCTTTTTGACGGTTTGTAACTTTGAAAGAATAGAACAAAAAGACAGATCAAGGCCACTGTAACACTTTTGTAGGGTTGAACTATATAATTTATAGTTGACCAAATGTAAGTGTTATTTCTTCATTAGCGGTTTCCATGGCAACGTTTCCAAAGGATTATTCAGCCCTACTTTTTAGCTTGTGACACTAATAGTTAGAAAATTAACCCGGTGACCCCCTGTTTTTTTTTAGTAATAGCTTTTGGCATTTGAAAAGGAAAATGCACAATGATTTTAAAAAAATTCTACGGAGCGGAATTTTTTTAAATTTGGATAAAGACAATTTTCACGCAGTGCAAATTTCCTTCCGTAGAATTTTTTCATTTTTTGTCTGACGTTTCCTCTCAATAATTATATTACATTGAAACAATAAAAAGTGGTAGTCACCGGACTTGTTTTTTTGTAAAAGCCCTCGTGAGTTTAGCAATTCCCACGCGCGTCTTCGCGCATTCATAAAATCCGGATTCTATAAGATCAACAGTTGCTCATGATCTGTTCTGACTACCGCTGACTGTTGCGTGTGCTCGCGCGGGCAGCTACTGTTTGGAGAGTTTCGGAGTCAGTTTAGGATACAATGTACGCGATTTGCCGCCGATCTGGTGTTTGAAGTTGTTTACTGCTTAGAAGATCATTTAGTAGCCGTAAAAGACAGCTTCCTGGATACACTCACCTTTGGGGATTTTATCACAACTTCTGGCTAGATAAGCCATGTCTTTGTCAAATAGCATCAAGCGAAAGTTTGGCTTGCAGAACACGTGTCGGTCGGTGCTTCAGAATGAAAACATTGCGATACTTCTAAATTGTAAAATGACTAAAATGTTGAGCTTCTTTATGTGAGATTTTCTCGGGATTTGTCCTTATTCTTCACGGTTGTTTTCGTCGCAGTGTTTATTACCGATGGCGGCCAATATCCTCTTCGGATATATATCCTTCCGTTCGTTCATTCTCGGTTTGCGAGTTTTAGTTAGGCTGTCCATGTCATTAAAAAACAACGACTCAATATTTTTTTTTCCTCCGCGTTTGGCCGTTTAGTGAATGAAAATGACTGTTATTTACGGATGGCTCAGCATCTTTTAATCTTCAGCCGATATTGTGAGCATCTGCAATCGAAAACATGGCTTGTAGTTTCTGTTTGACAATTCATGTCTGCACTTTTTTGTCCATTGAATCACGGCATCAAAGCTCAAATCATCTTCAATGCCTGGACACTCTGAGGTAAAAGACTAGTTTTACCATATAAATAAACTATACAGATTGATATCAATCAGCTCAGGCACGTAGGGCCAGCTGTGGTACCACGGTTTGAAACGTGCGGTAGAGAATTTACCGAATTTATTTGCAAATAAATCTTCAATTTCATTGTAAGTTGACCTGTCTCTCGTACGCATATTTATTACTTCGGGAGTGTTTTGCTATAAATTAATCTCTCTACCGGGTCTGTTCACTGTGCCCCTGACGAGAATGACAGACCTTCTAAGAAGATAAAAATTTCCATATTATCAATCTATGTTGTCTATTATAAATAAGTTTTTAGTGAGCTCACTAAAGTACATGTTTTTTTTAGGTACAACTGATTATTTCAAAATCCAAATTTGTCACCAAACTGTTCCGTTTTCGTTCGAGTGTTTGCTGTCCGCTCGCTGTTCGTTCAGTTAAGTTTTAATTCTTCAATTTTATTTTTAAGTTGGACTTTTTGGTGTTTTTTCGGTGTGACACAAACGAATAATCTCGCCCATTAGTCCAAAAAATTTTATAAATAAAAGTTTACAACAGGTATTAAAACATTTAGGGTCAAAATCTAATGCTCCACTGTTTTAATTTAAATGATAGCATATGTCGCATATTAAGGTTTCTTTCTTTCGGCTACAATTCTTTTTCGTCTAACATAAAGGATTCCTTCAGTCCTTCTCTCTTTCGCTTGCTGGTTTTTGCGTTCGGTTGTCGGTCATCTTGTCGTTCGATGATTCATAGGTTCAGTTCATTCTCGGTTTGCGATTTTTAGTTGGGCGGTTCGTGTCTTACTTTTTAAAAAACGTAGTCTTGTTTATCCTAGTCTCTCTCGCCTGCATACGCAGTGGCCGTTGAGCACACAAAATGCAAACCATAGAATGTGGCCAAGACCATCAAGTGAGATAATTTGTGGTGGTTTGTCATTTCTTCATTTTTATGACCATTTTGCGAGTCCTTGCACTCCCAATCCTCGTCAGATCGATCGCAGTTTTGCCTTTGAAACTTGAGTATTGGACTCCGGAAGCAATTTGTTTTTAATGTAAGGAATTAACTAAGGTCGTACTAGTAGATACAGTCTCGGATATACGCGAATTTCGTTTAAAACAGGACAAAAGTAACCTACTGTAGCACGAAAAAGCCGCGCGCCGCCATGTTTGTTTTGATTTTCATCTTTCAAATCTCGCACTCTTTCGCGCGTGTTTCTTGCGCGTGACGCACGATAGTGACCTGCTCCCGCGCGGTACCAGCCACCTTAACAGCAAATCCCGATTATTTTTCACTTACGATTCGTGTTTTGTCCAGTTATATATAAACTGTCACATTGCATCGAAGTCAATTTATTTTGAATTTATTTTGAATTTCTAATGAAGACTGATGTTAATCGAGGTAAACAAACTCTCTTCGCATAAAGGTTTGATAAATTTTAGAAAACAATTCAAAAGTCTTCGTTATAGAAATGAGTTTCCATGATCAATGTTGTTAAACGAATCTGTATAAACACAGTGATTAAAAACGATAAATACCGAAATTACGTTTACGTTTGCAAGCGAAAAGCACGATTTTTTCATACTGATTCACTAGTCACATAACGTATTTTTAAGCGTTCCTTAAACTGAAATAAATACGATTTGCTTAACACAACAGTCAAAACGTTTATAAGTTCTTTTAAGAACGAAAATGATGCTTAAAAAGCTGCGAAACAGAAACTTAGAACGAGATCATAGCTTGGTTGAGATTTAGCTTTTTTTGTTTTTCACAACAAAGAAAGTTAAAGAGGCAACCATTATTTTCGACAAAGGCACCGAATTAAGAAAGCAACCAGCGAGTAGCGAGTTAGTTCTATTATTTTGTTTGTGATTTCGTGGTATTTTAGTTGCAAATGAAATGGCCAAATTGTTGCTACTTAGTTAACATAGATATGCTGAGGATGTTGCTGAGGATGTTGCGATCTTTGTCTTTCACTGACTTAGCCTGCGAATACAGCCGCCTGCCCTCTCAGCGCTTCCGGCCGCTGGTGCGTTCTCTCTCCCACGAATGGCCGAGAGCGATGAGAGGCAAAACTAGTACGCTTGAAAAGGTTCTTGTTTTAATAACTGCTACACTTCAGTGCTATAACTGTAAACTGTAAATCTATATTTAAACACGGTACTGCTACTGACTGAGAGACAAAATCTTACCTGTGGGAGGGTCCCTTTGGGCTATTTTAAGAACTGAATTGTGTATTTACACCAGGGGCCCATTTGGGCTCCTGTTATTACTCATTCGTGTCCAGCAACCCTGGCGTCTAACAATGAAACAAAACGAACCCGACATGCAACGACGGTCTAATCGACCGTTTTCATAATTACGTCACATACTACAACTACCAGCATTCCTTGCGCATAGCGTGGGAGTCTCGCGCGAATCTTCGCGAGAAAACTCGAACAATAAAAACTGACTCGTAAAAATACTCAGCCGTATTACACAACTTCCAACCTCGTCCCCAGGGTCTCTCTTCTTCCCGCCCCCTTACGCTGAATAACCTCTATACATTTTATAAAAAATTGAATGCCTAAATGTTACAGTTGCCTTGCATATTTGACAATCATAGAATAGTTTCAGTTACTAATTGGACACTGGCAGTTTTTAGATATGTTCATGACGTTCATTGCTGCTGTTAATTTTTATTTTGCAGCACAGTTTTTATTCATCAAATATACAGCTATTTATACTAAGACTGCAAAAATACTAGATATATTGGAAAAAGAAATTCACCATAAAATTTGTCACATCAAAAAATTTATATATTTAATATGAAAATGTTTCAGTTTAATATTAAAAATGAACAAAATTAATTTTCTTTGTGTATTAAAACTTGATTCTTTATTAATAGAAGAATTTACCTCCTATGTTCAGCGGTCTCACTTAAGCGTATATAAGGAGAATCCATTCTACATTCGCTCTCCTTTCTCGCACGTCCGTGTCCTGTACGTTTATATGGCTCACGCTCCATAAATCGCAGTTCAAGTTCAACGACCTCGGCAAGAACGAGAAGCCGTCGTTGCAGCCCAAGTTGTACTTTACCAGCCCCAACAGCTTCCCTCAAGCCCAAGCTGTCCTTCCCAACGTATTACCACCAGCTCCACCTCAAAACGACGCTGTTTTACACCCTGAACCAGCAGCACAAGGCGCAGCACAAGGCGCAGCACAAGGCGCAGCACAAGGCGCAGCACAAGGCGCAGCACAAGGCGCAGCACAAGGCGCAGCACAAGGCGCAGCACAAGGCGCAGCACAAGGCGCAGCACAAGGCGCAGCACAAGGCGCAGCACAAGGCGCAGCACAAGGCGCAGCACAAGGCGCAGCACAAGGCGCAGCACAAGGCGCAGCACAAGGCGCAGCACAAGGCGCAGCACAAGGCGCAGCACAAGGCGCAGCACAAGGCGCAGCACAAGGCGCAGCACAAGGCGCAGCACAAGGCGCAGCACAAGGCGCAGCACAAGGCGCAGCACAAGGCGCAGCACAAGGCGCAGCACAAGGCGCAGCACAAGGCGCAGCACAAGGCGCAGCACAAGGCGCAGCACAAGGCGCAGCACAAGGCGCAGCACAAGGCGCAGCACAAGGCGCTGCTCTAGCTTATGAAATCTCTCTTAAGGTTTGCCAAGTTTATTTATATCTGTTTCCCTTCCCTCCTGTTTCGTCCTCGTTTACTTGTATTCAATACATTGTTAAACCCGGCTGCCTTTTATTCTTATGTTTATAAATTTGATATTTGTTCGCCCTGCTCTGAACGCTTCGCCCTTTCATTGGACGTTTTGCGGGCTGTTTTATAAATTTGATATTTGTTCGCCCTGCTTTGAACGTTTCGCCATTTTGGCGTCTTGCGGGCTGTTTATAAATCTTGTATTTGTTCGCCCTGCTTTCAACGATTATCCTTTTGGGCGTTTGCGAGCTGTTTATAAATTTGATATTTATTCGCCCTGCTTTGAACGATTGCCCTTTGGGCGTTTGCGGGCTGTTTATAAATTTAATATTTGTTCGCCCTGCTTTGAACGTTTCGCCATTTTGGCGTCTTGCGGGCTGTTTATAAATCTTGTATTTGTTCGCCCTGCTTTTAACGATTATCCTTTTGGGCGTTTGCGAGCTGTTTATAAATTTGATATTTATTCGCCCTGCTTTGAACGATTGCCCTTTGGGCTTTTGCGGGCTCTTTATAAATTTGATATTTGTCGCCCTGGTTTGAACATTTCGCCCTTTGGGCTTTATATTCGCTAACTTTTGCCCTTCCGTCCTGCTATTACGCGCTGTTTGTATTATATGTGTTACCTCTGCTTTTACATTTGGTCCTCTTGGATTTTGTGATATTTTAATTTGCATATCAAATTCATATTTTTGCGTGTTTGTTTGTTGTTCCCCCGCTTTTAAAGTTTTGTCCTCGTACATGTAGGCTTCACGGGCTGTCATTTGTCTACTATTTACAGCGCTTATATTTCGCAAGTCCTTGCTAGCACGCCCCTTGCTCTTTCACAAGTCTCTGCATTGTCCCAGGGGTCTTCCCTTTGTCATATTGCCCTCGCATTTTACTCCCTTGTATGGGGGGGGGGGGGGGGGGGGGGGGGGGGGGGGGGGGCGGATTGACTCCTTAGTTTTTTCACATCATTTAGGTTCGTTATAATGGCGGTGCCTGGAGGGGTCACAACGTCCCTCTCGGATTACCGGGCGCCAGGGCCGCCATTTTCCGGGTTTACTCTTAGTTTTAGAGGTTTTGTTAAAGTTTAAGATCCCTTTCCCTCTCGGGATTATTTACTCCGTTTTCCCTTTATCCCCACACCCGGGGAATGGCGCCCCGTAGTTTCTGTCTTTGTTTCAGTTTTGGCCCCGCTTTTGTTTTGTGATTTAACAGTTAAGTCCCACATGATTTAATTTTTTTGCGGGTTAACGGTTATGCCCCGCTTTGTTCAGTGGGTTAACAGTTTAGTCCCACATCATTTAATTTTGCGGGTTAACAGTTTTGGCCCCCGCTTTGTTCTGTGGGTTAACAGTTTAGTCCCACACGTGTTAATACTCGCGGGTTAGAGTTTGGGCCACTTTGTTTTTGTAGTTTAACAGTTTAGTCCCACATCATTTAATATTTGCGGCTTAATAGTTTTGCCCCCGCTTGTTTGTGGACTAATACTTTAGTCCCACATGTGTTACCATTTGCGCGTTGACAGTTTTGCCCCCTTTAGAGCTTTATTTGCGCTTTTCCCTCTACGCCTTCAAGCGTAAAGCGTTCTTGTTCCCCTCTTTCACGGGTTTCAGTTTGGGCGTTGGATGTTATTTTGGGTTGAGTCTGGGGTTGAGTATGGGGCGTCTGTCGGTTCTGTCCCTGTGATCTTGGTACCCCGCTGCTAAGACTGCTAAGGACGCCAGGTCTCCCATTCTCATTATATAAGTGCAAGTGAGACCGGTGAGGATAGTTTACTATGTTCAGCGGTCTCACTTAAGCGTATATAAGGAGAATCCATTCTACATTCGCTCTCCTTTCTCGCACGTCCGTGGTTTAGTGTTATGGCACTTAGTGAGGTCTTTAACTTTATCCATCTGGTCTCGTTTGCACTTCCTGCGGTCTCTCTCAACAGTTTTTTCCCACCCTTCCCGCCCTATTTCCCTCTCCGCTGCTGTTGAGAGCGTCCGCCAGGTCTCCCATTCTCATTATATAAGTGCAAGTGAGACCGGTGAGGATAGTTTACTTTTATAATACTTCTTGTCATATCAAGCAATGTCCCTATTAAAAGTATCGTTTTCCATGGAGCCTTAAAGACTACCCCATATATAAAAGGAATGTACTAGGTAAGGCATTTTGATTTCAGACCAAAAAGAAACTGAAAAAAAAAACCCAGGAAGTCCGACAATCTTAACCACAGAAAACCCGAAAACGACACTGATTGCTTGATATGTCAATATTAATAACATTGTAATGCATTGCATATATTAAGCAATAACTCAGACTGCAGCACCACCAAATCCAGAGTTTAAAAGGAAGCAAGCGAAGAATAATTGCAGTTTCGCTGGTGATTTTGTACAGCTCTCAGTCTAAATAATAAAATAGCTTTGTAACACTTTTTTTCTTCCTTATAGCACTGCAAGAATTTTTTTCGATTCCATTTGTGCTGCATGCTATTTTTTTCTTCCGACAAGCGCTTGCAGGAAATGTTTTTCAAAATCACCCCCCACCCCCTCAAAAGTTAAATGGTCGGCCCCTTATTTAAGAAATTGTAAACACATCGCGCCGCAAAGATTAAGAAACTTGCATTACAAACAAGCTCAGGTTTTTGGCATTCAGTCACAGTTTTTGCCTTATTATGGCATGAAATTCTTTATAAAAGTTCTTATAAATGTTATTGAAACCATGAAGCCATGTCATGTGTTGGTAAAACTAATACGTCCCAGTATAATATAGCGTGAAATTGTAATTAAAACTGTCAAAAATTATAAGCCACACGACTCGTGAAACTTGCGAAAACTATAAACACGTACGCGTCACTACACGAAAGCGTGAAAGGCATAAAACTTTACATCTTGAAAACTAGGCTTTTCAATCAACTCAGCTTATCTAAAAGAGCAGCAAAGTACTTTTCAGGTTCTTTTCCTCCGTAACGCCCCAGGCACGTCTTCTCCAGAAAGTCTATTAAAGAGACATTCCGCAAAAGCTCACATATTTTACGTGAAGATTCGCGCGAGACTCCCACGCTTTGCGCAAGGAATGCTGGTAGTTGTAGTATGTGACGTAATTATGAAAACGGTCTATTACAATAAAAGACAATTCATGACGTCACTGAAGACTTACACGCAAACCATCCCAGGACCTTGCGTATACCTTCCGCTCGCCCGGAAGAGAAAGAGAGCGGTCTATGGTCTAGACTGTGAAAGAGGAAAGAGAAACCGTAGACCTCTTTGTATGTTTTGTTTTCCCAATGTAGATCATGTGATGTTCTCAAGGGAACTTGTCCTTTGTCTTTTCATAAATTATGCATACATATCTGCACATGAAGAAAACAAAATTTAAAAGGAACAGTTCTCTAAGATAACATCACATGATCTACAAAGGAAGCTAACGAGGTCTATCACATGTAAATTCGCACGAAAGCGTGCCGCGAGAGAACCTCTGGCACCCAGGATAAGGTTTACGGTGAGAAAAAAGTAAACACCGACGAGTAAAAATGACTAGCCGTATTACATAACTTTTCACTAAATAAATTGTTTATTGTATGACAGACATCTTCTCCCTGGCAAGTGTTTTCCCTAGCGCGTACTGAGAAGGGTGTAATATCGTGTCTTATTTGCACTCGTCTTGGTGCGTATTCGCACTGTAAAGTGCTCTGTCCAATAATAAGGGACGGACCATTTAATTTTTGTAGGGGGGGGGGGGGGGGGGGGGGGGGGGGGCAATTACCAAAAAAAAATTCCTGCAGAAGAAATTTAAGAGAAAAAAAATCGTGCACAAGAAAGCACGTGAAAAAAAAATTCAAGCATTAAGGTAAAAAAAATTCTTGCAAATAGTGATGCTGAAAAAAAAAATTCATACTCAGAAGAAATTGCCCAACCCCCCCCTCCCCCCCCCCAGCAAAAATTAAATGGTCCGTCCCTAATGACCTGTATTCAATATTCAATTGACGGGAACTTTGTCATTACGCGTTTGTTTTCGACAGCATGGGCGGACAGTGCGACCCTAAAATGTTCTCAAATTCTTAAAGTTTCTGTTTGCGGTTTCAAATTTTTGGAAATTTTTGCACGAGTTAATTTTTGCTTTTGACTGTAGTGTGACCAGGCCCTTATTTACACGTATTGACTGGTCTATTGGCTTGGTGTCGATAGGTGTCAAGCCAAGATAATGAAATAAAACCATTGTCAGGTCATGTTTTTCTAAGTACTCTTCCTGGAAATAGTGTTTTTAGTTAGAGTAACCTATTCTTATTTAACTGTTCTATTTTTCAGTAAAACCAGATCGATTTAGGCAACTTTTTCGGACATTACGTTAAGACTGTTTAATTATTTTTGGATCTTGTTCACACTTCACACCAAAAGTGAAAGCAATATTTTAAATAATAAAGTATCTATTGTCAACATAAATGCTCAGTGTAATACGGCTTTACTTGTTGGCCCATACTGGTTAATGAAGCTCCGAAAAAAAGAGCGTCGCAGGTTAGATCCAACGGCGTTTTAAGAAACTTGATCCAACGGCGTTTTAAGAAACTTGATCCAACGGCGTTTTAAGAAACTTGATCCAACGGCGTTTTAAGAAACTTGATCTAACGGCGTTTTAAGAAACTTGATCCAACGGCGTTTTAAGAAACTTGATCCAACGGCGTTTTAAGAAACTTGATCCAACGGCGTTAGTTAAGAAACTTGATCCAACGGCGTTTTAAGAAACTAAATAACTTCATTCAACGGCGTTTTAAGAAACTTCATTCGAAGGCGTTATAAGAACCTTGATCCGAACGTACTGTAGTTTTAAGTTATCTTTTATCAGGGCATACAAAATTAATTCTTTTTTTACGAGACATCCATGTTAAGCGGGTGTCACAGAAAATTATGCTATCTCTCTGTTTCATATCTTGGACTGAAAGAGCATTTTAATCATTCGGGTTAGCACGTTATTTTTAAAACAACTGACAATACACATTGAATATTAACATGTTTTGTTGGTGTTTTGTTTTGTAGGACGGTTCTAATGATGATGCTGAAAGTCTTGACGAGACGGTGGTAGACAGTGAAGAGGTAATGCTTTTGAAGCCTGTTTAAACCGCAGATCGCAACCAACTGATTGCATTGGATTTCAATCGGAAAACGTGTTGTCAGGCACGGACAACATGGGCTATTTGTCTGTTCATATGTAAAAGTGCTTTTGAAAAGAAATGCAAACTTATGAAAACAAAAATATCTGCAGCATGATCTAAACGCATTTTGACAGGGCCGTTAAATTATCAGCTATTTTAGTTATTACTTTCGTTTTATTAATCGCTTACGTTGAAATTTTTGATAGTTTGAGTCTGACTTGGGTAAACATTATTGATGCCACGGTGATTACAGTGTTTATTGTGAACACACGGTGCACTAACAAGTAGGGAATTTTGGAAGAATTTTCTTCGTGATCGTTGGTAATGATGACAGTTCGTTTGAACAATAATAATAATTATAACCGTTTGAGAGTGGTAGATCACTGCATGCGTCGCATGTGCATCTCAGAAAGACATATGATACAGATGCAATTATTGACTTTGTTGTTATTTCCTTTAGGTGCGAAAAAGACGACTAAGGAGGTAAGAATGTTAAAACTGCAAATATGAGAAACAATTAATGAATTTAATATTAACCTTAAAATTATACAATATCTAAGCCAATAGTTGATACATTGTGCTTCATTTCACTATTCAGAGGGACCCAGAGGCTTCTAAACGCCCGCGTCATGATGGCGATGACAGTAAAGACGACGACGGTGAAACGGTAAGAATTTTATTTATCACTGAATCGAATTCTTGTAACTTGCCTGCCTCCCAGTAAATGTGTGAAAAAAAGGTGACTTACGGATTTGAAATCTCTGTTTTTGTAACATTTTTTTCAGGTGACTTTGAGGACGTCTTGATGCTGTGAAAAACATGTCGCTACACTCTTTTTTATATAAGAATATTGAGGCTGAACTTGGCGAAATTTTAAGAATAAGTGAAGAATATACCCAAGGCTGAGATTTTGTTAAGAACATTTTTTGCGTGTTGATGAAAAATACAATAAAATTACACAATATTTTAAATGAGCTTTATTATACCATTGAAA
Source organism: Dendrophyllia cribrosa (assembly GCA_024195265.1). Lineage (NCBI taxonomy): Eukaryota > Metazoa > Cnidaria > Anthozoa > Scleractinia > Dendrophylliidae > Dendrophyllia > Dendrophyllia cribrosa. The sequence goes on along the minus strand of JAJLRJ010000002.1, from coordinate 44,335,990 downwards.
AGTATGGTAAATTCTTTCCTTTTTCTAACAAAACTAGCTAACAAAAGGATGAAAACTAGTACTAGACATATGATCGACATATCGGCAATTCGGATAAAAGGTACAAAAGATATCCATGACAGTTGGTCGTTTTAATAATATTCTAAAGGAAGTTATTTAACTACACAAGAATATTTTCAGCCTAAATTCGGCAACTGAAAAAAAATAAGAATATCCAGCCTGGGCATGAAAATATACATTCTTATAAAAAAAAAGAGTGTATTTTGGTTTTGCTGATAACTTTTGCCTGAAATTAGTGCCCTGTCCTTTTTGGGTCATCATCTTTTCTTAGGAACAAAAGCTCTGTGGAAAGGATACATGTAAAACAAAGTAATTAAAGTGTTCATATTGTTCAAGTGTCGTAAATGGAAGCAAAGGTTCCAGAATTCTTGTTGGCGAATCGGCCAGGATAGTCTAACTGAAAATTTCATAATCATTGTGGTATTCAAGATATAAAGTTACAAGCGATCCCCGAATGGAGACAACCAGTTCATAGGCGTTGGAGTAGGAAAACTGCATTCTCAGATAACCTAACATTGTCGCTCTAAGAAAAACACACATTTGGGGCAGGCGGTATATTAGTTACAGGCTTGGCGCTTAACTTCACTTCATTCCTACCTTCTCCACCTCCCCCCCCCCCCCCCCCCCCCCCCCCCCCCCCAACCACCGTTTCCTCTTCAAATCATAACGAATTCGCGGTTCAGTATTTCAGTAGGCACTAAGTTCATTTCCCATAGTTTACGTGTTTGATTTTAGACCAATGTTTAGTGCTTTCATCAGGCGCGTTACCCATTCAGTTCTTATGAAGCACTTTCTCCAATTACAAACTTTGATTTTAAAGAGTCAAAAGGCCATTTAGGCGTTCTGAAAAAGTCTTTGAAACGGCGCGGCGTTTCTAATGATTTCAAAGAGTCTTACAAAAGGCATTTTAAGCAGTCTTACAAACAGCTTTTTTAAGCTGTCTTAAAACTGGCGTTTACAATGACTCTTACAAACGGCGTTTTAAGGACTTCTACAAACGGCGTTTTAAAGACTCGGATCATTATCTCTTACAAACGGCGTTTTAAGGACTCTTAGAAACGGCGTTTTAAGAACTCTTACACCCGGCGTTTTAAGGACTCTTACAACCGGCGTTTTAAGGACTTTTACAACCGGCGTTTTAAGGACTCTTAGAAACGGCGTTTTAAGGACTCTTAGAAACGGCGTTTTAAGGACTTTTACAACCGGCGTTTTAAGGACTTTTACAACCGGCGTTTTAAGGACTCTTACAAACGGCGTTTTAAGGACTTTTACAAACGGCGTTTTAAGGACTCTTACAAACGGCGTTTTAAGGACTCTTACAAACGGCGTTTTAAGGACTTTTACAAACGGCGTTTTAAGGACTCTTACAAACGGCGTTTTAAGGACTTTTACAAACGGCGTTTTAAGGACTCTTACAAACGGCGTTTTAAGGACTTTTACAACCGGCGTTTTAAGGACTTTTACAGCCGGCGTTTTAAGGACTCTTACAAACGGCGTTTTAAGATCTCTTAGAAACGGCGTTTTAAGGACTCTTACACTGAAACGGCGTTTTAAGGACACCCGGCGTTTTAAGGACTTTTACACCAGGCGTTTTAAGGACTCTTACAAACGGCGTTTTAAGATCTCTTAGAAACGGCGTTTTGGACTCTTAGAAACGGCGTTTTAAGGACTCTTACAAACGGCGTTTTTAAGGACACCCGGCGTTTTAAGGACTTTTACAACCGGCGTTTTAAGGACTTTTACAAACGGCGTTTTAAGGACTCTTCCAACCGACGTTTTAAGGACTTTTACAAACGGCGTTTTAAGGACTCTTACAACCGGCATTTTAAGATCCTTTACAACCGGCGTTTTAAGGACTCTTACAAACGGCGTTTTAAGGACTCTTTGAAACTTCACTTCAAGTCGCTTATGTAGTGAAGGCACGTTACATAGGGTCATTTCTATGGGATGTATTATATAGGGTGTTGTATCTTTAATTTTTGTACTGTTTTTATATAAGGGTCTGTGCCCAGCTACTGATAAAGATCCCAAGTTTGTGACTATACACAAATTAATTCTATTTTCTACCAAGTAATCCTGTTTGGCTAGAAGTTATCGCAAATAACTGTACACAAATTAATGTTCTTCATAATTTTATTGTAAATAGAAATTGATTACACAAACTTGATTGTCAGTTATAATTGTAAACATAAGCTATAAATTTTTATCTTTCAGCGCTAACTTAAATTTTTCATCTCTATTTTATACACACGACCCCGCAAGCTTTGTAGCTTTAAAATTTATCGTGTCTAAATTAAGGCTTACATTACATTACATTCTATTTTTCTACCAAGCAATCTTTTGGCTTAAGGTCATAGCAAATACATTTGTCAAAACTATCTGTGACAAACTCCAAACGCTTCGGAATTAGCTCTTCGCTTTTCTTTGAATAGTAAAATAGTAAATTCCACCCTAAGCAACAAGATATAACGTAAAGAGACAAATGGCAATTGTTTTTCGAGATAATTTTGCGAAAATCCATTAGAGAATATGAGTTTATAAACCTGACTTGATCCAGAAATAACCCGCTCACTGTTTTTCTACTGATAATTTGCAGCACTATATACTTTTTCTGTTTATAATGCGGGTCTTTCATGGTACTTATCAATCATCTCAAACGCTTTCTAAGTTTTATTTATAGACCACTTTCATAATGGCGGCCGATTTATTTATTCTTTTATATGTATGTTAATTAGCCTCACTGGCCTCGGTAACATGTGCAAAATTCAAAAGAATTTTTACTCTAAAATGAGGCCAGTGAGGCTAATTAACATACATATAAAAGAATAAATAAATCGGCCGCCATTATGAAAGTGGTCTATGGCTTTCAATATCCCACTGCATGGTAAGTGGTCTTAGTTTTGCAAACAACAAATGAATACTCAGCTAGAGAGCTATAAACGAGATCTTAGTTAAACACATTTAAGTCTGTACATGTAAATCCAGTCATACATATGTAGCTTACCTTTTTAGTATTTCCACTCCTCAGTTGTCCGCCGTGATTGAGGACAAAAACCTAAACGATGGAAGAAAGGAATGCTCGTTGGATTAAAGATTAGCATTTCAATAAATAATAAAAAAGGAAAATTTGCATACTTACACCGCAAATTTTGCTGGCTATGTTAAAAACTGAAAAATTAACAATTTCCTTGTTACCAACGTTTTGCTTGCTTAAACAAGGTTCTCGTCAAAGCAAGCTTGTGAACGGACTATACACAAATTAATTATATCTTTCTACCAAGCCTCTTAACTAAAAGTCATGGTACATAAGATAGACTCTTGGCTAGAAGGCTAGAAGGATAGATAATTTTTAGAATGTCCCCATATTAGTAAGGGAGATTTCTCCCTGGCTAGGCGGTCTTTTGACATTTAAATAAAGTTTATGATGATGAGACTCTTCAGTAGCTCTTGGCTCTTGGTTCTTGGCTAGAAAAAAAAATACAAGCACCAAAATCTGTGACAAAAACGAAACGTTTCGTTTCTGCAGCCTCAGTGGATTTATTATAACAAATGCCTCGTAGATTACGAACGGTTTAGTTGAAATAACAACATAGAAATTACATGGGTTTTATATAAAAGACCTCCAATGAAACAATGTCTTTTAATTCTTATTTACTATATTCTTCCTTTAAATGCAAATATAATTCGCCTCATATCAAAATATATAATGTCAAGTTTTATATTGAACCAAGGAATGAGTATTTTACCATGTACAATTTTTAAAGTACTCATAGTGTTTTTGAATTCTTATTTGAAATGATATAACATTACATTTGTGAAATGTGGCACCCGATGTATCTCTTACAAAGCCCACGTGATTTGAAAGAATAATATTCCTGTATAACACTAAAAAAAGTCAATAAACAGTCGGTGATTTTATATCGGCTGTGTCCAGGGCTCTTTATTTTTATCCAAACGAAAGCTTATTTTTTCATCTTGTTGTTTTTGTATCTTGTCTTGCAGAAAGTTTGTAAGTTTATACCAGCAGCCCTAGACAACCGTTCAATAATCAGTTGATCAAAGAATCTACACTGTGAAGCAGACAATATCGATCCTAATGTTTGAATTTAATGGTCCGTTAATTCGATTGTTACTAGATTGTTTTATTATACGAGGTTTTGTTGAGGATTCATTGCACCAGAAGCCGTAGTTACAACTAAATTTATCTCCAAGCTGACATAAATACATTTTTAATCATCTTTCAGTAAGATACGACGATTTTAACACCAGTAAACTAATAATCATTTTTCACTTGCTTACAAGGTAATTATTGGGTGTTACTACCTAATTATTCAGTCCACAGAATGAAGGTGAAGACCCTTGTCATTTTGTTTACGGCTGAGAAACACAGATTCGTCGCGATTCATACTTCAAACTAGGCGTTCCTGAGGCGTACCAAATTAGCCTAATATTTCGTTTTCACTCGTTTGAAAGCTACTCATAGGCCCCATCCATAGAAAATAATGTTGTGGTACCTCCACTGTTACTCTGCCTGTGAAAATGTTCTAAATTATCGAATACAAGAAGAACAAACAGAGAAGAACGTATTGTTTACAATGTGAAAAGCACGTTAATTCTAATTGTTAGGAGTTTTATCAGTTCGAATGATTGAAAATGGCATTTAAAAGCGGAAAACTGTTAAGAGCAAATCGTGCAAAAATCAAACATTACACGGCAAAGTTAAAAAATTAAAATTCGCTCTTCTTTCGCATACAGGTAGTCTTTAGTAAGTATACAATTGCTGTGTAGTTTTTTTTCTTAAAAAATTTATTTGTTTCTGGGAAAACGAAAACATTTGTTTTCAGCTCCGGGTTCGATTTGGCGACACCAAACAGGCTTAAAATAAGCCATGATTCACTCGACTCGCGTATCAAAACTACTGCGCTAGAAAAAGCTGTCATAGTTCCAATTTGTCTTACAACTTGTCATAGTCTAAACACCATGATTTCATAAAAATTAGATCAATCTAAGTATTCAAGGGAAGTCAAAAGCTTATGGCTCTCCCGTGCTCCGTAAAACTGTAGGCAAAAAACAACGATGATTTTGAGCATGTGCCTTTGTTCAGAATTTCGTAATGTTAAGAATGACAATACTAGAGTTGATGATCTTTCAAAATATGTAAAGTTTAGTTTGGGGAAATGAATTTGGGATTTTTAAGAATTTGTTGAAAATCGCGAACGAAAGACATAAAAACACGTCATCTTGTGTGTGCGTGACCAACAACAAAAACAAAAACGTTTTTCCTTGAGAAATCTTGGCAACTCTGACGCCAAAAAAAAAAATGGAAATATACAAACCTTTACTTGGATATAAGTGTTTCATTTTGCCGTCTGTTCAATTTCATTCGTGAAGTTTATCATGAACACTGAGTGAAGCCCGCAGCCACGATCAAAAACGTTTTACTTTTCGCTGAATTTTTCCTAGCTCACTTTGCACTTTCGTACTCATTATACTGTTGATACAATTTAATTTTTTCCTCAGATTTCTGGCGGAAACTGTAAAAGGGCTGACAATAAAGCGAACTAGTTCAAGCATGTGTTTCTATTTTTCCATCCTTGCATAACCGTGAACCGTTTTGAGACTATATGCAAATTACGTCTCAACTGAGCAAGCGTTCGTGACAGTCACGGTTGGTACACAGGGTGGATATTAAGGTATTCTCAGTGGCCAAAATTCCATATATATTTTTTGAAGTACGATGATTGTTGTTCGGAAGTCTTCAATTAATACAGCTCAGAACAGGAAAGAGATCTCGTGGGTTTTAAAATACAGTATTGACAGAAAACCAATATTTATTACATGGGTGGGGTTGGGTTGGGGTAGATCTTGTCGGCCTGGATTTCAAACGCAGGTACGAAGATTAAGACATTTTCATCCATTTACTTGCCATTGCTTTTATTTTTAAGATGGTCAGACACGAGGGGTCATGTAGCAGGGGCATGTCGTAGCGACATGTAGCAGCGAGAAAAATTTGTGTACATACTGAAAGACATGTAGCAGGGGCGTGCAGCGGGGACATGTAGCAGGGACAAAAAAAATCATAGCGCTTACACACACATGAAAATGTTGCGGGGACATGTCTCAGGGACATGTTGCAGCAACACGTCCCCTCGTGTTAACTGATACTTTCACAATTGTACGTGCAACACCAATTTTGGGGACATTTTGTCCCCGCGACGTGTCCCATGAAGTTCAACAAGTTGAACTCCGTGCGACTCCGGCTTGAATTTAAACGTTGGTCACAAGTTTCTCTCTTATCTGTTGAGCTGGGTTTCATTTTCCAAACTGGCGGTTTCTTCTTCGTCCTCATCTACCTGCATATTTTCTTCAGTGTTTCTCTTTGCAGCTGGGCGGCAGAAATAGCCGGCAATCTGTTGCGGAGTTAGAAATTCGACGCTTTCATATCGCCGCGCACCACTACAGGGGCGAAGCCAGGACTTTTTCAGAGGTACAAACAATCAATTTTCAAACACCCCTCTACCTCCCCTCCCCCCTCACCTTCAAGCTCCAAATCTTTCTTTTTTTCCGACTTTTTCAGGTACGCACGTGCGTACGTGCGTACAGTTAGCTACACCCTTGCCCTGCACTAGCATCCTTGCCTGTGCGCTTACACCTGCGGGATCTGCTTTTTGACCGTACCACTCTCCGATCTGGAATTTGGCGTTCAAGTACTCCTTCCGTTTCGCAGAAAACCGAGTACTTCGGATACGAGAACATTTCAGGGCCCATGCATCCCATTGGGAGAGATGGCCTGGGGCAGAAAACGTTTGGGAAAGTTCTGCTTTCTCTAGTTCGGGTACTGCCGTCGCATCGTGTTCTAGCCTTGAAGCATACCGCACTGTACATAGCGCGAGCATTAAGCGTTTAAAAAAAAAAAACATGTAACATATGGCAAAAGACCCAATTTTGGCCACTGAGAATACCTTAAAAGCCACCCATGTACCAACCGTGACTGTCACGAACGCTTGCTCAGCCTGATATGCAAATTTGAGACGTACTTTGCATATAGTCTCAAAACGGTTCACGGTTATGCAAGGATGGAAAACTAGGAACACATGCTTGAACTAGTTCGCTTTATTGTCAGCCCTTGTACAGTTTCCGCCAGAAATCTGAGGAAGAAATTGCATCAACAGTATAAAGAGTACGAAAGTGCAAAGTGAGCTAGGACAAATTTAGCGAAAAGTAAAGCGTTTTTGATCGTGGCTACGAGCTTCACTGTTCATGATATACTTCACGAATGAAATTGAACAGACGGCAAAATGAAACACTTTGGACATTCAAGAATGTCATATCCAAGTTGAGGTTTGTATATTTCCATTTTTTTTTGGCGTCAGAGTTGCCAAAATTTCTCAAGGAAAGACGTTTTTGTTTTTGTTGTTGGTCACGCACACACAAGATGGCGTGATTTTATGTCTTTCGTTCGCGATTTTCAAGAAATTCTTAAAAATCCCAAATTCATTTCCCCAAACTACACTTTACATATTTTGAAAGATCGTCAACTCTAGTATTGTCATTCTTAATATTACGAAATTTTGAACAAAGGCACATGCTCAAAATCATCGTTGTTTTTTGCCTACCGTTTTACGGAGCACGGGAGAGCCATAAGCTTTTGACTTCCCTTGAATATTTAGATTAATCTAATTTTTATGAAATCATGGTGTTTAGACTATGACAAGTTGTACAACAAATTGGAACTATGACAGTTTTTTTCTAGCGCAGTAGTTTTCATACTCGAGTCGAGTGAATCATGACTTATTTCAACCCTGTTTGCATGTGTTTGTGATCGCCAAATTGTGCCCTGAGTTGATAACGACTTTCTTCGTTTTTCTCGGAAACAAATAGATATTTCAAGGAAAAAACTACATGGCATTCATATACTTACTATAGACTATCTATATGCAAAAGAGGAGCGAATTTGATTTTTTTCAGCTTTGCCGAAGATTTGCGATTTTGTTTGATTCTTGCACGGATCTGCTCTTAAGGTATTCTTGGCTGTATAAAATTGTTTCTACTGCATTATGCTATTATTGTATTTTCATACCGACCGAAAACTAAGATATACTGTGCTGTATAGTTTTGGGCGTCTATAGAACTGCTGATATTCTCGAAAATCTATGCAATGAGACCAGGCTTAAATTTACATCAAGTAAAAGCTATTAATATTTGTTGTCATAGATTTTTCCCGCGTAAATATTTATATTCTCATTGATCATTCAGCGCTCTTATCATACCATGTTTTACAATAGGGTGATTTTGGTGTACCTATACGGTAAGCCAGTAAAGTTAGCAAAGGAGAATTGTTGACAAATGATTGTCAAAAATTCGAGTTGTCGAAGTACGCGTTATCGGGTATTTTACACTCGCCTTAACTCGCCATTGCAACCATTTCAAATCTCGAACTATACCGAAATTCGTAACCAATACGAAAATCGGAATTTCTTTACGAATGGCGGGCCATACCACTCACTGGGTATAATTTTTGGTCTGTTGATCAATACAATTTAGTTAGAGTTCTATCGAGGTTTCAAATTATCGGGTTTCTATACAGTATATATATTGTATTTTATACTGACGCATAAGCCGACCATTGTAACTTCCTGACTGATCTTTGATGCCACTGGTATTAAACAATGCAATTTGGTTAGAGTTTTATCGAGGGTTCAAGTTATCGGGTCTCTATATAGTCTATATATTGTATTTTGCATTCGCCTCAACTGACCATTGTAACTTCCTGTCTGATCTGTGATGCCGCTGTTTTTGTTCGCTTGTTGGCGCATGCTGTTAATCGCTAAAATCCAGATCACACTGACAATACTCAGGACAACATCCCAGGCGATCCGGCACAACAGAGACAAAACTGAAAACGAATCAAAACGAACACTATTATTTACGGAAATATTCATTAATTTTGAATGATCTGTATTAGTCTCTTTATGATTTCGTTTTACGGACTCATTTGTATATTTTACAAAATTCGTTATTTAATATAACATGATGAACTAAGATTTGGAGTGTAACTTTACTCGTGTACATTTTTTATACTAGAAGAGTGCGCCGTTCTCTTCACAATGCTCCAAACTGGATTTTACTTGACTAATTATAAGCGTCTAGGATATGTTTTGGGTTGAATCAGTGAACACTTAATGGGTTTGCCACGTGTAAATCGGCGACGGACAGTGTGTAATGTTTAAGTGACAGAATTTGAAATAGAAATCGCCGGACGCAATTTACTTTCGTTCTCTTGCAGTTCACGCTTGGTGAATAAATAAAATTGAAATTGGAAATGAATTTCTATTAAATGCTATATTCGCACACTTTCTACCGTTCGCCAAAGAAATGAAAGCGTTGTTACCTCCAAAGGTCCTCTAAGGTCTTCTTTCTGATAATACAAAGTACTGTTGAGAATATATCGTCATATCAAACTTAGATCTAATTAATACCGGTACCGCTTAATAGTAAATCGCGGTCAGTAATTTTTAATTTAAGATTCATGTTCTGTCCAGTTTGCTTTTATTAACTGTTACATTGCGTCATATTCAATTGTTCATTGCTGGCATTTTTGCAAACGTTTTATGACATTTCATTTGATTCTTCTTATATTTTCAAAAGAGATGTTAATTTTCGTTTTTCAATTGTATGTCATCTAAAACAACAAGTAAGATCTTTATTTTGAGATAAATATGACCTCGTTTAACAATGGAGTTTGTTTATTATCGCAATTCTCTCTTTCGGTCACTGCCATCTCACTTTTCAACCAAAAAAGGTTTGATTAGTTTTAGAAAAAAATGCAACACTCTTCGTTCAAGGAACGAGTTTCCATAATCAACGCTGTTAAAGCCTGGTTTCTATAGGATCGTCCCGATCGTTTGAAAAACTATCGAAACGATCGCCGGGGGCGACCGAGACGATCGCTGGTTTCCATATAAGATATATAATCGCTTCGGTCGTCTGAAAGATGGTGGGCGCGCGGCCTTCGCAAAATTCCTGTGTCCGGCAACAGACTTTTGGCGCGAAATTCGCAAACAAAATGGCGGGTTTTAATAGAAGAGCGATTTCCTCTTTTTGAGATATATGCGGTGCGAATGTTATAATTGTATTTCTTCTCTGCTTCGGCAGCGTCAATGTCGAATTGTTCTCCTATCTTTCGTCAAAAATTTAACCTTGTGTACTTGTTTTTACATTCTTTACAGAATTTGTTGTGAAGACATTCATACTTTTGAACCTCCTCCATCAATGGTGAAGAGTTCAGCTCACGCGATGTTGCCGCCATTTTGTAATACAGAAAAAAAAATCAATGAATTCTGGAATACATTTCGATCATCCCGATCGTCTGAAATTGTTTCCATTTGATCGCCTCAGATTTTTTTACGATCGCCCCGATCGTCCAGATAGAACACCTTTCTATCCAAAAGATCGCGATCGTCCGGGTCGTTTACGATCGTCCGGGCAGTGTTTCCATATGATTGTTCCGATCCTTTGAACATATTTTGAAAGGGCTGGGACGATCAGGACGAATGGGACGATCATATGAAAAACAGGTTTAAACGAATCTGTATGAACAGAATGATTAATGAAACGAGAAATAGAGAGAAATATCGTTTACATGTAAGCTCGAGAATCCACAGTCACGTTAACATTCTTCTTGGCGTTCCTCGCATTAAAATACATGTATCAGCTTAATATCACAAAATGTTTGACTAAAAAGCTGTGAAACAAAAATCTAGAACGAGATCGTAGCTTTGATTGAAGGACTCGCGCGTTTTTGAGATTTAGTTTTGTCCAACATAGAACAGGCAGGAAGCATCCCTTTTCTAGACAAAGGCACCGAAGGCAGCGACCAGTTAGCAACGAGCCAGTGCTCTTAATTTCTTTTTCTTTTTCAATTTCGTGGTATTTTGATTGCAAACGAAATGACACAAATGTTGCTAAATAGATGTGTTGAGGACAACAGACTCCAACGGCAGCGGGCGGCACACGGACCGACGCGCCCGCGAAACATTCCGCTAGCCATGACCATGAAAAATGACGGGCATAGGTTCTATGAGTATGGGGCTCCGCAGCGGGCCTTCGGCCCGCGAGAGCTCCGCTACGAAAAAATGAATAAAACAAAAGTAAATGACAAAACATTGCAATCCGATTCAAGGCCGAAGGCCCGCGGCGGAGCCACATACTCATAGAACCTATGCCCGTCATTTTTCATAGCCATGGCTAGCGGAATGTTTCGCAGGCGCGTCATGTGCCCGCCGCCGCCGCCGCCGCCGCCCGCCGCCGCCCGTTGGGCAGGGCTAGCTCGCGAGCGCGTATGACGCCACACAACATCCGGGATCTTAGCAATTTTGAAACCAAAGCGAGGCTTTTTTTTCGCGCGGTTACACGGCCGAATGTCACGTCACCTGGGAGAACACTCTGATGTTTTGCTGTGTTTACTAAGCGGAGAAAACCGTATACTAGTTAAGGGATACTCAGAAGCCGCTATAGTGGAAAAAGAAGAGCTTTCAGGGACAAAATCTTGCTTCGAGGACAGAAGCAATGCGGTGAGGGCTAGATGTTTGTCATTTCGGGTTTCAGAACTGAAGAAGCGGAGATTTAAAGAATTTCCAAGCAATGGAGGGACTTAAAGGCAAAACAAAATACATTTTTCGATGGGAATTTATGTCGATATCAATCTAATTGACTTTTGCTTCGTGTTCTCGCTCGTTTTGGAGGGCCTCGATGAGCTACAAATGGTACGCGTTTTGCTTTTAGACATAAACTTATGGAGATTTGAATAAAATGTTCCGAAAGAAGATTGTGTTGTCTACTTCATGTGTTTGTTCATTCATTTCATAGGTTGAAAAGCGATTTTATGTAAACAAAACAAGATTTGGATTTTATAGTTCTAACTTCACTCGCGTGGTTTTATGCAAAAATGTTTGTGTATTTTTTGCAATTTTGATTTCCAAATCAGTTTCTTGGACAATTTTTGATAAGCAACAGGTGTATTTTATTTGGAAATTAGTCGTACTAGTTATTCTAGACGGAGAAAAAGTTGTTTTTGTGAACTTTTGTACGGTCTAAATGTACTGTGCAGACGGTCGCGCACTTCTGTTTTTGAGTGCTTCCGACCTTTCAGCTTAGTTAATTTTATCATCGGCTTTCCGTTAAGAGAGCGACGCTGTTGGGCTCAGCCTATCTATCTATCTATCTATCTATCTATCTATCTATCTATCTATCTATCTATCTATCTATCTATCTATCTATCTATCTATCTATCTATCTATCTATCTATATATATATATATATATATATATTAATTATTACAGCTATTAAAACGTTTTTACGTTTTCGTTTCCAAAATGGCCTAGAATAGAACATTATTTCCTCCTCTTTTAAGAATTGGTTGTTGTTTTGTTTTTTCTGTTGGTGTTTTAGTATTATTTTGAAAATAAGCAAAGGTTTTTACAAACAACAAACAAGGTCAAAATACCTGTGATACCTTTAAAATACCTTAAAAGTATGACCTTAGGTCTAATAGAAAATATCAACTGCCGCAAATCAAGATCAAGAGATTTAAATGCTCTTTTATTCCGTAAACAAGTAACTGTATTTGCAACGGACCCCGTAACGAAATAGAAACACCGGATCCTGTAGTAAAGGATCTAATCAGCAAAAAATAATGAAACGATTTGATAAAAAAGCAAGGCTGATGAACGGTACAGAAACGACTATATTTCAATTTTTCCAATATTTCGAAAGGCACAGCCTTTCTTCTTCAGGGTCTTACTGTTTGGGCCGATTTGCGGCCCAATAAATTCTCAAAACAATAGTTATAATTCTATGGTTATTGTTTTCCGCATGGGTACCCTGTATAGAGTCACGTGACCAAGGCACACGGTTTTGCTCGGTTGAGAAACGCTTGTGTGAGCAAATTGAGCTCTGAAATCTCTGTTTATTCATTTGCACGGACCGTATTTGCACAGAATTGTAAGCAGTGATATTCATTTGTAAGTGTTTATGGTTACATTGAACTGGACTATTTCTTAAATGTTGACATTTTTCTCTGTTTTGGTTTAGTTTTCACCGTACCGTACCGTACACGTACGTACGCATGTGAGCATCAGCGAACATATCGAATCGAATGTGAATGTCAGGATTCTACAAGATTGTTACTTCGTTAAATAAAGTCTGTTGCGTTACCTGTAGCCTTGAAAGTCTGTGCTTATTTGGCCCCAACACTTACAGATAACGACTCGTAAGGTAAAAAACGTTACAATTTTAAATTTGAAAGGGGGCGGCGGATTAAATATGATACTAAAACAACATAAACTGAAAAACCTACTGCAGTCTCAGAACATTTTCTTTCTAACGACCATACCGCTTCTGATTTGCAACTTATTCCTCTTGAACTCGTTAAAAGTAATCGTGATGGTGTACGTAAAGCATGAGAAGAATATCTTGTTGAGAGAGGTCAGACCCTTGAACCTTTAGAAGAAGATGAAACATGACGTCTTTTCTAAGTTTCCATTACTTATATTTACTGTGGTGTCATTTTGCATGTTTTCTTATTTCTATTGTTTCGTTATTTACGGTTATTTACATTTACTTTCTCACTTCAATTTATGTTGTTATAGTATCATATTTAATCCCCCGCCCCCTTTCAAATTTAAAATTGTAACGTTTTTTGCCTTACGAGTCATTATCTGTAAGACCCTGAAGAAGAAAGGCTGTGCCTATCGAAATATTGGAAAAATTGAAATATAGTCGTTTCCGTACCGTTTATCAGCCTTGCTTTTTTATCAAATCGTTTCTTTTATTCCCTACTTTACTGCAGATGCCACATTTAAGCCTGCGTTTTTAATCTTGGAAGAAGGCCTCTTTACACTGGGCACTTAAGTAAGACTTAAGAGCGCCTAAGTCTTACTTAGCGAAAAGATTGTGTGTGAAGGCCTAAGTAAAAACTGAACGCACTTGACTTAACATCTCATTAAAGTCGGCAAATTGAAAGGATTCAAGTAAGACTTAAGGTTCTGCAAAACCATCCTTATCGAAACTCAAGTCGACTTATCGTGCCGTGGGGCGGATCACCATGCTAATCAAGCCAATAAACTCCATTCCTTCGCAAACATCATGGCATCGCTGTTTTCGACTGTTTGGTGACCTTTGGTAATTGGTAGCAGCAAGTTGTTTCGAAATTATCAAAATGTCAAACGATGGTCACGAAGGACGCGATTCACTTTTCTTCGAATTTGATCCTTATGCATACGACAACGAACGGGTAAGTTAAATGAAGTTAAAACTTACCCGTTGTCAAAAAATTATTTGTGTCTTTATCGTCGAGAGTTTAAGAGATGTTTCTTTAAAATCGTCGAGTGTTTTCGCGCGAGACGTCGTCATCAAAATTTAAATTCTATAATTTACAGCTTGTATTTCTTTTAACATGTTCCAAATTATTGGTTATGTTATTTATTCGTCCAAAGTTTAACGTCTACGGGCTGTCTCCTTTGAAGATACGGCGTTGTAAACTGAGCAGCGTCTTCGCTCGGCTGGCGACAGGAAACAAGCAACAAATCGAACCAGTTCTGAGGTCTTGGCCAGGCACGAAGTTCGTCTACGCAAGCAAAAACATGTCAACAACAGCAGCATATTTAGTTCTACAGCGAATGCTGAATGTAATATTATTGCTCTCTTAAAATTCCCAAAGAAAAATGGCCTTGTTGCCGGTTCATTTCCAAAAAAAAGAAAAACGAAACGACCTCTAAAAGATTTCTTCTATCCATTGTTAGACAGACGACTCAAATTAGAGAACCAGCGAAATCAAAACTTTCTTGCGACGGCAGTAACGCACGTTTAATTGATGTATATATTTGCGGACAAAATGTGAACCAACGTAACACGTTATAAACTGTCTATCTTTATTAGCTCAAGTCAACTTAAGTATTTGCATTTATCCGTGTATGAAGAGCTAAGTAAGAGCTGAGTAAGAAAATCGTACTTTACTTGAACGTTCGTTAAGTTTACTTGAGATCTAGTGTAAAGACTACCAATAATTAGTATATTTTCGCCTAGCATTTATGATTACAACAGTTTTATAAATATTTTATATTTAGATCCATTTTTATCTCAAGTCATTGTTAATATTTTTATCGATAGTAATTCAATCTACGGATTGCAAGTATTAATTTTAATAAACGATTTAATATAAATTTCATTTATAACAGTGGAGGCTCCATTTAAAGTATTGCCCAGTAATACTGTCGTATCTATATATCTAAAGGATGTCGAAATAATCGGTGGCATTTTATTTTAGAATCTTTCTTCATTTCATACACAGTTGACAAAAAGCTTTACCATGTAGAGGCTTTGAAGCAAAACAGCCGTTTGATAATGTTTCTGGACTTTATTGCTTAACTGGTACTATAAATAAGTTTCAAACCTGTCGGGTATAAACACTGATACAGCAAGGCAGGTTTTGTATTTATTTCTAGTTATATTCCACAGGTTTATTCTACAAGTCCTGTTAGAAAGTCCAGTTGATCAAGTCTGACGTGTTTATTGCTGAGCTTTTGGCACTTCTTCAATGAAGATCCGGGACATTGTTGCCCAGCCTGTTTCCGCGTCAGTAAGCTTGTGGCCAGTGTTGCAGTTTCCAACCCAGAATCCCACTCGCACCTTTCCCTTGTGAATGTTATTACAGTGACCTTCAATGTGACGGTGACGGTGAAGATTGTGGTTTCTGCCTGTTTGCATGTAGAATGCACCGTCAATAGGCCCAGGAGATCTGCATTCGGCACCATTGAAGGTGAAATACCAGCGGCTACAGCAGCGGTCACAAAAACCAATCCTGAGGTTACCAGCAAAGTAGACATGGAGGGCAGTGTCTGTGTAGTTCTTTATGAAGAGACAGTTCTGTCAAATAAAGATAACTGTCGTGAATTGATATAAACTAGATATTAACATAGTTCCATCTGATGCGATTTTACTCAATTTGCAATGTTCTTTGTCGTCTAGTGTGTTTTAATAACACCTTTTTCCCTTAATTATCAGGAAATCGGATTAGCGTCAAAAGGGTTTTTGCATCGAGACGACGATTCAAGTGCGTGAATAAAATTTTCCCTGCAAGGTTTTGAAATATGGAACGAAGTTGTGCAAAACCAATTTATTCCCAACTTTTTATAAATGCCAAAGTGTCATAAATGAGCTTTATGTTAAATATATAAAGGAAGGTATTTTTTCCTCAGTGCGCGAGCAGGCGGAACTCTGCGAATCCTGCAATATGGTTGGTTCCAGGAGTGGGCAGAAATTTACGACCTTGCCCACTCACTCTACCATTCCGCCCGGGTTGCGTCGTGGCATGATAATCTCGATTGTGATTCTGTTGTTTTGCGCTTATGAGACTTGGTATTCTTCATACCAAAATATTGATCCCTCAGACGAGACAATTGCTCCGGGTGTGCACGCTATTGTTTTGCTTTTGAATTTCAATTGTTTTGGCTTTTGTTGCTGCGGAACGAGCGCAGCGAGTGAGCAGCAACATAATCAGGATTTAAAAGAAATATATGAGAAAAAAAATATAAGCTACGAAAAATCTCGAATTGATCGCTTTATACCAGAATTCACTGCGCCATGAAAACATTTTGGGCCAGAATGCACTGCGCCACGAACAGTAGCCTCGTTTCCATAAGCTTTATAAGACTTGCTTTCCATGGTGATTCAAGCTGTTGGATGCGAGATTTGTAATCAGTTTTGGTCCAACATGTCCCAGTCGAAATCGGAACTCAATTGTCAAAGGCTACCGCGAGTTGAGCGAGGACTGTGAGGCATGGTGATAGGACCGTTGGATAGCAAAGATTTTCGAAGATTGTACGGAATAAAAGACAAATTTATTTTGAAATCACTCCGACAGCGGTCGATGAGACTGAACTGATCTGAGCGCGTGGGGACGCGAAACTTGAGCTGAGCGCGTGGAGACGCGAACACGATACGGCAAGCTATTGTAGTAACGCAACATACTCATTACAAACATTGCAAGAACTTAATGCGTGAATTACAAAACAAAATTAGTCTTATCAGCTGGAGTTTTCGTCCGATTCATCCCAGTTACATTTGCTTTGCTTCCCCTCAATAAACGAAAGAGAAAATTCTGTAATACCAGCGAGACGATAAAACAGCATTATTACAACAAATTTACCGCAGCAATTACTATCTTTTGGATACACTAGTTTTAGTTTTAAGAACGCTATGAATAACTAATGAATGGGGTTATACGGAAATCTTTCCGATATCGATACTATCTTACTTGTTTATGTAATCTTGAAGCGCGGGGTTTCCTCGATATAGCCGTGATTTCCGCTTTCCTTCTGATTTCCCTCGTTCTCACCGCTAGGCCATGCACTGACAGACGAGCAAGCGAACGTAAACACGATGCTCACCAAAGGAAGCCAAAATGCACTCAGTCGAAGCAACGTGCGGCTGAAAAATGCAAAATGACGGAGGAGTTTTGGCTCTAACCAAAGAAAATTTCCCACCAAAATGTTTACTACATTCCAGTTTTTCCAAAACCGAGTGTGGATGTTGACATTGCGCCTGTTAAAATGAGTTAGAACAGGATAGAACGCCTAAAGCAATGACCGCGCGGTCGAACTTCCTACAAGCCTTTGTACGAAATTGCTCCCTTCAAGGTCAAAATGACGGTACTTTTTTTTTTTAAAGTTAATATACCTAACAGCGTCGCACTTTGAACAAGTTTAACTAAGGTGAAACTTAGCCTGCGAATAGACAAATTCGGCTAACGCATTGTTGTACCCAATTCAAACCTTCTGGGGATAAGATTCTTTGTTCACAATATTTCCATATAATTTCCATGTCAATGCTTCATTGATATGGAAATATGACGAACAAAGAGTTCTAATCCCAAAAGGTTTGAATTGGGTACAACAATGCGTTAGCCGAATTTGTCTACACAGCCGCCTCTCATCGCTCCCGGCCGCAAGAGGCGTTCGCGCGAGAGAGCGTCTGCGATTTACTTTGAGAAATTCCATACTGATGACGAAACTCTGTCCCGCATCAAGACAGAAGCGCTGATTGGCCAACTTGATAATTTTACATAATTATGCTTTAAATTATGCAGTGTTAACGTTGTAACTCAATCGCCAGTTGCGAGGATTAATCTTGTCTGTCGTTAGAAACTGTACGACTCTGCGTTCAATCTATTTGTCCTATGTTTAATGTTTTGACGTTACAAGCAAGTCAGTTTCAGGCTTTTATAGTTTTATCTGCGGTGAAGAGGTTTTTCTACTTTTGTCAATTTACCGACCGGATATGGCAAGTCACTGATATTTCAAACGGCGCCACACGTGCACGTCTGGATGAATGAACATTTATCGGCGATACATGGGAAGAAGAATCCCGTAATTATTATCATCAGTCTGCTTTTAGCGGAAAGACTACCTTTAGAATCATGGCACCGCAATGGCCGGGGTCGAAAATGGCAGTTTCTTTCGCCAATATTTTCACGGCAAAGATGGAAACAGAAATAATAAACCACTGCGCGTAAGGAAATGTTATCCTTTGTAACACAATACAACCCTGTGTGCCTACATCCTCATGGACAAATGAATCACAATCTTTGCTCAGACGGATCTATAAAGAATCTCCCCTTGTGTCATACAAAAGGGGTAGATCTTTCAAAGACATACTGATCAGGGCTAAACTGTAAAAATCAAACTACACTCAAAACCCAGTGAACAAAGGTCACAACAAACACGCCAGGCGCTAGTTGGATTGTGATGGGCCTGTCAACACCTTCCATTTCATTTGGTTTCACCGCATGCACATTATTATAATTATACGAGATTAGCGACGGGTGATTTACGTCATCAGTATGGAATTTCTCAAAGTAAATCGCAGACGCTAGCTCTCTCGCGCGAACGCCCCTAGCGGCCGGGAGCGATGAGAGGCGGCTGTATTCGCAGGCTACAGGTGAAACTTAACTAAGGTGAAAGGTTGGAAGCACAAGAATTAAGATTGACGACCGGGCTATTTTCAATTTTAGCAATTCTCAAAAACAGCTTATTACCCGACCGTCTGCAAAGTACATTTAGACCGTACAAAAGTTCACAAAAACAACTTTTCTATGTCCAGAATAACTAGTACGACTACTTTCCGAATAAAATACAGTTTTTGTTTGTCAAATATTGCCCGAGAAACTGATTTGGAAATCAAAATTGCAAAAATACACAAACATAAGCTTATTTGCATAAGGCAACGCGAATGAAGACAGAAAATCTAAGTCTTGTTTTGTTTACATAAAATCGCTTTTTAATCTATGTAATGAATGAACAAAGACGTAAAAACGGACAACACAATCTTCTTTCTAAAAATTTTGTGAAGTCATACGCGCCCGCGAGCTAGCCCAACGCGTACGGCGAGTACGTCAGAGTACCGCACACGGCGGGCACACAACGCGCCCGCGAAACATTCCGCTAGCCATGATGGCATGGGTTCTTTGAGTATGGGGCTGCGCAGCCGGGCCGAAGAGTGCTCCGCTATGAAGTTCCTCGAAGCAAGATTTTATCCCTGAAAGCTCTTCTTTTTCCACTAAAGCGGCTTCTGAGTATCCCTTAACTAGTATCTCTGTCTTGAATAGCAAACTGCGAAAAACTGCAGGGAAATAACGACTTTAATTCTCCGCTATTAAAACACAACAATCCAACTAAAGTGTTTACCGAGCTGACGACTGTGTAGCCGCGCGAAAAACAAAGCCTCAAAGATCTCGGATGTCGATGACGTCGTACGCGCATGTTTTGCGAAGTCATACGCGCCCGCAAGCTAGCCCAAAGCGTACGGCGCGTACCGCACACAACGCGCCCGCGAAACATTCCGCTAGCCATGACCATGAAAAATGACGGGCAAGGGTTCTTTGGTTCTCTGGTTCCATGAGTATGGGGCTGCGCAGCCGGGCCTTCGGTCCGGCGATTGCTCCGCTATTAAAATATTTTAACGTTTCAAGATAGAATAATAATCACAGTACTAGAATCCGAGTGTGGATTTCAGAAAAGTGACTCGGAAATGAGCGAAATTTTGATTTTCCTTTCAAATTTTCCTTTTTGCTATGATTTTAGGGTCAAATTGGGAGCCTGGTGACGAGTGAAAATACTATATAGGCAAATGTCACCCAATTTTTTGCCATGTAAATATGAACCCATACGAAATCAACCAAAGCGAAAGAGGCCAGATAAAATATTTAACGACACAAACAAACAAAACAAATAAGAAAACCAACAAAGTTTTACTGTGAATGAGAAACACGCCTAAGATCGTAATGCTTGGGTAATGCACTGTAAAAAGTGAAATCTAACGCTTTTTTACAATGGTTTTGACTTCATTTCGTTTAAGTGTCCACATTTTGTTGTTTTTATTCCTCGAGACTGTGAATTTTTAGTACAAAGTCTTCTAGAATTTTTTAATTCTAGTTTTGCAGTTTGCTGCCAGTTTACACGCCATTTCGCGATCGAGTATTTAATTCGCATTTTGAACTTGTGAATACGCGAAGCGTAATGAATGGGTTATCACTGACGGGACAGAGATGCAAGTTTTCACTTACTCACTCTCTCCCTTTTTCCATCAGTCGGCTGTAAACTTTTTGTCACGTTATGTTTTAAATTAGTTTTGTTACGAATGCGTTGCGTGACAAGAACAACGTGAATCCAGCGATAACAATAACTAAGTTTTTTGTAAAGGAATATAAACTACAATAAGCTTAAAGATGTTTCGCATTTGGAGTCCTTTGATGAGTAAACCAAATTTATGTCTTTCATGTCTTAGCGTGACACAAATACGCATTGTTTGTAATAGGAGAGAAATGGACACGTTTATGCGCCAAAGGTCAACTTTCATATGTCGTCAGTGGATCTGTTCGTCAAGTGAAAATAAACAGTAAACAGTAACGCCACCAAAACAACGTCACGCCGCCAACACCCATCTCACACTTCACTAATATTAATCTTCAAATTACATATTTATAAGGTTCCGACGAATTGCTGGTTTCCTTGTGGTAGCCTTCTTTATAAAAGCAATTAAAAATAGAAACGTGGTTTACACAGATGCGCATTAAGACCATTAAGTGCAAGGCATAATTCTTGGGTACATGCGGGTGCTTATCGTCTTGTTACTTTACAAAAATTGCTGATTTTTTTATATTACATTAACAAAAGTTATGACAAAACATATGACAAAAGTTTCTTACGCATGGGCATGACATACGTTTTAAGTAATTTGGTCTTATTGGTGTATAAGTCAATCCTGTAATTCTCCTATTGAAGTGAACGCTGCTTTTATACACAGCATACAACTTGAGTCCGAATTTGTCGAGATTCTGTAAAAATAAGAGCTATTTTTAATTTAGAGCTCTTCCGAGGCTTAAGCAAAACATCGATCTCTCGCGCTCGTAACCATATTGTCAATTTATTCCACATTTTATTACCGATTCTTTACAATGCCTGTGTATTAGCAGGCCTCGCTGCCTGTAGTAAGTAATTTCAAGACTTTTTTAACGAATGAACAATAGAAATACACGGAAAAACGACGTCGGTTTATACTCATCAGACTAAAAGAAATTTAGACTTCGGGACTGGACTTTTGTGGATTATGGACAGTGGAATGCGTGACATGTTAATGTCGATTTTTACTGATCTCATTGCTTTTAAAAGCAGTCTTTTCATTCAAATGTAACAGAAATAATTCACGGTTTGGGAAGTGTTAGACGAGTGTGGATTTGATAGGGAATCAATAAATTAAATATTCAAAGCGAGTAGAGAAAAATACGTAGCCTCAATCAACGTGTCTTTGCGTCTCAAGCGCATGAGTGTAGGCTACTTGGAGCCTCTTGTATGTTTCAGTTATTACCTGAAACTAATATCAGTGGACTGAACTATAAACCACTGAATTGTGAACTAGAGTGTGAAACGCTGAATGTGACTCGTGGACTGTGGACTGTGGAAATTGAACTATGCTCTACAAGATGTCGACTACACACTGCAGCCTCTAAAATGTAGAAAGTGGACTGTAAACTTAAGACTGGAGGCTATGTAAAGAGAACTGCGAAGTACGGACTACCTTATGAGGTTGTCTCCGTAAGAAACGACCGATGATTTTGGTTCGAAAAACAAATTTCTTGATCAGATATGGGGTTATTTAAAAGCCTTTGCCTTAGCAGTCATAAAAATACAATTCGTTTGTTCCAAAATAAAATTAATTTTTTTACGATTTATTAAATTTTCACGCGGTCGGTACTAGTTTTATGCCGCTAAGACCCGATTAAATAAAAAACATTGGCGTCTCTGTTAAAAAAAATAGCAATTCGTTTTTTCAGTCTACGGATACATCACTTTAGTTTGCTTAGCTGCATCTCAGATATAGACTAAATTCTTATTTCAACCGTAAACAACGGGGTTTTTTGACACACCAACATGGCGGCCAAAACTTCAAAGTCACAATTACGCAAAATCACAAAAGATTGGATTCACTATAAGTTACATGATATCGGTTTATAAGCATCTATAATGCGAAAATAACTTTTCACGACTTATCTGAAATGGTGTGACGAATTGCGTGACACTGGTATCTACATACCATGTTAGAAACAGCTTTGTAGGATGTAAAGTTTAGATTTTTGAATTTTTGTGACGTCATGTGCAAGCCAAGAATAGCTTCAACAAGTTCTTTGTTGGAACTGTTAACCTGCTTGTTAAATCATTCGGCCGGTGTGCTGTTCCTGTGGTCTCTGGTTTCTCTCGTTCCAAGGGTAAACCCACAGATTCTTTTAAGTTTCAACCAATATCCTTGCAGTTCATACGCAATCAACGTAGGAGACTGGTAAAGTTGCTGGTCTAGATCAGCTGCCCCCCTCATAGCGAAACCGCTGACCACACTGATCAACATCTCTTTATCTCAAGGGCGTATACCACGCGAAAGGAAATCTGCTCGCGTCATTCCATTGTTTAAGGGTGGTAAATCTGAAGATATGGACAATTACCGCCCAATCTCTATCCTCCCAACAGCTTCTAGTATAAGATCTTGGAGAGAGAAGTACACAGCTAACTTTGTAGCTTTCTAAGTAGTAGGCGGGGGTTACTCCACAGAATCGGCCGTAATTTCCTTCACCGACACCATCCGTCGCACCATGGACCAAGGCCTACTGACAGCATCAGTGTTCATCGATTTACGGAAAGCATTTGATAAAGTGGGTCATGGACTACTACTGGACAAGCTACGCGTCTACGGAATAGAGTGCAAGGAGCTGGGCTGGTTTATTACCGGTAACTACCTAAGGAACCGGGGTCAAGTTGTAGGTTTTCAAGGTACGCTTTCAGAGCCGCGCGAGATAGCCTCTGTGTGCCACAAGGAACAATCTTAGGACCTCTTTTGTTCGTGCTGTTTATCAACGATCTTCCTGATGCCGTTAGACAATGCCAAATCCCAATGTAAGCTTATGATGCCATCCTTTTTTTGCGGCAAAAGATCAAACAACAATCGAGAACACCTTGAATGAGGATTTGCTCCGAATTTATGACTGGACTCTGAGAAACTTTCTTTTTATAAACAAGCGTAAAACTGAAGTTGTGATCTTTGGAACTCTTGCTAGGCTCTCCCAACTTGACAGTTTTAAAGTTTTCATTAGTAGTTATGATTTCAATAGAGTATCTGAATTTAAGTATTCAGGAGTAGTTCTAGATGATAGTCTTACATGGAAGGCTCAAACCAATTATCGTGGAAGGATCATATCAATCATCTCATATCAAAGGGCGGTAAAAGAGTTGGAATGTTGGGCCGGTTAAGAACGAACCTCACCACATATGCTGTTAACTCACTGTACAAGTCACTAATAGTACTAGTGTTCAATTTCTGCGACAGTGTATGGGCCTGCTATAATAAGGGGGATAACCGCCTGGAACGAATTACAGAGGCGTGCTGCCAGAATTGTTGCTAAAACAGAATCTAGCGACGCTGTGTTACAAGTTCTTAAATGGGACACTCTGGAATTTCGCCGAAACAAAGACATCAACAAGCTAGTCAAAAAATGTATCAATAGGAAAGTTCCACAATTTTTACAAAATTATTTTAGATCTAATAGGGAAGTGGTACCAAGGCAAACTCGTCAGAGTCATTTCTTATACGTACCATCGGTTAAAACTGAATCGGCCAAGAAGTCTCTTTATTATAATAGAAGCGTCGTTTTTAATAATTTATTAAAATACGTATTTTTTATCATATAGTTTCTTATTGTCTAAGTTCAATGACCCTAAATCCTAAATAAGAGTAATATTTCTGTGCATTCCACGTTTCCAAGAAATACAACCGTTTGAATTTTACGAAAATGCGATAACATGCCAATAAATAGACCAATATCACGCTAGCATGGCACAAAAATATATTTGGTTTATTAGGGAAAAGAGCCCAGCATCAAATTCAGCATATCGATATTAGTAAAACTACAAAGTTTTGTAAGATTGCTAGAAAACTGACGAAGATATGAAATTTTGAAACTGAGCATTTTTACAAAGAACAGAAAGAAATGTATGGTGGACGGGCATAAATTGCCCGAACAAAAACAATGAACTGCAAGGCTGACCTGACCACGTAAAAAAGAAAAAAAAGTAAAATTTGCGAGAAATCTTCACGATAGAAACCGATAAAGTAGGATCGTAACCGTGGACAATTGTTTAAATTGCCCGTCCAGCCTCGTTTTCGTGTTTTTCCCATACATTTCTTTGTAAAAATTAGGCCAGAGTACTAAGTTTCAAAAGCTCATATCTCCGTCAGTATACGAGCAATCTTTACGAAACCTTACAGTTTTACTAATATTGATGTGCTGATTTTGATACTGGACTCTTTTCCCCATTAAATGAAATATATTTTCATGCCATGCTAGCGTGATATTGGTGTATTAACACTTGCCTCTAGCAGAATGCTCGGACGTGTTCACTTTTTATATTATCTTTCTTTGCTTCAAGTTGAGACTATTGGCGGCTTAAGTCATCCGTAAATCTTGCAAAGCAGTACTATGTTTATCCAGTGTTAAGTTTCTATCGAAGTTTTACCTTGCTGTACAAACGTACCTAAACGACCATTTTTCGTTGTGGCGAGCGTGACGGGCGCGTGACAAACTGTGGTTGGATTTGATTGGCCAGCAAAGGGCACACAAGGTCAGCCGTGTGGCACTACATTTTTGCTAGTCCTAATTTTTGCGGGTTTTTTTCAAGGTCCGCAAAAATAAGTTCCCGCAAAGAAAAAAAATTCCTGCAAACGTTTTCTCCGCAAACATTTACTCCACTGTCGATAGAACACCTTTTCACGTAATGTAAAATCGTGTTAGCGTCTACTTAGAAGTCTCTTTTGCTCGGAAACAAAACGATAAAATTAGAAACCAAAGACGTTAAGGGATAAAACGATAAATTTATGGTCGATACACAATGCTAAAAGCTTTATAGGAAAGGATCGTCTGCCGGGCATATAGCCACTTCGTTGCGCAAAACGAAAGATTCTTCACCAAATGGGCAGCGGTTATGAGTACAAACCGAGGATAGTACTTAGGTATTTATTTCGTGAATAGAAAAAAAATTCTGTAAAGGAATATTATTATAATAATGCTTTTAATAATTATGCTTTTAATTAATTATGCTTTTAGTAATTATGCCGGTGATCAACAGAAGACCTGGAAAACGATCCGTGAATTGACATCCCGTAAGTCAATTAAAACAGTGATAAATGAAATACAATACCAGGGGCAAAAATCAAGCAGTCAAGTAGAAGTTTCTGAATTATTGAATACTTTTTTCACTGAGATTGCACCAAGCCTTAGTCGAAATTTTACGAATGTTGATACCACCTATGAAGAGTTTCTTTGTGCAACTGCCAAGGAATTCATCTTTGAGGAAACAACTTTGCACATTTTTGTCTCTCCTTTCAAAACTTTGTACATGTAAGTAGTAGTAGAAGGCTGTTTTACTCCTTGTTACGGAATAGGTGGAATAGGTACTGTGGAATAGGTGGAATAGGTACTGTGGAATAGGTGGATTAGGTGCCTAGTCAATGACGTCACAATATGCCTTCCCGCATACTAATTTGGATTAGGTGCCATGTATTAGGTGGATTAGGTGCCTTGTCAATGACGTCACAATATGCCTTCCTGCATACTAATTTGGAATAGGTAAGTAATTATTTACCTATGCCTATACCAACACAATAGAAACAATAGACCGGCCCAAACTTGCCCGCTTTATACCAAATCACTTCAAAACAAAACACAACTGACACAGATATCATTTACAGACATAGATCAAAACAAAATGCCTTGAGCAGGACTCGAACCTGGGTTACTACGGCCACAACGCAGTGTCTTAACAACTAGTCCATCAAAGCTGTGGACATTATAACCGAATAAAACTAATTATAGGTTTCCGAAACATTCAAGTTTAGAAGCAATAAAATTACGCAGTATAAAAAAACCGCTTCTTATTCTTATTTTTGCAACATTCTTATTGCCGCTTCATCGCTAGACTGTATATCGGTTTTCAGTTTCCCAGCCATCACCCCCTTTAAATTTTTATTTCTTTACCGGTAGCTTCAATGTTCAAACTTTTAATTATGCGAACACTCAACTCTAAATTTGCATGGAAAATTAGCACCTCGGAAAAATAAACAAAGCAACCAATTACATGCGTTACTAAAACAATAAACCCGCACTCTGTTTAAGTTCAAATAAATTTTAATAATAACAAAATGCATTAAGGTTTCATCAAATCGTTATGTCAACAAAAGCTGTTTTATTTAGAACAACTCTAATCCATATACTACACAAATGATAAGGAAATCAAGAACAAAATGTTAGAATGAAATAACTTTACGGACGTAGCGCGAATTCACCATAAGGCCGTATTGCAGACCTAAAGCTTTGTTGGCTTTTCAGTTCGGAAGCAAAGGTTTGCTCTGAAAAAGATTTTACGTTTGGTTCATCTCTGTGTAAGTAAATCCACTTTGTTTTATCGTTTTGAATAATGTCTTAATTTAACTGATCAATTTTTTCCGCCATGTTTTCGCAAATCCTTGATCATATATTAAAAGAAAATAGATATCCGTGTTTACTGTTGTGATGAAATGATAGGGGTACAGGAAGGGTACAGGAGTTTTCACTACCACCACCACCACAATTCTATTATTTTCACCACCACCACCACAATTCTCCATCACCACCACCACCACCACCACCACCACAATTCTCCGCCACCACCACAACGACCACCACCACCACAATTCTCCGCCACCACCACTACCACCACCACCACCACCACCATTCTTTTATTTTCACCACCACCACCACAATTCTCCGCCACCACCACCACCACCATTCCCCGCCACCACCACCACCATTCCCCGCCACCACCACCACCACCACCACCACCACACTTCTCCGCCACCACCACCACATCGACCCCACATCGACCTCACATCGACCGCACATCGACCCATCGACCCCACATCGACCCCACATCGACCCCCCACATCGACCCCACATCGACCCCACATCGACCCCACATCGACCTGACATCGACCCTACATCGACCCCACATCGACCCTATTTGGTAGTGGAGGCGAAGAATTGTGGTGGTGGTGGTGGTGGTGGTGGCGGAGAATGGTGGTGGTGGTGGTGGTGGTGGTGGTGATGGCGGAAAATTGTGGTGGTGGTGGTGGTGGCGGAGAATTGTGGTGGTGGTGGTGGTGGCGGAGAATTGTGGTGGTGGTGGTGAAAATAATAGAATTGTGGTGGTGGTGCTGAAAATAATAGAATTGTGGTGGTGGTGGTAGTGAAAACTCCTGTACCCTTCCTGTACCCTTTCTGTACCCTTCCTGTACCCCTATCATTTCATCACAACAGTAAACACGGATATCTATTTTCTTTTTATATATGATCAAGGATTTGCGAAAACATGGCGGAAATAATTGATCAGTTAAATTAAGACATTATTCAAAACGATAAAACAAAGTGGATTTACTTACACAGAGATGAACCAAACGTAAAATCTTTTTCAGAGCAAACCTTCGCTTCCGAACTGAAAAGCCAACAAAGCTTTAGGTCTGCAATACGGCCTTATGGTGAATTCGCGCTACGTCCGTAAAGTTATTTCATTCTAACATTTTGTTCTTGATTTCCTTATCATTTGTGTAGTATATGGATTTGAGTTGTTCTAAATAAAACAGCGTTTGTTGACATAATGATTTGATGAAACCTTAATGCATTTTGTTATTATTAAATTTATTTGAACTTAAACAGAGTGCGGGTTTATTGTTTTAGTAACGCATGTAATTGGTTGCTTTGTTTATTTTTCCGAGGTGCTAATTTTCCATGCAAATTTAGAGTTGAATGTTCGCATAATTAAAAGTTTGAACATTGAAGCTACCGGTAAAGAAATTAAAACTTTAAGTGGGTGATGGCTGGGAAACTGAAAACCGATATACAGTCTAGCGATGAAGCGGCAATAAGAATGTTGCGAAAATAAGAATAAGAAGCGGTTTTTTTATACTGCGTAATTTTATTGCTTCTAAACTTGAATGTTTCGGAAACCTATAATTAGTTTTATTCGGTTATAATGTCCACAGCTTTGATGGACTAGTTGTTAAGACACTGCGTTGTGGCCGTAGTAACCCAGGTTCGAGTCCTGCTCAAGGCATTTTGTTTTGATCTTTGTCTGTAAATGATATCTGTGTCAGTTGTGTTTTGTTTTGAAGTGATTTGGTATAAAGCGGGCAAGTTTGGGCCGGTCTATTGTTTCTATTGTGTTGGTATAGGCATAGGTAAATAATTACTTACCTATTCCAAATTAGTATGCAGGAAGGCATATTGTGACGTCATTGACTAGGCACCTAATCCACCTAATCCATGGCACCTAATCCAAATTAGTATGCGGGAAGGCATATTGTGACGTCATTGACTAGGCACCTAATCCACCTATTCCACAGTACCTATTCCACCTATTCCGTAACAAGGAGTAAAACAGCCTTCTACTACTACTCATGTAAGTCAAAGGCCACTGGTTTGGATAACATTTCAGCTAAATTGTTAAGGGAGTGCCCTGATTTAATCGCCGAGTCCCTTATTTCAATATTTCAAAATGAATCCTTGTTAACTGGCATATTTCCCGATGAGTGTAAGTCTGCTAGGGTTACTCCATTGTACAAAAATTCTGGAAAACGAAACGACCCCACAAACTATCGACCAATATTGGTAATCCCCGTCGTGGCCAAAGCTTGGCCAAAGTATTTGAACGGGTAGTTTATGACCAGTTATACCACTATCTTACTGAGAATCGTATTCTTTCTCGTTACCAATCTGGTTTACGTTATATACATTCTACTGTAACCGCATTACTCAAAGCTACTGACAGCTGGGCAATGAACATTGATCGCGGTCTCGTCAATACCGTTGTTTTCTTGGACCTAAAGAAGCATTCGACATTGTCGATCATAATATCTTATTAACGAAATTGAAATATTATGGATTACGCGGTTCCTGAACAATCTTGCCAAATCAACTTGAAAATTAAAATTTTTAAACTTAAAATTAACAAACTTACCAAATTAACTACTCTATGTCAACCCCAAAATTAGTTAATGTGGTGTCCCCCAGGGAACAATTCTAGGACCTTAAGATTTAAACAGGGTGTATATATGGTTGTAAAGGTTATTATATACATCATCCAGTTGTCTCGTATTTATATCACGCTAAGATGTTTTCATCGTTTTATTTACAGAATTCGATAGTGGAAATAAATTCGGGATTTTGATAACTGGCCACTTAAAAGAAGGTGGCCGCTTAATAGGGGTTCGACTGTACACTCATTTTAACATAAACACGGGTTAAAGATTGAAATTTTACGATTCAAATCACTTGTATATTTGCTGATCCAGTCACAGGGAAACCGAACACTTTATGTCTATAAAATACTAATGTCACTAATGTATTATGTAATAAAAAACAAAACGATTTATCTGACGTTTTCGAATGGTCTATTTGTTAAAATGATCACACATTTATTTTAATGAATGAGTTTTTTACGCTCAAGAAAATTTATTTCCTGGTGATGAGGGGCAAAAGGTGTTGTGTATTACTTCCGAGGAAGGTTATGATGTAAATAAATGACTTACATATATCACGCCTGAATCTTTGGCCTCCAATTTTTTCCAGGCGCACTCCTTCCAGTTCATGTGCGAAGACAGTCGAGAAGTTCCACTGTCGCCTTTGTCTCCTCTTTCTCCTTTTTGGCCGGTGGGACCCTGGATCCCAGGTTCTCCTTTAGTTCCTTTCTTTCCTTCAGCACCAGGTGGTCCCTGGAGTCCAATCTTTCCCGGGCTGCCCAGGTCTCCTTTGGCTCCATCACGTCCATCGCGGCCAGGTGACCCAGGAGATCCCGGCATACCATGTGTACCGGGTAGCCCATTTGTTCCCGGTTGTCCGCCATAACACAATGGAAAAGTCTGCGTTCGATTTAAGAAATGAAATCATTAGAATTTCGGTGCAATATCGAACTATAAATAAATTGCTATCAATAATGTTTCAAAATTCTGTTCTTTTTTATTACCAACGTTTCGCCTGCTTTTAAATAATACAATTTACATTTTTATAGTCCTTTACCTAAGGAATAAAAATCGAAATTTAATATATTCGCGAACTATTTTTTTAACTTTTGGTTGTTTAAAAATTAAATTTTCAAAATATTCACCAAACTTAGGTTTTGAATTCATTAGTTCTTTTTGCGATTATTACCAACTTTTACCTTGCAAAAAGACATGTTAGAGAAACATTTTGGTTATTTTAACAAAGTTTATTTTGCAATTTTTTCTCTATAATTTTTCATCTGTTTCGCTACATTGAAATTATCACGTTTTTTTTATCGTCTGCGAGAGGCAGTATCAGTTGCAAGTGATAGTGGCAGCTGATATTAATTTGGACAGTGAATTAGCTTCTGTGCAATTATGAAGATATATCTTTTAGGCTTTGACTGACCTGGCAATGAATAAGAAGCTGCCATTTTTAAACAATAAACTAACCTTATTGTCACGTGATTTGCTGTTGCTGTTGGTGTCCGTCGCAGAGCACAAAGTGATGATAGATAAAATGAATAAACATAGCATAGTGGTCAGCGGAAAGTTCTTAAGAGCTTGCGCTTTTGATACCGTGTTACCTGTAAATATGAACAGTAAATCATAATAAATCATCGTGCGCGGTGAAGTTAATGACAATCCCTGCTAATGATTTTAGTTTTAAACATTTTAATATCTTGCGGTCAGTGTTCGGAAGAGAGAAAATCACTTTGACAAACATGCTAAATGGAATAATAAGAAGGAATAAGAAACCGATCTTAGTACGACACTGGTCTCTTGGGAAATACGAAGATATGCAAAACATTCACCGGTCGTTTATTCAGTCATGGCTTTGTCTTACCTTACTCCTGTGACTGATAAAGCAATACGATTTCTTTAGAAGTTTCAGACGTCTATTTATCTTTCTTGTGACGGAGATTTGTTAACATTCACGTTAAAACAAGTTCCCAACGTCGGCTTAGGTAAATGACATGTAGAAATACGCTAAGTGTTATAAATAGTTCCGAACGCATGAAAAAAACTTGTAGCGTGGTGTTTATTTATTTTCATGCTTTTAAAACAGGTGCAGATGCTGATCACGTGTTGATCACGTGACACGTCAGCTCAAATACGGAAGTTGCATGCATACAATTTTGTTGCATACATGTAGTTGGATTATTGGTCAAATATAACAAATGTCGCTAAAATCGAATAACATTTTGTGAGACAAATAGGAAATTTTTTTAAATCTGAAAGCTATTTTCCAATTTCTAACCCTACAAGTTCTATTTGCAATGTAAAAAGAGCGAAACAAGGCAAAATAACCCGCTTTAGTTATTGACTTCTTAAACCGTCTTCTTAAACGTTAAATCAGCAGCAGTCGCTGGAATAAAATGAGTAAAAATTAAACTATTTGATCAACCTTTTGTGGCCACATTTCTTTCTCCGAATGGAAAGCCGACCGTAAAGGGTTTGAGCAAACAACGCCGATAAATGGTTGTGCTTCTAAAGCTTTCATTCTCCACACACATGTTTCTTGAAACCCCACATCAGTGATTTACCGAGAAAATGGATCGAGTATACAGTGTGACAAAATAGATGCTCACATGACAAAAAAGAAAAATAAATCTATGCTCTCGTAGTCAGCTATTCATTCCTCACAACCGAATCAGTTAGTTAACGCAGGCTGCTCCGTTTAGCGATTTTCTGTTCAGAACAATCTTGTCAGTAAACAACGCATGAATAAGGCGAACTTTCCTATGGCTAATAAAGATTCGAAAAGATTATCTGAAGGACTCTTTCGATAGTAATTTGCGGTATTCTCTTTTGAAAAAATACGAGTCGAAACCCACTTTCAAAGTCATCCTCAGTTCAAAAATAAACGTCTTATACTGCTGATTAGTTTTGTGAACAAACTGCGGACGTTTTTTTTTTTCAACTGAATTTATAGCTCAGTCTGTGTTTTTATGTAAGTAAAACGTGTCTCCGTTGCACCTATAATGTCACGACTAATTCACACAGAAAGCTAATACAGTTCCTGAAAGCTTGCACTTTATTTTGCCTGTCTGGATTGTTTTCAGTCCAGATTCTCTCTGACGAAGGGCAGCGCTCAAAAAGGCAGCTTTTGAACCTCTTTACGTTGGCCAAGATACCTTATTAATTCAGTTCATCAAACCAAATTTTCGCGCACCATAACTAATATTGGACAAATTAAAAACTGTTTGTTTGGTTTGGAAGATTTGTAAATTAAATGTGGGTTGTTTTAAATTACTCTTAGTAAGCCGATGAGTGAAATAAAATAATCGTTTTTCACACTGATAGCATTGGAAAATGGGTTTCTTGTAAACGCTTTCTTTATCACCTTCTTGGTCGGTACTTAGCTCAATTTCAGTAGTGTTTCACAATTTTTCGTCGCTGATTTTTCTTTGAAGATTACTAAGCACATTAAATTCTGCCATAATAGATCTTTAAGTGAGAAACTGTAAAATGATTTAACTTTAAGAGACAATTTGCACTCCGAGATACCTTGACTTTTAAATGGAGAACAAGCCTGACTTGATGTTCAAATAACCCGCTGCTGTTTTCTACTGATAATTTGCAGCACTATATATTTTTTCTGTTTATAATGGTCTTTCATAATACTTATCAATCGTCTCAAACGCTTTCTCTGTTTTATGGCTGTTAATATCTTTACTGAATTGTCAATGGTCTTAGTTTTGCAAACAACAAACGAATACTCAGCTATACGAGCTACGGAGATCTTTGTACATGGCCGGTGTAATTTTTACGTCGTGATAATTTCACGTCGTAACGTAACAATTCAAATTCACCGTGAAGATAACGTTACGTCGTAATAGATACCAAGTCATATTTACAACGTACTTTATTGAGACGTTTAATAAAAATTGTATAATAAAATTGTGTAACGTCTTGGATATTACGTCGTAATATTGAATTCGCTAAGATTACGTCGTAAAATTTACGTCGTAATATTTAGCACTGTAATATGACCTTTTAGACGTACAAGAGGTGTCTGAAAGTCTAGAAAGTAGTCAAAGTGTTTTGAGCAGTAATGAACGCCATAGAAATCATCATAGCTTACCATTGAAGGATTTCCGCAACTGAATTGTCTGCCGTGATTGAGGACAAAAATCTAAACGATGGAAGAAAGAAATGCTCGTTAGGTTAACCATTAAAATTCCATTAAAGAATTAAAAAAAAATTGCATACTCACACCGCAAATTTTGTTGGCTCTGTTAAAAACTTAGGAATAGACAATCTCCTTATTGCCAAAGTTTCACTTCCTTTAACAAGATTCTCGTCATAACAAGTTTGAAGGACTATATTACACAAATTAATTATATTTTTCTACCAACAATCTTTTTGGCTAGAAGTCATGGCACATATAAGAATAAAAAGTACAAAAATGTAAGTAATAAAACTATCTGTGACAAACTCCAAACGCTTCGGAATTAGCTCTTTGCTTTTCTTTGCCGGAATAGTAAAGCATATATTAAATTCCACCCCAAGCAACATGACTTGATGCTCAAATAACCCGCTCATTGTTCTTCTACTGATAATTTGTAGCACTATGTTCTTTTTCTGTTTATAATGGTCTCTCATGGTACTTATCAATAATCTCAAACGCTTTTTACGTTTTATGGCTTTTAATATCTCCACTGCATGGTAAATGGTCTTAGTTTTGCAAGCAACAAACACTACTCAGCTAACGAGACATAACGAGATTTTGAGTTGAACACATTTAAGTCTGTACATGTAAATCATAGCTTACCTTTTTAGTATTTGTCAGTTGTCCGCTGTAATTGAGGACAAAAAGCTAAACGATGGAAGAAAGAAAATGCTCGTTGGATTAAAGATTAGCATTTCATTAAAGAATAAAAAAGGAAAATTGCATACTTACAATGCAAATTTTGCTGGCTATGTTCAAAACTAAAAGAAGTAATTTCCTTGTTACCAACTTTTTGCTTGCTTAAACAAGGTTCTCGTCAAAACAAGTTTGTGAACGGACTATACACAAATTAATTATATCTTTCTACCAAGCCTCTTGGCTAGAAGTCATAGTACATAAGAGAATAAAAAAAATACAAGCACCAAAATCTGTGACAAAATCGAAACGTTTCGAGCTTTAGCTCTGCAGCCTCAGTGGATTTATTACAACAAATGCCTCGCAGCTAACGAACGGTTTAGTTGAAATAATAACATAGAAATTATACGGGTGTTATAAAAGACCTAGACCCTAGACAACCGTTCAATAATCAATTGATCAAAGAATCTACACTGTGAAGCAGACAATATCGATCCAAATGTTTAAATTTAATGGTGCGTTAATTCGATTGTTACTAGATTGTTTTATTATACGAGGTTTTGTTGAGGATTCATTGCACCAGAAGCCGTGGTTACAACTAAATGTATCTCCAACCTGACATAAATACACTTTTAATCATCTTTCAGTAAGATACGACGTTTTTATCACCAGTAAACTAATAATCATTTTTCACTTGCTTACAAGGTAATTATTGGGTGTTTCTTGGTGTTGCGGAAGCCATTGTTGGTTAGCTTTTGTGTTGTGGTGTGAGTATTGTTCAGTCACTTTTGAATCTTTTGTATCTTTTGTTTTACGTCATTTGATGATCACACCATCCGCAACACCAAGAAACTACCTAATTATTCAGTCCACAGAATGAAGGTAAAGACCTTCGTCATTTTGCTTACAGCCGAGAAACACAGACTAGTCGCGATTCAGTACTTCAAACAAGGCGTACCAAATTAGCCTAATATTTCGTTTTCACTCGTTTGAAAGCTACTCATAGGCCCCATCCATAGAAAATAATGTTGTACCTCCACTGTTACTCTAGAAAATAATGTTGTACCTCCACTGTTACCCTGCCTGTGAAAATGTTCTAAATTATCGAATACAAGAAGAACAAACAGAAAAGAACGTATTGTTTACAATGTGCAAAGAACGATAATTCTAATCGTTAGAAGTTCTATCAGTTCGAATTATTGAAAATGGCATTAAAAAGCGGAAAACTGCCAAGGTATTCTCGGCTGCGTTAAATTGTTTCTACTACATTATGCTATCATTGACATTGTATTTTCATACCGACAGAAAACTAAGATATACTGTAATGTATAGTTTTGGGCATCTATAGAGCTGCTTATTCTCGAAAATCTATGCAATGAGACCAGAAATCAACTTAAAGCTATCAATAATTGTTGTCATAGATCTGTCTCTCTTCAGCACTCTTATCCTACTCTTATCCAACTAGGTGATCTTAGTGTATCTATACGGTAAGCCAGTAAAGCTAGCAAAAGAGAATTGTTGATAAATTATTCGTCAAAGATTCGAGTTATCGGGGTAGTACTACGCGTTATCGGGTACTTTACACTCGCCTTCTCACTCAACATTATAACTTCCTGTCTGATCACTGGTGCCACTGGTATCAGCTGGTATTGATCAATACAATTTAGTTAGATTTTTATCGAGGGTTCAAGTTATCGGGTCTTTATATATTAGTCTATATATTGTATTTTGCACTCGCCTAAACTGACCATAATCATCATTGTAACTTCCTGTCTGATCACTGATACCACTGGTATTGATCAATACAATTGAGTTAGAGTTTTATGGAGGGTTCAAGTTATCGGGTCTCTATATAGTCTATATACCGTAAAGTTCCGAAAGTAACTAGCCCCCGAAAGTAGCGACCCTCCGAAAGTAGCGATAAAATTTCACAAGTGTTAGCAAATCCCGAAAGTAGCGACCCCCCCCCCCCCCCCCCCCCGAAAATAACGACCCTCCGAAAGTAGCGACCTCAAAAGTAATTTCCCTTTTTAGCAAGAAATAACGGAAATGATAGATATAACAAGCTATACCAAACTGATCCAAGGTTTATTTTTAATGATCATAATGATCTTTGACATTCCTATTCAAAGGACAATACATAACTTTTAAAGCCTACATAACATTTGTTTTCAAAAAGTATTCCTTTCGTCTCTGAATACCCGTTACATACGTAATAGGGATAATCAAACCTTTTCTCTAGTAACAAAACTACCATACGATATATTAAACCAGTTCTTTTCATATGCATATGCTCACATCTAAAAAACAGAACCTATTGACTAAGTTTACTGTAACCGCAAAAAGTACTTCTTATGCGTTAAAACACTGACAGTTCATTTTACGCACAGGTTGTGCCACTTGGATCCTAAATTACGGCAATCAATCAGACATTTCAGCATCCGAATCGTAGTGAAAAGTAATTTCCTCTACATCGGCAGACTCACCAATGCTACAGTCAGCCAATCCATCAATATTACATGATTTCGGTATCCCTGCTTCCCGAAAGTTGGGAGGGCAATGCCACACTTGACAAAAGAACGGACCACAGTGTCCTTTAGACGGAGTTAGACGGCGAGAGGTTTCCTGCCATGCCTGTCCTACCATATACGGTACACGTTTTAGCTACCCGAAAATAGCGACCCTACGAAAGTAGCGACCCCCGAAAGTAGCGACCCTACGAAAGTTGCGATAGGAAAAGGCTGCTAAATCCGAAAATAACGAGGGTCGTTAATTTGGGAACTTTACGGTATTGTATTTTGCACTCGCCTCGACTCACCATTGTAACTTCCTGTCTGATCTGTGATGCCGCTGGAGTGTTCGGTTGTCGTTGCATGCTGTTGCTCGTTGAAACCCAAATCACACTGACAATGCTCAGGACAACATCCAAGGCGATCCGGCATAACAGAGACAAAACTGAAACGAAATATAAGAACATAAAAGAATGGGCAATTAATATTACTCACGGAAATATTAATTTATTTTGAATGATCTGAATTAGTCTCCTTATG
This sequence comes from Dendrophyllia cribrosa, assembly GCA_024195265.1. NCBI lineage: Eukaryota > Metazoa > Cnidaria > Anthozoa > Scleractinia > Dendrophylliidae > Dendrophyllia > Dendrophyllia cribrosa. Next base: position 44,298,403 of record JAJLRJ010000002.1, on the reverse strand, counting down.
ATTTCGCTTTACGGACTCATTTGCATATTTTACAACATTCGTTATCTAATATAACATGATGAACTAAGATTTGGAGCACAACTTTACTCAATGTACTCTTTTTATACCAGAAGAATGCGTCGTTCTGTTCATATTCAATGCTTCAAACTGGATTTTACTTGACTAATTTTTAGCGTCTAGGATATGTTTTGGGATTAAAATCTGTGAACACTTAATGGATTTGCCACGTGGACTTTTTTAACAGTAACTGAAAATCGGCCGACGGACGGTGTTAGGCGGCTGTGTAATATTTAAGCGACAAAATTACAAATAAAATCGAAGATAATTTACTCTGGTACTCTTGCAGTTCACTTTTAGTAAATAAATAAAATTAAAATTAGAAATGAATTTTAATAAATGCTATATTCGCACCCTTTCTACCGTTCGCCAAACAAAGCGTTCTCACCTCCAAAGGTCCTCTAAGGTCTTCTTTCTGATAATACAAAGTACTGTTGAGAATATCTTGTCATATCAAACTTAGATCTGATTAATACCGTACCGGTACCGCTCAATGGAAAATCGTGGTCAGTAATTTTTCATTTAAGATTCGTGTTCTGTCCAGTTTGCTTTTATTAACTGTCATATTACATCATATTCAATTGTTCATTGCTGGCATTTTTTCAAATGTTTTATGACATTTCATTTGACTCTTCATATATTTTCAAAAGAGATGTTAATTTTCGTTTTTGTATGTCATCTAAAACAACGAAGTAAGATCTTTATTTTGAGATAAATATGACCACGTTTAACAATGGAGTTTGTTTAGTACCGCAATTCTCTCTTTCGGTCACTGTCGTCTCTCTCTTCTGCAACCAAAATTAAGGTTTGATTAGTTTCAGAAACAAATCAACAGTCTTCGTTCTAGGAACGAGTTTCCATAATCAACGCTGTTAAAGCCTGGTTTCTAAAGGATCGTCCCGATCGTTTGAAAAACCATCGAGATGATCGGAGCGACCGAGAAGTTCGCCGGTTTTCATTTAATCGCTTCGGTTGTCTGAACTGATGGTGAGCGCGCGGCCTTCAGCAAAATTCCTGTGTCCAACAACAGACTTTTGGCACGAAATTCGCAAAAAAAATGGCGGGTTTTAATCGAAGACCGATTTCCTCTTTTAAGATATATGCGGTGCAAATGTTATAGGTGTATTTTCTTTTCTGCTTCGGCCGCGTCAATGTCGAATTGTTCTCCTGTCTTTCGTCAACAATTTAACCTTGTATATTTGTTTTTACATTCTTTACAAAATTTGTTGTGAAGACATTCATATTTTTGAACCTCCTCCATCAATGGCGAAGAGTTCAGCTCACACGATGTTGCAGCCATTTTGTAACACAAAAAACATCAATGAATTCTGGAATACATTTCGATCGTCAATTGTTACCATTCGATAGCTTTAGATTTTTTTAAGATCGCCCCTATCGTCCGGATAGAACTCCTTTCTATCCAAAAGATCGTGATCTACGCGATCGTCCTGGTAGTTTACGATCGCCCGGGCAGTGTTTCCATATGATTTTTCCCAATTCCGATCCTTTGAACATATTTTGAAAGGGCTGGGACGATCCTGACGAACGGGACGATCATATGGAAACCAGGCTTAAACGAATCTGTATGGACAGAGTGATTAATGAAACAAAAAATAGGGAGGAATATCGTTTACATGTAAGCTTTCCTTCCCGACAATTTTACCTCTATTCACGCATGCAACAGTTTTCAAATTCGCGTATCCACCGCTCAAGATTCCACAGTCACGTTAACATTCTTCTTGGCGTTCCTCGCATTGAAATACATGTATCAGCGTAACATCACAAAACGTTTGACTAAAAAGCTGCGAAACAAAAATCTAGAACGAGATCGTGGCTTTGATTAAAGGACTCGCGCGTTTTTTAGATTTAGTTTCGAAACGCTGTTTTGTCCAACATAAAAAAGGCAAGAAACATCCCTTTTTTAGACAAAGGCACCTAAGGCAGCGACCAGTTAGCAGCGAGACAGTGCTCTTAATTTCTCGATTTTAATTTCGTGGTATTTTGATCCAAACGAAATGACACAAATGTTGCTAAATAGACATGTTAAGGACAACCGGACGTGATGATTTTAGTCTTCCAAAACTACGCTTGAGAAACAAAATCCGACCTGTGGGGTCCAGTTTACACTCATTTGTGTCCAAAAAACAGAAACTGCCCGACATGCAACGGCGGTCTAGTTACAATAAAAGTCACTTACTCGGTCACTCAATTTTTAGCACCAATTCATGATGTCACTGAATGACATACACATAACCCACACAGTCCTTTACACATGACATTCAAGCAATCCTTCCCAGACCTTTACGCAAACTTCGCGCTCGCCAGGGTAAGGAAGAGAGCGGTCTAGGGTCTAGGCTGTGAAAGAGAGTTACTAACAATATTATTCGACGCCCTCACAACTAGCGTGATAAGCGTGACCAATTCAGCCCCAGAAATGTTTGTAATTTAATTTCTGATGCTCTTGAAAGTTGTCCAAAATTTAATACGAGAGAGAGTAAATAAAACAAAAGTAAATGACAATACGATGCAATCCGTTTCGAACGCTGTAAGATCAATCTTAGTTTTTAATTATTAGAGCTATTAAATTGTGCTTTGTTACTATTAAAATACCCAAGAATAATACTTTTCACGCCAGCCACTGAGTGGTCTTGTCACAGGGATTTGAATATAAAATATGAATATTACAGTTTCGCCTAAACACTTCATGCCAGGGATAGGAAAGCAACGGACCCTTTCAACCTCGAAAATTACCAAACTTTCGTCCCCGACAACACAAGCATATTCTTCGTAAAACTTTGTAAAGCCAATTGAACTGAAATTCAAGTATATATTTAATAAACAACAATCTTGGTAGATTTAAACCATGAGGAAGCTACAACTATGGTAGCACAAATCGCCCTGATACGATGAAAATCTTACTAAGCTTAATTCAATAACGCGACAAGGCGCGACACAGTATGATTCCAACAAAAAATACATCAACTTCAAGAAGCGAGAAGAGGCCTATAATAAACAGAGACCCAGCTTTTATGGTCTTTCACTATGCTTGCGACAAACTAGTTATCAAAGAGAACTTCGAGGGTCCTCAAGGCAAGAAGATTTTCAGATTTATCACAAAGAATGTTCAGTTGACTTTGCTTCTTTATAATAAATATCATCGCAATCGCAAACAAAACATTGAATTATTGTTAGAGATGAGCAGTAGGGTAAAGAGTAGAAAAGGTGAGAATTTACTTCAACTCTGTTTGCATTTCCGCATATTTGAAGCAACAAGGTTTTACCCGCGCACGTATTAGCTATTTGGAATTATTATCTGCGTCAGTTGTCTTGGCAGTATGCCATGACTCGAGGGTTTTCCACACGCGATAGTCGCGATAGGCGCGATAGACTCTACTGTTATAGCAAATTGACGTTAAATTAACGTTGGACAACCATATGACGTCCTGATAGTTCAAAATGGCGGCATGCGTGAAATTTAGAAGCGAGAATAGACGATATTCACAACCAATTGTTTTGTATACTAAAATTTTCTTTCCACTTGTTATTAAAGTAATGAAATGAAGACTTCATTTCCAACAATTTTAGGGGCAGGGCATTGTCACGTGGATTTGGCGTCATTACAAAACCAAAAAATGTTTTTGTATTAGCAGAAACCAAAAAAAATGGTCCATTATTGTGATAATATACCTCCCTGGTGTACCAAAACTGTCATCTAATCATAGACGGAATGGGTCTGAATGATTGCAACTTGAAAAGAATCAGCCTAACCTTTTACAAGTTTTCACGTTTTCATTTCCAAGGTGGCCAAGAACAGATCATGATTTGTTCCTCTTCCAAGAATTGGTTGATTACTTTCTCAGTCTGTTGTTTTAGTGTTATTTTGTAAATAAGTAAAGGTATTGTAGCACTGTTTTTACCAAACAAGGTCAAAATCCCTGTGACACTGCCCTTTTAAGTGGCAGTCCCGCTAAAAGCGGTCCACTCGATTTCGCGACCAAAAATAGTTTCCTTTTATTTTTTGCCGGTGAAAAGGCTTTGGTACACATGTATGAAATACACAATTCTTTTTTTCAAATTCTTTATTTTCGCCCTGCTACAAGCAAAAAACGAATTCAGACCGTCTCGGCCTTTTCGACGGTGATCGGGAGACTAAAATTGATGGTTTTTGAGAGGCGCTCTACGCAGAAACAAATGCAGTTGAAGACATTTTGTTTAGGTCATGTTTCTAAGCTAAACTAGAGTAGTTTACAGACAAAGTGTAAAAAATTTCAATAAAATGTTAAGCAAGCTGAGGCAACTTAAAGACAACCCACTCTGAAGCCTATATTCAGACACTGAAAATGGGGCAAGAACGAGGGAAAATTTCTCAAACGTTGCGGCCTAAACTTGGTTTTAAAACCACGTCACAGTAAAGTTCTTACCTTATTTTATCGAGTTATAAGCTCAAACGTGTGGGTATCCTCCGGGATCGCAAGCGAGAAGAGATTATAATCAGCCATTGACAGTGTGTTTACATAATTATCGGTCGTGCCAAAGGTCATTTGCATTACTCTTCGGCTCTTCCAAAATGTTTCTATTGAGGCTTGAATTCGATTGTAGTTCTCCAAGATAAATGTCGACAGCTTCTTTAATACTTCTGCGTCAGAATTAGATCGAGAACAGATGTAAAAGTTACAATAAGTTGAATAATCGTCATCGGGCGGCGACACGTTCCGGGCTCGACAAAACAAACAACGAGGCCTTTTAGCATGTTTCGGAGAAATCTTCATTAAAATCAGTACTTGATCCAAATTCTCTGCTCCAGTAACGAGTTTTAAAGGTTTTCCACGTCCCTACAATAAAAAGAAAGTCACAATTTATTCTTATCCACGATTTTATACTGTTGAAATTCACCCGTGGTAGAAACTAAGCTTGACCATGGCATGTAAATACTGTAGATATAATTTGAAAAAAAAATCAACGACAACCAGAAATTTCACTGCGATACATGAACTACTCACCGGTGAGAGGTTGAAATATATGAATAACTTGAGTTTCAAATTCGTTTTTAAGGGCTTCTCGCCAAGCGACCGCAGAAAGTTTTCTTAGCTTCAAAATGTGCGTATCCGTTACATCGCGCATTCAAGAGGCAACTACTTTTGTCACGCGGCCTTGATAACATTGTGTGACAAGTTATAACACAAGCCACGTGCTCGAAGACCTTGTAACGGATCTACACATTTTCAAGCGAAAAAACTTTTTGCTGTCGCTTGGCGAGTAGCCCTTAAAAACGAATCTTAAACTCAAGTTATTCATATATTTCAACCTCTCACCGGTGAGTATTTCACGTATCGCAGTGAAACTTCTGGTTGTCGTTAATTTTTTTCAAATTATACGATATTTGCATGCCACGGTCAAGTTAAGGTTCCGCCACGGGTGAATTTCAACAGTATAAAATCGTGGATCAGAATAAACTTTGACTTTCTTTTTATTGTAGGGACGTGGAAAACCTTTAATACTCGTTACTGGAGCAGAGAATTTGGATCAAGTACTGATTTTAATGAGGATTTCTCCGAAACATGCTAAAAGGCCTCGTTGTTTGTTTTGTCGAGCCCGGAACGTGTCGCCGCCATGAAGATTATTCAACTTATTGTAACTTTTACATCTATTCTCGATCTAATTCTGACGCAGAAGTATTAAAGAAGCTGTCGACATTTATCTTGGAGAACTACAATCGAATTCAAGCCAGAATAGAAACATTTTGGGAGAGCCGAAGAGTAATGCAAATGACCTTTGGCACACTGTCAATGGCTGATTATAATCTCTTCTCGCTTGCGATCCCGGAGGATACCCACACGTTTGAGATTATAACTCGATAAAATAAGGTAAGAACTTTATCGTGACGTGGTTTTAAAACCAAGTTTAGGCCGCAACGTTTGAGAAATTTTCCCTCGTTCTTGCCCCATTTTCAGTGTCTGAATATAGGCTTCAGAGTGGGTTGTCTTTAAGTTGCCTCAGCTTGCTTAACATTTTATTGAAATTTTTTACACTTTGTCTGTAAACTACTCTAGTTTAGCTTAGAAACATGACCTAAACAAAATGTCTTCAACTGCATTTGTTTCTGCGTAGAGCGCCTCTCAAAAACCATCAATTTTAGTCTCCCGATCACCGTCGAAAAGGCCGAGACGGTCTGAATTCGTTTTTTGCTTGTAGCAGGGCGAAAATAAAGAATTTGAAAAAAAGAATTGTGTATTTCATACATGTGTACCAAAGCCTTTTCACCGGCAAAAAATAAAAGGAAACTATTTTTGGTCGCGAAATCGAGTGGACCGCTTTTAGCGGGACTGCCACTTAACATCCGTTTGTTATAACAGTGGAGGCTTCATTTAAAGTATCGCTCAGCAATAATGTCGTATATATATATATATATATATATATATATATATATATATATATATATATATATATATATATATCCAAAGGATGTCGTAATGGTCGGTAGCATTCTTCTAAAATCGTTTTTTTTTTCAGTGGACACAAAGCATTACGATGTAGAGGTTTTCGAAGCAAAACAACCATTTGACAAAATTTCTCTGGACTTTATTGCTTAACTGGTACTAAATGATTTTCAAAACTGTTGGTACAAAAACGTTTGCTGCAGTAAGCCAGGTTGTATGTATATTAAGACCTAGTTATATTCTACAGGTTTATTCTAAAATATTTCTTAGAAAGTCCAGTTGATCACGTGATCACGTTTACTGCTGAGCTTTTGGCACCTCTTCAATGAAGATGCGGGACATTGTAAAAAGGCCTGTTTTAGCGTCAGCAAGTTTGTGGTAGAAACACTTTCCAACCCAGAATCCCACTCGCACCTTTCCCTTGTGAATGTTATTACAGTGACCTTCAATGTGCCGGTGACGGTAAAGATTGTGGCCAATGCCTTTTGCCATGAAGAATGCACCGTCAATAGGCGCAGGAGAGCTGCACTCGGCGCCATTAAAGGTAAAATACCAGCGGCTACAGCAGGAGTCACAGTTGTAAATCCTGAGGTTGCCAGCAAAGTAGACATGAAGGGCAGTGTCTTTGTAGTTCTTCATAAAGTCGCAGTGCTAAAAAATATAAGATAGCAGACGTAAATTAACATAAAGTAAATATTATCACAGTTCCATCTGATGTGTGAAAGATTTTGCTCAATTAAGATTTAACAAATTTGCGATCTTACTTGTCTTGTTATGTTGTATTAAACCTTTAGCCTCTCAGTATTACTAAACAAATTTTCATTATATATAGCGTCAAATTTTAATTCGCGTCAAATTATCATCAGCGTTAACGCAGCAATTATTAAAATGAACGAGTTATCATTCCAGCTAAGAGATTAACAAGATTTTGAAGTTTTTTTGAAGATGTGCAAACTGTTCCTGCTCAAGTCAACCGAGCAGTCAGAGCTCAATTCATACTCCACGGTTAAACAGAATTTAAATGCCAAAACGCTATAAATAAAATGTATGAACACGGAAAATTACATACAACATATGTTAAAATATGAAATATGTTTAAGAAGATTACCTGGGTTGTTTTAAAAATTTTACTTATTTTATTGAACAATCAAATGACCTAAATAAATTTTCATTCCCTCTAGTGAATGTCTTTTGCTAAATTTTGATGTTCTCGAACTCCTTAATGTTCATGTAAAGTCATCACACATTTATTTTAATGAATGCATTTTTGACGCTCAAGAAAAAAATTATTTCCTGGCAGGAGCCGATTACTCGGAGCGTGCAACTACCATAAATTCGTGCAACGGCGTTTTTACAAGTAGGTTTATTTTTAGATAAGCCTTTCCCGCGAATTGGTTTCGGAAAGCCAATCACAAGCAATTACATAATTAATAACTATTCACATGTTCACATTCCTGTGTGGCGAATGTCTGATTTCCAGTCGCTATGTGAATATGTGAATGTTATTATTTATGCAATTGCTTGTGATTGGTTTTCCGAAACCAATTCACGGGAAAGGCTTATCTAAAAATAAACCTACTTGTAAAAACGCCGTTTCACAGGCGCAGTATGGAAGTTGCACGCTCCGGGATTATGGGCTCCTGTTCCTGGTGATGAAGGGCAAAATTAGATTACTTTTTTGTCTTGAGTTCAGTTCACAAAAGTTATGATGTAAATAAATCACTTACATATATCTCGCCTGAATCTTTGTCGTCGACCTTTTTCCAGGCGCACTGCTTCCAGTTCATGTGTGAAGACAGTTGAGGAGTTCCAGAGTCACCTTTATTCCCTCTTTCTCCTTTTTGGCCGGCGAGCCCCTGGATCCCAGGTTCTCCTTTAGATCCTTTCTTTCCTTCAGCACCAGGTGGTCCCTGGGATCCAGTCTTTCCCGGGCTGCCCAGTTCTCCTTTGGCTCCATCCCGTCCATCGCGGCCAGGTGTCCCAGGAGATCCCAACATGACATGTGTGCCGGGTAGCCCATTTGTCCTCAGTTGGCCCACATAGCAGAATGGAAAAGTCTGTGTTGAATTGGTGTAATATCAAGCTACGAATTTCTATAAAAAATACGGTTTGGCTTTCTTCTAAATAATACAAGTCACATAAAAAAAGAGAGAGAGAGAGAGAGAGAGAGAGAGAGAGAGAGTGTGTGTGTGTGTGTGTGTGTGTGTGTGTGTGGTGGCTTATGTTTCATTTCATAGGCGATGTTTGTTTCCAGGTTTTCGTTTTCGTTATTAATTTTGCAATTTTTCTCTTATTTTCAACCACCCCATAAAAAATGTCGCGATATGTATTTCCAATTTTTTACGTAAGAAATAAAATAAGACTTTTATAAGTTCGCGAACTGTGTTTCCAAACTTAGATTTTGAATTTATTAGTTCTTTATCCACTTTTATCTTGTAAACAGGCATATAAGAAAAATATTTTAAATATTTAAAGTTTATTTTGCAATTTTGCAATTTGTTCTCTAAAAAAACCGTCCGATTTATGAAACCTTATTTTTTGCCTGACTCGATAGTCAAGTTGCCATTTTCTTTATGTATGCAATCTTCTTTTTTTAAATCTTAGTCTTTTGTAAGACCGATACTTTTAAAATTTCTTTTAGGAGGAAGAAAATCTTGTTTTAAAAAGAAACCTTGAACCTACAGTGATTGTGTAGTCTTCTTTAGGGTAACTAGGCTTTTATTAGGAAATATCTCCATAATGTGTTATCTATGTTTCACCATTTTGGTTACATCAGAATCAATTGCAAGTGAAAGCGACAGCTGATAATTTAGAAGAGTTTACTAGCTTTGTGTTATTATAAAGATGTATTTTTAAAGCTTTGACAGACCTGCCACCTAATACACCTTATTCCAAAATGGCGGCTAATTTATTATTCTTTTATATGTATGTTAATTAGCCCTCTTGGCCCCAAGAGGGCTAATTTACATGGATATAAAAGAATAATAAAATGGCCGTCATTTTGGAATAAGGTGTATAAGAAAGCTGTTATTTAAACGATACACTAACCTTGTAATCACGTGGTTTGCTGCTGCTGTTGTTATCAGACGCAGAACATAAAGTGATGAGTGATAAAATCAGTACACATAACATGGTAGTCAGCGGTGCGCCTTTTATACTTTCTTATAATCTGTAAACATGAACAGTAACCAAGGTTATAAATCATCATGCGCAGTGAATATAATGATAACCCTGTTAATGATTACTTTTGTTTTTAGTTTTAGACATTCAAATATTTTGCGGTTTTCAGTGTTGGGAAGAGAGTAAATCATTTTCCAAACTTGCTAAATGGTAAATAGAATACTAAAAATAGTAAAAAGGAATAATAAACCGACGTTGGTCTCTTGGAAAATACGAAGATGTGCCGAAGATTCACCAGTCATTCAGTCAGTCATGACTTCAAGTTTTCACATAAACTCGGGGTAATTTGATCCCCCTAAATCCAAAATAACAACGACGATATCAATTATAATAGTTTAACGTAAAAAAGACTTCTATATCACTTTCCATTTTGGTAATAAACCAGTGAAAAAGTAAGAGACAGTTGGTCTGTAATTTGTGACTCTTCCCGATTGTTGGTAGATATTGAATGTCGGGAAGAGAAATTGGATGGCAAAGCGTTAATCTATAAAGTTGTCTTACCTTATTCCTGTGACTGAAGAAGTCAAATGATAACTTTAGAAGTTTCAGACATCTATTTATCTCTCTTGTGACGGAGACGTTTTAATTAACATTCACGTTAAAACAAGTTCAGAACCTCAGCTTGCGTAAATAATATGCAGAAATAGTTCAACGACATGAAAAAAACCTGTTCTGTGCTGTTATTTATTTTCATGCTTTAAAAACAGGTTCAGTTGCTGATCACGTGTCACTTTAACACGAAAAAAAAAAACGTTAGTTGCATACATGTAGTTAGGTTCGTTGGGTGTTTGGCCAAAATGTAACAAATGGGTCGCTAAAGTCGAATAAAATAAATATATACCCTTTCGAATTCTATGTAAAAGGAGCGACACAATGCAAAATAATCTTTAGTTATTAACAATCTTTTCAAACGTATAATAAGCAGCAGTTTTTGGAATAAAATAAGTAAAAATTAATTTTTGGAATGAAAATTTTCTAAAATTTTCTTTTTGTGGCCACATTTTTTCCTCTGAATGGAAAGCCGACCCGGACAGTAAACGCTAGTTGTTTGTTTGACTCTCAGATAAAGATGGAAAGATCGACAAACCGTCATAAGTTGCTGATTTTTCTGCTTACATTGCTTGTCTTGACAATTTGCACGGTTTTTTTTTACATATAAACTTAAAACTCGTTCTGTGTTTTTAATAACTGATGAAAGTAGTATGTTTCTCCGCTAGCTCAATGTTTCTTGGCAATGCCATGACTAAATCGCACAGAAAGCTTTACATGTAGTAGTCCAGCCCCATTAAACTTATACTTTATTTTACCTGTCTGGATTGTTTCAGAGACCACCATAACTAGGCCAAGTAAACGAATTCATTAAAGCAAATATTTTAAACTTACTTGTTCTCTTTGAAGATTTGAAAACGTGGGCTGCTTTAACTGAAATATTCGCAGTGTGCCGATGATTGACAAAAACTAAGTTACATAAACGTTCTTCACACTGAACCGGCATTGAAAAGTGGTTTCCAGATTCGGTAGAAAATCACGGGTTACCTGTAACACCCTCTAGGCCGATAGCAAAATATGCTGTAATGTTACACAACTTTTCCTCACTGAGTTTTCTTTGCAGAATAAGTGAAGCACATGATAGTCCGACATGATGCGTGATAATAAACGACATTTTGTATTTCTACACAGTATTGTACACAGTTTGTAAACTATACTTATAGCCGAGGTTAGTAATGTTGCAGTGTAATGTAACGTGTAAGTTAAAGTAGTGTGATGATGTAACTTTTGTTGTAAGTTTTGGATGTTTTCAATAAAGTTTTAAATACCTAAAAAAAAAAAAAAAAATTCTACATGCTTTTACAGCAGAATCAATTGGATAACATGATTTTAGTTCTTGCAAGTTCGTCTTCATGTTGAGATATGCCATTGCCGTTTCCGATTGTTAACTTGCTGCACAGTCTCCTTTTTTTCTGTTTATAAGTCCTCATGATGGTCTTTCATAGTAATAATCAATCGTTTCAATCGCATCTAACTTTTATGACATTTAATATCTCCACTGCATGGTCACTTTTCTCACTTTTACAAACAACAAACGCGTACTGAGCCACAGAAATAGCAAGAGACATGAACTGACCATCACATTTAAGTTTGTACATGTAAATAAATTTACCTTTGAAGTAATCCAGCTTCTCGATTGTCCAGCTTGATTTGATACAAAAAGCTAAACGATAAAAGAAAGAAATGTTTGTTGGAAAAAATTCATCAAAGAATGAAAAACGAAAAATTACATCTACTCATATCACAAATATTGCTACCTCTGTTAAAATTTGAAATATTGGCAATTTTCTCTTTTGCCATAGTTTTGCTTCCTTAAACACGATTCTCGTCAGAACAGGTTTGTGAAATTATTATGCACATATTAATTCTGTTTTTTTTTTCATGCGATACTTTCCGCTAGAAGTCACGGTAAACAAGAGAATAAAAATAGAAAAAAATACAAGTATATAAAAACTAGAGTTATCTTTATAGTAAAATTACTTTCAAATTTTCGCAAAAACGGAAAATTTGAACCTCTGTTGTTCTAGGAGGGATAAAAAGTTGTCGTTTTGGGTCAAAATAAGGTCAGCGAGAAATTTCGGAAGGTGAAAGCAGCTAAAAAATTCGGGAGATATTAGATTCCTTCTCCAAAATGTTCTGCGCTGATCTGCCCGCTAAAGTATTCGGCTAAAAGAACCGAAAATATGAAACTGTATTAGTTTTCGCATAGTTTCCTTTAAAGTCATAAAAGCTATGTGAAAAAACAATAGAACGCCATCCCAAGCGTGTTAAGGTTCCATTTAAGCAAGGAATGACTATTTTCCTCGCATATAAGACTTTTTTAAAATTTTGTACACAGGCTACACAGCTCTTGATTTTCCAACCAATTTAAAGTTTTTTTTTTTTTCAACTTGTTCATTTTATATTGTGTATTGCAGATAGTTTGTGAGTATCGGCCCTGGATACCCGTTCATAAACACATCACATCTCTTCACAATTTTGTTGATCCAGGTAAATGATTGAGGATTCATCACTTTCTTCAATATTTTTAATCATCCTTTTAAGATACGATGAGTTTATCATGAGTGAACTCACCACTATTTTACACTTTTTGTCAACGGCACCCATGGCCAACGAGGAATGTTTGTTAGGAATTTGATTGAAACGGCGTTCTACTGTTTTTCCATATCATCATTATTTTAGAGACTATATGAGAGCTTATACAGTGAAGTCTTTTCGGATCTTTTAGCTTAATACTGACTTCGGTATTCTTGGTTTGCAACCACGTGACAAGGCGGCCATGTTGGTGGTCAATACAATACAATTTTTGTCGCAGAATTTGCATTAAAATAGAGTTTAGTTCCCAGCGGAGTGAAACGCTTTTGTTCTTGACCACCAACATGGCCGCCGTGACGTCACGTGCAAACCATCAATTTCAGTCTGAAACATTTTAGGGAAAGGAATCTTATCCTCCGAATTTACCAGATGTTTAATAGTTTCCCGTTTCCGAAAATCCTAGCTGACCTTATTTCGTACCCAAAATATCATTTTTTTTCTCTCCGAAAACAAAAGGCATTAAATTTTCAGATGTTACGAACGTTTGAGACGTTATTTATCACTAAAAAAACTCTAGTTTTCTGTATAATTAATTTCGAATTTTTAAGATAACTGAAGCCTTCCGAAAAGAGAATTCGGAATGTATAATAAATTACGAATTTTTAAGTTGAAGCCTTCCGAACAGAGAATTCGGAATTCCAGTGGTTCCAACGTCGAGTGCTCGTGATTTTCTTTACACAAAGCACAAACTTATCGCTATTCATACTTTGAAAACAATAAGAGCTAACAAATTAATAACCTGATATATTGTTTTCGCTTGTTTGAAAACGGTTAGTAGGACTCGCTCAAAGAAGGAATAGCGTACCCTCACAGTTACTCAGTTTTATAGGGGGATCTTTTATCGCCGAATACAAGAAAAACAAGGCCGGGACGCAATGTTTTCAATGTACAATAGAAGCCACTATTATTTGAATATTCAGAAGTTCCATCAGTTCGTTTGCTAAATTTCCTGCTAAGGACGCCATATAAACAAAACATGTTCTTTTTTGTCAAATGGTTTTCTACTACATTATTGATTGCTGTTTCTATTTTCATTGATTTAGCGCTCTTACTCTGCCATGTTTTACAATAGAATAATTCTTTAAAATACTTTTTCTGACATTATTTTGTAGTCAGCTTACTATGGCTTTGCTAAAATGATATTTAATTATCAGTTGGGAAATTGTTGTTAAGGGATCCAGAATTAGTTCAAGTCATCGAACAATTCGAGTTATTGGCATTCTAAATACTGTATTTTACACTGGCCTCAACTGACCATTGTGACTTTCTACCTGATCTCTGGTGCCGCCGGTTTATTTGATGTAAAATTTACTGAGTTCAAGTTATCGAAGGTTCCAGTTATTGGCATTCTATATACTGTATATTTGCACTTGCCTCAACTGACCATTGTAACTTCCTGTCTGATCTCTGATGCCACTGCTTTATTTGATACAGAATTTAGTAGGTTGGCGTTATTGGCATTCTATATACTGTATTTTCACTTGCTTCAACTGACCATTTTCCTGTCTGAACACTGATGCCGCTGGTTTATTTGAATTTAGTTGTAGTTATCGTAGGTTGGAATTATTGGCATTTTTAATACTGTATATTAATATTTGCACTTGCCTCAACTGACCATTTTCCTGTCTGAACTAATGGCGCTGGTTTTGTTGGTCTGTTGATCAATAATTTAGTTCGAGTTATCGAAGGTTCGAGTTATTGTGTTTTTAATAATTGTATTTTACTCTTGCCTTTAATAACTGACCGCTGTAACTTCCTTCCTGATCTCTGAGGCCACTGGTTTCTGTTGTTGCGGTGCATGTTGTTAGTCGGTCGCTGAATCAAACAGTCAGAACAACAACCATGACGATCACAACTGAGATATAAAAGTAGAACGAAAGCAATTAATATCATTTACGGAAAAAATGATTTAATTATTATGTTAAATGATCTCGAATTGTCACCGGCATGCGATTTCGGTCAGTTTACAGACCCATTTCTATAAATTCCACAGCTTTTTAAACAAAATTAATTGATGAACTAAGATTTAGAAGATGGTTTCATTTTTTTCCTCTTTTACACTAGAAGAATAAAACGTTATATTCATCACGCGTATAATTATGTTTTGGGATTGAACCAATGCATGGACCTGCCACGTCAAAGATTTGTAAATATGGCGACTGTAAATAGGCCGGACCAGTGTGAAGTGACTGCATATTCACAGGCAATTTTTTTTCAAGGCGATCAATTCCGAAATAAAAATCCGGGTCTATTTACTTTCTTACTTTCGTAGTTCGCGTTTGGTAAATAAATTCAATTGAAAGTGCATGAAATTAAATTTTAATAATGATATATTTGCACACTTACAAAACGTTCGTGAAAGAAAGCGTTCTTACCTCTAAATGCCCTCTAGGTCTTCTTACTGATAATGCAAAGTACTGTTGTGAATACCTCGCAATCACTTAGATCTGATCAAAAGCGGGACTGCTTAACAGCAAATCCCGATTATTTTTCACTTATGATTCGTGTTTTGTCCAGTTATATATAAACTGTCACATTGCATCGAAGTCAATTTATTTTGAATTTATTTTGAATTTCTAATGAAGACTGATGTTAATCGAGGTAAACAAACTCTCTTCGCATAAAGGTTTGATAAATTTTAGAAAACAATTCAAAAGTCTTCGTTATAGAAATGAGTTTCCATGATCAATGTTGTTAAACGAATCTGTATAAACACAGTGATTAAAAACGATAAATACCGAAATTACGTTTACGTTTGCAAGCGAAAAGCACGATTTTTTCATACTGATTCACTAGTCACATAACGTATTTTTAAGCGTTCCTTAAACTGAAATAAATACGATGTGCTTAACACAACAGTCAAAACGTTTATAAGCTCTTTTAAGAACGAAAATGATGCTTAAAAAGCTGCGAAACAGAAACTTAGAACGAGATCATAGCTTGGTTGAGATTTAGCTTTTTTTGTTTTTCACAACAAAGAAAGTTAAAGAGGCAACCATTATTTTCGACAAAGGCACCGAATTAAGAAAGCAACCAGCGAGTAGCGAGTTAGTTCTATTATTTTGTTTGTGATTTCGTGGTATTTTAGTTGCAAATGAAATGGCCAAATTGTTGCTACTTAGTATACATAGATATGCTGAGGATGTTGCTGAGGATGTTGCGATCTTTGTCTTTCACTGACTTAGCCTGCGAATACAGCCGCCTGCCCTCTCAGCGCTTCCGGCCGCTGGTGCGTTCTCTCTCCCACGAATGGCCGAGAGCGATGAGAGGAAAAACTAGTACGCTTGAAAAGGTTCTTGTTTTAATAACTGCTACACTTCAGTGCTATAACTGTAAACTGTAAATCTATATTTAAACACGGTACTGCTACTGACTGAGAGACAAAATCTTACCTGTGGGAGGGTCCCTTTGGGCTATTTTAAGAACTGAATTGTGTATTTACACCAGGGGCCCATTTGGGCTCCTGTTATTACTCATTCGTGTCCAGCAACCCTGGCGTCTAACAATGAAACAAAACGAACCCGACATGCAACGACGGTCTAATCGACCGTTTTCATAATTACGTCACATACTACAACTACCAGCATTCCTTGCGCATAGCGTGGGAGTCTTGCGCGAATCTTCGCGAGAAAACTCGAACAATAAAAACTGACTCGTAAAAATACTCAGCCGTATTACACAACTTCCAACCTCGTCCCCAGGGTCTCTCTTCTTCCCGCCCCCTTACGCTGAATAACCTCTATACATTTTATAAAAAATTGAATTCCTAAATGTTACAGTTGCCTTGCATATTTGACAATCATAGAATAGTTTCAGTTACTAATTGGACACTGGCAGTTTTTAGATATGTTCATGACGTTCATTGCTGCTGTTAATTTTTATTTTGCAGCACAGTTTTTATTCATCAAATATACAGCTATTTATACTAATACCCCATTCACACCAACGCTTAAACATGTTTAAATGTTGTTTAGTTTAAAACAGGTTTAGAAAAATACCTCCTAACCGCCCGTAATATTTGGAGTGAAATCTTTACTAAAAGAAACTTTATTGACTTTATTACCATTCCAGGTAGTTTGAGTCATATACATTTCAAAACGTTCAAGATAGAGGCTAAAACGTAGTTAAACTAAACAACATTTAAACATGTTTAACCGTTGGTGTGAATGGGGCATAAGACTGCAAAAATACTAGATATATTGGAAAAAGAAATTCACCATAAAATTTGTCACATCAAAAAATTTATATATTTAATATGAAAATGTTTCAGTTTAATATTAAAAATGAACAAAATTAATTTTCTTTGTGTATTAAAACTTGATTCTTTGTTAATAGAAGAATTTACCTCCTATGTTCAGCGGTCTCACTTAAGCGTATATAAGGAGAATCCATTCTACATTCGCTCTCCTTTCTCGCACGTCCGTGTCCTGTACGTTTATATGGCTCACGCTCCATAAATCGCAGTTCAAGTTCAACGACCTCGGCAAGAACAAGAAGCCGTCGTTGCAGCCCAAGTTGTACTTTACCAGCCCCAACAGCTTCCCTCAAGCCCAAGCTGTCCTTCCCAACGTATTACCACCAGCTCCACCTCAAAACGACGCTGTTTTACACCCTGAACCAGCAGCACAAGGCACAGCACAAGGCGCAGCACAAGGCGCTGCTCTAGCTTATGAAATCTCTCTTGAGGTTTGCCAAGTTTATTTATATCTGTTTCCCTTCCCTCCTGTTTCGTCCTCGTTTACTTGTATTCAATACATTGTTAAACCGGGCTGCCTTTTATTCTTATGTTTATAAATTTGTTATTTGTTCGCCCTGCTCTGAACGCTTTGCCCTTTCATTGGACGTTTTGCGGGCTGTTTTATAAATTTGATATTTGTTCGCCCTGCTTTGAACGTTTCGCCATTTTGGCGTCTTGCGGGCTGTTTATAAATCTTGTATTTGTTCGCCCTGCTTTCAACGATTATCCTTTTGGGCGTTTGCGAGCTGTTTATAAATTTGATATTTATTCGCCCTGCTTTGAACGATTGCCCTTTGGGCGTTTGCGGGCTGTTTATAAATTTAATATTTGTTCGCCCTGCTTTGAACGTTTCGCCATTTAGGCGTCTTGCGGGCTGTTTATAAATCTTGTATTTGTTCGCCCTGCTTTCAACGATTATTCTTTTGGGCGTTTGCGAGCTGTTTATAAATTTGATATTTATTCGCCCTGCTTTGAACGATTGCCCTTTGGGCTTTTACGGGCTCTTTATAAATTTGATATTTGTCGCCCTGGTTTGAACATTTCGCCCTTTGGGCTTTATATTCGCTAACTTTTGCCCTTCCGTCCTGCTATTACGCGCTGTTTGTATTATATGTGTTACCTCTGCTTTTACATTTGGTCCTCTTGGATTTTGTGATATTTTAATTTGCATATCAAATTCATATTTTTGCGTGTTTGTTTGTTGTTCCCCCGCTTTTAAAGTTTTGTCCTCGTACATGTAGGCTTCACGGGCTGTCATTTGTCTACTATTTACAGCGCTTATATTTCGCAAGTCCTTGCTAGCACGCCCCTCGCTCTTTCACAAGTCTCTGCATTGTCCCAGGGGTCTTCCCTTTGTCATATTGCCCTCGCATTTTACTCCCTTGTATGGGGGGGGGGGGGGGCGGATTGGCTCCTTAGTTTTTTCACATCACTTAGGTTCGTTATAATGGCGGTGCCTGGAGGAGTCACAACGTCCCTCTCGGATTACCGGGCGCTAGGGCCGCCATTCCCCGGGTTTACTCTTAGTTTTAGAGGTTTTGTTAAAGTTTAAGATCCCTTTCCCTCTCGGGATTATTTACTCCGTTTTCCCTTTATCCCCACACCCGGGGAATGGCGCCCCGTAGTTTCTGTCTTTGTTTCAGTTTTGGCCCCGCTTTTGTTTTGTGATTTAACAGTTAAGTCCCACATGATTTAATTTTTTTGCGGGTTAACGGTTATGCCCCGCTTTATTCTGTGGGTTAACAGTTTAGTCCCACATCATTTAATTTGCGGGTTAACAGTTTTGGCCCCCGCTTTGTTCTGTGGGTTAACAGTTTAGTCCCACACGTGTTAATACTCGCGGGTTAGAGTTTGGGCCACTTTGTTTTTGTAGTTTAACAGTTTAGTCCCACATCATTTAATATTTGCGGCTTAATAGTTTTGCCCCCGCTTGTTTGTGGACTAATACTTTAGTCCCACATGTGTTACCATTTGCGCGTTGACAGTTTTGCCCCCTTTAGAGCTTTATTTGCGCTTTTCCCTCTACGCCTTCAGGCGTAAAGCGTTCTTGTTCCCCTCTTTCACGGGTTTCAGTTTGGGCGTTGGATGTTATTTTGGGTTGAGTCTGGGGTTGAGTATGGGGCGTCTGTCGGTTCTGTCCCTGTGATCTTGGTACCCCGCTGCTAAGACTGCTAAGGACGCCAGGTCTCCCATTCTCATTATATAAGTGCAAGTGAGACCGGTGAGGATAGTTTACTATGTTCAGCGGTCTCACTTAAGCGTATATAAGGAGAATCCATTCTACATTCGCTCTCCTTTCTCGCACGTCCGTGGTTTAGTGTTATGGCACTTAGTGAGGTCTTTAACTTTATCCATCTGGTCTCGTTTGCACTTCCTGCGGTCTCTCTCAACAGTTTTTTCCCACCCTTCCCGCCCTATTTCCCTCTCCGCTGCTGTTGAGAGCGTCCGCCAGGTCTCCCATTCTCATTATATAAGTGCAAGTGAGACTGGTGAGGATAGTTTACTTTTATAATACTTCTTGTCATATCAAGCAATGTCCCTATTAAAAGTATCGTTTTCCATGGAGCCTTAAAGACTACCCCATATATAAAAGGAATGTACTAGGTAAGGCATTTTGATTTCAGACCAAAAAGAAACTGAAAAAAAAAACCCAGGAAGTCCGACAATCTTAACCACAGAAAACCCGAAAACGACACTGATTGCTTGATATGTCAATATTAGAACGATTTCGTATAACCCATGTTTTAAATGCTAATGAGACTTTTATATGCTAATGAGTCTGGCCATATGAGATAAGCAGAATGAAGCAGTAGGTTAGGTTCACGCTTTTTAAAAACACATGAAAGGGCCAATAACATAGGTAGCAAAAGGATTACTAAATAAACGGCGAACATTCAAGTCTAAATTTATTTTCAACTTTTCATTGTTTTTAAACTTAAAAGTTTCACGCTCAAGTGATTCACGCTACAATGCATTCGCAACTTTGATTTTTGACGCTTTGATTTTTCAAATCGGAAAAAAGTGTTATGATTTTTATTTTGTTTTGAAGTGAAAAAAAAATAACATTTTTCATTACATTTTTTTGCCACCGGACTTTATGAAGACTTCAAACGGGCGTAATTATCGATATGATATGAAGTATTCGTAACGCCGTGAAAGGCCGATAGCTGACGACAACAAACCAGATCTATGTAGGTGTCCAAGAAAACAAAACCAATTTCTCACTTTCATCTTTTTTGCGCAGTTTATTTGCAAGGCATAAGACGATCAAATAGCCCGGAAAAAGCGAACTCTCCTCTCAGCTAGGAAGGTTGCCAGTTCGACGCACACAGGCATTAGCCATCGTGGATGGCGCTAAATTTGACCCACTGCTTTGTATGTTTTTACTTCTTTAAAGATGTGTTCAACTTTAATGCGTCTTCGTGCCAATGCTCGGTTGAATCTGCGCGCTCTTCGTCTCTCTCTGGGATTGAGTAAATGCATCTGCCCAGCTCTAACGGCTGTTAAAATCGGTGCCCCGTCTGGGTAGGCCCTGTCCGCCAGCAATCGTGCATTGGGTGGCAAATCAAGATTGCGCCCGGGTCCTACAGGCTCCATTAACCTAAACGACAACGCGTCGTGCGTGCTTCCAAGAAATCCTGCTTGTAGAAATCTTATATGCCCTTCTGCATCGACGATCAAGTGCGTGTTCATGAGATGATAGTGCCTATGTCCACTGTAGAAAAGCCGTTGAGGTTCTGTAGGAGGGCGATATATCTCGTGGGGAGTCACATCTATCGACCCAACAGCGTTCGGAAACTCATGCCATGTCCCCATAAGATTGTTCCATTCGGCCAAGTTTGGCCACACCACTTGGTTTTGGAAATATCGCCAAAATACAGGCACTATCCTGTACACCGTGCGCACAACTGATGCAGGGTCGATGTCGAACAGTAGCGCAAGAGAGTCGACATGTGGATACTTGCGCAGCCAAATGAGTACCAGTAAAACTTGATTTATAAGACTAATCTTCTGGCGGCGCTGCCGCACTCGAGCCGCTCCATCGGCAGTTAAGCGGAAAAGAGTTGGCATTAAATCATTTGCTATCCTCATGAAGGAGCCTGGAGTTTCTCCGGTGTTTCTCCAAAATAACCAAGCTTGTCCTGATATCATAGTAAATACGTCACGGCCGTTATACGGAAAGCCATTAAAATTTGGCAGAAGACGTCGCGGAAACGGCAGGCGATTTTCAACAAGAGGCAACTGCAACGATGTCAAAAGAAGCAAATAAGAAAGAATAGCAAAGAACACATTTTGAATATCTTGTGCATCCATGCTGCTGCTGTGGCTGGCTGTCACGGCAAACAAAGCGCGCGTTTTGACTTAACCAGAACAATACATTGCCGCGAATTGCCACGTGCCTAGCTGTCTCCGCCAAAAAAAAGAAATAATTAAGTCAACCAATTGCACCATTCTAGCAGCTCTCTATATGAATTACTGTCTTTCCAGAACTTTTACGTCCATTTAACAGCGAGATGGAGAGTAATACAAGACTGGACGAAAGAAAAGGTAAAAGAATAATCATTTGGTGCAATTTCTGCTTTCGTATACTCAGTTTGAAGACAAGGCGCTAAAAAAGTCATGAATATATTTTAGCAAGTACGCGAGCCCAGTTTATATTTTCTAGCTAACTCGTGTTTTCAATGTTTTTTCTCCTTTCAATTCTTCAGACACAAAGCGACTACGAGTATCAATCGCAGAGAAGGAGAGGAAATTCGTTCAAGACTGCAACAATAGATGTCATGGAAAAAATTGGGCAGAAGTTGTGAAGTTTGCGAGGGCGCGCGTTGTAGATGCTGACCTGCCTCCGCATGCAACAAATCTCTATCTTGATCAATCCTATGAATGGCTTCAAACAAGAATGGGCAGAATTGTGAAGGATACTTTGCAGCAACCATCCACGGCCCCCCCCCCCCCCCTCCCCCCCCCCCCCTCCCCCCCCCCCCCCCCCCCCAGGGAGCATCGACAAGTCAAGCGGCTGATCCTCCACTGCTTATAGCAAATCAAATGCGATATGCAAAGAAACAAACGCCGGAGAACAGGAAACGAGACGCAGTGAAGAGAAAGCTTCACGATGAATTTGCTTACGACTCAAGCAGTGACGAAGATGAGGATATGGGGGAAAGAAAAAAGGAAAGTCCGTCGCAGAGGAGGCACAAGAAGCACACAAAAAAATGTGTGAGAAGTAGTTATAGAGTTGGCGGTACCAGATCAGTTTTGCAAAACTGATCTGATACCAAGCCAACTCTATAACTACTTCCTATCTGATGGCACAATCACATGGAATAATCACATGGAAAAATCAGATTAAAAAATATGGAAAAATTAAATGGAAAAATCAAATGAAACTATATGTTAAAAAAACAAAGTGCGTTTATTTCATTGCATGACACAATTCTCGGAAACACAGGAAGTCTTTTGATTCTCGGAAAAATAATTTAGTCTTTGATTGCATAGTGCCCGTACGCATAACTTTCGATTCCATTTTTTAATATATATCTTTTATCATCGAAACAGCTGAGTGATACTTTATTGATTTC
Source organism: Dendrophyllia cribrosa (assembly GCA_024195265.1). Classification (NCBI taxonomy): domain Eukaryota; kingdom Metazoa; phylum Cnidaria; class Anthozoa; order Scleractinia; family Dendrophylliidae; genus Dendrophyllia; species Dendrophyllia cribrosa. Next base: position 44,275,769 of record JAJLRJ010000002.1, on the reverse strand, counting down.
ATAACTTCCTAATTGATGGTTTTGGCTTCTAATTGTTTTCATTTTATGATGCATCTGCTTATTTTCGAGTAGTGTTTGCTTGTAGTGTTCATGTTTGATATCATTTTTGATAACGTTCTTTTTTATTCCTTTAGCGGTCTTTCCTCCTGATTGGTTGTCTTTCATATAGCTATACATTTTTGATCGTAGACCGACGAATTCACAAATAGGAACTCCTGCAGCCTCATCTTTAAATTTACCAATTGCTTTTTTATTTGTTGTATCATAATACGGTGAGTTTTCTTGGTAGTCACTATTATCGAATTTATCTTTATCATTCCAAAAATCTTGATATACATCTTCAGCTTCGATTTCATAGGTTAAGCTGTCTGTATCTGTAAATAATAATCTAGCTTTGTCTCCATACTTCTTTTTTATGTAGTTATAATGAAAATCATACATTAATGTCTTACTACGATCAAGAATACACATACCAACATAAGCTGGTCTGTTTAGGGTTAATGTTTCTTTGATTTTATGCACTGCTACTAAATTTTCATTGAATATCTTACTACTTACATAAGTGGGTTTAGCAGCCATTTTTAACAATTTAATTTTATCAGTCACTAATCTAACATCTACTCGTTTTCTTATGTTTTCCATGGTTTTTCCAAATACTGAATTATTCATAAGTTTGAAGAAATCTTTCTCGAAAGTGTTTTTGGCATTTTTTCGTTTGTTAGTGTTAAAATCAATATATTGTTTTAACCAAGGTGACTGATCAAATTCTAATACTCGATGAACTTTAGTTATTTTTAAACCGAGATCAGTGTATAATTGTAGGTTTCTATAATGCAGTACATACTTTTCTTTATTGCTTAATGTTGGTATCAATTTATGAACTAAACCTGTTGATATATTATATTTGGTAGATATTTTTTGACAATACTCAGATAACATGTTTTTGGTTACTTTCGTCTTTTCTGGTGCTAATGGGTAGTCATTGTGAAGATCATGTAATTTTTCAGGATATTCTAAATCAACTTCTAGTATCAAACCTTTTTTACTTTCTTCTTTGTACTTAGCTAAATCTATATTGTCAATCTGTTTTTCTGTCATCCATCTGAATCCACCAGTTGGAAGGTATTGACTCATTGCCCAACCATACAGATTGTTGGCATCAAGATACTTAATATACTTCGAGGGCGCCTTCTCATCATATGATTTCATGTATTTATTATTGGCTTTACCATATCGATTGGCTATATAGCTGATTCCACCACGCATACCCTTTTCAATGAATTGAAACATATCAATATCAATCATAAGCTCTAATTTAATGTTGGTCATTTTTAGCATAGCATCCCATGACAAACCAGGAGATGTGAAATAATGGCAGGGGTCAAGTTTGTAGTATTCTAAACATGTTTTTCTGAAGTTTTCAAATACATCAGCTAATAGAAGGATGTCAGATTTTAGGTATAGGTCATGATACTCACCCATATTTTTAAGAGAGAATGTATCCCACAAATTTTGAGCATGTTTATAATCTTCATCTGAGATATGCTCATCATTCAATATGCTGTAAAATTCTTCTTTTGGTGGCAGCTTTTCATTGAATTTATCAAAACTGTCCATGAAGTCGTATGGATAGACTCCTTTTTGTGACATTAAATCAAGTTTTTCACCTTTGAATTTTTGAGAGGTATATTTCAACAATTTTTTTGGTAGATTGCTCACTAGTTTTTCCAAACTTGAGCTCATAAATTGGAAACTATCAATGAAGGTAAGATGATTACCCAACATGAAAGCCATATACTTCTCCATGTTGTTAGGTATGGCATTGATATTCATTTGACACTTTTCACCTTTCTTATTTGTATATGTATGCTTCTTAACAATTTCACCAATCTCTTGCATTATAAAATGACTATCATAACCTCTTAGATTATGGAATATAACAGGAATTTTTATCTCTGCTGGATTTACTCTAAGTTTCAGATTACAATCTTGGTGCGCTGATCCTCTATACTTGCCAGTTATATGACAATGATCTCGAACTCGAATATCTTTCTCTGTATGCTTTTTATCACATATATGGCATTTATCAGCTTTTTGGAATTCTTCTTCATCCTTTTTTGTCATTTTTAATGGTTTGTTGAATTCTTTTTTCATGATTTTTTTACAGTATTTCACTTCTTCTAGCATTTTTTCCATAAATTTATATACAGCTTTTTCACCTCTATATATTGTTACAGGTTTGCTATATTTATCGTCATAGCAACAAACAATCTTATAGCCGTATCCACAGTCTGTATGTTTTTGATACGATTCAGTATAGGATTTGTCATTGTTTGGTCTGCATCCTTCTATTTTTTCTACAATAGCTTCAAAATCTGCATAGACGACAAATGGTACAGGCAACTGCTTATGAAAGTTGTTGAATTTCAATATGTTATTATCCTTTGACGGCATTTTTATGGCTTGTGTTCCATTCACTTGAATACAGTTTTCTTTATGATCAGTTAATACTCTTTCAGAGCTGAAGCATTGAAGACAATACATACAAAAATGCTTTCTATGTTCATGTTTTGTTTGATTGTACATAAATTTATTGAAGTCTTTTATTAATACATAATGTTTGTTTTCGCCTTCTGTTGTGAGAAGCAGATTCATATGGTCTTTATATTTTTCTTTTGAGACATAAATTGGATATGGTTGTTTGTCTTCATAACCGAAAACATTGATGTTGATCTCATTTTGTTTTTCTATTTTATTATACTGTTTTTGATTGACTGGAAATTCAATCCCCGAATAATTTAAATTTTCAATGAATTGCTTATCAACTTTTTTAATTCTCTGTGGGTATTTGTCTTGAGGATTCAAATGTCTAATGTGACACCACCTAAAACATTCATTATCCTCATTTTTCATATTAATCAATCCCTTTGCACTGTTTCTGAGTTCTTGTGGTAGTTTGATATATGAAGAGCCTCTCATTGGTTGATATCTTACGACATTAAGATAATGATTGTCAACAGATTCAACAGTCCAACCGGATCCCTCTGAAATCCAAACTGCAATTTTATTTAATATGTCTTGCTTTGACACTTGTAGTGATTCAGTGATCTCTAGATTGTTTATGATTGTTTGAACTAGACTGTTGAAATAGGCAGTTTTATACACTGTTTCTCCATTTGATATTTTTGTAAATGTTACCTTAAGCGTTTCAACGAATTTTAATCCTTTCATTGATGTTAATACACTGATCATATGGTATGCAACAGCCTTTCTTGTGATTTGTAGTTGCATTAGTGGGTCTTTGTTGTTTTTTATATCAATTTCATAAGACTTTGTATAGCCTTTAAGAGCTTTGTCTGTTTGCTCTATTTTAGTCCTTGGGAATGGAACTGGTTTTTTGATTCTAGGTGCTGGAACTGGTTTATAGTCGTCTCTGAACTCAATCGGCGGTAAAATAATATTGTCTTCATACTCATTCACCATCTGTTTAACACTTTTTCTCGGTGTAGGAACTGGTCTCCTACGTTGTTTTTCGTCATCCACTATTATAATTTTAGGAGCTGGTTTAGCATTCTGTTTCATTAACAGTTTAATTAGTTCTGACTTCTTAAGTTTCTTAAGTTGGGATTTTTCAAAATTCATTTTATATATATATAACTATATATAATATTTCTTTAAGTCATTTTCATAGTGCGTTTATTTTTGGAATCATTTTTGAAATAATTTGAGATAGTTATATATGATTAGTCATATATGATTATCTTTTTATGATATCCTTGTGTTATTAGTTGTTGTATTTTTGTGAATTCAATTGATGAATCATAGTTTTATTGTGTTTATATTTACTTGCAGGATGAAAATATTTATTACATTCAATACAATGATATTTATTATCTGGATTGTCATTATACTTCTTACAATAAATACGTCCCATAATAAGCTTTTCTTTATCAGTTATATATTTTTTTGGTCTTCCTCTTCCTCTCTTGGTATCACACATATATAATATTACTATAGAATTAATTTATCTTTATGTGTGTTTAAATAATTTATAGTATTTTTAATTTATACCCATATTTCAGTTTTCAATTCAGCTATATTATCAATTTTGGTTTGTTTCAACACATTACATTCATCATCATATCTATTGTTTTCTATCTCATTGCAGATAATATTCAATAACTGTTTCAATGTTATATCTTCATCAATTTCATGTATTTTTTTATGATAAAGTTTCAATAATTTCTTTTTATATTGTAACAGATCCAATCTACGCTCATTATCATATATTTTATCATGAAGATTGTCTATTTCATCTTCACATTCATGAATTTGATAATTTATTTTATTAATATATGTATCAATGTCTTTCATAATATTGGTTTATATAAAATATTTTTAAATAACTAGAATATTATATATTTTAGTTATTGTAGCGAAAATCAGTTGATACTGAAATGTGGGTTAATTAGCTAAACCGGGAGATATCCCACACCTCCATATATATATATATATTATATTATTTTATTTAAATGTTTTTTACATCTTTTAGCGGTATCCAGCTATTAAATTCATCACTATACCCCTTCCACTTCACCAAAGCTTGCTTCTTTTTATAATCTCTCCGAATGACTTTATCAATACGGAAAACATCCTGCTTGGCTTTTAATAATTCGGGTTCATAGAAACTCCCTTGAATATCTTCACCTCTGAGATCTTTTAGTTTGTATGTTATTGGATTAGTGTATTGGATCTTATCAACTGTAAACACTTCTTCTGTCCAATTTGGTGTGTAACCCTTGTCGAACACATTCCGTTTATACTTAGATATTCGAACCTTATCACCTATTTTAAATTTTGGTTTCTGTTTTAATGTTTCTATATCACCATACAAATTGAAGTAAACAGTTCCTTCATTCCTCTTATCAGATGCTTCAACGGGTGTCATCTTTATGCTTGAATGTTTTGCGTTGTTGTACTGTTTTACTAGTTTGGGGAGCATATCGAGATACATAGTATTACCTTGAACTGTGAACTGTTTCCACATTTTGGATTTAATTGTCTTATTCCATCTTTCAACTACTGATGACTTCTCTTCATTCTCAGTTGAGTACATATGTATCCCATTTTTCTCTAATAGGTCTTTCACATGTTTGTTATAGAATTCTGTTCCCTTGTCAACCCATAGATATCGTGGTTTTCTGCCTTCCTTGAATATTTCACTGAATGCCTTTGTAACACTTTCACCCTTTTTATCCTTCAAAGGAACAATCCAACCGTATTTAGAGAATACATCAATCATCATTAGAAGATATCGGTAACCCTTGTTCCATTTACTAAACTGTTGCATCTCAACAAGGTCTGCCGCCCATATCTCATCAATATGGTTAACTATAACCTTTCTAGTTTTAAATTTTCGTTTGATTGGCTTATGTAATTCATCGGCTAATTGTTGAGCCCAATCATTTTTACTCAACGCCGCTTTCCGTTTTTTGGCTTTTTTTTTTGTTTAACACCAAGGCCTAATTTCTGTTTTATATCAATCGTGTTTCTAGCCAACCAATGACCCCATTGTCTCTCATCATATGGTACTTCATCTAAAGCTTTGACCATTTTTCTGTCTGCTCTATTCTTGCACTTTCTGTCGTCTTTACAAACACTATAATCAACATCGTGTTGCATTGCAATTGCATCGGTTTTACCCGTTGGTTGGTCATAAATTTCTAATATTTGTCCAGTTGTTGGGTCATATTTCACTTGGCTCTTTAAATCATTATATGGGCCAGTATATTTATGACCGGGTAATGTCCAACCACCTTTAGGTTTCGGAAGCTTCCCAAGGGCCTTATGTATATCAATAGCACCACCATGAAGAGGGTCCAGTTTTCGGCTTATATCACCAGTAAAACTGTCAAGCGCTTGATCAAGGTATTTGTTTACAGTACCTTTAATCTTTCGTTTTGCAAAATCAGATTTAATTGCCTTTGATGCTCCGATTCTACCTAAATTATACAAACCTTTTAAAGCGCTTTTAGCTGCAATTTCACCTAAGCTATGACTACCTTCTATATCAAGAAAGCCCCCCACTTGTGAGGGCTCCATTAGTTTCCCTGGTTCTTAACAAAACGTGTCTTAGTAGCCCCACATTCACTACATTGAGATTTTAACATAAGGCGATTATTTTTAGTTTTAACATATTTTTCAGTACCTGGTACAGATTCTGTTTGCTTCTTTTGTTTAACACAATAACTTTTCACCATTTATATAATATAATTAGATATTTCTAAAATAATGTTCGAGAAATCCCTCATTCTTCATTGTGTCATATATGTCGAACACTTCCAATAGATTGTAATATGAATTCCCTTTATTCATTTCATTCAGAAAGTATAAACAGAAGTAACCACATGTAGTCGTTTTTATGTTCTGGATTTGGTTGTTTTGATGTAACAGAGTCGTATTCTTTCTTTTAGCATGATTTACAATCTCCTGAAATGGGGGCATACCAAAACTGTCAAAATAATTTATTACGTTGTCATTGACATATGTGGCCACCCAATGGCTTCCACTCATATATGTGGGTTCGAGATTGTAAATGAATAAAGCTTGTTTATGCTTATGTGGAACTCTTTCATCCCTTGACAGAACATCACTGATTGGGATGTTTAAATATCTACACCATTTTATTAGATCATGATTACTTAACGGGATGTCTTTGTGGAATTTCGGTTTTACAGTATTGCTCCTAGAAGTGGAATGCCATTGAATGGGCTGTTTTTCCCTAATAGTATGCCTTCTCCCGACTTGTTTTTTTTGGTAGTTTTGTTTTTAATACCCATACCAATTGGATTATCCCATGAACCTATAAATGGAGGTGGTCTATAAATTCCAATTCTCGGAGCTCCCTTACCCCCTTTTTTCTTACTAGTTCCCATTCGTGGAGCCCCACTACCAGTTTTACCAGTCAAAGCATTTAGAAGGAGTGGAACACCAATGCTTGCCAACAGAGTGCCTAAAAATCCACCTGATTGTGTTTTTGTTGGTTTCACATGAACACCTGAACCTGATTGAAGGGCATTCAATATATCCTGTTTTTGTTTCGCAGATAAAAGATGCTTATATTCTATCAGCTTATTAATTTTGTCTTGTGGTACGAGAAAACCACCCGACTGTACGCCTTTGCCAGATATTGATTTCACAATCTGAGAAGCACCTTCTGAAGCCAATCCAGCAAGAGCTGATAGCCCAAGGGTTTTGCCTATAGTTGGTGCTAGTGTCTTTCCAATACTTAAGATAGAAGTTAGTAGACTACCTCCAACCTGTTTTCTGATATTACTTTTAACAAGTTTGATATCCATACCCTTATTCATCATACGATTCTTCTCCAATCTCTTCTTTACCATTGCTGGTACATATAGAATATCATTTCCGTTCAGAGATTCATTTGATAGTCTGAGAACAATAGTTTCCCTTTTTTTGAAAGCATTGCTAAGATTCTTCTTTTGATTGTCAGACAAATTTACTTTGATTTCAAAAAGCTGAGTCATTTCTTATATATAATATATATTATATAAACTTTTACATAATATAAATGAAATAAGGATATTTATTTTATTAGCAATTTATTACTTTTTTACACTATAACCAATTCATTACCCACCTTGTCAATGACAACAGATTCTTCATATAGGACTACAGCATGAACATTTAAGTTTGCAGCTGCATTCTGGCTTAGTCTATACCTGAAGATTAGCTGTTTCGGATCTCTTGTTATTTTTTCAGTTTGATACGTAAGATTAAAGTAAATCAACCCATACAGAGAACTATAGTTTGCTAAGTTCAGCTGAGTTCCGCTGTTATAGTCATTTTTCCGCATAGCATATGACATCAAATCGTTAAAGATTCTCACTTTTGATTCTGTATCATACTCTGTTTCTGGATAAAAGACTCCATTTCCATATTCTAGTCTACAGTTTAAAAGGGAAGAGTTATTATCAGCAGCATTAAGTTTAAAAGTGTCCATTAGATAAGGACTGTCTTCTTCAACTGCATCATTAGGCGGGTTTGTTCTTTTCAAGTAAACAAAAATGTGTTTGACATTGTCAATGCTGCTTGAAATCTGGAAAAATCCCGATGATTGTGTAGGAGCTGATGCTTCGTACATTTCCCTTAAATATTTCCACTGAGTTTCTTTAAGAAATGAACTAACGAAATTGTCATACAATGAATCCTTTGGGGTTAGTTTTGGCACCCAGAGCAAAAACCTATTAACAACAATTCTTCCAGCATCAGTTCCATTAGCCATGTGAATGAGTTCACCATCGTTTTGTAGCTCAATGTTGAATTGTAATTGCATTGGTACAAGCATCTTATCTTCAAGTTCTTCAAAAAATGAGATCCTGTTCAATGGTATAATCACATTGATGTTTTTAGCACCACCAGTCCCATTGTCTCGAAGTGCTTGAGTTTGCAACCGGCGAGCTTCAAATCCTGTGTTATTCGCAGCTGTTGTAGCATTCGTGTCCAAATACCATAAACTGTTTTTAGCGACTGATCTGCTATAATCATCAGAATACTCTAGCAGGTTTTTAACAAAAGTGACTTTATGGAGATTGTCAGTGTCATAAACTATTTTTCCTGCAGATTTAATCATTATGTGCTTAATTAAGGAATGCGCTCCATTAATGACTGTGATTCTGTCAGCAGCAGCATATCCCGATCCGTCTGCTAATTTCTGTACCTGAAACTGGACCTCATAATATGCATTGTACCAATCATAGAAACTCGATCGATCATTAATTGTAAATTTATACCCATTTTTCGCTTGGTGTTGACCGTTAGCTGGGGACCTGATTACATCATCGAGTTGGAATCGCACCAACTCATTCCTTTGTAGAAATTCACTTGTTCTAAATGACATTATAATATTATGTTAGATAAATTTTAACAATTAAAAAATATATTCATATTAAAATCATTTTATTGATTCTATACTAATCTCACTCTACGTCTTCTCCTCAAACCATCTCCAGAAATGAGTCTATTCAGTATCATATCAGTACTTTCATCTTGCTGTTGCTGTTTAATGGGTGAGGATGGAACAATTGCTGTTTGTCTTGTAGCTCCTTTTCTCAAATTTGCCAATCTTTTCATTATTAGGTCTCCTGACTTCTCTGATACCGCCTTACCCAGTCGCTCACCTGCATGGGATATCCCCGATTCTAACGCCTTCTTTGCTATTGGCTTAGCAAATTTCTTGAAAACAGATGATGCCACACTCTTTAATGGTTTGAAAATATTATCAACGATAAGCCCAGACCCTTTGTGTTGATATACAAATTTACCAAGTTTTGGATGGTAAAATCTTTTGAATTCATACGGTTTCATTATACTATTATGTTATATTATTCTATACTTTTCAGAATCAGTGAGAAAGATGTATCTGCTCCATTCAGGTTAACTAATCTTCTTTTTCCATCAGTAATGTATACCCTGATGCTGCTGATGTTGTTCTTATTGACTGGATTGAATGTGACTCTTCGTGGTTCGAGGGTAAAGGAGTAACTAGGTTGGAGTACACTGGTCGAGAAGGAATAAATGATGTCTGTATCTTGACCGTCGACAAGACTGTCGTTTATTAGGTTACAATGGATATTCAGGATATCTGTGTCTTGACTGAGATTGGGCACTTTCGGCCCTATATTTGTTTCATTAGATAATACTGTCTTATCAAACCCGATTAGATCATTAAAATTGGAATGCGTCAAATCAAGCTGATAATTCTGAGTCAATGTAATCGTAACCCTAAATGTTGTATTATCGAATTCAAGAGTGATAGGATACGTATCACCAGTCTTCGTTATATCCTTGATATATGTATTGAAGTCTGTATAATTCCATACTCCGGCTGGAAAGGTGATGTTGTTAAATGTTGAACCACTATCAGAGCTAAATTTAATTAATTGATTATTGTATCCAGCATTTACATTAAACCATGTAAAACTCATATTGATAATTCGGTTAAGGCCGATCACATATTGAGAATTGCTATCCAATATTATAGGCCTGTTAAATTTAGTTGTAAAATCCTCAGGTTTATTATTCCCTTGATTTTTTACACTATAAGATGATAATACTATCTCTCGTTTCATTATATAATAAAGTTACATTATATTTTTAAAATATTGACCATATAATTTATTATACTGTGATCTATTGATTTTCGACATTTCCAATAATTTGTCTAGTATAGTTACTCCCATATTCCTCATCTCAATGCTGGTATTCCCTGCTAATCTTTCACCAATTACCAACTCCAATTTTTTGAGAAGCTGCTTTACATCATTAAAAAACATAACATTACCACCTCTCTGTTTTCTGCGAATTCCAGAACCTTTCATTGTTTCAACCTTACTCTCATAATATTTTATGTATTCATTCAATGTAAGTCTTGCATTGTCTATTCTTTTGTTTCGCATTTGTCTCTCAGCTTCTGATATAGCCCCACTTTTGAACTGTTTTGTAACATGTGACTTAAATCCACCTAATTGACTTCTTTTTTCTTTAGCATTTTTTATAATCTTATTAAGATAGGCCTTAGTCTTTTTGGGTGTCATATCAGGCTGAGACAATACCTTTTCCACATTTTCATAATCCACAACACCAACATCATTCAAAATCTCATTACTTATATCTTCATCATATAATCCATAATCGATCTCATCGTCGTCATCATATTCTGGTGGCATATCATGTGGTTCCTGAGGGAAGTACTGAGGATCAACATAAATCTCCTTCTTCCCTTCCAGAAGATCTTGTAAAGATTCTTCATATGTTGGTGGTTTTGGCACCAGTTGTTTTTCTTGTTGTGGTGGAACATAATCGCCAAATAAATCATCAACTTGCATGTCTACGAAAGGGTCAACTTCAGGCATGTAGTCAATACCTTGGTCACCTTTTTTAGGTGCTCGTTTCTTTCTTATAGGTACCCTTAAATCTAAATTACTGTCGATAACATCATCTAATTTACTAGTCACTGGTTTGAATACCTTCGCTAATGACTCTTGGCTTGTCTGCTGACCAAGATCATGTTTTGTGATTGCATCATGAACATAATTAATTTTATTTCCTAATTCAGATTTCCTCTTTGCGAGTTCTTTCCACTTAAGTAAACTCATTAATTGTTATATTATTACATTACATAAAAATGAAAATCATATATAAAAAAGAGCATTTTACACTGTGTTGTACACCGTGTTAAACACCGTGTTGAACACCGTGTTATACACCATGTTATATTGAAATAATATACCCATATAATATAAATGATAATACCAAATTACGACGTTGAAGACGATGTGGTCTCGAACTTTAGACAGTTATATGATTTCATGCCCGATCGATCATTTCGGATGTTGGTTTGCGGCCCAAGTGGTTCGGGAAAAACAAATACACTTATGCATATGATTTACAATTTATTGTACTTTGATAAAATATACCTGTATGCGAAAAACTTAGAGCAGTCTAAGTATCAGAATATTATGGATATGTTCCAGCCAATAAGTGATGAAGCTGGTTATAATGTTATTGAAGCAAGCAATGATCAAATTATTCCTGTAAATGATATTGATAATAAAAGTCAGAAAATAGTGATATTCGACGATTTCGTATGTGATAAAAACCAAAAACCATTAGTCGACTATTTTATACGAGGGAGACATAAAAATTGCAGTGTGATTTATCTGAGTCAAAGCTACTATAAGACACCGAAAGACATAAGATTGAACTGTTCACATATTCCCAAGTACCAATGAGAAAAGTCTAATTTGCCGTGAAAACAGTATTTCAAAACAATTATATGATAAAGCAACTAAAGAACCATTTTCATTTTTATGTATAGACAAACCAAGGAAATTCACAACCAAAAATTTTAATGAAAAAATATAATCAAAGTAATATAATGTTATTATATAAATGAGTTACTCAAACGGACGTTTACCTGAATCAACATTTAATAATCAATCTCAACGGGGATTACCTGGTGTCGGGTTTGTATTAACAGATGACGGAAATTATGATATTCAGAATAAAAGATTGACAAATGTTGCAGAAGCTATTAACAATAACGACGTGATCACAAAGCATCAGGTTGACACGCTTGGAACAAGTTTGGAAAACAAACTGATTCAATTGAGGGCTGATTCTCTTCAGGTTGACGGATCATCTCATATGACTGGAGATCTTGATTTGAGGGGACATAAACTAATTCTACCCGGTGAGATTGATATGGATAGAAAATTAATCACAAACATGGACGCTGATTTGAATAATGACCTGGCTGCTGTTAATTCGATAACTCTCAAAAATCAGGTCAATAACAAAGCAAACATTACAGATGCATATATGAAAAATGAAAGAATAGTATTGACTGATCACATGGATGCCAATTATCATTCTATATTAAATGTTCAAGCAGCTGGTGATAACGATGCTTTCCCCTTTTATCATGGGAAGACACATTTTTTAAATTATGATGGTCAACAATACGATGCGAAGAATAAGAAAATCGTAAATGTAATAACCGATGAATCCAATGATTTAAGTAGTGTAAACATGGTTACTTTGAAAAAATATCATCCTAATACCGATCCTTCACACACACACGAGATTTTGAAAGATATTGATCTGAAAGAACTTTATAATGTTGTGAAATCAAAACAACAGACATATCTTGAATTAGCAGCAAATTATAACAATCTTGTATCTTATAATGATGTAAAAAACATTTTTCTCAGTCGTAAAGAAACTTTTCCAATGGAAACTAGTCTAGATATGGGATCAAATACTATTTATAATGTAAAAGATCCAACAGAAGTTGATCATGCGGTAAATAAAGAATATGTTGATAGATTATACGGTGACAACATCACGAAAATCGAACAGAACGTTACTGCTCTAGCTTTTTTAGGAACATCGAAACTCGATAAAAAAGTGGAAAATGATCTTGATATGCAAAGTAATAAAATTACTAATTTAGCAACACCTTTACCAAATGAGAATGGTGCTGCCGTCAATGTTTCATTCTTCAACACCGAACTCAATGATTCTAATACAAACTTGTACACACGAATAACGGATGATTATAAGAGTTATGTAAACAAGTCACATATAAATACCTCTACAGCTAAAAAAGATGTTTTTAGATACATGATGGAAGATGTTAATCAGAGCTCGTCGGAGAGTAATATTGTTGTTAATGGTATTATCGATTTTGTATCCAGTCCACACAAAATTAACAAGAAAGCCTATGATATAACTCTTACGACAGACAATAACGATGACTTCGCGTCAAGGATAGGTTTTAATGCACTAAATCTTTCTCAAGGTGAGTACACTATGGTGATTGAGTTTTTCGTTCCAGATAAAGCTTATATTAGTTCAACAACTGTCAGTGTTGTATCAACAGTCATTAATATTGGGCAGCAAACAACAAAAATATTTAACACTGAAGGATATACGAAAAGCATTGTTCACCTGCATAAATGGCAGGTCAGTCCTCCAGAATATATAATGATAGATCTTCATGGAAGTATATCGAAAGGGAATACAAAGAAAGCACATCTAATCGTTTATGGTGTTCAAGGACATGTCTCGAGTGTCGATCCAGATGTATTTGATACTGTTTTTGTAATTGAAAATGGAAAAATGGTTATGGAGACCGATATTGATATGAATGGTAGAAACCTAATTGGTTTACCAAAACTGAAAAATAAATTCATATTTTTAGGCAATTATATGAAAAATAAGAACAGTCATGATATAATGTTCAACGGTTCATCATCATTTATTACATTAGTTAATTTGAAATTAGTAAAATTATGGTTGATGATATTGGACGATAAACCGCCTGAAGGATATGAAAAAATGTTCATATTAATTCATAACACTTCATTTGCACCTCAACAATGGAATAAAACATCAAATAAAATTTATTACACTTTCAATATATTGTCATCAGTTATCAATTTCATGGAAGATACAGTTGTACAAATCAAATTAATATCATTTGATCATGATATTACATTTGCACCTTATAATTGCCATATCAGTGCACTTTTTGAAGAGTCGTAATTATCTAATATATTTATATGTCAATTCTCACACAATCAATTAATTTTTGTAATAAATTTTTCACAACCCAAAAAAACCTACATCCAAATACTAAAGATGAAATATTAAAATCGGCTTTAATATATCAATTTTTGTACGTTAACTATTTGAATGAGCCAATATCAATGAACCAAATATTAGAAAAACACCCTAACATTGGATTAATAGGACCGGGTTCTTGTACTATAAATACCAAATACAAATTTTTAATTCAACATGCTATTTTTCATGATGCTTTTGGAAGATTTTACAATGACTATGAAATGGGGCCTGGATACACATATTGCTTCCTTTCAATGCCGAAGAAAATAAAAAGATCTCCAATAATGGGCCAAATAAGTGGTGTATTATATTTTCTTCTTTCAAATCCTAAAATATAATTATCCAAATATATAATATAATGACTAAAACAGATATATTCAATTTCAATCATATTGATAAAAACATCAGCCAAGAAAAATTATCTGAAATAAAAGCATTGTATAAATTTTATCATAAACGATTTTGGTGCTATAAGAATGCTTTCAAATATTTTAAGAGATTGAATTTAGCTATTAATGTAACTTCAACAGGCTTAATAGTTATTGGTACTGTAGCTGGTAGTATCACATTAAATCCTGCTATACTAGCTTCTATTTCTGGAGCTGGTTTAGTGCTAAAAACAGTAAGTGAAATCAAGAATTATAAAAAGAAAATCGAAATGTCTGAATTTGCTTATACGACATATGAAAAAGTATTAGTTTTTTTACGGTCTTGTCTTAGAGGAAATCAATTCAACCACAATATATTCATCAATGAAATGAGACAGTTAGATGAAATAATCATCGATCTTTGTCCTCTTGCTGATAAATTCGAAAAACAGTATGATAAAAAATTTGAGTAAACTTTTAGAGTAAATTTTACGATAAACTTTACTAACAAACTTTATTCAATAACTCATTCATAGGGAAAACCCCCTTTGCAGCAGCATCATCCTTTATCAATTCATATATGTTGTCCCACCAAGTCTCATAAAATTTTAATGTCTTCTTTGATTTTGAAAGTGGTATGAATTCATATTCCATTCCCAAGATTTTAAATATCCGCATCAAAACATATTTAATACTAATCATCCGTTTACGGTTCTTATTAACTTCTGGTAACATGTTGTTTATTAATGCAAATATCTTATATATTTTGTCACGGTCTTGAAAACTCAATTGAATTTCTTTATTATATTTATTTATGGTATTTTCGATATGATATTTTCTTACATACACACTCTTCCTCCTTATTCTATACATATTCTCATGAAAGTCAACATATGAACTAACTAAATCATAACCATAAACGGTACCACAACTTAGACAAACATTCATTCCATTGTCATTAAACATATCTTTTTTATCACAACATGATTCAACAACTTCCGTATTTCTACCAACATCTGCTAATCGTTGGTCACAAAAGGGACAGGTCAACTCTCCCATATTCTCAAATTCATCATGAATTTCCAAATTACAATTCATTCTATACTATTATATGAGATTATATTTTTAAAATAGCTCAACGGCGGTTCACATTTCAAAAGTCTTGGATATTCCTTTTCTTGGCATTTGGAAAGTGAATGACAATCCTTTGTGTAAAACCTTCAACGTAACTTACAAATTCCTTGAAGCGTTTCTTGTTCATGTTTTCACTGAAATACTCCTTCCCTTCAACTTCATTGATTTAAAAAAGAATCTGTCTGATGCATCAGACAATTCCTCATTGGTTGAAAAAATCATACGACTGTCTCATGACCTGAAGACAATAGCTATTAGTGATGACTCATTTCCTGTGACTTAAAACAATAGCTATAGGCGATGACTCATTTTACAGGGGGTTTCCCTGTGTTTCCGAGAATTGTGTCACGCAAGGGATTCTATTATGTGGAATCACGCAATGAAATAAACGCACTTTGCTTTTTTTAACATATAGTTTCATTTGATTATTTCATCTGATTGTTCCATATGATTTTCCATATGATTGTTCCATTTAATATTTCAATTTAATTTTACCATTTGATTTTTCCATTTAATATTTCCATATTTTTTAATCTGATTTTTCCATGTGATTATTCCATGTGATTGTGCCATCAGATGGGAAGTAGTTATAGAGTTGGCTTGGTATCAGATCAGTTTTGCAAAACTGATCTGGTACCGCCAACTCTATAACTACTGTGAGAAGGCCATGAAAACTATGGACAGCGTTAACGTACTTATGGCGAATGTAAACAATTATCTGAAGCAAAGCCAAAAGTAGCAATTTTACTAAACGACATGTTGAAGGGGATTTAGAGTTTTGTTTTTGAAGGGGAGGGGATTTAGAGTTTTGTTTTCGTGTGCTGTATCGCACATCATATATTAGCCTAGCTCGTAAAAACCTTCCATTTTCTGGAAGAAAAACAAACATTTAACCAGGCGGCTTTGCAATATATGCTTCATATATTTTAAAATGACTTGCGCGTGAATTGTAAAGACCTGTAAATCAAGCGTGAAAAGTCCTTGGAAAAGTTGTACAAATTTAGATCCAAAATTCAGTTCATTAAATGATATGATGTCTGATAGTTCAGAATATTTTGGAGACTTGGGTTCAACTGACAAAATTTTACTAGCTCAAAACTTTGCCTAAAGAATATATTTTGCCAATCGAGAACATTGTTTCCCTCTCAGTACTCGAATAAATCAGGCGTGCAGTTGCAACAACTTGAAACAAAATTATTTTCCCTTGTTCGCAAAACATTTACTCTAAGTTTTAGCCTTTTTTGGCTTCCGAAGAAAATCTTGTTTTCTTTCTTTTGGGGGTTTGTAAAATGTGTGCATCCATCGCACCTCGAATTTTTCTGTCAGCTTGGCTCATTAGCATATAAAAATCTAATTAGAATCTAAAACATGGGTTATACGAAATCGTTCTAATAACATTGTAATGCATTGCATATATTAAGCAATAACTCAGACTGCAGCACCACCAAATCCAGAGTTTAAAAGGAAGCAAGAGAAGAATAATTGCAGTTTCGCTGGTGATTTTGTACAGCTTTCAGTCTAAATAATAAAATAGCTTTGTAACATTTTTTTTCTTCCTTATAGCACTGCAAGAATTTTTTTCGATTCCATTTGTGCTGCATGCTATTTTTTTCTTCCGACAAGCGCTTGCAGGAAATGTTTTTCAAAATCACCCCCCACCCCCTCAAAAGTTAAATGGTCGGCCCCTTATTTAAGAAATTGTAAACATTATTGAAACCATGAAGCCATGTCATGTGTTGGTAAAACTAATACGTCCCAGTATAATATAGCGTGAAATTGTAATTAAAACTGTCAAAAATTATAAGCCACACGACTCGTGAAACTTGCGAAAACTATAAACACGTACGCGTCACTACACGAAAGCGTGAAAGGCATCAAACTTTACATCTTGAAAACTAGGCTTTTCAATCAACTCAGCTTATCTAAAAGAGCAGCAAAGTACTTTTCTTCTGGTTCTTTTCCTCCGTAACGCCCGAGGCACGTCTTCTCCAGAAAGTCTATTAAAGAGACATTCCGCAAAAGCTCACATATTTTACGTGAAGATTCGCGCGAGACTCCCACGCTTTGCGCAAGGAATGCTGGTAGTTGTAGTATGTGACGTAATTATGAAAACGGTCTATTACAATAAAAGACAATTCATGACGTCACTGAAGACTTACACGCAAACCATCCCAGGACCTTGCGTATACCTTCCGCTCGCCCGGAAGAGAAAGAGAGCGGTCTATGGTCTAGACTGTGAAAGAGGAAAGAGAAACCGTAGACCTCTTTGTATGTTTTGTTTTCCCAATGTAGATCATGTGATGTTCTCAAGGGAACTTGTCCTTTGTCTTTTCATAAATTATGCATACATATCTGCACATGAAGAAAACAAAATTTAAAAGGAACAGTTCTCTAAGATAACATCACATGATCTACAAAGGAAGCTAAAGAGGTCTATCACATGTAAATTCGCACGAAAGCGTGCCGCGAGAGAACCTCTGGCACCCAGGATAAGGTTTACGGTGAGAAAAAAGTAAACACCGACGAGTAAAAATGACTAGCCGTATTACATAACTTTTCACTAAATAAATTGTTTATTGTATGACAGACATCTTCTCCCTGGCAAGTGTTTTCCCTAGCGCGTACTGAGAAGGGTGTAATATCGTGTCTTATTTGCACTCGTCTTGGTGCGTATTCGCACTGTAAAGTGCTCTGTCCAATAATAAGGGACGGACCATTTAATTTTTGTAGGGGGCGGGGGGGGGGGGGGGGGGGGGGGGGGGGTGCAATTACCCAAAAAAAAAATTCCTGCAGAAGAAATTTGAGAGAAAAAAAATCGTGCACAAGAAAGCACGTGAAAAAAAAATTCAAACATTAAGGTCAAAAAAAATTCTTGCAAATAGTGATGCTGAAAAAAAAAATTCATACTCAGAAGAAATTGCCCAACACCCCCCCCCCCCCCCCCCCCCGACAAAAATTAAATGGTCCGTCCCTAATGACCTGTATTCAGTATTCAATTGACGGGAACTTTGTCATTACGCGTTTGTTTGCGACAGCATGGGCGGACAGTGCGACCCTAAAATGTTCTCAAATTCTTAAAGTTTCTGTTTGCGGTTTCAAATTTTTGGAAGTTTTTGCACGAGCTAATTTTTGCTTTTGACTGTAGTGTGACCAGGCCCTTATTTACACGTATTGACTGGTCTATTGGCTTGGTGTCGATAGGTGTCAAGCCAAGATAATGAAATAAAACCATTGTCAGGTCATGTTTTTCTAAGTACTCTTCCTGGAAATAGTGTTTTTAGTTAGAGTAACCTATTCTTATTTAACTGTTCTATTTTTCAGTAAAACCAGATCGATTTAGGCAACATTTTCGGACATTACGTTAAGACTGTTTAATTATTTTTGGATCTTGTTCACACTTCACACCAAATGTGAAAGCAATATTTTAAATAATACAGTATCTATTGTCAACGTAAATGCTCAGTGCAATACGGCTTTACTTGTTGGCCCGTACTGGTTAATGAAGTGGAAAATGATGGACTTAACTTAGCCAATCAGGTATGATGAAGAAGCTTGTCACCTTTGGTTCTTCTACATAAAGAAATGAATTTCACAATTATAGTATTTTCACTTCAATCTTCTCTACAAATGCCTTAACTTTACTATGGAACCTTGTAATTTTTATATCTCTCTTGTAATTTTGTTTTGGCTGAGTATTTTCGAAACGTTAGTGAAAATTGAAAGAGAAGTCAGCGTGTTGACATTGACAGTCATATCGAAGGAATATATGTTAATGAATTGTCGTGGCCAATCATGTTAAAGCTTACGCTAGCCTACATTACAGTTTAATATGATTGTGACATTGATTGATAGCTGAATCTCAGCCCAGATAAAATCATAAAAGCTACGTGAGAAATGTTTTGAGAAGAACATTGTGTAGACACTGAATTGTAAAGAGTTAATGAAAAAAGTTAGAGTTAACCACAAAATGACTGCTTACCTGAGTCCTGATCAATCGAGTGTTAGATAAGTTGCTAGTCACCGTCAACGCTTTTCCAACAAGGTGGTGGAGTACGCCGGGTTTGACCCGAGCCAGTTTTTAGCGCTCCGCAAAGGCGTCGTCGATGCAAATTTCCCTTTCGTAAACAGTCGCTAACATTTTAGCGACACTTTGAACATTTTTCACCAACTCTAGAATCGAACCCGGAAACTCTTGCATGCCAACATCCCTTCTTCATAAACACTTTGGAAATATCTGCAAGGGCCAACGGACAATGCAAAAGCGTCGGATCCTGGTAGATCTAGTCAGCAAATTTGATATAAATACGAAAGAACTAATAAAGCAAGGCTGACTGTACAACTATTATAATCCCAGTTGTACAGTCAGCCTTGCTTTATAAGTTCTATCCCTTCTTTACCACTACACCACCGAGTTCATCCGGCAAACCCAAGAAAAATTTAATTTAAAAAGATGCTTTTCTTAATTAATGATACATCTATAACGGGTGACCCTATCCTTAAATCTAACCTAATCGCGAATGCAGCTTAGAAGTTTAATAATCGCTTTACCTTGGCCCAATTTTATCTAATAATGATAGCTTGCTTTCGTCCTAATCCAGGCATAAACTAGAGCAGAAATGGCTTGGTTACTAATGAATGTTGGTTACTAATGAATGTTAATGATGACATCGACCGTAACTACAAAGAAATGTACCAAAATGCAAACGCACGTGCAGAGGCATTGATTTTGCTCATTAGACCCATTACTTTGTGCCGTTGTCGCTGCCGTTGCCGTCGTGGTTGCTAGAAGCCCCATATTATCTAGGCAGTGGATGTGGTGACGAGACGAATCCCTGCAGAACCTGGTTTCATTCTATTTGCGTGAACGGCTAAAACACCTTCCTGTAGCTTCTGTATACAAACAGAAGTGTACAGCAAAACTGGTTTCGTGCCAGCCGGTCAAGAAATGAAAATTACCATTCTTGTGAATAATTTTAGCCGAGCGTTTTAGCTGTGATGTTGTCTCTTCTTAAAATCAGTTTATATGTTCTTTCTTTCATCCCCTGGGGGGAGGGGAGGGGTACTCCCTTATATACGCTATATAGGTATGTGTCGCCCGATAGGGTAGGGTTTTTTGGGTGCTCAGTCCTTAAATAGGGTATCCTTTTTGGTATTTTTGGTATTGTGGTCCTTAGATATTCCTTAGATAGGGTCACTAAATTGCAGTATCCACCCCAAAGCGCAAAACGAAAAAGATATGGTCTGTTAAAACTGGGCCTTAAAAGGGGTATCAAATCTCGATTTTCTACCCTTAAATAGGATCAGGATTTGAGAACCTTGGCGGCACACACCTATCCTACATTGTCGGGAGTACCCCCGGGGTACTTTCATCACTTTTGGCGATAGTTCTTCCAACAGTGGAACCTCGATTTAACGAAGTGCCAAGGGGCTGGGGAAATTGGTTCCTTATATCGAGGGTTCGCTTTATCGAACCTCGTTATAACGAATTTGCGGAAAAACAACCAAAATGTTCGTTATATCGAGGTATAGTTAATAATTGTTTTGTAACGGTGTTACGTATTTCAGGATCTTAAGAAATAACATTTGCACTTTAATGCCTGTACGAAGCTACAGTACACTGTAAATAACTACGACACTGGAAAACTGTACAGGTTATACCTTTGCGCTATAGAACACACTGTTGGTCTGTTACGCATTCATCTTTTGTCGCGCGTTGATCTTTATTCGTTATATCAGAGTAGATTTTACGTTTGGGCTGCCGGATTGTGTTCGTTATAACGAGGATTTCGTTATATCGAGGTTCTGTTCCATATATTTTACTTGTAATTTTGCCGGGCTGAAGAATATCGTTCGTTATACCGAGGACTTTGTTATAAGCTGGAAGCTACCACACTGAACGCCTTTACAGTGGAACCATTCGAACCGGGACACCCTGAACATTTTTAACCAATCAGAACGTTATTTGAGAACAAAGGATAGCAACCTTTTTTGCCAACGGACCAATGACATCGACGAACGCGAACAATAGTTTTCAACAATATTTGAAAACGCGGCAACCGTCACGACTAGATGCGGACCTCTCAGAAAACATATCCTTGTTTTGATTGGTTACTTTTCTGTACTTTCGATCCTAAATTTTGAAGCAAACATCAATACACGTAGATCTTTTCCAAACACTGAATTTTTTTTATACGCAGTGGCTATTCGTACGGCACCCGTACGCGGACTTCCATTTGCTATTCGTACGGGAGTCCAAAACTTTCGGCAATTTTCGATGTTATTCTTCACTTTTGTTGATCCACAATATTAAATGTTCGTTTAGCTTTACGAAGCGCTTCTGGTAAGCGATGTTGATTTGGCTCAGACTAATTTGCCGAGTCTCTGTATACTATGCGAGCGACTCATTTCTTGACACTTAGAAATTTTTCGCGTCAAAGTATACTCCCGTACGGCCAAGTGCGATTTGCTATTCGTACGGGAGTCCAAAACTTTCGGCAATTTTCGATGTTATTCTTCACTTTAGTTGATCCACAATATTAAATGTTCGTTTAGCTTTACGAAGCGCTTCGACTAAAGTGAAGAATAACATCGAAAATTGCCGAAAGTTTTGGACTCCCGTACGAATAGCAAATCGCACTTGGCCGTACGGGAGTATACTTTGACGCGAAAAATTTCTAAGTGTCAAGAAATGAGTCGCTCGCATAGTATACAGAGACTCGGCAAATTAGTCTGAGCCAAATCAACATCGCTTACCAGAAGCGCTTCGTAAAGCTAAACGAACATTTAATATTGTGGATCAATAAAAGTGAAGAATAACATCGAAAATTGCCGACAGTTTTGGACTTCCGTACGAATAGCAAATCGAAGTCGGCCGTACGGGAGTATTCTATGAAGAGAAAAATTTCAGTGTCACGAAATGAGTCGCTCGCGTAGTATACAGAGACTCGGCAAATTAGTCTG
Organism: Dendrophyllia cribrosa; assembly: GCA_024195265.1. Taxonomy (NCBI): domain Eukaryota; kingdom Metazoa; phylum Cnidaria; class Anthozoa; order Scleractinia; family Dendrophylliidae; genus Dendrophyllia; species Dendrophyllia cribrosa. The sequence continues at coordinate 44,253,096 of JAJLRJ010000002.1, read as the reverse complement.
AGCCAAATCAACATCGCTTACCAGAAGCGCTTCGTAAAGCTAAACGAACATTTAATATTGTGGATCAACAAAAGTGAAGAATAACATCGAAAATTGCCGAAAGTTTTGGACTCCCGTACGAATAGCAAATGGAAGTCCGCGTACGGGTGCCGTACGAATAGCCACTGCGTATAAAAAAAATTCAGTGTTTGGAAAAGATCTACGTGTATTGATGTTTGCTTCAAAGTTTAGGATCGAAAGTACAGAAAAGTAACCAATCAAAACAAGGATATGTTTTCTGAGAGGTCCGCATCTAGTCGTGACGGTTGCCGCGTTTTCAAATATTGTTGAAAACTATTGTTCGCGTTCGTCGATGTCATTGGTCCGTTGGCGAAAAAGGTTGCTATCCTTTGTTCTCAAATAACGTTCTGATTGGTTAAAAATGTTCAGGGTGTCCCGGTTCGAATGGTTCCACTGTAAACGTGCCGTTTCAGAAATTGATATTGAACTAGAACTTACTTAATGAGCTTATTTTTTTCTCTCACATATTTATTTAATAGGATTATGATATTTATTGTAAAATTTCATTTATTTAATAAGCTGAACTATTGAAAGCTGACCAATTCACGTGTATGGGAAACCTTTGTGAATTACAATTATAGATGTAGATGTATATAGAGGTTCGTTAAGTCGAGGTTCCACTGTATTTTAAGATAAAGCATTTTCACCCTGGATGCTTTGCGCGCCGATATAAATTTTTTTATATATGAGAAATCGTCCAGTTGAGTAATCAAGTATTTTCATCGTGTTAGATCGTTAGTTTTAGGGCGCATCAAGTAAGAAGAAGGCCGCGAGTTTACTGGATACGGCGAAGCAAAGCGACTGGGCACTGTTATGTTACATGGTAGAGTCTACCTGCTGTAGCTCAGAAGGAGGTCGGACACCTTATTGAGAGTTATATGACGTAATGTCGACACTTCGAATTTTATCTTCAATAAAGTTTTTAAACGGTAAAAAAGAAAGTCTAAAGTTCCTACCAAGGCTCGAACTTGTGACCACAGGCAGTATCTAGATTGTTGGAGAGCCTACACGACCACAACACTATCGAGCTGCTTGCGTCAATTCGGTTTAAATTGAACCATATTACCTGCTAACCCTAACACCAGTCAGGCTTTGGGTTATGGATAGTTAATCTGGTTCTTACATTATATTCATTAAGGTGTTCGACCACCTTTTGAGTTAATAGCATTTAGACTCTACCATGTTACATGTTACATGTAATTACCAAACAAACAGCACCGTGATTTCTTTTGTTTCCCTTTATTAATGTGTCAATTACTACAAGTATTTATGACTATTACGCCTCGAATAGACGCTACTTCTGACTTCATGAAACCGCGATTACTACTTCGGTCCCTGAATTACAATCCAAGACGAAAATAATTATTTAAAAATTTGTACTTCTTGAGTTAAATACATTGAAACTAAGTTTAATACTATGACCAGTTTTTCCCTGAAATGTACAACAGTTTAATAATAATGATAACAATACTGTTAACAGGCAAATATCAGTTATATCCTGGAGAATAACTCCTATTAATTCTAACTAATAAAATAGTGGATTCGAACTATCGTATACCAAAAATAGATACCACACATTGACTAAACATAAGATAAATTAAACATTCAAGTCCTGGCTGAGGCAGTTAGCCAAACTTATTACAGCGGATTTCAAGTGAGTATCAAAAAACCAAAACCAAAGCAATTACTTCTGCCAATCCAAACAGACGCAGAAAATCCAATGAACCCATCAGAGCTCGAAACAAATACATTTAGCCGGCGCCAAGGGCAGGAAAACACGTGCGAGCAAGTCACAATTGGGTTTGGTATTACTTCTGATTGGTTGAAAAAGTGGCGCGAGATATTTTAGCCAATCACAAAGTGTAGCAATGGAAAATCAAAACAATAGGTAAATAACCTTCGACAAATAGAGACCTTAAGATCGAGGGTTTTCTCTTAAACCGCAAACGTCGGCCAGCAGTTTACAGTTCGGAGTTCGCCGTATGAACATAATCTGGGCTTAAGATTGAGGGTTACTTTTTACCTATGCCTATTACCGGAGCCATCTAGGAAACAAAGTATACATTCATGCATTCACATATCATTAGAAACTAGCTTTTGTTTTACTGTATTTATTGTAGTTTAACCACAAAGTAATCCGACTGGCAAAACAGTGCCAACAACAAATAGCCGGCTGCCACGTTTGTTTTCATTCATTCGTTCACTTCTATCACTTCTATTTTAGCTGAGAAATCGTCTTCAAAATTACGTTTCTATGAAAAAGAATTTGATAATTTATAAGCGAAAGAGTTCTAAAAAGTAGTATTTCCTCTGAAACGTGAGATTGTGATGTTTTAGGGTGCAAAAAACCTTGCGGTAAATCACTTACCTCTAGAGCGTGGTCTCGCCGTACAAACGTGAACCTCAAACCGCAAACCTGACGGCAAGGCACCGGCCACGTGACTTCTTGACGTTTGCGATTCGCGGGAAACGCCGAAAAACCTCGATCTTAAGGTCTCTCTCAATTAAAAACCGCTCTAGAAAAATGTTGCCCCTTAAAATTACAGGTAGTAAAGGAATATAATTTGTAACGTATCATGATGGAGATATTGTTTTGAAATAATAAACAGCTAGCAAGTTAGTTACCAGTAACTAATAATAACTGTAAAATACACCCAAAACCCTTAAAGAGATTTTTGACACCTTGTTACTATTTCTAATCATATCAATAACAAAATTCTTAACTGTGATTGGTCATCAGCATGCCTATTTCTTATGCAATTAACGACGGTCACGTGGGTGTCCAATTACAGCTATCCAATAGACCTTGTCACGGTTTCTGACGCCATCTTGGTTGGGGGGCAAACACGGCAAAATTTACAGTGTTTGCCCCCCAACCAAGATGGCGTCAGAAACCGTGACAAGGTCTATGACAACAGTGGACAAGTGCACCTTAGTTACAAGCGCGTCAACTTGATCAGGTGCACTTAAATGGGTTCTTTTTGCTGTTTTTCTACTGGTTTCAAACTGATAGAAAATATCCCTGACGTTTTTAGTAGAATGAAGTTCACATACATTTTTTGATCTGGAATTTTGTTATTGATGATTGAAGCGATTAATTAGTAATTGGACTTGACTAATTACTTCCTGAATTGTACTTCACTCAGTCCAATAACTATACTATTATTATTACTCTTACTCATCAATTTCCAAAAGCTTGGTAATAGTTGAGCTTGCATGAACATATTCGTGAAATAGACACCTTATCTATTGGATAGTAATTCATCAACTCACCAAACTGCTGGACCCAGGTCAACAAACTTTAAACAGTGCAAATTCGAAGGCACTGGAATGATTAAATAGTTTTTTTTAAAAAAAGCCTATCACTTTGACACAACCTGAGTTACAAATTGATAACAGTTCTGTATAATGCATACAGAATCTACACAAACCAAAAAACATTGTATTTAATAACTTAATTCTGTATTCATTGATTTCCATACCCACACATGAACAAATAGTTATAACAAATATTAAACACCTTGGCTTGAACTTAAAAACTTACACTATAATAATTAGTGTAATAAGGGAGGCAGAGTTAATTATTAACCCTCCCTTCCACCCCTTTAACAACTTATTAAATTGGCAAATGACATACAATTGAACCTCTTGCCCATAAAATTTAGACCCCCCCCCCCCCCCCCCCCCCCCCCTCCCCTCCTGGAATTTTCTTTTTACTTTCATGGGGGAGGTATGGATAATTATCTTTTGGAACCACACATTTTATGAAGATGACACTTTAGGGAGATGACCCCTTACAAGAACAGTTTCTCAAAGAGATTCACCTGTGTAAAAAGAGAATGCAAACAACTATCACCCAGTAGACAATAAAAATAGTGCCTTGAATAAAGGTCACAGTTGGCTAAATTTTCCCTATAATAGCAGAGACAAGTTTTTGCATGTCACCAGACCTGTTCTTGCCTGCTTCCAGAACCTCTTGGTGATTGGCTGGTGTGATGTCATCTCCATAAGCCAAGACGGCCACATTAGTGATTAGAGAGATTCCTAAAACTTTCACCCCAGAATGCCTAGCCACCACCACTTCATGAACTGTGCTCATGCCAACAGCATCAGCACCAACCTGAAAAACCAGTTTTTAAATACATTTATTTTAAAGTACACAGAGCCAAAGCTGCAATCAACAGTCTCGAAAACATTCAGATTAAAAAAGTTTAATAAGAGATTAATTCCCGGGGGAAAAGGGAGGGGGGAGTCACATTATAAAAATGACGGGGGTGCTCGTCGGAAATTTTTGAATAACTCCCTAAAAAGTACCAGAATCTCGTTTGATGGGCGTGGCTCAAAATTATTTTTACCCCTATTCTAAAACAACACATGACATATTCTGTTTCATTATATAAACACCAATGAAATGCCAGGTGAGCTTTCGCGCCGGCGTAAACATCATATCTTCACACGTGAGAATAACATGTTATCTTCACACGTAAAAAGATCACCGTTGCTATGGTTACGTAATAAATCGCGCCTTTCGCAACGGCGCCTTTGTCAAAGTAGTCTCGACACAATGGCGGACGAACCTAACTTTAATCTAAATATTCTCGATTTAATCGACGATAATTCTAAATGCAGATTTATTGATGTGTCCGAAGACGATGTTGACAAGCTTATTGCTCAACAAGAGAACGAAAATACGAAGAAAAAGACCATGTATGACCTCAACATTGTTCTAAAATTTTTTCGCGAGGTTCGGAAAGAAGAGAGAGAATTAGAGAAAATCCCACCAGAGGAGCTGAATGTATACCTCACTCAGTGAATTCATTATTGCAGCTAGAACGAAGAAAGGTGAACAATATGAGCCGTCTTCTCTCAGAGGAATCTTATCAAGCGTTGACCGTTATCTTACAAGGCGCGAATATAGGAAAAGGCTATTCATTGATCCCGAATTTACGAGATCGAGAGACGCATTGAAAGCAAAGCAAAAAGAACTGAAAAAAACAAGGCCGAGGAAATAAACCGAATGCAACTACTGCTCTCTCAGACGAGGAAATTGATATTTTCTTTGAAAAAAAAGTCTTGGGAACAAGTTCTCCACAATCGCTGCTGAACACTGTGTGGCTTCATAATATCATACACTTCGGTCTCAGAGGTTGCACAGAACAACGAAATTTGCGTTGGGGCGATGTTGTTTTGGAGACTGATAGTCAGGGCAAAGAATATCTTGTTCATTCAGAGAGACAAACTAAGAGAAGACAGGGCGACAACCCACGGAATGTCAGGCCTGTGAAACCGAGAATGTATGAAAACAAAGAGATTCCAGCCGAGCGCAGTCCAGTAAATGTTTATAAACTGTACAGAGATAAACGTCCTCAGTCCATGTTGGAACCAGACGCTCCATTTTATCTGACAGTAAACCACTTCAAATCTTCTGTTCAGGGGCAGCAGAACGACTGTACTTGGTTTAAAGCACAACCTATGGGAGTAAATAAACTGAACAGTATCCTAAAAGACATGTGCGAAGCGGGGGGAATTCCCCGTAAAACAAACCACGCCGGGAGAAAAATACACGTTCAAAAATTGCAGGATAATGACGTCCCGCCAAATCAGATAGTACAGATAACCGGCCACCAAAACCTCCAGTCAATAAACAACTACAGCAGCCTACGAGAGCAACAAATGGAAAATATTTCAAACATTCTCTCAAGCACGGTGTCGACGAGTCGTGAAGTTTCAGATGTTTCGCGAGGAGCGTTTCGCTTTCCGGTCTGCGCACCACCTTTTAACCACTATCAACTTGCAGCAAGCTCATCGACTTCGTCAGTGCATGAAAACCAGCTGCAAACGATGTTTTATGGCAATACAATTACAGGAGGGATTTTCAACATCAATATGGCCTCGTCACAAAGTGCAATGGGTAGCCCCGAATCTGAACCTCCAAAGAAAAAGTTTCGCCGAGTGATGTGCATTGAGTCAGACAGTGGAAGCAGCCAAGAAAATTGATCATGAATTTGTGAACAGTGAGTTGAACAGTAAGTCAGCTAAGAAATGACTTTGAGAAACCTTTATACTTACTTTTGTTATTACATCTTATTAAGTTCTTTGTTTTTGCGAGCTCCTTAATTTTTGGCAATGGACGTTTTTCTCGCTCTTTCCCTTACATTGGACATAAATAGAGAGAAACTATTAGTCTTCAAGTTGATGTGTAAAAATATTGTTTTTTGTAGCTGGCTTTTTTCCGAAATCTAAAATTCTATGGGCCATTATTTTAGGATAGCCTTTTATTACATTGTAAAAGAAAGGAATATGTATTTTGTTCACGCATTTAAATAAAGGCCGTGCACTTCTTCCACTTTTTAGTTCATACACGTTCTACTTTAGGACTACAAAAAAATATTAAAGTGAAATGGTTTGATTTCATTGGTGTTTATATATATATTTATATAAAATATTTCACTCGTTCGCTGCGCTCACACACTCGAAGAGAAATTCCTTATCTTCGCGCGGCCATGTAATATCCTCTATGTATTTTTTCGGCTTAACACCCTGAAAGGTACCGCGATAATTCTAATGGTGGTACCAATCTACAAATTTTGACTCCTAAAAGGTACAACAAGCACCTGAAAAAAATGTTGAAATTGACGCTGTTCATATAATTTTTCTCTACCGACGTTTCGGCAATGCTGCCTTCTTCAGGGTACAAAACTATTAAAAAAACCGTTAAAAAGTTCGTTAAATTAGCTCACGTGCCTAGTTACATGAGTACGCACGTAGCAGCGCGCGCCGGCGCGCGAGTGGGCAAAAAAATGAATTCACGTGAAAGTAAAGTCTTGATTTAGACCACTCGGGGCCATGGTTCCTTGCCTGAAAATAAAGCGCATTTCCTGCTTCTTGTGATACTCCTGGTTGGTTAGGCCTGCCTTCAGTACAGCGACTTTCATATCCTGCAGTGAATGATGCACAGGTACAGGAAGACTTTACTTTCACGTGAATTCATTTTTTTGCCCACTCGCGCGCCGGCGCGCGCTGCTACGTGCGTGCTCATGTAACTAGGCACGTGAGCTAATTTAACGAACTTTTTAACGGTTTTTTTAATAGTTTTGTACCCTGAAGAAGGCAGCATTGCCGAAACGTCGGTAGAGAAAAATTATATGAACAGCGTCAATTTCAACATTTTTTTCATTTCATCATTCAGTATAACGCTGCGCAGGTAATTTAAATATTTACAACAAGCACCTCCCTCATTTTTATCGTGAATCCACCCCCCACCCCCCCCCCCTCCACCCCCGGAATTAATTCTTCCGACAAGAATACCTTAACCTTTGCACTCCCAGTGCTTATTATAATCTGGAGACATGAAGTGTAGTTCTTACATTTGAGTCTGTAGATGAAATCATGTGGTGTGACCATTCAAATGAAACCTTGTTGGTAGTACTTTAATTTGCACGGCACCATTTGTTTTTCAATATTACATATACCTTACCGGCAGCCCAAGAGTGCCAAAACTCAAAATTCAAGAAAAGTCCGTGTTTTAACCCATTCACTCCTGAGAATTTTTAGGTTTTTGAGTGATTTTCTGCATATAAACAAGCCATAGGATTTCGTGACTCCATATTTGGGGTTAATGAAGGCTAGAGTTTACTAGAAACGTCATTCTGATGTGGTGTTTTTGCTTTGTTGAGCTATAAGAACGGCTCAAATATGGTTTGTACGCGATTTTTGGTAAATTTACAGCCATTTTTCATCTTTAGTAGCTGCCTGATGAGCATCATTAAGCGTGAAGGTAGCTAAGAGTCCACTTTCTCATTGAAGCAAGTTAGGTGTTGTACTTCGTTTACAAATTTGGCTCGTTGCTCGTTCAACTGGAAAAATGGCCGCCACAAAACGAAGTAGCTTTGGGACTCAACTCAGGATGAATTTCTTGACCTACCACGGCATATTTTGGAAGTTGCGACCACTAAAGAACACAACAAGCGCGAAATTTCGGTGGTAGGTCGGAGTGGCTGTGGACTTATGAATATATATAAATATGAAATATGTGGGAGAAGGAACGAACCATGTCAAAAATTCTCGCTATTTCCCAGCATGCAGTGCGGTTGTGATGTTGAAAATAGAGGCAAGACCAGGATGCACTAGAATGTGAGGCTGTAGCTCGGCCCAGGCAATGAATGAGAGCAAACAAATTCACTTCTAAGGTAGGACTAGGACTGAATTTTGCTGTGAATGTTGACGTTTGGGTTTGCAATGATGATTTCAATAAAAAAAACTGAAGACAAAAATGTGATTTTTGTTGCTTTTCTATGACGTTAAAAACGGTCATTTTTGTTCTTGTCCAAATTCAAACGCTGATATTTTGCAAAAATGGCTGACTTTTTTGTGTTTATTGGGTATCTCAATTTGAGGGACTTTCTAGTCAATGCTCACAACTGCTAGTTAAGGCAATGTTCGCGCAATTGAGAAATTAAGTTGCAATTTTTTAAAGCAGTGGAGTCTTGTACAGCCGGTTTTGGCTGGTGTAGGAGTGAATGGGTTAATATAATTATTAAAAACAAAATTAATAGTATCATGCAAAAGTACCAACCAAGAGGTTTCATTTGAATGGTCACACTGTAGGATTTTGTCCACAGACTCAAAAGTTAGAACAAATGGTACCATGCAAAAGTACTGCTGAAGAGGTTTCATTTGAATGGTCACACCATAGGATTTTGTCCACAGACTCAAAAGTTAGAACTACACTACATCATGGTCGTCCATAATATTATTGACTCTGGGTTTGAAAGGGACGATAACACAATCATAAATTTGGTGTCTGCTTACCATGTTCAGGAATCGGCATTCAGCGGGAGTCTCAAATGCAGGTCCAACCTGAGCGCAGTACACTCCTTCTCGTAAAAAGCTATCAAAACCTAATTCATGGGCTGTTTCCTTGGCAGTTTTGACAAGAGATCTGTCATAAGCATCCGACAGGGCTGGAAATCTGGTGCCAAACCTGTTCATGAAAATATCAAATTATAGAACGTTTTCATCCCCGTACTAAGCAATTATTTTGTTTTTGTGGCTTTGAGAGCAACATTCCAGAGTGAAAATGTTGTAATGAAGGCTAAATGAAATGACTTGTTATGGGAAAAAGAATATTAAATTATTTTATGTATGCAAATGAAGTAAATAAATATTATACAAAAAAAAAAAAGCATTTTAGGGAGGGGTGCTTAATTATTTATAACTTTCTACCATTTTAAATGTACTAAAATTTGTTTGACTGCAAATAATCCCGAAAATTTTTAATTTTTCTTAATTTGGAAAATAATTTGCTTAAACCTGAGTTAGAGTCCTTTACATCATAGACAAATTAATACATGATTCATGATTGTAAAGAAAATCAAAGGAATCGAACCCAAAAGCTACCACGATAATGAAACAGTTAGAGTCGGCCGAGTGAGTAACTATAATTATAGCGGAGCTCTGCGGAGCCCCATACGCATAGAACCAGAGAACCATAGAACCCATGCCCGTCATTTTTCATGGTCATGGCTAGCGGAATGTTTCGCGGGCGCGTTGTGTGCCCGCCGCCGCCGTCGCTTAGCGCTAACTCGCGGGCGCGTAGACCGTCGCAAAACATGCGCGTATGACGCCACACAACAACCGGGATCTTTGCAATTTCACGTCACCTGGGAAAACACTGCTGTGTTTAGCGGAGAAAACCGTTTAAATTAAAGTCGTTATTCTCCTGCATTTTTTTTTGCGGTTTGCTTCTCAAGACAGGGATACTAATTAAGGGATACTCAGAAGCCGCTATAGTGGAAAAAGAAAAGTTAGAGCTTTCAGGGATAAAATCTTGTTTCGAGGATGGGAGCAATGCGGGGAGATGTTTGTCACTTCGGGTTTCAGATTCAACTGAAGAAGCGGCGATTTAAAGAATTTCCAAGCAGTGGAGGGACTTAAAGTGTATATGAAATGAAAATTTTTTCTGCACAATTTTGTAGCTTATTATGCTGTTATTGCAAAATGGAAAAAGAAAATAGACAGAACGAAGACAAAAATACTTTTTTGGCTCGCGAAAGCGTCTTCAGAAGACCAAAATGGTGGGTCCGGAGACTGGTAACGAGCTCGGCTCTGATGACGTAATCAGTGGTTCTAACCATTTGTTTACACTCGGATTTATGTTACCACTATGCGAAAATTCTACTCGATAGAAACGCTTTTAGCTGTTATTTCTTTAAGTAAGTTAACTTCTCGCAATCTATGTCTGACTATGACGATACTATGCCATTTTCCGTGAGAGTAATTTAAGCGAACAAGAATCACTCAGCGATAATTCCGAGGAACTGGAGGTACTTGGACATGTACAACCATATCACTGACGAACCACTCGCACACTCAGTGACGACGAAGAAGACAGCGAAGAATACCAGGATGGTTTTTCTCCTTCGGTTTTGCGGAACAGATTTGAATGGAAATCCACTCCTGGATGAATGGTGAGAACGGGTTTATTATTTTTCGCAAGAAAGTAGAGGGAACGGAACTTCAATCGATAACTTTCTGCTTCTCGTCGGTTTTGAAATTTATTCCCATGTTTTGGTTTTGTAAGGTGTATTTGTGGAGAATGTGCTGTGCAAAATTTGACCGATGCCGTCGAATACAGATGCTGTATGGAGATCGCACAGGCTTGCCAGAAGATAGGTGTATTACAAAGCACGATGACTTCTCGTCAATGACGAATAGATCAGTACTTTTACAAGTGGGTCCACTACTTAGAGACAAGAATGGAAGGGGTACCGTCGCCGCGATGGACAAACAGAGAATCAGTAAGTGCTCATACTGAGGTTGTAGGTCGTTTCCCTGCAAATCGAAGTCGTTTCGCTGAAATGTAAACTCGTTTCGCTGCAAAATGAACACGAACACTTCCCGTTTGCTTTTCTGCTTTTTTGGCACTCTTTTTTTTTTTGCATGTATATCTCTCGTTTGTCAGCTCGCAATCGTTTGTTTGTTCGTCGTGAGTTTTAGTTTCCTTCCCTGTGGAAAAGCGTGCTTTTGGCCTCACGCTTTTAAAACGAGGTTTATGATTGATTATGGTGGTTTATTACATAAAGTGGTTTGCAGCGAAACGACAGGACACTGAACAGAGTTCTTTCATCTTGCTTTGCATATCTTAGGTTTGTTATGTTAATTGTCATCGGAGAATCTCAGTCATATTTATTTTTTTAGAAAGGTGTTTTTAATAATCCCTGTAGTCCTATACATCCTATACATGTCATGAAACATGTAGAATATTATTATATTCTAGGAATAGGCATTTACATGTAAAATATATAAAACACTATTTTCAAGTCTTCTAATATTATTATTTATAACACCTAAAAATAACACCCACAATTTATTTAAAGTCCCTTCCAACCATAATTCCACTTATTTCCACTATTTGTATTGAAAGGAGGGAGTCGGTTTTCTGACATGGATTTTATTTATTTTGACTTTTTTATCAGGTTTTTTTCGAGCTGTTCCATACAGATGGCTTGTCTGATGGATTTGTGGTTATTTAAAATGGGACAACACATTAAGACCTCTTCCATCCTGTGTTTATATAACTACCTGTACATCAGAGAGAAATTCCAGTCTGCCCAAGTGCAGTGATACCAGTCTGCAGAGCAATGCAGCTGGTACATTTAGGGTGGCCACGAGTTTATTAACTATTGGTGCTTAAGCTTGAAATATTTCTTTAAAATATTTTTGGGCAATTTAAGTGTATTTCATGAAATGGTTTTAATTCTTTAATTAAATTTGAATATCGACATCCTCGTCTCAGCCATCAACAAGTCCTGACACTTCTGATTACTCCTCATCATCGTTCTTGGGTTGTACCAAAAATGGGGTGGAAGCAGGTGGGGAGGCGTTGGCAACATTTATTAATAAAAAAAGAACTTATATTTGAGGAAACACAGCAAAACATTTCTGGAGAGGTTCAATTTTACTCTGTCTTTCCTTATGGTACCATATCATGTTTGCTGCAATTTTCCTTTTTTATCAGCTGCCAGCTTGTTTCCTGGCATAATAACAATGATATGGCTACAGCCCCTAAATGTCAATGTTTAGTGATTCTAAAACAAGTCTGTTTTACATTTTTTTTTTGTCCTACAGTTTTTCAAAAAGAATATTCACAAAACATTAATTTTTTCTTTGATGCGGTGTCAGTAATCTCCTAAATAAACATAAGCAAAATATGGTCATTATAATAAAGAAAGGATTGTTCATTAGAGCCTGTTGTTGTCTACTGTTTTATTGTTTAGATTACAGGCAGAAGCATTGTGTCCCCTCTTGGGTTCCCCACATTTGCGACTTTTCTTAGGTCCCTAGGTTTTTCTGTTCATAATGGCAGATGGTGCAGTTGATGTAATGCTTGCAAGGCATCTTGCTCTACCGCTGAAAAAGAAAAATCCCCACCAGTACCATATAGAAGGATATGGTGGTGATCAGTGGAGAGAATTTGCATTTTTATATTGGAACATTATGGCTTAAACCCTTGTCTGAGGCTCACATAAATGGCAAATGTTTAAATTCACTCAATCTTCCTCCTGTGAATAAAGTATACTAATTTTCCATTGAAAAAGAGTAGTAAAGTCTTCACTCAGCAGAGTGGCCTACACCTGCCAGAACATAACCTGGGGTCAATTCAATAAAACTTTTACAAGTGGAATTTAAAAGTGTAGCTATTGTTTTTAACCTCTGAAACAATGGCAACACTTGTAAAAGTTTTATTGAATTGACCACTGGTTTTTGTCCCATGAAATGACTGTTTGACTATGCCAGTCCACTGCAAAGTTTACATTCCCCAACCCCCGAGTATTATTGATATGTTTGCCGGTATGTAGTTTTATACCTGGGTGAAACGATAATGTGGAACAAAGTTTCTTGGTCGAGGAAACAACACAATAGCAAAAACCAGGTCTCGAATCTAACCGACCGGCTTCAGGTTGAAAGTCTGAAACACTAACCACTCAGCCTCTGCATTGACAGATGCAGATGTATATCACCTGATTGTCATTCTATTATGCTTTTGGAATTACTGACATCCCACAATACACAACTTCCATTTTATTTTTATGCACTTAAGACAGGTAAAGAAAAGTGACTAAGAGGAAGACATCAGCCTGAAGGTTTTTAAAATTGTTACATTTAGTAACTTCTCAGATTGAGGTCAATTGTTGTCTGTAAGCAGGTAATTAATGAAAATCTTGCATTTATTTTCTTGATTCTCTTTCGAGTGACTTAGATCTTGATTATTATATCATGCAACCAGTAGACAATAGTAAATAAAAATACTAAATTACTGAAGTATTTACATTTATTTCACAGGACATTTCTATATAATACACGTGGCATTTATGTTCACGTCGACTTTTCTGAAATCACACTTATCATCTGACTTATAAAAGCGTCCTCACTGAAGCTGACAATTACAAAATACACAAAAATATATCACACACTTACTCTTCGAGACGACGGAAACCCTCTTCGTCGCTTCCGAAAAATGAGCAGAGATTTACATGGAATAACCGTCCATTTTGTGGAATGAAACGTTTGCTCGATATTTTCGGAGATATTAAAGTCTGCTGGGTTTCACCGAGAACTGAGCCGTTCGAATGCAGTTCGAAGCTGTATCGAGTCCGCCTTTGTTCTTAATCTTTTCCCTTTCGAAAATTAAGCCATATGTTATCTCAGTGTGCGATTCCTGTCTTTGTAGCTCAATATATAACGGCCACAGACCACACTAACGTGCTGCGTGTCCTCAAAACCCTCTTGTCTGCCATTACACTCGTGTCTTCAGAACCACTGATGACGTCAAACCGGTGTCCCGTTGAGCGTTTTGGCCGCGCACAAAATGGACCCACGTTCGATCGTCAACATACGATCTTTGCGGCTTCAAAAACACTTGATGAAATTGCTTCTGGTCGACTAAACCCAAATATTTGGGTTCATAAGGTCTTAAACAAGCATATTAGATAAAATTATTTTTCATTTCATATACACTTTAAAGGTAAAACAAAATACATTTTTCGATGGGATTTATGTTGATATCAATCTGTTATTGACTTTTTCTTTGTGTTCTCGCTAGTTTTGGAGAATTGTTTATAAACGTGCTCAATTAAATTCAGTTGTTTTGATTTCTTTCATCGGAGACATGCATCTCGGCCTCGATGAGCTATAAATAGTTCGCGTTTCGCTTTTAAACATAAACTTATGGAGATTTGAATAAAATTTTTCGAAAGAAGATTGTGTTGTCCATTTTTGGGTCTTTCTGCATGTACCGGTATCCATGAACCACTCATTGTCTTCTATTGTTTGTGAGGTATTGTATTTTTGGTCTTGTTTTGCATTTGTATTGTTGTCGTTCTTTGTTCCTTTTGTTTTACGTAATATGTGCTCCGGTACATGCAGAATCTACCCCATTTTTATGTGTTTGTTCATTCATTACATAGGTTGAAAAGCGATTTTATGTAAACAAAACAAGACTTGGATTTTATAGTTCCAAACTTCACTCGCGTGGTCTAATGCAAATATGTTTGTGTATTTTTTGCAATTTTGATTTCCAAATCAGTTTCTCGGACAATTTTTTATAAGCAACAGGTGTATTTTATTTGGAAATTAGTCGTACTAGTTATTCTAGACGAGAAAAAGTTGTTTTTGTGAACTTTTGTACGGTCTAAATGTACTGTGCAAACGGTCGCGTAAGTCTGTTTGTGAGAATTGCTAAAATTAAAAAATAGCCCGGTCGTCAATTTTATTCTGACTTGTGCTTCCGACCTTCCACCTCAGTTAAGTTTATCATCGGCTTTCTGTTCAAAGAGCTACGCTGTTAGGCTCAGCCTATCTATATATATTAAGGTCTTAAAGTGATTTATTAATTTACAAGTAGATAAAAACCCATATACACTGTAGACTTGCCTGTCATCATTAACACCCCTCAGTGGACTCTCTCCAGTGAGTCCAACCAGGTTGATATGATCCTTAACAATCATAATATCACCAACACTGTACTTCTGATTGAGTCCTCCAGCAGCATTGGTGACAATAAGAGTCTTGACTCCAAGGTGGATCATGACACGAACAGGAAGGGTGATCTGCGATAAAACACAACAATGGTTAAAAGTTAAATTTTCAATCCCTATAGATAGATGGTTTTCACTCACGTGACCTTTAGTCCTGTGGGACTCAAATGACAAAGGCCATGGCGGCCATGTTGGTGCACATAACAAAATAAGTTCATTAAAATTCTTTTGTAGGTGTGCACCAACATGGCTGCCGTGACGTAACGTGAAAACCACCTATAGTATCAAGAGTCATTGATTATAAGCAGATAAGGAACAATGGAGGGAAATCAAGTTAATAAACTGTGTTCATTAAGATAATTTTTTTTATAATATGTCATCCTATTTTCCTGAGCTATTGGTCAGAATTCTTATAGCCTCCTTGACCCAGACCTCCTCCCTAATGAGCATCTGCTGAAACAAACAGCCAATCACAGTGCCGTTCCAAATCCTAGAAGTGCACTTTGGACCTTGAGTAATTTCATGTAAGACGCTAACAAACAAAATGGTGCACGGCCTTTCAATGAGTGTGTGAAAAGAAGTTGGTAATTTTCATTTTCTATTCAAACTAGCCATATGCTGAGTAAATTGCTTATTTCAGCATAGAGTTTGCGACTTGCGATTGTTTCACAATCAAAACTGGATATTTAAAACTGTCAAATTTGTCCACCACGTCCTATTGTATATTAATTTTATAACTCTCAGTTACCAAGTGTTTCCCACTAACATGATCTCAGAGACAAAGCTTCAGTTGCTTATTACCTTTGCGACTGTTACTTATAACTGAAACTTCGCAAGCAGCATTATTTCAACTTTTTTTTTATACCAAAGCACCTTAACCGTAAAGGTCTGTGTGAATTCTTCTATCTGCAACATTGTCCAAAACATGCCTATGTAATATTTGAATCTCCCCAAGGGAGCATGTTCTAACACAGCTTATGATTGGCTTTTTATTAAACAATGACTTAGTGCTGATTAGCTCTAATTAGAAATCTGCACATGAGCTCCAGAAAATCAAATAAAAGAAAAAGAATGAGCTGTTTGTTTCAGCAGATGTTCCTTGGGAAGAAGTGAACAACGAACCAAAAAAAGGTCTGCATAGGAGGCTAGAATTCGTATATTATTGCAATCTGCCTTTGGCACATTGGTGTAAGTTGACTTGCATTATAGGCCACCTGCAGTTAGATCACAACCTGTACTTCTTTGGGAAAACAGTGCCATTTATTATTGTGCTTTCTTAAAAAGGATATTACTCTTGAAGTGCATGCAGTTCTGTAATAATTTTGTTCTGTTCATATGGCCAGCTACAGTACACTGTTTAAGAAGTGCCCCTTTTTTAAAACATTCACCTTTTCAGGACAAAAAAAATAATATATTTGACAGGCTTTAAACAATTTCCCCAAGCATTCTCAGGGCTCAAAATGTCCATGCAACCAGGGGCGTAGCCAGGACTTTTTCAGAGGTATGCACAATCAATTTTCAAACACTCCCCCTACGTCCTCCCCCCACCCTCAAGTCCCAAATCTTTTTTTTTTTTTTTCGACGTTTTCAGGTATGCTCGTGCGTACGTGCGTACAGGTAGCTACGCCCCTGGCAACCTTTAATTCTAAGAGGATTTGAGATCATGTGCCCTTTTAGCATTTGTTGTTTTTGATCCCACTTCCTGAAATGATGGTTTTCAATACCTTCCCACATCCTGCAAACAAACAACAGCACACCCCACAGTTTCTGATCCTCCCATTGTATTTTACTTGGTATACATGTAATGATTCCTGCACTTAAAATTGAAGGGCCGAGAGCATGTCCAGCCTATATGACTTTTTAGGCCTTTTTTTATTTTTTCTTGCTCAGATTTGTCCAATTTTGGCATGTGAACTAGAAATTAGTTGCAAAACATTGTTCCTAATTTTTTTCTGTTGTTTTTTCCGTCGTTTTCGAGAAATACCGTATGCAAAAAAAAATAAAAAATCAATCAATCAAAGGCTCCTATTGTAACGCAATATTGCGGTAAGCTTCTGTTTTCACACTGACACGGTTCGATATTTTTTTTAAATTAAACGTAAGGAATTTTGACGAACGCAAAAAAAGTAAATCACTTTCATAATGTCCAGTTCGAAAAAAAAAAAAGAAAAAAAAAAAAAAAAAAAAAGATGCCGAGCGTGATTCGAACCTGGAGCCGTCCGCGCGGAAATCCCCGACCAAACCACTAGACCACCGAGGAACAAATGCTTAGCTCAGGCTAAGTTTTATTACTTAAAACTTGATACGCATCAAAACGCGTATCTCGATTTCAAAATCCTTTTAGATCTCCAAATGCGAAACGTCTTCCCGCCGGCCAGCAACAACTCACTTCGAGCTGCCCAAAGCTGTATTTCAAGTACCCGACCACGCACAGCGGACCCATCTACTACTGTCGCAAAGCATGTCGGGAAATCCTACAACAAAACCGAAATGGAGTTCCCGACCGAAAGTTTTTGCAAAATACTATACATGTAAGTCTCAAAGCACTTCGGATATCGGGCATTTCGACCACGGCACGGGATGGGAAATGGCCCACAACTCTCAACGCTGCCCCTTTTCTGATCCGAAGTGATTCCAGACTTTCCCGCCGGCTCGTCTTCCCGACCAAGGTCCGTTTTTCACCTCGAGCGCTAAATGGCGCTTCAGACACAAGGAAGGACAAGAAACACGACTCGTTTCTTTGAGAAGTGCTAGAGACTCAAGGATTTCCGGACTTAATGATGTCTTTCAATCACCGGACGGGCCTCATACACGTTGGCTTACACACACGCTACAGAGGCGATGTGTTGCCGTAGTGAGCTCACGATAGATAAGCGAGCCAGGCGTGCGTGCGTAAATAACGGTATTTTCGTTTAGTTGTTGGCACTGGTCAGAAGTATTGCAGTCGCGTATTCTCACGGCCAAACTGCTTTCAAATGGCTTCGAAATTGCGCTCTGAATGTACCGTCAAAGCACTGGAGGGCCAGAACTCTGCTTTTTTCAGGTGAAATTGGTCAAATTCCTTAGGGTTAGTGCAAATTCGACAAGGGCTTGTGATATTATTCGTTGTACGATAAAATGAGGCTATTCTGAGCTATTCTGAGCGAGAAAAAATAAAAAAAGGCCTAAAAAGTCATATAGGCTGGACATGCTCTCGGCCCTTCAATTGCACTGATAGCATCACACATCCTGTCTCAATTCTAACCCCCATCCCACAAATGTTAGGTTTATATTAAAGTCAACATGGGAACAAAAATTGCACCTTGGTACATACAGTACATGTAAACTGTAAACTTGTTGCAACCGGTAGCCACTCCCCCCCCCCCCCCCCCCCCCCCACCCTTTTGGTATGGTAAGGTAAGTATTATGCGTTATGGTTAACTGCTGAGGATTGTGACGCCTGCAGATCCAAAGTGGCGACCAATGTGTCATCCTATCATCACATCCCATGCTATTTATCACATCATATCTAGATCTTGCTACCATAACAACCAATTCACACCAAACTTTGACAAAAACTTAAGACCTCATTAACAATAGGAACAGCTACTGTTGACAGCATTTGCTGACAATAAATGCTCTTAAAAAAACAAACCTTAAGGGGGGTGATATCCTCCCCCCCCCCCCCCCCTCCCACGTATGTCCAAAGGTTAATCTTAGTTAATGATAAATATTAAATTTATAGATGAAATAATACAATTTCAACTTTATTTACCTGTCCCACTGCATAGCCCTCATACAGATGTGTGCGACCTTGCATCATCACCACTGTTTTCCCATTAAGAACACCTAGCACAAGCTTGCCAACATGCCCTTGAACTAGTAAACACAAAGAAAACATCTCAGTTACAGTATAACACCATTCCATATCTTTACATTGAGTTTCTGTGAAAGCCCAATCATTAAGAAATTATTTTGACCTAGCCAACCATGTCGTGAATAACAACTTATCTCAAGTTCATGAAAACTCAGCCAATCAAATTACTTACTGTATTTCAGTCAAATGAATATTTTATACCATGTTAACAACATTGAGCTTTCAGTTATCTTCCGGTCAGTGGTTCTTTATCAGAGTGGTCTGCAGCCCACTAGTTCTAGCTCGGATCAAGACACAACACTAATACGTTGTACATGTACTGTAGTGTGGTGATTTAGTCCTTATGTGTTTACATGTAGCATGGCTTTGGTGGTTCATGGTTGTTCGTAGCAGTGTTTCTTCTACAGTTTTAGTGGTGTTTCCTCAGTTCCCCTGACCCATCCCTTCCCTCTTTTTAATCCTTCCAATGATCCAATCAGTGTGATGGGTGCCTGGAATAGGGGCTCATGGCTGGGTTGTGGGGATTTGCCAGCCACGGAAGTGGTATTCTACATGTATCTTAAGGGGCTGGCTGGCCACAGTACAGTGGAAGCACCAGTGGAAGCCCCAGTGGATGTCCCAGGCACCCTGCACCTTCCACATGAGCGAGGCAGTTGGTTTATTAATATTATAAATAGATAAAAATATGACAGTTTTGTAATTAAAGTAACAAGACCATGTTACATTTTGTACCTGTGCTTCTGGGAAACTGTTTGATCTTTTCATATGGGATATCATCTTTTTCATGTACAATATCTCCAAGTGACGACAAACCTGTGCCACATATTATACCAATGGTTGGTCTGTGCTTAGTTTGATTCAGAATTGTCTTACAGATTTCTATGACATCGCCATAGTCATGACTGAAATCATGTCTGCTAAGAAAGAGAAAAACAGGCTGATGAAAAACCTAAACAGCCAAAATGTTAGTTTCATAATTATCTTCATTTTATATTTTAAGCAAGAATTGCTAAAGAAAAGTTACTTCATATTAAAATATTTTACTTTTATTTTACAACAATTATTAATGCAATGCAGATAATGGAAGGGCATATGAATGAATTAATAACCTCTTAATAGCGCACAAATCACATCTCATGGCGCTTCTGCATACACTTAATTTATGAGAATGAGATCGGACATCAGCTCATGAAGGCGCCTCAGGTAGCCGCTATTGGTCCATTGTTGATCTTATCTCCCCCACCCCACCCACAAACAATGTACGGCACTGAGGATGGTCACAGCCAGGGTTTTGTTACGTCCTCAGTACTGTTCTTCTATGTTCTCATCAGAGATGGGACCACCATTTCTACATGGTCATCAGAGCAACGTGAAGGTCTAACCATTTTGCAGATAAAATAGCAAAGGCAGTATACCTTAGTTTGTCCTCAGTTATTTTAGACCCTGAGTGTTGGTCCAGTTGTGATTCAAACCCACAACCTGCCGCTCTGCAGACTGGTGCCCTTTCAACTGAGCTAACCAGATGGCATATCACCCATTCACTAGCTAACCAGATGGCATATCACCCATTCACTAGCTAACCAGATCACCCATTCACTATTTCCGATTCCCTAAAGAATATATTAGGAAATTTAATTTAATTTAATAGGACTGCATGAGTATGAAACTGAGTACAAGTACAACTGTGCAAATCTAGTTCACTTACTTTAAATGAACACTTGTAAAACAACAAGAGGCTCCAAGCAGCCTATACTCATGCGCATGAGTAAGAAAGTTTTATGATATATTTTAAACATGATAAGAAGATGTCCGACACGGAGAAGAGTTACTCCTTTCACTCAGTCATCATTCCTGCAAACGACGTTGTTTACTTATTGAATGTTTTGTAAATAAAGGCTGTACCACAATGAAGCCAGTGATTCTTCTTAGTGTCATATATACCTAACGTGAACATTAGTAAGTAGGGTTGTAGGAGACGCTGTTGTGACACTTCAGTAACGCTGTTTTACCAGAAGTGAGAATAGCCAGAAGTCACTAAACGGGAAGTGTTAGCTATGACAAAAGCTATCAAATGGCAAAGCTATGAACCGGAAGTGCACAATTTAAAATATGCGTGCATAAATTTGCATGCAAAATCGTGACACAAAAAATAAAAAGAAAAAGAATAATAAAAAAAGAAAAACAAAGGCCATTTTATAACTCATGCCGCAACGCGTATGAGTAATAATAATTTAGTATATCCATATTATATCATGCAATCTGATACTGATATGATTAAATCTAAAGGTCCTTATTATGGATGGGTAAATGTTAGCTAAACACATTTAAATCTCTTCAAATTTTGCACAGTTGTCACGCATGAGCCAAATAATGTTTTCTAAATTAATTTCTTCCAATTTTTTATTGTCACAACAAATTTACTAACAACCTCAAAGACTTCTGAATAGAAGTAGAGTCTAATTAAGCTTGTTACACCTGAGAGGTCATTTTTTTTTATTTATAAACAATATTTTGCCAAAATATTTCCTGCTTTTTTAATTTGCAATTTTGCTTTTGAATTTCAATTTATAAAAAGTTCTGAGAAAATTATACTTCATTTTGCTAGTTGATATTATATACCTATACCTGCCTTGGAACTTTTTCCGAGTGATACATGTATGTAGATGTGAGAATTTTTTGTGAGAGTGCCAAGATTTCCGAAGGGGACCCAACCAAAATTATGAAGACAACCCAATCTATTTGAAGATGTCTGAAGTTCTTCAAAGATGTTCCATTATTAAAGAATTCGGAAGTTTCCATGGACTTTAGACCTCCGTTTAATAACATCCAGCTGTAGTCGTAATGTTCAGAACGATAAAAACCTACAAAAAGGTGCCAAATTTTATGAACGTAACTATATTTTTAATTGGATTACGCGATCAGTTAAGGCTGATAGCTCAAATCTGTAAGTCAGGCATGAGAAATTGCTCCATAGGTGCGAGTTGGCATGAGATAGGAGTTTTGGATTTGCAGGCGTGAGACTCACGCCAAAGGTATGAGACTTGGCAGGTATAATATTATCAATTGGCATATTACCAGCTTGATTTTTTGCATTGCTGGATACTTTTGAATTAGCCAACCCTAATATAAAACATTGTGAACTGTGAACAGTATCAAGAAGGCAGAGGTCCAAGTTATTCGGGAATGAAGGGTGACGTCATGTTTAACAAGGAGACCACATTTGCACTAATGTGTTTTGTGTGACTAACATCAAAACTTTCTCATGAGATAGTTTCAACCATCAGCTCAGAGTAAACATGTTTTAATCATGATTTGCACAATGCGCCTCCTGATACGATGTGAATTACACTTTTTATCCTGAAACATGTCAATTTATGATCAGACTAAACATGTTTTGCCTTGATTTGGTGTGAACACAGCAGTATAGATAAGACACTATCCAGTGTAAACACAATTAGTTTTGTTTAAGGGACACTGTCACACATTCGCATGCGACGACCAGGCTCCACTTCCGGTCTACTTGAAAACATTTGGGTGCCATTATGATCTTGGAATCGGTGGCAGAAAATGCTCATTTTCAGCATGATATGCAATGATTTTCAAAAAAAAAATAGACAATGTTTTATGGTGGAAGGGAAATACATGTAGTTCTTTAACTGTGGCTGAAAAAATTGCTGATCGCATGGATTTTTCGGACGCAAATCACCTCTGTGTAAAAGTCGGTCTCAAACCATGCAAGTGTTTTCCCTTGATTCCGTCTTATGAAAGGAAAACAGTGGTGACAAAGAATTTTGCTTCATGCCAGGACTTAGAAATAAACACGTTTATGGGATTTCAACCCCTCTTTCATTGATCTTTTCGGCTTACCAAAAATCCAATCCTTTTCTGTTCCGAGTTTCTTAGTTTTCCACCATGACTGCCACCACTAGTCGACACCATTTTGAATTGACAAATCAACTTGAAAAATTTAGCCTGGACTTTATAAGTTTTGATTCAAGAAACTGGTGCATGCGCACTCTATTGACAATTTTCCTTTAAGTAGGAAATGCTTATCCAAGATGGATAGTGATTCATCTGGCCCTTGTTGTTCAAAGGTGGATAAATCACTATACACTCGATGAGTATTAACAAAATCCATTGTCAAATGGATGATCCTCGCAGTTGTAAACGCAATTTAAGCAATTGCGAAAAGAAGCCTGAAAAAAATTCATCCGACTTCAACGGGGTTCAAACCTGTGACCTTGTGATACCGGTGCGATGCTCTACCAACTGAGCTATGAAGCCACTGACATTGGGAGCAGGTCAATTGTCAATTTTGCAATTGCTTAAATTGTGTTCACAACTGCGAGGATTATTCTTCATTTGATTTCATTTCTGCAGTTCATATATGATTTATTTCATATATATCATTTCACACTCACTCTTTTCACGGGAACATACGAACCTACAATTGACCTGCTCCCAATGTCAGTGGCTTCATAGCTCAGTTGGTAGAGCATCGCACCGGTATCGCGAGGTCACGGGTTCGAACCCCGTTGAAGTCCTGAATTTTTTTCAGGCTTCTTTTCGCAATTGCTTAAATTGCGTTCACAACTGCGAGGATCATTCTTCATTTGAATTCATTTCCGCAGTTCATATATGATTTATTTCATATATATCATTTCACAAAATCCATTGTGTTATCCACTTGATTAGTGATTAATCCAGTGGATAGTGCTAATCCACTGGATAAATCACTATACACTGGATAAGTATTAACAAAATCCATTGTGTTATCAACTGGATAGTGATTCATCTGGACCCGGTTGTCCAAAAGGTGGATAGCGCGCTATCCACCGGATAAATCACTATCCAGTGTATACGTATTAACAAAATCCTTTGTGTTATCCGCTGGATAGTGATTTATCCGATGGATAGAGCTATCCACCCTTTGAACAACTGGGCTCTGGTGGATATCGCTACCCACCTTTTGAACAACTGGATTCTGGCCCCAGTTGTTCAAACGGTGGATAGCGCTATCCACCGGATAAATCATTATCCAGTGGATAACACAATTGGTTTTGCTAATGCCTATCCACTGGAAAGTGATTTATCCGGTAGATAGCGCTATCCACCTTTTGAACAACTGGAGCCTGGGCCCGGTTGTTCAAAAGGTGGATAGTGCTATCCACCGTATAAATCACTATCCAGCGGATAACACAAAGGATTTTGTTAATACTTATCCACTGGATAGTGATTTATCCGGTGGATAGCGCTATCCACCTTTTGAACAACCGGGGCCTGTTGGATAGCATTATCCATCTTTTAAACAACTGGGCTCAAGGTGATTAAAGCTCATCCCTGGAAATGAAATGAAGGATTAGAACTTTGAGGTTGAAATGCAAGGATGTCAAATACAATCCCACACACTGGGGTAAGCCTAAATGCCGAACACAAGAAAATGCCCTGAACTAATGTTAAGGAGGGGGAATCTGATGATTTATTTATAACTAATGGTTCAAACACCAATGTAAATATAAGCTTATAGATACAAACATTTTTCACATTTTAATTAATCCCTGTTCTACCAATTACTATGGCTTTAAATTGTTTTCAATAACAAAACGAAAGGTTAACTATAAACAGGAAACGTGTAAGCTTGTTGTCATCAAGACCGTATAAAAGGTTAAGTTCTATTTTGAAATGTAAGCTTCTGTCATATCAGATTTTCAAAAATTACCCAATACTGTTAGACCTTAAAAGTCGGTGAATTTTTAATAAAGGCATGACATTAGTGAGTCTTTTATAATCCCACATTATAAGCTTTAGTATGCGCTTATTTTAATTTGCAACGTGGAACTTTCGAGCCACGGTAAGCTCCTGCATTGTGATTACATTTATGCTAAAATTATGCCAATTTTTAATTAAGCGTCCCGCGCTTGTTTTCTTTCGTCAAATGATCAACAAAACAAAAATGTAATTGCATTTTCACGTTCAATTCAGCCGGATGTGGATCATTTCTAATGTTACGTACTTTATCACAATAACAAGGAGCAAATCAAAACATGATAAGCTTAAAGCTACACTTCTGCTGGGAAGCAAACGAAAGATCGAAGGAACGTTCCACGTGCAATATTTGTAGAGCTAACTTTTTATTTATTTATTTCCTGTGATAACAATATTCTGCATCGCTTACCTTCGTTCTGAGTTGTCAGACATTTCGTTTCTTCACCTTACGAGCAATATTTTTTAACGATTTATCCACAATCTTCGTATGTTGAGCTCGACCGGTTTACTTCGCTTTGTGTCTCGCGAGTGACTGACTGTTGTAACATCCCATATAAGGTAGTCTTGGGGGTGTGATTAACAAAAAAAAATAGGCACACAATGCGTACATTTGTTTTTTCAGGATTACTGAATTAAATAAAGAGAGACAATGAAATCTCCACCGTGGATTACACTGCGAGCAATTACTTTTTCTCGTTAATTTGAATAATTATGAATCGTATTGCGAGCGCTCTGATCTGAGAAAAGTAAGTGCGACTTTTAAAATACATATATTGTCAATGACAGGGGTTATTACGGTTATTTCCACAGGACACCCAAACGTAATGTTTGCATATTTTGAAACGGATACAGGAAAATGTAAGGCATTGTATGGAATTTCGAACTAAAGGTTTTTTTAAAAGCAATATATAAAATCAAAATCGCATAACGAAGTCGATGAAACGCTTATTGGTGCTGTTTTCTATATTTATACTGCGTTTCTACCCTTTTTGATCGATTTTTAGTCCATCTGAGCAGTATTCGGCGTTCGGCAAGTTCGCGCAAAAACAAACCTTGAGTTTTTAGCAGAGGTTGTCATCGTGGTTGTATGACCAACCAATGAAAAGCAACTAGAGATAGAACCCACTGAAGAGTATCGCGACAATAGCAGTGTATGTAAAATTTGGATTGGTGGAGTTATTCACAGCGCAAAAATCATGGGGGAAACCGCGAAAGTTCGTGCAACTGCAAACCCAAATGGTTCTAATGAGCAAGTAGCCTAATACTTCGTATGCACCTCTTATTTCATTCGTTCTCTTTAACAATAGACTTTGTTATCAGGGCTAGGGACATTGGTTAAGCTCTTTTATCTGTTGTTTTCTCAACCAATAGTGTTGCCGTTTTAGTGAGGTGCGGTTTGCCCCAAATGAGAGAAACAATTACTTACAGCTATAGAGCAGTTTTCAATTGAGTGTCGTAAAACCAAAACCAAAGTAATTACTCTGACCAATCACAGCAGTCGTAAACAATCCAATGAACCAATCAGAGCTCGAAGCAATTACATGTCGCCGGCGCCAAGCGCGGGAAAACGCGTGCGAGCAAGTCACGATTGGTTTCGGTTTTACTTCTGATTGGTCGAGAAAGTGGCGCGAGATTTTTTAGCCAATCACAAAGCGTAGCAATGCAAAACCAAAGCAATTGTGTAATTACTTTCGACAGTCAATTGAAAACTGCTCTATTATTATATTGTATTATTTTACTATTTATTTTACACACGACCCCACAAGTTCTGTAGCTTAAATTTTTATCGTGTTTAAAAAAGGTTATCCATCGGAAATTTTCGGGGAAACAGACGAGCGAAAAAGGCCAGTGATAATTTTCAGAGAAATGAAAACACATCAGAAGTGAACGCAGAAAGTGACCTAAAATACGCGCAGTTATCAGCAATAAATGCTCGCAAGTATGCTATTCTTTCATAAATATTATTGGGGGTTTTATTTTTCTCTTCACCGAGGTTCTTTTCACTCGTCATCATTGTATTAAATATAACATCACGACAGGCTTGTTCAAATTCTGCCTGTAGAATTTCGAGCATAATCAGTTTACTACCTTCGACAGTGAGCATTCTGTTTGCAGAATACCGCAGTTTCGAGCAGAATACGGAAAAAATTAGTAACAAAATATAAAATACATTAATCCAAAACAATTCCAAAATACCCAGCACATCAACTATCCCCTTAAAACTCTTTTTAAAGAATACTTCGCGTTCTTTTGATGATTTTGTAAAATTTCTTTCAATATTTTCTAGACTTAATGCTATATCATTACAGAAAAATGAAAAACTAAAATGATTCAAAATTCAACCAAAAAAAGGTTCGCAGTACCCTTACTTGAATTCTTGAAAAATCAGCGTCTTACAAAACTAATCTTGTGTCTTTGTATAAAGAATAGAGGTGTTAGTTTCTTAAAACACTGTGGGGCTGCGGTTTTATTTGGCCACCGTAAAAAGATTAAACTTAAAGTCGCCAATGAGCCAACTCGTGAATACTGTACACCTTACGACCCTCCCCCTCCCCTAGGCGTTTTGTTCCACTGACTCCCACTCATGCGTTCAATCCCCCGTAAGGCAGGTGACCATTAAATATCGCGGACTCAATCGAGTGAGATTATTTTACCCAAATGCTGCGACTCGTTGAACGCTTCGGGTATTCACGAGATAAAAAGCTAGCCCTTCGTCAGATCGAATCGATTCACTCTGACGAAGGTCAGAGCTCTTGAAGTGTTTTTCCCGCTTCTCACAAGGCAGCCTGCTCCAGGCGTTCAGATGGCGAGTGCTGAATGCCAGGAGCCCATAAATATAAACGTCTGGTACAGGCTACCTGCGAAAGACGACGAGGTACATACCTGATCATAAAAGCACAACTACCATTTCTTTATTAACATTTATTTGACGATACCAAGTTTGAGGGAGATTGAATTGTATGAATACAAAAATATCTAGGTCTCAAAATAGACTAAGCAGATTTCTGCTCACTTGACCTTAATTTACAAAACTGTGAGGTCATCACCACCTTGATTAGTATTTTTTAAATAAATAACTTTGTTCAAACTATGTAGGCGATTTCGCCAAACTCAGTTACTAATGACTGACTAACAGAGAATCCACTTGATTTGCAATTGAATTACCATTCATACATTAAATAAGTAGCTACGATATTAATTAACTTAAATAACAAGTGGTTTCTAAATCTAAAACCACATTGAAATAACACAACATTGACCGACAGTCGCAAGCTCTGTCAGCTTAGAGATAGCACCTTAGAATATCTTGTAATAATTCATTAGCAGCTAGAAAATTAGAAGGTAAGAACAAGTCCAACTACAGTACAAGAAACCACTTAACAGTAAACTGTTATGTGAAAAACTTAAGACAAACGTAAGGCAGAAATAGGAATAGCCTTTGCGTAGACCTCCACTATTTCCTTCCTTTCAACAACGTCTGCGCGCAGGTACACTAAAACATCATTGCAGTCTGTTCTCAGCTGCCTTCTAACAGTCCTACACTGACTTTAACAGCATTATATTTCAGTGATCTTTAAAGTAACGACGTTCACTCTGGCTTTGCGTTTACTAATAAAATCTGTCCAACTTACTCTAACCAATAACATCAAAACTAAAACAAGTCGTGATCTGGCATACACGAATTTTCCCGCGCTTGGTATCCGCTAAATGTTTCCCACGCTTGGTATCCGCTAAATGTTTCCCGTGTTTGGCGCCGGTTTCACGTTTCCCGCGCATCGCACGGGCTCTAAATGGTTGATTACTCTTATATTTATATTTTGTACTTTTCTAGGTTATAGAAAACAAATTTATTACACTATAGTAATTTCTACTCCTTTTTTTTACAAAAGACCTGGCAAGCTGTTGATTTAACAGCCCACAGGACCAACGATGGAAGCATGGAGGTATGTGGCAGCGAAGAAAAGCTGCCTTGAATGAGACCATCGCACAGTAAAGGGGAATTTCAGCAAAAACATTCTTCAATACAGATTTATAAAATACTATAAACAACCGTTATAACTTATTAAAAATATTTACAACGCGGTCATTTTACGAAAGCTCAAATATCCCCGAGATTCTTGGAATTGATAAATCAAAATATCAGGACATGACTCCTAACACTAATTTACACACTGAACTTTGTCTCAGTAAAATTTTATCTCACATAAACTTTCATTAACATTATATAAGGCCAAATGACGTATAACTGACGTGTTATGGCGTCAACACGTTGAATCTGGGCCAGTATCAGCTTCTAAAGTAGTCGAGCTCCTCGACAGACTCATACACCGTTTTCCCGCCATTCGTCCGACCGTGCTCGACTTAAACTGGGGGACTGCACGCGATGAAAACGACTTGTCGGCCTCGGAGTGTCGTCGCGGGAGGCCTGGTTCAAATTGGCATGAGATATCATACAGCTCTTTCTCCGTGTGGATCTTCTCGTTCGCGAGATAGTCACGAACCTCAGAAACCTGAAAACACATGGGCAAAACAAACATGAACGTATTTTATATATGGGTTTTTACGCTTGGTTAGCTTAAGGTTACAGTGTACCTTCGGGGGTGTCTCCAGTATAACAGCTCTAGCGTCTTAAGATTACACTTAATATACCTAAACCCAGATATCAAATTAAAGCTTATAGAGCTGGCTATCTAAATATGGAAACCATTTGGTAATAAAATGAATTGTCGAATTTTTTACGTCTAAATTCGAACGTCCGAATCAGCTTTAAAACGCTATAACTCAAAGCGATTATTGTATTTTGCTAATTTGATTTGTTCTCGGGTTTCCGGACACGAAGCGCTAAAAAACGTGTCGGCGATTTCCGATATTCAATGGCAGTGAAAAGTTACAGAATATTTTCGAAAAAGGGAGAAAAAAAGTTGGAGTGATCGCACGGAAATGGCTCTTGACGAAAAAGTTTTCGGAAATAAGAAATTCGCCGACACGTTTTTGTTGATTATATGTTAGCCTAGCTTGTGTCCAAATTTGAGGAAAATCGAACAAATTCCCTTTGAGTTGTAGCTCTTTAAAGTGTCCCCTACAATCGAAAAATTAACTTTGAGAAAACAGCGCTTAGAAAAACATATCGCTTCATAAACAAACTCCGCCCACAAAAGTTATACCGTCATTTCTCCGTCAATTTTCACTACTTTTCGATAATTTTTTTTGGATGAAAGTTCATTCTGTAAACTTTATTTTGACGCCAAAAAAAAATTTCAATAAATTTTCGATCTGAAGGTACACTGTAACCTTAATATTTTCTTTAAAATAGTTAATGCAGTTAATGCGATAGTACGTTCACGATTGCTTTGGTTTTGCATTGCTACGCTTTGTGATTGGCTAAAAAATCTCGCGCCACTTTCACAACCAATCAGGAGCAAAACCAATCTTGACTGCTCGCACGAAGCTCGCACACGTTTTCCCGCGCTTGGCGCCGGTAGATGTGTCTGTTTCGAGTCCTGATTGGTTCTTTGGATTGTCTGCTGCTGTTGTAATTGGCCAGAGTAATTGCCTTCAAGGTTTTTTCTTTTTGCGACACTCCATTGAAAGCCACTCTAGGAGAAAACATGGCCAATTGGCTACTACAGGAAAACCAAATATGACTTTCCCCGGTTGCAGGGTTCACTATGAATTCTGATTCGTTAACTGTGCTCATTCGAGCGCTCCATTGGCTAGAAGTGATTACCTACAAACGTGACGAACTCACCTCTTGGAAATTATAAACATCCTTCTGAAAACGTCGTATTTCGTCAATCACAAGGTAGATCTAAAAAAGCAAAAATAAACAAGTTAAAAACATTAACTAGTAGGCCATTTTCATGATGGCATCACTGACTACAACCACCAGAATCCGTCAGTTTTTTGCTTTCTCATGTTAATTAGGGCTATTGTTACTCCAGAACTATGAAAAATACCATAATACTCTTTAAAGTGCATGTTTGGGTGGTGCTTCATGTAAGTCTGATTTTCCCAATTTCTTTTGTTTTCAGCACGAACTGCACGTGCTATGCTTCAACTTCTTGGCAATTTGCATACGGCGCACATTTGTATACGAACACAAAATGCTACGTCCTAGCGTTCCTACATGTACTATGAATTCCATTGTGCCATTGTAACAAAGGAGACTTGAATAATTACACCCCGGTGAGGCTGAGCCTGCATATAAAAGATTATTATGGTATTTTTCGGAGTGGCCTATACGAAACAACGTGAGGTCAAGTCCACAGATAGGTTTTAAGTTTCCATACTGAGTTTGAAGTCAAAGAAATGAAGAATAAAACAGATTTAAAACGACGTAACATCTTAGCGTGATATAAATATGCATTGTGTGAAACGAGACTGTCTGGACAACTGGATGACGTAATTACAGTGCTGAGGAATTAAAAAAGGTTTACTACAGCAATCATCTTTTAACAAGTAATACACAGGGGAATTAAACAAGTTTACAGATGATGGAAAGAGTGAAAATTTACGTATCTGTCCCCGAAAACTATATCTCGTTTAACGCTTCGCGTATTCATGAGATAAAAAGAAGTGTTTAACATTTAAAACATTACTCGCCTGTCTCCGTTTCGTCAAATTGATAAGTCCTCCTTTAAAAAAGTCTGCGTTTCCTTCGGCAATAAAGGTGAGATCTTTCATGTAAATACCTTGAAACGAAACAATAACAAAAATAGTTCAGGCCAAGCCTTCATGCTTCAGACACAAGCCAGTAGAAAACAAACGTTCGAGCTGGAGAATTCAACTCACCAAAGTTTTGCACGCAAATATTGTTTAGCAAGTATTTGTCATTTTCATATTTAACTGCGAGTATTTAAGTCGGGCTTTAGGGTCACTAAAAACCAATTCAACTTCTAAACTGTGAACGTAAACCGATCTGGTCACATCTGCAACATTGCACTATACAAAGTCATGCTATGAGAATGTAAACAATCCTCATCCAGTGTGAAGATCTATCGCCGCCTGAAGACGGGTTTTCATTCAATGGAAAGCTAACAAGCCAAACAACACTAGCTACAAAAAAAATGGACATTGAATTATTAAAGCGATCTTGATAAATATCGACCGTGGTTCATTGTTATTTGGACGCAAAATGGACATCAAATTGATAAAACGACATTGACAAATATTGAATTATTTCTCAAACTCATTAATAATTCATGTATAAAATACAAAGGAAATTAATGTTTAATGAGTGTTTGGAAATCAGTTGAAACACTCCTCATTTTTGCATCCTTAATTTCTCCTTCTGAAATCATTTTGTTTGAGAAGTAATATCAAACATTCGACACAGTATTTCATGAGATTTCCAAACACCTTGAAGTGGATTAAAAAAAAAAACTCGGCTGCGCCTCGTTTTTCAAGCCACTTCGCGGTGTTTGGAAATCTGATAAAACACTGTCTCATGTTTGATATATTACTTGAACGAATTGACCATTTGTCTTTTAAAACTCTTTCTCTCCGATCAGAAGAACAAGTAACAAGGAATGAATCCTGTATCATCTGTGACGTTGTCACGCTAACGATATTTTTTATCCTTTTGTAATACCGGTAATTCCTCTTTGTGCGGAATGCATATTGAGTTTCCCTTTATGTACACTTCAAAATCCTTTTTTAGTCTCAATTATCTCACCACATATGAAAAATGAGTTTTTATTCAAATGCAAATTAAACTCATTTTCAAATGAAAGGTTTTGCACCTAGCCTCGCTTTGACAACGAGGCATAACGTAACTCGAAAATGGCCTATTGCACATTTTGCATTGAAATATGACATGCACACAGGGTTGCCTCACATACCAAATTTAAATGTAAATGCGCATTTTATAAGTAAGCAAACTACAGATTTACAATACCACCAACTCCTATTCTCCTTTTTATTCAACTATCTCTACACTAATCCTATTCATCCATGAGCTTGAAGTTGCTATGTTTTTTATAAGTCGGACAGGCTTGGCATACAGCCAAGCAGCCCGACTAATTACTTCATATATGAAAAGATTATGTGTGCTATGGTGGAACTTTTATAGCTGAGGACACTTTGTGGTGCCTGTTATGAAGTATCCTGGACATTACTCACCAAAGTAGGGAACTGACGGAGTCGGAGAGGAACCGAGGGCCTGTCGATATCTTTTATAGTTATCCTAGAAAAAAAAAAGAATGAAGAACAATTCAGTCACCGGCTTTTACAAAACAAATTTCCGTTCCTTTCACGAAAAACAACAACAACAAATAAACAAAACAAACCAAAAGAACGTTAGACCTGGTAATGTGGCTTGGTTTGTTCCTGGGGAGAAAATGGGGTGTGGAAGATGCTCTAATACCCGTCATCCGATTCTGTGTTTTATCCAATGAGACAACGAGGATAATAATCGGTGGGTTATAATTTACCATATAAACACTTGAAAGCGACCTACCTTAGTATCCATAAGAATTTCCATTTTGGCATATTGTTCAAGATATTCCTTGGGAACAAGCTGAAAGTGAACGATAACCAAAACATTAAAACCAACGAAAAACAGCAAGTTGTTGTAAATGCAGATGAAGCACAGACAAGTTACTCTTGCGCCCTTTACGGTGATAACGTAATAAATCAAAAACGAGTGTGAGTTTTTCATCAGGACTTTCAAACACCGAGAAGTGAGTTGATGAAAGGGCTCTAAAAGCCCTCTCGTGAATACGAAACAACGAAAGGTTAATTCCACAGATGGGTTTTAATTTTCCATACTGAGTTGAAGTCTAAGAATTAAAGAGTAAAACAAATTTAAAACTACCAAAACATCTTAACGTGACATAAATATGCATTGTGTGAAACGAGACTATCTAGACAACTGAATGACGTAATACACTGGGGAATTAAAAATTTTTACATCTGAGTGATTAATCGAGTGGAAATTTGCATAATTGTCCCTGTATACAATGTCTCGTTCAACGCTTTGCGTATTCACGAGATAAAAAAGAGGTGTTTGGATACCTGATGAAACACTCTTTCGAGTGTTTGATATAGCTTCTCAAACTGATTATTCTTGGTTTTCACTTACGTCATATTAAAATTCAGAAGCATTAAACAATAGATTTCGCATTTCGTTCAAGAGTTACAGGCGAACGAGTTTTTGACATTTTTAGTAAGAAATGTATGGGCGGCCATCTTGGTGCCCAACTAAAGGGCACCAACATGGCGCCCAAAAATTCACCAAAAATCTCATCACAAAATATTGTATTCACTATAAAAGCCATTTAATCGGCTTATAAACATATACAATATAAAAATAACTTTCAACTTGTTCAATTTTGTTTATTTTCACGGCTTATCTGAAATAGCGTGACGAATTGCGTGACACATTTAAAACCTTTATAAATCGGAAGCAAAACATCGTTAAAACCTGAAACTTTTTGTGAAAGATTATAACACTGGTATCCACATACCATGTTAGAAACAGCTTTCTAGGACGTCACGTATACTTTAGATTTTTGAATTGTTATGACGTCATGTGAAAACCAAGAATTGTATCACAATTCGGCTGTGTAAACAGCCCTGAATAGGTTGAAATGTGACATACCGATAGTTAATGTCCAAAAGACTAAGAGGTAAATAAATAAATAAATAAATCAAAACTTTATTAAGTGCTCTGAGCCTGAAATTTGTTAAGCATTCTCTGACTTGTCGTTGGATGAATTGGCTACACGAACACAATTATTAACCAACATTTTGTTTGACGAATGTTTGAATAACCTTTGAGCCTGATATTCACACTGTGTATGATAAGATTTTCTCTCCTCACCTCTTTTGTTTTATGCAGTCGTCTGACAGGTGCACTGCCCAGAGCCGCCACAACAATGGCCATAACAGCATTGAAGTTTCTAAGCTCTAAACACAACTGAAAAAAAAAACATGCTCTAAACATTTCCCACATTGCTGCTCATAAGTGTAGGGGAGGTAATCTCTCCGCGTTGTTTTCTGCTCTGTTCACATCCATTCATAGACAGGTTGGGTGGGGTGGACTGATAACACGCACACGGTGAAATGACACCATGGATTGCGATTGTGCATTGTGCAATTGTAAATAACACCTGCTGTGCTTTCCACTGGGGGTTCTCTCGCCTTGCATCAAGTCTTTTTTTCTGAGGAAATTGTACGACGCACTGCAAGAAGGATGCTAAGGGAAGAGGGGAGACTGGGTACGAATGTCTAACTCCACTCATTACTACTACAGTGTTGATAACAGATATCGTTGTTGTTTATTACCTTGGCTGTTTCGATGAAGTTGATGAACATGTTTGCTCTTTTTTCCATTGACTTCTCTGTTACAATGGTGGCCGCTACCCACGTACTCAGCTAAAAAAAAGTGAGTAAAGAAACAGTTTAAACGAAAGTGAATAAATTGCATTACAACTGATACATTTTATCCGTCGGCAAGGGATTTCTTTACAGAGTAAAGGAATCCTTTTCTCCAGCAGCCATGTTTTTATGTTCATATCACAATCTCTTCAATTCTTCAGCTGACTGCCTCCCCTACCCCAACCTACCATGTATAAAAGCCACTCAGTGAAATCCGTGCCCACCGAGGGTGGCCCTCCACCGCGGTCAAACGTCCGAGGCGTATTTTCGTTTTATTTAGTGGGATTTTATTTAATATTAAATGGAAATATAGACAAGGATGTATAAAAAAATTAGTTGACGTCACTATCTTTTAATTTTTCTCAAAATGGTGAGCTTTTTTCCGTTGAAAACTGACCAAAACTCTGCGCCTGATAAAAATTATGTTGGCAAATGGCGCCGACAATTCTGCAGTTCACAGTTTTTAAACGCTGAGAACTTTTTTGGTAAACTTTCAAAACGTTTGGTAAATTGACAGTGTATTGGCAATATATTAAACTTTAAACAGTGAAAATGACAACCTTAACTTTTAAGTACTTTACTTCACTTTTGCAAATTTCTCTCGTTTGACCGCGGTTGAGGGTGGCCCTAATGTAGAGAGTTCAGAGTTCATACATCGCAGTGATAAAGGAAACAAAGTACAGGTGAAAGGGAAAGCGGTATAGAGTTCACAGCTACTGGAACAAACTTGTTCATAAATACCTGATTAAACCTGTCAGCTACTTTCTCCACGGACAGCCTTTCCTCAGGAGGTACCTTTCTCTTCTTGCCCGTTCCCATGGCAACTTTCTTCTGGATATCAGTTGCTGTTACTGCACAAAAGCATTCTGGAAAAAGAACAACCGACAACAAAACATCACAAAACTGCCCGTCAGAGAACAACAAAGTCTTCGTTTTTTAGCAGACACGAGATTAAATTGCAATGAAAGATTGAAACTAAAAGGGAAACTGTCTGATGTAAAACGATAATTCGCCTGAGCCAAATTCAATTACTTACAACGATTGGGATTTTTTTTCTTCACATGACAGCCAACTACCTCTTGCCAAGACCCGCTATCTATTATGGACGGCAAATGAAGTAGTGGAGATATATTGGGGACTCTTGGTATTAGTAAATTACATATGGTATGTTGATACTTACCATGGTCAATAAGAGTTATCTGTCTCGCTAGCTCTTTGGGATGCTGCAGCAAGTCAAAGGGCCTGGTGGAAATGAAACGCTACAATAAATTATGTACGACAAACAAAATTTCGATTTTCAATAGCCGTTTTTAAGCACTCAGGCACTTCCCATTGACAAGTCCGTCATACTTGGCTGTGACCTCGTACACAAAGACGTCCCTTCAAGAAGATATCACCAAGCCAACATGTATGTGTGCAGTGGTTGTTTTATGTTGGAAACGAGCGCGATGGTCTGCATACTTGCAAATGTCACAGCACATTATCCCCCAGTTATGGAAACCTTCACTTTCACTTTAAGACCGGCCAAAAACAAAATGTTAAAAAAAAAAACATGCTGCTGTAATAACTTACGAGAAATCTCGGCGATCAAATCCAGGCAGTTCTGCGTCTGGGGGGCACTGACAGATTAGCAGCTGACCGTTAGTGCTTTGGCCAAACGAGCGGTTCACACCCTCAAAATCATCATCATCACGAAGCGTGGAGCTAAACGGACCTCTCTGGGGAGGGGTTGGGGTAAGTTGTCCCGAACTACTGTGTGAATCGCTACCCAGGGAGGAGGTGTTACTCTCAGTTGTGTACTTGCGGCGGCGACTGGAAGACACGGTATGCTTGTGATCTTGTCCCCCGGTGAAGGAGCCGGATTTTTCAAGAAGATGCCGCTCGGTTGGTGAGCCTGATTCGTCCACACTTGTCTCACTCCCTCCTAAAATAATAATGAGGAAAAAAACACATATATATTATTTGTAAAACGGATTTTTCACAAGGGGAATTTATTTCGACCAAAGTATTTTGATTATCGGCAAGGAAGGACAAGGGATTAACAAAGACACAGGCAGTTCACGTTTTGAGCGAAACTTCTGGAGTGCGGGCGAAGCTCGCGGGTGAGTACACACGCATTCGGCACTTCAGCTTCTCTTTGGTTAATGGCTTGCAATTTACGCACCTCAAATTTAACCAACGATGTCGATTTCTCAACTCTCTCCTTAGTTATTACGGACAGTTTTATATGTCCCAACGAAACGCTCATATATTTTCTGTTAAATTAGCCTGCTTAATACGGACACCGGTCAATACGGACAACGGACACTTTTCTGTGACCCGAGCGACACGCTCTCATACTAAGTTAACTACGCATTGAAGGACAGTCACACTGGTTATCTGCATGTGCACTGTATACTGAAATGTATAATTTCATTGTCACGATTGTGTTAATTGTACCCTGTCAGGATATGACTAAAATCCTGCGTAGAATGTGTGATGTTTAATTTTGGGGTTCACGGATTGAACGTTAAATCAGCTAACGAAAGTGGCCAACAGTCTTTCAAACGTTTTGTCTAATGTTCAGTCCGTCTGGCTGAACCGAAGATTAAAAATGGGGGTTCGGACCAAAGCCACTGACTATTATACATGTAAATGATAATGCTGTTACGTTTGGAACAAGAGAATTTAATTTAATTTAATTTGAATTAGCGTAGGATTTTTTCAGTTTGGACTTGGTTACAGTGATTTAGACATTCGTTCTGTTGCTTTAACTTGTATGGTTTAGTCTTTGTAGCGACAAAACAAGTGTCACTCACGTTTTTTTTCTGGAAGCCCGCAATACGGGCACCCGGATAATACGGACACTTTGGCGTGTCCCTTCGGTGTCCGTTTTAACCGGGTTCCACTGTATATAAAAACAAATATCATGATAATTTAAAGAACCTCTGTTGTCGGTGTCAAACACCCAGATTTAGTGAACGAATTAAGTCATCCTACCAAAAAACCTATATTTCTGCTTCTCTTTCCAATGGTGCTATAGACGTAGTCCAACAGAATAGCATTAAAACAAAGCTTTTACTGATGTAAGTGTATCTTACTTGATGTTCTTCTTTCTTCAGCAGTTCCGAGTGAGCGTGGCTCCCAAGAGCTCTTGGATGGTAAGGTGCTCTGTAAGGAACCCAAAAGAAGGTCCGCTGAAGTGTGGGACCCTACGGATAAGTTCCCTGGCCCAGGACTGCCAGAGGGAAGTGTTGATGCTGCTGATCCTAAAAAGCGAAAAGAATGAAAAGGCAAATAGAGCAGTTTTCAATTGACTGTCGAAAGTAATTACACAGTTGTTTTGGTTTTGCATTGCTACGCTTTGTGATTGGCTAAAAAATTCCGCGCCACTTTCTCGACCAATCAGAAGTAAAACCATAACCAATCATGTCTTGCTCGCACGCATTTTCCCGCGCTTGGCGCCGGCTACATGTATTTGCTTCGAGTTCTGATTGGTTCGTTGGATTGTTTACGACTGCTGTGATTGGACAGAGTAATTACTTTGGTTTTGGTTTTACGACACTCAATTGAAAACTGCTCTAAAAGTCAACCTGAGAAGGGTGCAGAAACCACTAATGAATCATCGTGAATGAAATTGAAAATTGCAAAACAGCGGAGTATTAAAGGGCACTGTCCCACCGAAATATCAAATTTTCGCTTGTGTCATTTCCCTACTATATCGCCAAATGCCAACAAATATACAACTTAATTGATTAAACAGATGTTATAGAGCAAAACAGAAGCAGTAATTTGGAGATAAAGTGCAGGATTGCAAGGATGAAAGTGGATTACAGTTCACCAAATTTAATTTCGTGACAGGTAAAGGTAAAGTCGCACAAGAGCCACAGGGTACACACTCGGCCGGAGTAAGGTAAAGTCACACACGAGCCACAGGTAACCCACTCGGCCGGAGCTTAACCCGGTTTCTGTAGCATAAAGCAACTAGGAATATTGCTACTCCCCCCTGGAGGGGATGCTAGTCCATCACAGGGTTACCCCCAGCATTTTGTCGCCGGTACCCATTTATACACCTTGGTGGAGAGAGACAACGTAGAGTAACGTTTCTTGTCGAATTTTTGCTATGTTAGCCGTTATGTCTCTTTAGTCAATAATTCCTTGCTTTCATCACTTTTGGCGATTTTCCTTCTAATTTCACGATAATAAAGCAAGCTTAATATAAGCTCCTGGCCATAATCATGAAAACACGATATATCAGCCGGGACAGTCTCCCTTAAACAAGGATTTTGGTGGCTTTTTTGATCGATTTGTAAACATAGGTCGTGCACTACACCATAAAATGGGATTTCAACTACCATATCTTAACACAAATGTGATTTTATGGTCAGAATCCTAGTGCAGTAGAAGGACCTCTTATTTTTTAACAAACCTGCAGTTTGCGCCTCCGCTCCAGTCTGCAGAGCCAAGACATTGCCTCGCTCACCCTTCTGCTGTAGAGCTCCCTGCTGGTAAGGCGCTGATGAAGACAGCTTAGATGACATGGACAGCTGCCTACTGACCTTTCCTGGGTGCTGATCTGGCATGGAGGAAGCTAATGAGATGGCTCTTAGTCTGGACACTACACCAGAGTCACTGTCGCACTTGTCAGAGTACATGGCAGGTTTGTGTACAGCTGCAAGGGCCTGCTCTCCCCAAGTTTCTGTTTCTTCAGCGTATTTACTCCACGGGGAGAAATCATGTCCTGCCAAAATCTGAAAATGGCACCATTTGTTAATAAATGTTATTCTCATTGCCACGAATTACCACCTTATTACCCACGATCTGCTCCCGTACGGCCTCGTGGCTCAAGCGGTAGAGCGACAGAAGATCTAATCCAGAGGTCGTGGGTTCGAATCCCACCGAGGTCAAAGCTTTTTTTCTTTCCCTCGTGTGGTCCCTCATTTCCTTACTGGGGCTAACGCTCAGAACAGGGAAATTTATGGGTTGACCTTAGCACTATAATTTACACACAGAGTTAATTCTCTGATTCCCCATTGGTTGATAGATGAGAATAATCAAAAGCTCCTACGAGCCAACTCGAGAATACCAAACAACCTTCAGACCCTCCCCTCCCCTTTCATACGCGTTTTGCTCCAGCGATTTCTTCGAGCCGCCATTTTGAACGAGGAAAAAGTACTGGGAACGAGGTTGAGCGTGGTTTTACACCACTGTTGTCTTGTAGAAATTCAAGATACAAAATTGTAATAAACCGCAGTAATTCTTAACCTTTAAAAATAGCTATGCTAAGTTAACCGTGTCAGCACTAAAATATTAGCAGTGATAATTTTTTTTTTAACAATTACTTCTACATACAGTTGAATCCCCATAACCAAGAGATGATAATTATTATCTCTTACAATAATAACAGGTGTCAGTAAAGCAGAAAACTGTTCGAGTTATGGGAGGTAAAGTGCAAGAGGAACTCACCTGCCAATCAATTTTAGTACACAGCAGAAGGACGTCATTGATCTCCTTGAAAACACTGCAACAAATTGGGACCCAGTCAGTCAACGTTCAAAATTCGTACGACTCGCAAAAACTAATAGGCCTTATGCATAATGACGCCATCAGCTCAAACTTTAACACCAAGCCTCGTTTGTACGAAATTCCTTGCAAACCTTTGACAAGTTCACGTTGTTTTTGAGTGGGTATTCTTTTCAACTTTGCTCCCTTTAGAATACATTGATGAGATTGTCACAGATTTACACTTGGAAAGCGAGGCTTGGGCGTGAAGTTAGTTAGTCTGACGTAAACAAGTTCACTTTTTAAAAGTAGTCAAAATCTATTGGATACACTAATGACTTAAAAACTCAAATCATATTAAACGCTTTAGAAATAACAATATTTTTAAAAATAGGGAACTAAAGCACAGACGTTTTTGAGTCGTGGACGTCAACCGGAAATTGAACGTTCTCATTGTTGGCACTTTGTTGGTGCCCATCACTGATGTGGAAAAGCTCTTTGTTTTGGTTCCTGCGACCAGCCATTATGGACGCGATGACACGAAAATACACCTAAAGGACAACATTCGACTTCTGGTTGCTCAGACAAAGCTCCTTTAAGTTCAATTTAATTCCGTATTAAATCCGCGAAATAAACCTCCGTTGTAAGTGATTAAACTCCTCACCCATAGATGAGCTTGGGGGATAGATGCCGCATGGTGGGGGGCATGCTGCTGCTAGCAAAATGAGAGCAGATTTGCAATGCAAATACAAGTGCAATAGCAGGCAAGCAAGCTGAACAAAGCGAAGGGTGAAATTCACTCCCGCAAAGGCACCTGGACCGCCCCACGTGACTTAATAGCCGGCGTCCGCTGGCCAGCTAAGGATTCTAGATGCGCTCCGGCAATGGTTTCGAGTTTAACTTGCCTAAAATACTTTTAGCCACAACTCACCCCTTATTTTCAAGCATGAATTCAAATGTCTTATTGACGAATTCCACGCGAAGTCTGGTGTCATCTGCAAACAACCTCCATCTTTTTAACTCCTTCAACTGCCATGTACCAATGACAGCCTAAAAACAGAATCAACAGCGTCATTAACACTGACTCAATAGCGTCCTCTCTCTTAAGCTACGTCATCATTAAGAGAGACCCTGGTTGCGACTGGTCAAGTGCCACCCTGTGACAAAATCTCCTCCATCGGGGTAGGGTCAACTGACTATTTTTGTAGATCAACCAAGGAGGAGGCGAAAGCAGGTTCGCTTAAAGGGGCTATGTCGCGAGGTGTCACGCAAGCTACAATCTTGAAAAACGTCCGGTGGCTGTTTTTCAAGTTTACGCCATCATCGTCGAATCCATTCAATCCTGTAGTGCAGTGTTCACCAAATGGTCTCAGATTTTTCACATATGTAAATAATCTATTTGTCTTGATTTTTGCCCGGTTATTTTTCCGATTCTGAAATCGTTCGGCTGAATTACTCAATATGTACGAGCAGCGATAGATATCAGTTGGCCATGGAATGTCATGGACGAAGGTTCTTATTCTCTGTTGGCTAAATATGCAGGGTGTCCTAAAAGTTCGTTCCTCTGATTTATATTAAAATAACTTTTGATTCACAAGCGATATATGCATCAAAATACGAGCAGTTCTTAACTGTTATGTACACTAATATCATACGTAGTTTCAGTAGCCTGAGTGGCCTCCATTATTTTTTATCACATTTTGTAGCCGCTCCAGCATGTAAAGTGATAATTCTTGTAGCGTGGAAAACGGGACGTTTGCCTATGCTAGCTTGAGCCGCCGTTTTAGTTCCTTCATGGTCTTCGGGATTGGATCTTTGTATGTGAATTTATCTATTATACTCTAGAGATTCTCGATCGTGTTGATGTCTGATGAATTATTGGCTGGCCACTCTACTTTCTCGATAAAATTGGGTAAATTTGTTTCGCACCATGTTTTCGTGGCCTTAGCTGTGTGAGCTGGTGCCCCGTCTTGAACGAATGTCATGTTACGGTTCAAACTGAAAAGTTTTCTCATGGTTGTTTCACTTGAAGATTACGGCACAGAAGTGTTGTGATAGCTGCCTTGTTGATTTTCCTCGTTTGTACTTTGCCTTCTCAAGGACTTTTTTTGCCTTATCGCTTAAGATCTCAGGTCTCCCACTTCGTTTCTCGTCTTCAAAATCTTCGGCTCTTGACGACCATTTTACTACCCAACGTTCGCTTTTTTCGAGAGTAGTTTAGCGATTTGTTGAACAGAAAAACCAGTAGATCAAAGTATAGATGCTTGCTTGTACTCGTGAATAGAAAATTTTTTTGGCTTTGAGAGGATTCATTTCAATATAAGCCGCTAGGCAAAACACTGGCAATTAATTCAGAGCAACTCGCGGCTGTGAAATGCCGTAAAATGGCGGGAAATTTTCTCATATTTTCGCTATTAAATAAAAAAGGCCTGCTGCATTTAACCCCGTAAGTAATAAGGACATTAAACTAGATTGTTTTTGTGAAAGATTTTATTAAAAGGCTATAACATGAGTTAATACAGAACAAAATACAGGCCTGTAAAGTAGAGGAACGAACTTTTGGGACACCCTGTAGTACACTTCAGCATATTAACATGGTACCAGAGTCTTCGCTTTGTACTTCTTTACCGCCACAGACAAACCTAACATTTTTCTGATTTTGTTTCGCTTGAAAAAAGAGCGATGAAATTGTTGGACTTAAATCAAAACAAGCAATAGCTCTTGTGTACGTGACCACTGGTTCCGTTTCGAGTCCTGTTTCGTATCAGCAAACAAAAGAATTTTGACAGATAAAAGTGTAAATTAAAGTTACTAAAATTAGGCGAAACCTCCTGACATAGCCCCTTTAAACACACGAGCAATAATGTACACAGTCACCTTAGCCCGTTACTAGGGTCCTCTTTCTTCATCAACGCCACGATGATGACGTAGCTAAAGAGAGAAGCCTGGGAACGAGGTTGACTCAATTCTCAATTTTCGAATTGCCCATAATACACTTTGTTTGACCCCCAAATTTTGCATAAACTGTTGTTTTGAAATGCTCTTGGGAACATGCAGTCCTCCCAAGAGCATTTACAAACAATAGTTTATGCAAAATTTGGGGGACAAACAAAGTGTATTATGGTCAATTTGAAAATAGAGAATGACGAATCTTTGCTGACGTCAATGTTTACATATTGCTTCATTAGCATACGAATTTACGTAGAGAAAGCACCGTACTAAATACGAATTGACTTCCTATGCTTTTTATCTCTTTCAGGGTTCGTACTCTTTTCAGATTTTAAAATTCCATGACTTTCCATGACCTTTTCCAATTTTTCACGACCAAGAGTTCAACAGTTGTTTTCAAAATTTTATCAAAATGGTCATTTTTTTAATTTTTCATCTTGCCTTACTATTCCCACAACGTATGCTGCCTTAGTGATTTTGTACCATGAACATAATTTTCCATGATTTTCCATGACCCACACTTAAATTCCATGACTTTCCAGGCCTGGAAAATAAATTATACAATTCCATGACTTTCCAGGTTTTTCCATGACCATACAAACCCTGTCTTTTCATGTAATGTTTAAGGAAATATCTGCTATCAAGAACTGCAAAATCATTGGGTGGCAAAAGCGCTAATGAGCCATACATTCTTTGTTAATTTGTGAGTTTTTAAAACAGTATTGCACGAAGAGTATCTAGTATATAGAAAGCTAATCGTGCCTTGCCTTTACGATTTGTTTTGTAGCTCGATTGGAGAATCAGGCGCATATGCTAATGAGGCAATAATTGTAAACGTTGTAAACATTTGTAAGAACTGACCGTACAGACCACTCAGTTCGCAAACAGAATGGACCTTTTTGAAGACCTGTTCCTACAAGTCCGTCAAAATGATGCATGCTATCTACAAATTGACCGGTCTGGACGGATAGTTTAAAAAAATAATGGAATGATTATTTACGAATTGACAGCCCGGCCGGCCAGTTCTGACAAATGGTAAGCGCCTAAGGATTCGCGTATACTGTGCTTACAAGTGTGGAAATAAGCTCTGTTTACAAGTTAGGTATTTGCACTTGAGCCGTTAACTCTAACCTTTGTTTTCTCATCCATGATTGTG
This sequence comes from Dendrophyllia cribrosa, assembly GCA_024195265.1. Taxonomy (NCBI): domain Eukaryota; kingdom Metazoa; phylum Cnidaria; class Anthozoa; order Scleractinia; family Dendrophylliidae; genus Dendrophyllia; species Dendrophyllia cribrosa. The sequence continues at coordinate 44,208,410 of JAJLRJ010000002.1, read as the reverse complement.
ATCTTTTTGGGGCTGACGCCAAAATAACACCTCACCAAACCCCCCTTGGGGTTGATTGTACCTAAGCACTCCTAGAATACAAGAAACAAAAAGAAAAATCAGAAAAGGTTTTTGCCACTTTAATAATACACGAACCTCGCTGCATGGTCCACGTTTGTTTTTATGGAGACGTTTTTCGACCTTAACAAACTAATGCCAGCACATGTCTTCTTATTGTCAAAGTTGCTTTGGATGCACAAACATCAACAAACATATATCTTCATCCTCCCACTCCAGTATTAGTAGTACTAGTAGTAGTACTTTATTTATCCACATTACACGGTTGAGTCAAAGACTCGTTTCAACGTGAACGTGCATATCACAAAATAAAACTTATAACATTAACTAGAGATGAAAAATCTAATATATAAAAAATCTTGAGATAAACTAACACTATTAGCTTAATACTAAATTACATTTACATAATTCAATAAACTTAACTGCATGTTAGCTTCATTGGTCGATTTAGTTGTATTCCAATTTATATTGCACGACTTTCTCACTGAAAAAATTCTAGTTTGAAGTAGAAATCAAATTCAAGTTTTGACAACGAAATCATAAGCGTGACGGCGGTCTGGACGCCCGATTTTAATTAACAGAGATGTTCACGATTCTATTTCTTTGTTTTCTCTGTATTGGATGATAAGTTTAAGAAGCTTTATCAAACACTCGTAAGAGTGTTTCATCAGGTAACCAAACACCTCAAAGTTGGTTAAAAAAACTCGGCTGCATCTCGTTTTTTCACTGAACCCATCTCCTGGTGTTTGGATATCCTGATGAAACACTCTTCCTCGTGTTTGATATATTACTCCCCTCCCCTCCCCCCTTGTTTTTCAACCCTCTTCTCGGTGTTTGGATATCCTGATGAAACACTCTTCCTCGTGTTTGAGATATTACTCCCCTCCCCTCCCCCTTGTTTTTCAACCCACTTCTCGGTGTTTGGATATCCTGATGAAACACTCTTCCTCGTGTGTGATATATTACTTCTCGACAAAGGTTTACAGCAGCGTTTACTACCTTGAGCTTGTAAAATTGACATCCATAACCTGTCATGGCCTGGCAGTAGTCAATAAAGTTGTGCTTGGCATTTCGTTCTGTCATACCACTGTTGACAAACTGTTCATACTGAACCTTGATCCTGTGCAACACAAATAAATAGCAGGTTAAGCTAATACGCCTGAAGGGGCAATTCCTGACAATTTTGCTGTTTTACTTTCGCCGAAATGGTGCAAAAATGATGACTAATATGTAGATTACTTCATGGGCAGTGCAGGCGTACGGTATTTACGTTGGTATCGGGAATCGAACGAGCGAGGCTTTGCAAGCGAGTAAATGCCATACAAAGCACTGCCCATGAACTGCTCATTCATAAAGAAAATCTTGCAATAACACTAAGAGGAATTTCCAAGTTGACGGTTAACCATGTGTTGCTAGACACTTGGAAATGTTGGGACAACTTTTACATGTTGCAACCATTTCAATCCTGGCTTTTCACAGGTAAACGCAGTAATTTACCGTTTCAGTTCAAATTACCAAAAGGACCCCGTTGACTGAATTTGATTACTTAAATCTGACTAAATCAATCGACTTTGTTTGTACAGAGGGACATGGAGCAAAAATAAATAGTTGAAAGACCCACCTCTTTGCAATGTTCTTCACTTTGTACATGGATGAATGCAAGCTGTTCTTGATACGAGATACAGACAATCTAATAATGAAAAGTAACTTTGTTTAAAAATAAAGACTATACGATAAAACAAGTACAACAACAACTAGACTGAACTAAACAGTCATAGAGATTCCCCTAATGACAGAAAACCCGATGGTTTTCGTACAATGGTGATGTACATCAACGTCGTCAACACTGAGCAACTAATATAAACAGTAGTTACAGCCATGCTCCGTCACGCGTGACCAATAATCCACAAGACTGAAATGGACATTTCAATATTTCTTTGTAACGTCCGAGATTTAAATGAAACCTTGAAGATCTCTCTGGAAAACACTTTAAAAGTCACAAGTTAACGGAAAAATAACTTCTCTTCACTCATAAAAAAACAAATATTGTTCGGATATGTAACATTTCAAAATTTAATGAAACGATACTTTCTTGCTCTTTGTTTCCGAAAATGCAGTAAAATTCTCACGGGAATTCCGAATCTCGGAATGAATTTACAAAACCGACGCGTAAACTTGAAAAAACCATTCAAATTTTCAAAAATACTGGTCACGCGTGACGGAGCATGGCTGTAAATGCCTCTTATGGCAGAAAACCACATTATTTACTGAAGTGAAATGCAATTTTTGATTTCCTTTTTCTCATTGTGTAATACGCAAGACAAATCTTACTTCTCTCTACTGGATGATGAAAAGAAGCGTGGCTTTTCTCGCACTTCTGCAGGTGACAGATCCTAAAAGGTTCCAAATACAATAACAAGATTACTGGTACTGGCCGTTGCGAGTCATACTGCATGAACCACTGCAGCGTTTAACACCCCCTGCAATGGTCAAAATCGCTGCGAGACAAGCTGCTGCAACCGTTGCAGAAAGTAGAATTGGGTTCTACTTTTCACAACGATTGCAGCAACTTTTTAAAGCATTGCAGCGCGTAACACCCCATTTGCAGCAAGTCTCACAATGTTTTGGTTTTAAAACCCCTGTGGGCATGCGTGACAACCAAACCGTTGTAAGCTGCACCAAGAACGTTGCTCCATGTTACCGGCCCGGTTCGTGCAGCAGCAACGATCTTGCACCAGGTCTTGCAACGCCGTTTTAAAACTTGCTGCACGAAAAATTGCGGCGTGTAACACCACCTTTAACTCAACAGCAGCTTTAACCAAAAACGTATAATTTCGTTTTAACTAAGAACATTGGGTTTGTTACTTGAAGGAGCTCTTGAAGGAGGATTTGACGTGATCTGAAGTGAATTTTCAAACGGAGAACAACCACAATCAGCTTTTTAACGTGTTTGTCAAGACACAAGCCTAAGAACATGAAAAAGATGGCCCAATTTTATCAAGTTGCGATTCATTCGCAGCAAAAAGGACTTATTTATAATTTCAGTGCACTAGTAGTTTTAAACAAGATTTTCGAGTTTGCACTAATGCAAACTGGTCTTTTAGGTTTTAAAGGGGCAGTATCACGAGGTTCCACGCGCGGCACTGTTCATTGTTCTTGCACCGGAATTTTGAACATATCACTGTTAAAAGTGATTTTTGTTTGTTCCGGTTATCAAAACGGATTTTTTGATTCAACAAATACCTCCACTTCTCGACGGCCTTTTTGAATTTGCCGAATCAAACTTGAAAACATGGGCCGACGTTTTCAAGTTTCGACCTCATGATACTGCCCCTTTAAAAGTGCTACTTTTAAAAACAAGAAATAAATTACAAATAACGTGCCCAACTCGATGGATTCATTTGAAATGCATTTTACTGTAAGTGCTAACTTGCCTGGTTACTAACCTCTATGTAAAGTTGAAGAGCACTGAGGTAAATAGCATCCTCAACAGAACAAGGAAGGCTTGGTAGACCACTGACAATTGCTTTCTGGCACTAGAAACACAAAAGGAATACTGGTGATAGAGTAATTTTCAATTGAGTGTCGAAAGTAATTACACAGTTGCTTTGGTTTTGCATTGCTACGCTTTGTGATTGGCTAAAAAATCTCGCGCAACTTTCTCGACCAATCAGAAGTAAAACCAAAACCAATCGTGACTTGCTCGCACGCGTTTTCCCGCGCTTGTCGCCGCCGACATGTAATTGCTTCGAGCTCTGATTGGTTCATTGGATTGTTTACGACTGCTGTGATTGGTCAGAGTAATTACTTTGGTTTTGGTTTTACCACACTCAATTGAAAACTGCTCTAAGATAAAAAGTAATGATCGAGTGATTAATGAAGTCCCCTACCTCCCAATACATCTGCAAGCCAAACAGTCAAACTCGTAAAATTTCTGGTCAACAGATGAGGGTTTTGAACCGAACGGTCTGGCTGCTAAGCCAAGCCAACGGCCGCCCGTAGTCACTTCTAGCAAAAATGCATCCAAGGAAGCGAGAAGATTGAATTTCCTGGATGTATTTATCGTCTTTATGAGGCGATGACTGCGGTTTTGGAGCTAAATGTGAGATGCATAGAAAAGAACGGTCTCGCTCTTCACTCGAGCGAAGTTTTGGAGCGATTGGGATCGATTGAAGGTAATTTGTATCGCTTTTCTTTGGAGTGACTTAAAAATCCGAGCTCTAGCTTTAAATCGTTCAGGTAAAGTCAGAACCCCCCAAAAAAATCTCGCTAAAATGCCGTTTAGAAGCCATACAGCCGACAAGAAACATCAGATTGAAGTTACTTAATAAGTAACGTCTATCTGTTGTTTCTTGGCGGCTGAGGAATCCTGTCGTGAGCCTGGGCTCCCCGTGTATCCTGGTATTCAAATCCTACACCATGTTATGTAACTAGTCAACAGGTCAGCCTCCCACAAGTTGAGATTTTTAAAATGTTAATGTTCAATCCATAATGTTATCGTTTCCTCTATTTACAGTTTCTACAATAAGAACTTTCATGCTCAATATATTGACACCAAAATAAAGTGATTTATTTATCTTTTTACTAATTTACTCATTTGTTTATTTACTCGTTCTCAAATCTAAAGGCCCTTAATAACTTTATGTCTGCATAACACAGTGACTCACTTGTTCATAAAGAATAGCATGGTGACAGTGATTTGCCTGGAATCTATCCAAGTGGCCTTTCTTTGATGCTCGTTCCTACAAAAAAAGAAAGCTGATTCAGTGAAGGAGATTATTCTTGCATACTTTAGTCTTGTCAAACACAGTTCCAATATAAAAGGGATAGCTAGCACATATAACATAACATAACATAATAACTTTATTAACGTGTCAATAAAATATCTAGCAGAGGGGAAAACCCCCGGCTAATAGGGGACACCTAACTAAACATAATAAAGAATTAAACTGACCTAATCTATATATAAAAAAAAACATAACTAAAAAATCTGAAACTGTACATCTACATGTATAAAAGATTAAGATATATAAATATATTATATATAAAATAATCTAGGAATTACATAAATAGCAGCCTGTACAACCATCTTTTAAGATGCTTGATAAGTCACGCTTTCTTATTTGCAATTTAAAGGTATTAAGATTGCTTGCACATACTTCACGCAAAACCTTTTTGGACGTGAAATACAAATTTAGGCATTTTTTCAGTCATGAAACATACTTGACTAGCCTAGAGCGTTCTTTCAGTAAAATTTACTTCATTAATCTCATCAAACCAAGATATTGCCAAAGCAAAATAAAACATTGAAGTCTCCTACGAGCCAACTCTGTGAATACAAAATAACCTTCCGACCCTCCCCTATCGTACACTTTTTACTTCACCCTCCCCTCCCCTCCCCTCCATCCAACACTGTCCCCATGGGTAAGTCAGGTGACCATTAGCTATCGCATTTTGAACGGAAAGCATTATATACCATCCGCCTAAGCCACATCGGACACTTATTGAGAATTATATAACGTAATATCGACACTTAGAATTTTATTTTCAATAAATTTTTAAGTGTAAAAAGAAAATCTAAAATCCCCACTCAGGATTGAACCTGTGACCTCAGCTAGGCTTAAGCTTACATAGCCTACCGTACCACTGTACCACCTAGCTTCTCGGGTTGCTTAGCCCTAAATTTAACTATACAAACTGCTGCCCCGAACCTCAACTGAAAGCTAACCAGTTAATCCGTTATATAAGTCTCAATAAGGTGTCCGAGGTGGTTTAGGCGGGTGGTATATAATGCTTTCCATTTTGAACAGGCAAAATATACGCACAAGCCTTATGCACTGGTCAGTGGAATTACCAAGAAAAGTTAACAGCCCATAAATAGAAGGAAGAAATGGTTGAAAAATGTGCATACTTGTCGCCGTCTGCTATAACTTGTCCAACGCTTCACGTATTCATGAGTTAAATCAAAGGCTCTTATATGAGCCAACTCGTGAATACGAAACGCTCTAAATAGAAGATTCTTAACCCAAACATTAACATTAACATTAGGATTTAATGGAGCCGAAACCAATTGTAGAATTGCACACATTTTAGGCATCCTACTGATGAACAGTTACGACACAGTGATATACATATATTTTTTTTTTAGCAACTACTGTGATTTGCAGTCTGTCCATTTGAATTCATAGTGGCAGGATGTTTTACACAAAGCTTATGTTGTTTATGCAAATATATAACACACAAAAATAAATGTACGGGAATTTCCCCTCAATCAAAGGTTGGTTTATTTGACTACTGTCAATAGCTTTGTTATTTGTGGTTAAGCTTCTCATTTCATGTAGATGGACAAGCCTTCTTTTGCTTCTCTGAGGAGTTTCCTGATACACGTCACACAAAACTTATCGCAAAACAAATAATTGTTAATATAGAATCCCCGCACATTACGTCGTCATCCACCGATCACTCTTATTACAAACAGCGGGTATCCCGTCACGCTATGACATGTGTTTTATAGTCATCGCTTCAAAATTGGTTGCACTCAAATCGTTTGTCAATTAATAGCATTTGCTCGTTTGCTGCACAATTCAGTTATTCACGCTATATCAGCAGAACACACGGCCTCAGTGGGGCCCTACTTCTTAATTCGAAACAATTTTTTTATGAACCTTTACACATGGCAGCGAAATTTCACACATTTAAAACCAAATTTTCACACATTTACAGTCTTGAAAAATTCCTTTGAAGTCCGCAGATCGATTTTCATTTTCCAGGGCTTGAAGCCCTAGGCACTGGTAAGCGGTCAGTGGTCCCCTCCCCTCCCCTCCCCTCCCCTGGTTTCGTTTATTATCAGAAAATCTAGTTGTTAGATTTTGTCCATCATTTGTCTACAGTAAACTCGCAAAAATATTCGCATGTTAACACTGGTCTCATATGATTTTGACAGAGGGATCTTCCGTAATTTGTGGTTTAATATGTTTGCGTTTTGTAAAATTCTCCTTTGTTAGATTTCAAATTTTTGATGGCAGGTGAGTTCAGCATATTCGGAACTATTATTGTGCCAAATTTCGTGAAATTCTAACGAGTGGTTCCGTAGAAATCAGCACGTTTCCGAGGAAAGTCTCTAAAACATCCAGTCACAATTTTTTGGTCAACTGCGCATGCGATAGTTGTAGGCAAACTAAATCGGCCTAAAGACTTACCATCAAACTGTGAATGAGATCCTCCAAGATTTCTGCACAGGGAAGGTATGGTCCACCAGCTTGCCTCAAAGGAAGAATTACCTCACTCAACTCAGACTAAAAAAAAGGTAAAAGATGTTCCGAAGATGAGTGCAAATATCACAAAGAATAAGCAATTATGTCATCGGTGATTTATTACTGAACAGCTGCACGACAAAATGGAACACATACTGCAATAACAGGATTTTCCACAAAGTCCTCAGGGTAGTTATCAAGCCATGCTGTCCACAGCCGCATCAGGTGAATATGCAGGACAGGCAATGGACTGTACTCTTGCATCTGACCCGTAGATGGATCACCATCAAAGTACTTTCCAAACCACGGATCATGAAATCTACAAGTCAAGTGGAATTCGAGTGGAGGCATAAGGAAACTGGCAGTAAAATAAAGCATTTGGAATGTTAGCATTACTATTTATATGATATTGTAAAAAAGTTAGTTATTGTTCACCATGGCAAGGCAGAGTGTATTATCATTTGTCTCACGATGTAGTCACTTAGGATGTAGATCGCGACTTTTCGACTGCTAACTGCTTGAGTCTTCATTAGGCGATGAGGTTGACTGATTACGCATTGCCATCAGTTGATGAAAACAACAATGGCGTGTCACCATTCTAGTGAAAGCTTTTGAGCAGTGTTCCTAAATAGTGTTGTTTGTTTTGCTACTTAATTCTGTTAGTGGGTGGTTCTTGTAACTTTTGAGATTATGGATACAATCCCAACATGTTACCATTTATACGTGTAAATAAAAGCTGTATGATTGACCAGGTGCATTACTGTGATGCTGTTTGTCATGCTCAGCTAAGGTGGTTCTGAAGTTTAAGGTTAGGTTGTGCATGACAGTAAACTTTCCGGACTCCTGTAGGGCGGACACCTAAGACAGACCAATTATTGGCCGTTTCTGGCTGAATTTCACTTGATCGTCTATACATGTAACTTCACTCTCTATAAGGGCAAGGCGGACAGCTCTCTAAGGCAGTCAGCCAGAGCTGGTCCTGAGGGTGTCCAGCTTAGATAGAGTTTACTAAAAAGCTACATTTTGATGATTCAACTGAAAGCTCTCGAGAAGAAAAAGTAGAGAAGATTTGGAAGATTTTCCTACCTGTGTAGCAGCAATCTCATCAAAATGGTTGAATTCACAAAACTCTTGTAAGTTGTCAACAGAAAGTCCACTATCTGATTTTCAGTGGCCATGCGTTTGTGATTGGGGCTGGTGGTCTTGTACCAGGAATGTTTCTTGCTGCGTCCTGACCAGGGTGGCAGGCTCAATCCACCCCATAGCAGTGAAGGATTGTTTGTGATGATCTCAACTATTTTCTCAATCATTGCACCCCTGTAAAACAAACAAATGAAAAGCTGAGCTAAAGTAACAGCTCTTTATTAGCATGAGTATTACAGGTTATGCTTATTTGAAGATTTCTATCAATTTTTTTCAAAATTCACAGATTTGTTGGTCAAGCTGCATGTACCTTTTTGCAGTAAAATAGTGCTGAACAAAGGCACTTAAGGAGGACTGTGACGTGGAAAGTCCGCCGCAGAGCTCGGATGCATCTGACTTAGTAGTAATTTGTAGTAGTTTGTAAAACCTCAATTAAACTATTGACCTTTGCTTTCATGTGGTGCTGTTTGTATGTCAATATTAATTTTTTTTTTATTTCAAATTGTATTTGGAGAAACATTTTCTATAACTTCAATTATGCCTTAATATACATGTCCTTGATGTTTCTCTTCTGCTAAATCAGTACATTGTCAGTTATATTTTATTGCATTCAATAAAATATTCCATCAAGTCTATCATTCCCCATACTTACTTTACAAATAGATGTTCCTCGTCTGTTGAATCAGCAAATAACACATCAAGCTTTTCATCTCCTACAACAGAACAATTAAAAATAAAACTAATTAAACTTCAGTAAAATTAATTGCAAGGATTTGTCAACTGACAAAATTATATCTTAACTTACAGCAAATATCACAAGTGAAAATTTCAACTTTGTCTGTCACTGCAAAGAATGACAATATTTAACAGTTATAGTGCGAAAGTGAGTGCAATATCGCCGGATACTTGGTGATATTGTGCAAGCTTGAGCACTGTAATAAAATATTGTTTTATAATTCAACACATTGATAACAAATCACAGTTTCGAGAAAAATAAATTCATTGAGACATACAACCTTTTATTTAGTAAAAAGGCTTACTACAATATTTTGCCTCGCGTCATTTCTTACACAACAAGCAGCCAATGAAAATTTTGCGAAGCTAAAATTCAGTTAGCATACACAAATTGAGAGTTTTATACAAAGAACTTTTGTCAGCGTAAAGAATGGGACAGTAGTGACTACACAAATTAACCCTTTCATTCCTGAGTTTTTCTACCCTTTTTTCCAAACTCGTAAGTAAAACCTTAATGGCCATGTATGATATACTGTACCATTTGAAAGGTCTTGATGAGTGCAGTTCTTATTTCATATCAAAATTGGGGAAGGAAATCATGGCTTTGACAGAAACAGGCTGAAAATGTCAAAGTCAAAAAGTTCAGAAATGCCTTGCAATTTTCAGACATACTAGGTATACCTCCAAGCTATAGGTAATTTTGCAGTTCTCAGTGAATAGAGTAACACGAGCTATGTCTCACACTGCAAATGTGTAAAACCAAAAATTGTCAAAAGTTCCAGGGGTGGTCAACCATATCATACCATATCATATCATAGATAACAGGGGGGTACAATTTTATTCTGGAAATGAACTGGTCTTTCCAACACAATTGTTGTGGCAAAACTTCATTGAAATAGACCAAATGTTAACAATTTTATGAACTTTTTATGTCGGTTGACAGGAGTGTTGTAATTGTAATTCGTAGTTGTTGTATTAATTATTTAAGGACGTTCGCGCTAATTGTTTATGCGCATCCTTACTGCGCACGCAATTCATGTTGCAACGCCATGCTACGTCATGCACGAGCGCACGCGCAAGAGAAGAAATCTAAGCACATAAAGGACTGGTAGCCGATGCGTTAACTTTGCTTAGATTTAACTCGCTTGGATGGTCGGTGACCCCCAATTTTTTTTTGATAGTTAATTTTCTTTGCTACTTCTCGACAGATTGTGAAAAAATGAACAAAAAATCAATGTAGGAAGTTTAATTTTTTTCCATTTTTCTACCCGCGCGACATCGAATCCTGCCAATTTGCGGCTGTCAGAGTTAGCAAATACTGTTCTTTAAAGATTCAATTTACTTTAAAGTGCATATGAAGTAATTTTTTATTTTGTCTTTTTTTTGGAGGCTATGATGCCTTTATTTCAAAATGATAAAAGAAATTTGTCAGACAAAAATTTAAGGCCTCTTTTTTGCCGTCCAAAGTAGCACAATTTGCAGAAATCAGTGTCCCAGAGACTGGGAACGAGGCTTCGAAATCCATTGTGTTGATGACGTAGAAAATACTTGAGATTCGTTTCTTCAAAAGAATGCCGCCATGATACTCGTGAGTTGAAGTATTTTGTACGTCACAGCCTTGTAATACAATAGCTTTGGCCGCGCGCTCGATAGAGACACTTTCTGGTGGAAAATGCAAAACTTTCAAGCCGAATAATTTCACAATGGGAAGGATCTTTTCGATGAAACCCACCAATTTAGATAAAGAAAGTAAAGCACTATCAAACCATGGAAATATTTTTTTTACTTCATATGCACTTTAAAAAACATCACCAGTTGAATGAATTTGCTGAACAGACCTACTCGCATAAAATTTGGGAAAAAAAGTTGCATTTTGGAGATTTATTGGCAATATTTTTAGACTAACAGACATTGGGGTCTCATCCCGTAAGGAAGACCAATTTTTCAAAATTAGGGTCGCCTTTCAGATATCTTATCTCGGAAACGAAGTCGGTGACCCCCTCATTTTTTTGCATTTCTGACACAAACAACTCATAACCTAGCTGTAGCAAAAGTTTTATAAAAAATCAATGTTAGAAGATTTTCGCGCGAACGTTCTTAAGTGTGAAAAACTAATAAAAGTTAATAAATAACCAAAAAAACACAGTAAAATGGCATAGAACTTTTTAGTGACAAGTGTTTCATGTCTTAAAAAGCTCAATTCAGAATCAAAACAAATTAAACAAACACACTGCTACCTAAACAGAGCAGCCAAAAGTCTGAAAGAACTGCAGCAAGGACAGTAGCTCAAAGCTAAAGGACACAATGTTGACACCTGTTGTTATAATGTGGCTTTTTGGCCCCTTCCATCAGCATCAAACTTTCAAAAATCAAAGTAAGAGCTGAATCGATTACTTTTGTTTACAAACTTGCTCGTCTCAGTTCCTACAGCAGTAATGGCGAGATTGTTTAATTTCAATCTGCTTAAAACAAAGATCAGAAATTTTTCTGAGGAGGTATCAAGTTTTAGTCCAGTCATATTCCAGAAGTGATTGCCATAAGGCATTTTCTGAAAATTGTGCTCCTTCATTCATTCCATGTCAAGAGCTTGAAACTTTGAATGACCACTGTCAGCTTTCATTCAGCTTTGCCAAGAAACACTATGACACAATGCAAAAATTTTGCACCTTTTTTGTCCAATCATGTGACTAATAATTTTTTCTTTTCTTTTCTTCTCTTTTTCTTTCATTTTTCTCTCGAGATTCGAATTTGCAGTCAGTGGTCATTTTCGCTTTCCCTCAAAATGTGAAATTTAGCCCCACCGCTGAGTATACGTCACATAGACCTAAGGATATCGAGAGCTTTATGACCATATTTGGGCAATGTATCAATGTGTTGAATTAAAACAATTCATATCTTCATGTTTGCTCCCATTTTTGTCCCCATTAAAATATCAAATGACCTTGTAATTCTAATCATCTTCTGGTATTTGTCATTGATCAAAAAATATTTTGTAATCTTCAAAACATCTCCGAAAATTATTGGTTGTTTTCATGACCTTCGGGCAATACTAGAGACAGATAATTTTTTAAAATCCTCAATAATCTTTGAAAAATGGCAATAATATAACTCTAAAAAGCAACATTCTGCTGCCTTACCTGGGACACGTTTAAAAAGATAAACACCACCAACATTCATAAAACCCAGATAAATCAGGCCACGGGCTGCATGATAACGCACTCTACAAATCAATTCAACAAAGTTAGTTAACTTACAGAACAGCAAGTCTGTGACACTTCTAGAGATAAAAGGAACTTTACCTTGCATCTCCATAGTTAAGCATCTGTTTGAGACCATCCACACCCCCAGCTAATTCAATCTACAGAACAAATGGAGTCAGCACATCATCATCATCAGGAACCGTTCATTTTTCAAGGGATTTGGGGGGGGGGATGATGGGATTTGGGGAGTACCAACCATTTAGAAATTGTATGACCCCCAAATTTGACATTAACACTGTTACTGACACATTCTCCTGTCACAAGATATCAGGACAATCCTAGTATAAGTGAAAAGTTGTTAAAAACAGTAAACTTCTTCAGAAAACAGCCAAGTTCAATCATACTAAGCATGACAGATTTGTGACAAAATTACATTAAAAAATCAATTTTTTTTTGGATCAATCAAAATTAGTTGCATTTTTATGACTGCCAAGGTAAAAGCTTTTAAATAACAACATATGAGAGAATTTGTTTTTGCAAACCAAACTCACTGGTTGTTCCTTAGGAAGACAACCTCTTAAAGCCTAACACAAAGCCTAACCTGCATGTGGTTGTCCACAGCCATGGCAATATTTGCCAGGGTAGCAACACAGTAAATCACAATTTCTGGATTTCCATCAGTCAGTGTCTCCAGCAGTAATGACAAGGGCCTACAAAGTGTTCAATTAATTATAATTTTAGCTTAACTGTTTTACTTAAAGACTTTATCCTGTGCATATGTACATGTAGTATAGCCAGTTCTAATATTACATTGGCTCTTTGGATTGAATATCGCCTATTTTTGTCTTGAAATCTCCCACACAATGACATTTTGAATTTTTTTGACATTATATATATATGGATGCTGAAATTGTTAAGAATCGACAACCTTTTGTATGAAACAATTGCATGGGTAACCATAATTATAACATCGTAAAACTTTAAAATGGTGGCGCGTGGAAATTCAAAAGCAAAAATTGGCGATAATTGCATCATGTTTCATCTGAAACATTGTTTGCATATTTTTTGGAGAAATTTGAAATGAGACAAATGAACTTTTGTGTGTGTGTTTTTTTTTTTCAGTTTTGTAACAGTTTGGGATGTGTTTACAAGTGAGAGGGTTAGGACAGCATTTTACAAATTATTCCTTGAAAACATGATCACAACATATCCACAGGATTAAACTTTGGAAAAAATACTGAAATTATAGTCTTGTTTTTGTTACTAAAAACATCCGTTTTAGAAAGAGCTGTTGTCATTACCTTGTCTTTCCCAGTTCCAGCTGCATTTTTGGATGAATGCTGCTTGCTGACAGCATTTTAGTGGCCACTAGTTTGGGCATTGTTTTGGAATGTAGGTCCATTAATGGAAGGTGGTTATGACCAAATCCAGGGCTGTAAACATACAAAAAACTCAGTCCCATTACATAAATGTTCTTATCATAGCTGCATGTTTGTGTGAGTCCATTGTAATTCTGGTGGTGTTGTATATAGACTACAGTACCGCTCAGAGATAAGCGAACCAAAATTCACGTTAAGAATGCGTTATGAACGCATTCGTTTTAACGCGCTCGCGCGTTCAGCTGCGTTAAACAAACGCGAAATAGTGCGTTAAAGTTAACGCATTAGTATGTATGAGTTTGGTTATTGTTCACTGCCATTGATATTTTGTGAAAAGAAGTTAATTGACGTTTCAAAAGACATTACATACCGTATTCTAATGGTTTTCATTCATTCAATCGATAAACCGAGCAGCACTGTTTATCGAAAGACAAATTATATCGACGTGCGATGGCACTCGCATAAACAAAACATAACAGTTTAACTAGAACGGATATGGAGGTTATATTCATTAGGTTATCGGCGATGACTGGATCTGCGACATGTTTCGAACTTTTGTGATCTCTCCGCTGGTTGATCTTTGCCGACTATCATAAAGGCCGCTTATCTTTCTGAACTTTCGCATGCAAAGAAATAGCTCAACAGTAATCGGCGCGCCATAAAATCTTTTATCACAGATTTTGCCCTTAAAGTAGGAGTATTTTGCTGTTTCGATCACATATGTGCGCCTGATAGAACCGGAGATAATAGTTTTTTTGTTATTATTGCCGTGACAATTACGACGCTCGCCCGTCACACGCTGTATCAATCGAAGGGGACTTTTGTTGTCTCGTCAACTCCGGCGAACTAAGGCCGTTCGCGCAAGGCGACCAAACTTCGCTTCGATAGACAGTGTTTGCTGAACTCTGTTAACAACTGCAAAGTAGTTTAAAATGGTGCGAATCCGTTCGCTTTTTGTTGTTCATTGTTTTGACCTTCGCTGAATTGCTGTTTAGATGTGTGCTATAAAAATCGTCACGTGCAAATCAAAAGTAAAAATTTGCATACATGACAGCTGAACTTGCAATGATTGACATATCAGTAACTCCCTCGTCGAACATTTCAAACACTCGAAAAAACAAAATCGCAATCGATCTTTAAATTTCGCTTGTCATAGCGTATCGCTTGTGTAAACGAAAACTTCAATCACATTCGCAATCGATCTCTTTACGGGAAATTATAAATTACCTTGCTCGTGAATTACAAAACACGGCCATCGAATTCACATGATCTCTAAGAAATTTAGCGTGGCGTATCGCTTGCGTGATGCAACTAAGTGAACCATCGATTGCGCTAAAGTTTATGCAAGGCGATCACCAAACGCTTCGATAGACGTTGTTTGCTGAACTCTGTTATATTTTTTGGAGTCGCAAGGCGAATTGAGTCTCGAAATTGTTTATTTTGTCGCTCTGTTTGAGCGCTTGTTCTGAGCCGTGTAATTGTCATGATTTTGTTCCCGTTGTTTTGGATTTCGATTCTCGCATTATTGTCGATGTGGCAGTTTCAAAAAACGAAAGACTAGTCCCTGTGGACTCGCCTTTTGTTTTGGATTACAAAAGAAATGTTGGTTATGAATAACAAAGGCTTAACGCGTTAAAGAAAACGCATTCACCCGATGCGTTCAAAATAACGTGAACGCAAGTTCAAACGCGTTAGGGTAGCGTTAAGAACGCGAGTGCTATGTTCGCTTATCTCTGAGCGGTACTGTATATAATAATAAATACTTGGGATGGGTATGTATCTAACTAGTCACTAATCTATGCATTGCCAAATTAGTTATTACTAGGGAGTAAATATCACAATTAAAGATAAATTAGAACACTCAATAATGCCCAGAAACACAATGCAACAATGTGCACATCATCATGCACAACAAAATTGAAGCATATGTCCACCTCTAAATAATTGAAGGGCCGAGAGCATGTCCAGCCTATATGACTTTTTAGGCCTTTTTTTATTTTTTCTTGCTCAGATTTGGCCAATTTTGGCATGTGAACTAGAAATTAGTTGCAAAACATTGTTCCGAATTTTTTTCCGTCGTTTTCGAGAAATACCGTATGCAAAAAAAAAAAAAATCAATCAATCAAAGGCTCCTATTGTAACGCAATATTGCGGTAAGCTTCTGTTTTCGCACTGACACGGTTCGATATTTTTTTAAAATTAAACGTAAGGAATTTTGATGAACGCAAAAAAAGTAAATCACTTTCATAATGTCCAGTTCGAAGAAAAAAAAAAATGATGCTGAGCGTGATTCGAACCCGGAGCGTCCGAGCGCAAATCCTCGACCAAACCACTAGACCACCGACGAACACATGCTCACTTCAGGCTAAGTTTTATTATTTAAAGGTTGATACGCATCAAAACGCGTATCTCGATTTCAAAATCCTTTTAGATCGAATTTAATGTTGCATTAAAGACTCCAAATGCGAAACGTCTTCCCGCCGGCCAGCAACAACTCACTTCGAGCTGCCCAAAGCTGTATTTCAAGTGCCCGACCACGCACAGCGGACCAATCTACCACTGTCGCAAAGCATGTCGGGAAATCCTACAACAAAACCGAAATGGAGTTCCCGTCCGAAAGTTATTGCAAAATACTAGAAGTCTCAAAGCACTTCGGATATCGGGCATTTCGACCACGGCACGGGATGGGAAATGGCCCACAACTCTCAACGCTGCCCCTTTTCTGATCCGAAGTGATTCCAGACTTTCCCGCCGGCTCGTCTTCCCGACCAAGGTCCGTTTTTCACCTCGAGCGCTAAATGGCGCTTCAGACACAAGGAAGGACAAGAAACACGACTCGTTTCTTTGAGAAGTGCTAGAGACTCAAGGATTTCCGGACTTAATGATGTCTTTCAATCACCGGACGGGCCTCATACACGTTGGCTTACACACACGCTACAGAGGCGATGTGTTGCCGTAGTGAGCTCACGATAGATAAGCGAGCCAGGCGTGCGTAAATAACGGTATTTTCGTTTAGTTGTTGGCACTGGTCAGAAGTATTGCAGTCGCGTATTCTCACGGCCAAACTGCTTTCAAATGGCTTCGAAATTGCGCTCTAAATGTACCGTCAAAGCACTGGAGGGCCAGAACTCTGCTTTTTTCAGGTGAAATTGGTCAAATTCCTTAGGGTTAGTGCAAATTCGACAAGGGCTTGTGATATTATTCGCTGTACAATAAAATGAGGCTATTCTGAGCTATTCTGAGCGAGAAAAAATAAAAAAAGGCCTAAAAAGTCATATAGGCTGGACATGCTCTCGGCCCTTCAATTGTAAACACTACATCATTTTACTTTGGATTTGTTGCAAGCATGCACCAATGTCTGGGGTGGACACATGAGGTTGCATGCAACATCACATGCAATGTTGTGTGGGATGTTGCACCACATGTCCTGGACCGTACTTAAGTGATTATAGTTTTGATTCTATAAAATAAAATATAGGGATATTAAATTAAAAAAACTACATACAGCTCAAGGTGTAAACTGAATGACGTATAATTATAGTTTTACATGTAACAGAAAAGTTTCTCCCTTTTCTCGAAATAGTAATTACTAAGGTCTGTATGTTTAAACTCTCATAGTAAATGATTTGTATGAACAGTGTAAATGTAATATTTTGCACATAAAAAAAACTATTTAATGGACATGTATTAAATCAGTGCTCAATACCATCCTCTGCCCCAGAAGCCATGCAGCTCTTTAGAACATCTAACTTCATTGGTCCTGGGTATCACACAGCTCCATTGTTTTCATAGCTAGGGTCCATTGTTGTTTTGTTTGTTCTATTGTTTTATCAGCCAATCAGAGGAGACCTTGTAAGAGCTGCATACCACCTGATCCTCTGGCCAGTTGTACATTTATTCTGATACCTTAGTTGCCGTTCAGGGCTCAAAATTAAAAAAAATTCTCAATCGCAATTTGAAAGTAATTCCTCAAATTTAGTCGCAAGTTCGAAAATTTTAGTCGCAAAAAAAAAACTAACAATAACTACTACTACTGGAACCAGAAATGAGAAACGAGAAATTTCTGAGAAAGTCTGATAAAGAGTGCCCGTGATACACTTCTTGAAAACCGTGTTAATGGAACATGAAATCGATGATTAAGTCACGCAACATTCAATGTGAATTTCGCAGGATTTTTAGAATAAAATTACAACTACCAGTTACAAATAAGACACAAGACTGTTGAATACATGTATAATTCCTTTATTAGCTTGGCCGTAAAACAGTCACAAAATCGCAACCACTAGACAAATTTTAGTCACAACAGCGAAATCTTTAGTTGCAAATGTGCCAGATACAGGCACAATTTCAAGCCCTGACATTTTACTGAGTAAAAAGTGCTTGTACTGTAAATTTATTTAATTATTTATCTTCAAATTTATACCGTATCAAATTGTAATTCAATTCAAAATTAACTCATCTTAAACTTTGTTGATGACACCAAAATTAATTTATCGAACACAAAACTTGGCTGTGATGCACACAAATTTGTTTCAGGAATTTATTTCCCAAGATGATCAGGTCATATACACTGTACAGGTATTCTCTTCACCTATCCATTTGATTTTGTTATTAAATGGTAGGGATAAATTAGAAATTAATCACTGACCTGTAAAGAGGAAATGAATGCTCGCCATCAGCTGAACTTCCCATGCTACAAATACTGTTCTTTTTCTGCATTGTATACCCTCCATACGCATGCGGCTGCCATACATCCGACCGTACGTCTGATGCACCGGAATTGTTTCTTTGCACAGAACCTTTATTAGCAACTATAGGAGACAACTCTCTGGGACGCTCATCATATGAACTCTGACTACATGTGCTTCTCTTGCGATGTCTTGGTTTGTCATGACTGCTTGGCGGGTATGGCGGTGGAGACTCAGTCTGACGCAGATCAAATGCGCCACTGTCCACATCACTAATCTGCAGCAAGTTTAGGAGAGGTTCCAGTGGAATAGTTTTCAGCGCTGTGGAGAATTCTTGTTTATTGTTGAAGTCCAGAATACTTTGTAAGATTGATAAGCAGGTGCTCTAGTAAGAAAACCATAAAAATCAACATAAATTTATTTTGCATTACTGAATTGTAAAAAGCACAACAAAAGTTACACTGTGCTTGGAGTAAAGTCATTTAACATAACTTTATGATATTTCTTATACAACCTTTAAAAGTCATTTGTAAATTCCCCAACAAAAAAAAACAAGCCTTTTATATAGTTCTTAGTTAAGTTTTCACTGTAATAATTATCTTCTAACACTTGCTGACATGTGACATTAAATAAATTAATAATATATAATTAATATTCCAGCGACTCCAAAAAACCTCATTAAAGGGATTTTCTTGCGATAATTTTGTGTATTTTAATTGCGTTCAAAGAACACAATCCTAATTTCGTGTTGGTTATCCTGTGCCTTGCATGCAGAAAAATTTGACAATTTGTTGGTGTCTGGACTGGCCATCCCTGTTGCTTTTTTCAGGGGCTCACTTCTGCCGGAAAGAAACCTTCAAATGCATCTCCATAATCCTTGATTACCGCTAGTTTAAGACAATGAGGCACACCCAAATGATAACCTACAACAAAGTGAAGTCAAACATGAATCAACTCTGTGATAGGCAAAATATATTTATTCCTCATTACAGTTCTACAGTACTGTATATACCTGGATGGGTTCTGGTCCATCTACCAGTTTTAAAACTGTCTCAATAAGCCCAGCTTCTACTGACCTCTTACGACTGTCTGCTCCCTCAAGCTGGTAACAAAGAATTATGATGATCATGAGAAATATATTGCAGCTTAGTCTGGTTTATATAAGCATGATAGCATGAGAAAAAACTCCAATGGTGAACTCAGGATTAAATTGTTTTGGGTTCTCAGTCTTGTCACAAACTGAATACAGACACTATTGAGATCAGAACCAGCTGTCTGTTCAATAAAGGAGATGTTCATCTTGTAGAGGTTCAGTTACAGTAAAATGAAAGGGGTGTCTTCCTAGAGAGAATTAACTGTATATCTGAAGTTCGCTTGCAAAGTAAGATGATAATTAGGAAGACGAGGGTGGTTGGTAGAAAGAGGAGTAGAGAAATTGAGAGCAGAAGAAGAAATCCCCCCCCCCCCCCCCAAAAAGAAAAAAACATGCCCCTATTTTTTAACCACACCCCATAACGAAAATCCCAGTTGATAGAAAAAAAATACCTAGTTAAAAAGAAAAATTACCTAGTTATAAAAAAAATTACCTATTGAAAATTTTTAACAACTTACAACAGATAGCTTATGAAACAATCTTTCGAATATTTGATATACTGTAGCTTCTCAAACCGATAATTAAATGCAGACTGAGAAAGCGAAGCAATAAAATTGCCAAAATCTAGCTAATCAAAACTGTGTATCCAAACCTCCTTCCAGTAGTGATTTCCTAATTTGTGTTCTGATCATGAATTATTAATGAGTTTTAGAAGCCATGTTGAAAACTTAGAAGGGTGCTTCTTCAGGTATTCAAACAAATCAAAGTTAAAAAAACTTGGCTGCACATTGTTTTTTTAACCAACTTCTTGGTGTTTGGAAATCCTGATAAACCACTCTTCCACGTGTTTGATTACTAGTACTTCAATAACCAACAAACAAGTCGTGTGAAAAAGAGTTAACTACTCACATTGAACAGATTGCCAATTAGCACTGCAATGTGGTTGTTGATCACAGTTGATATGGAATCCATGTGAGCCAAACTGATGAGCTGCCCAGATGCTCTTGGAAGGCACAGATAAGCCAGTAGGCTGGAGTGACATTCAGGATTTCCAGAGAGAAGGACCACTGGCTCAAGGGTATCAATGATGGCATCCTCATCTCTCATGTAGTGGGAGCCTGTGCTTAGTAACGAGCTTTCTTCACATTCTGAAGTGCTTCTTTGACAACTCTATAATTGAAAATTGATGGTATGAAAAGGCATTATAATGATATTATCATAAAGCTGCAGCTAGAGTAGCAATTATTTGCTTGCATACATGTAGGTGACCCATCAGCAATGCAGAAAAAATTGCACATGTATGTGATGCTGTTTGTGAAGACCTACATGTAGGTCAACCTAAGTACCAAGTTGATCTTGTTATCCCATACTATCAATTTGCATCCATTCTCAACTCTTACTTTCCTAACCATTCCCATTTTCTGTTATGCTGACTAAAGTTCACACTCCATATCAAATAAATTACAAGTTTAAGCGTTGCTGGAATGTAGTTCCATGATGGCTTGTTAACACCTGGACACTACACTGTTGTGGTTTAATTTCTTTTTTGGTTTCAAAATTCAAACCAGCTTAATTTTTATTTTCTTTTGTCTAAGATTCATTGTCATAATCAAAGTTAAAAAAAGAAAGAAAATGAAACTACTTTGAAATTTTTAAACCGAAAAATTATATCACAATAATAAGCCACTCTTGCACAGAGCTGATCATAAGGCAACATGACAAGACTGTGTGGTTAAAAAGTCAACTTGTTTAATTTCTCAGGTTACTTTTTCTCTGCAAATTTTTTAACTGTTGCGATGCTTGTGTAATGGTGGCTACAAATTAATGCAATTTTTTGAACATACAGTGGCCATACACATTGGCCAGGGTTCTCCTTATCAGGCCCCACAAATTATAAAATTTATTGCACTAATATTACTTACTGTTATGAAGCTGCAGGGCCGTAGCCAATATGAGGTAAACCGAGGCACTTGCCTCTGTCATTTTTTCTTTTTTTTTTTCGGTGAGAGTAAGATTTTTTTTTTGAAGGAGAAAGTAAGACACCACCAGAAAATAACCATGGATATTGCCTCAGTCCTTATTTTTTTCCGGCTACAGCCCTGAGCTGGAGTTTTCCTCGATACATTGTGCATGTTCATTTGTTGATTCATGGTCACATGACATCTAACAAACAAATTGTTTCCCGCGACGTCCATGAGCGGGCAACATTTGTGAAAGTGGGTAATTTTTTACGTCAGAGGGTAACATTGCACTGTTGCCTGCTAGAGAGCATGTGATCAGACCGCACAAAAAAAAAAAAAAAAAAAAAAAAAATCTCCAGCTACATATTAACAAATCACCGAATGGCTGATCTCTCTGGAAACAGTGAATTTTGTTTCCCTCGAATCTTGTCTTGGGAACATTGAGATTCTTGGGAAACAAAATTCACTGTTTCCCTCAAGACCAGTCACTAAGTGTTTTTACTTCCTGGAACAACAGAGATACAGTGAACTCTCTCTAAGCCGAACATCCTCAGGACCAGCTTGAGCTGTTTGCCTTAGAAACGTGTCCGCCTTACAGAGATTTTAGTTACACAAAAAAATGATTGTTTATAAATAAACTGAGCTAGCTGCCCTATTATCTGCGAGGTAAAAATCAAGTGTAAATACCATTGCAGATTGATCTGACTCCAAACTTGGCTGTCTTGCACTGGAAAGCTTCATTTCCCTTTCCAATGCTTGCCTAGCTTGCTCTGTAAGTTGTACCTCTTCTGAGGACGTGGCATTACCCCCTCCCTCTGTTGGTACAACATTCGTATCTACCTCTTTATTACCAGAATCTTGCATGTCACCAAACTGAATCAGATCAGAAACTACTTTTTCTTCTTCCAGAGAAGCCTTCTTTGGGATGAATGGAGATAGTGGATTGGATTCTACTAAAGGAACTGACTGGACACTGGACAATGGTACAAAGAAATTTCCTTGAGCATCTGGTGAATATTGGTTGGAAGTTGCTGCTGATTGTATCAGAGATGGTTCTTGATTAGTAAGGTTTGAGACGGGCCCTGTGATTTGATCTTGCGCTTCTGTCTTTGTACAAGGTGAAAGTTGTGCATCTTTTTGTTCTTCAGCATCTTCATTCTTAGGCAGGCAAGATAAACCACCAGCGACTTTGCTATCGGCCGAGTTATTCACATCAGCTCCTTCTAACGAAAAGTCAGTTGGGTTGAGGGGTGATTGGGTTTTTTCTTCTGGGTTCCTTTGTTCATTCTGATCCAAGTCAGAACCCCGCACTTGATTTGTTTTGTGAAAACTGTGCATATGAAGGAGGGTTGCTCGTTTAGAATTGGCTGCAGTGAAAAAAGAAACAAAATCAAGATTTAAACTAAAATTAAATCCCTTCATTAGTGTCAAATGTATTAAGCACGAAAGGGCTAATTAGGAAAACTGTAAATTAATAGAACAAAGTAACGAGTGCTGCAAACTGAACATACATGTAAATATTGGAAAATCCCAACTGGTGGGAGGCTCACCAGTTAGGGCAGGCTGATTACACCCTACATGTAAATGTCTACTGAAATGTCATTGACGACACAAAAAATGGCTTGCAAACGCTGCTGTTAGTGAGAGGTTGATTTGGGTGAGGGGGGGGGGGGGGGGGGGGAAGGATTCCAACCCAATAAACTCTAACACAAACTTAGCTGAAATCAGTTTTCCTTGGATTATTCTCTTATGTAGTAATTTTTACTTAGCTCTCAAACAGCTTTGGGTGATCCAAGACAGTTCATGATTGAACGTTAATTTTCAAAGCCCTCAGGACTCGTACACAAAGACTTTCCAAGACATGTTGAAATTCAAGGGCTTTTCAAGACTGTACAAACCATGACTAAAAGCTATAGAATTAAGCAATCTTACCAAGCAATGAGCTTTGTGTTCTTGAAAGGTGAATACTCTCTGATCTCTTCATGGGGTACTTCCCTCTTACTGTCTCTGGACTGCCACGCCCCCCTGATATGGAACACAAACTTGAAGACCTTCTGTGCTGGAGTAACCCACGTCGCAGAGTGGATAATCTCTCTACCTTTGGAGAATGGACCCCTGATTTGGATCTTACACTATTGGCACCTGTTGAGCTCTGATAAATTGACGAGGCTCCTGAATTTGAACGTGACTTGGTAATGTCTGTAGCAGCAAAAGCCTCACAAGCTGACTGTACAAGAAGTCTTTGCATCTCTTTTAGTTCCTGTTATGATAAAACTACTGTTTGAAAGAACTTCGGATCCATAATAGTGAGGTATACTGAAAAATGTCATGATGAGCTACTTGTGTGTACCTTTTAAAATATAATAATTATTGTGATTGACACACTACATAAAAATAATTATTTTTATTTATTAAGTGTCGATACATAAGGCACTGCAGTTTTAACCCTTTCAATCCTAGAAACATGTAATGGAAACATGTAATGTAGTTCCAACTTTTGAGTCTATTTACAAAATCCTATGGTGTGACCATTCAAATGAAACCTCTTCAGCAGTACATGTAGTTTTGCATGGTACCACTTGTTTTTCAATATTTGAGAAATAAAAAATGGGATTTTAATTGAATTTTGATTTTTAGCACTCCTGGGAGTTAAATTAGTTGAAGGAAGCTGCGCAGAGAAATGTCACAAAGAGAGAGGAGGGTGAGAGGGTGACCAGTAGGCTGTTTACACAGCAAGGCTAAAGATGAAAGCTTCCAGGGATTAATATACAGACACTTGGGCCTCCAGATTGCAAGTGAGAGAATCTCTTTTCTTGTTCTCCATGCCACCTCTCTCATCCCTCAAGTGCAAAATAAAAGTTAAAATGGGAATGATTATTATTAAAAATTAACAATCAATTAAATTCGATCAAGCAACATAGATCTGAGTACAGTTCATCAGTGGATGTGCCTTTCATTAAAAGTGTTAAAAATGCTGTGCATATTTCTTTTAAGGCTGGTTTTCACTAACGACGGAGTCGGAGTCGGAGTCGTAATCAGAAGCGCAGAGCGTTGCGATCTAGTGAAAATCAAACCGACGGAATCGGAAGAAGATTACGGAGTCATAAGCGGAATCGGAAGAAAATGGAACCGTTCTGATTCTTCCGACTCCGATTCCGTCGAGCTTATGACTCCGCTTACGACTCCGATTTTCGATTTTCACTAGGTCGGAAGCACTCTTACGACTCCGACTACGACTCTGACTCCGACTCCGTCGCCAGTGAAAACCAGCCTTTAGTGTAAAAAGGAAAATAATTAATCATTAAATGCATCATTACATTTTAACAAAAACACTTCAAATTGATGAATAAAAGCAAATGAAGGAAACTTACTGGTTCTAAGTCAACTGGTCGTATTCCATGAATGTTGTTGTCGTATATCCTTGCACCATGTTCTACCAAAAGAAACGAAACTTCCAGCTTGCTCCTATGACCAGCCGACATATGCAGTGGTGTACAACTACGAATTGAAATGGTAGGAAACAAGAGTAACACAAACAGGTGTGCCAATTGTGCAAAATTGCATCATTGCATACCAGTTATATCAGAAGCCCTAATATTGTTAAAATTGACTTAAAGTGTATATGACAGATAATTTTTTATTTGCTTGATCAAATCCACACGGTGTTCTGATAAGTCGAAAATCGTTTTTATTTTTTTACAGCAGCTGTATCTAAAAACTTGAAATTTAACGTCTGGTGGGGTACAATATACCGCACAAGAAGAAAGACTGGGGATAGTCGGCTGTGACAAGGCGGCATGTACGTCTCGGAACGTCTCACAGGATTGGTTGAGAAAACAATATAACAAACAACAGAACAATGGACCCTAGCCCTAAAAAAAATACATTTACGTTACATCCAGGTGCAATGAAATTAGAGGTAATGAACACGGGAATGCTAGTTTCACATTTACTCAGTTCCCCCATATTTTTTTTGGTGCATGTTGCTACAACCATAGACAACACACCATAACAGAACCATGTTTCTTCCTCGGGGCATATCCCAAAAATACTGAGGAACCGAAAAACTGTGCAACTGGCATAATTCTGGCATTGAAGTCACAGCCGACTATCCCCAGTCTTTCTTCTTGTATTGTACCCCAACGGAAGTGAAAATGCACCTATTAAAAGACAGCTAAAACAAGAAAAATAAAAATCGATATTGAAAAATTTTTTTAAATTTTTTTTATCAGAACACCATGAAGATTCCATTAAGCAAATATAAAAAATCTGTCACATACACTTTACCATTTGATGGAATACGTAGTACCTTACCAAATTAATAATGGCAGCTACATAATTTTTTTCTAAGCTGAAATGAATCATGACTAAAAATGTTTGGACTTACAAGTTGTTGTCTTTAGCCCTAACATTGGCACCATAGCCAAGAAGAAGCTGAGTGATGGCCCTGTTCCCAGCAGATGCTGCGACATGCAGTGGCGACTTGTCGTCAGGTCCTTCCCAGTTAATATCTGCACCTCTGAACAAGAATTTAAAATAATGGCAACAGTTTTTTTACAGCAGACTGCATTTACATGTATCATTCCATAATTCTTCATTGCATGTACACTGTACACTGTAATAGGAGAACAAGGTTGCAGCACTGACACATACAGTCAAATCTCCTGTAAACAGGCAAACTCAGGTTACAGAAAAAGTGTCCGTACATGTGACTGGAAATGGCCAATTATGGGAATGACTCTTGTAGGAGGAGATTCAAACAAACTTTTGTCAAGGTAGCCATAGGTAGAGCTGTTTGCAATCCATAGTTGAAAAGGAAAAGAAACTAATAATTTCTGCTACTAAAGAGGTTTTGATTATAAATATCAATATGTATAACAATTATTATTGTTCTAGTAAATTGATGTAATTTTTGAAAACTATGTGATTGGATGCCATTTGAGACCAACTTTCCAAAATCGCACTATTGCATAACATAAACTTAAACCTCACCTCTTCAATAGAAGTTGAGTCATTTCTACATCACCCAGTGAGACAGCATAATACAACAAACTTCTCCTCACAGCATCATGCAAATTCACTGACAATCCATCATCTAGATACTTTTCAACAAGTCCTGTGTTCCCTCTTTCCACAGCTGTTATTGCACCATGAAGTGTTTCTGGATCTTCCTGTTCTTCACCATCAGATGACGGCAAAGCCATGTCTTGGGGTTGAAGCCCTTTGTATTTCCCAAAACTCAATGAAACACGATCTGGGGAAACAATAGTTTCTTTATGAAAGCACTCAATAGGAAGAAGAGAAGTTGTTATCAAAAAGTTATCTGTAACATCTCCTTTTTCAGCCCTTCCGAAATCAAGTTCTCTTGGAACTTTCTCTTTTTCTAGGATTCCACTTAATTCTTTTTTCTTGATATTCTCTTCTGTTTCTTGTGAGGTTTCTCTATGATCCTCTGAAGTAGAAATCATAAGGTGAGAAGAGTCTGCTGTAACTGGTACCACAGGCAATTGGGAGTGTATCTCTTCCATAGAATGACATTTCTTAGCTTGTTCTGTTCTTGAGACACAAGGAAGTGCAGCTGGTTCTCTGTGTTCCACAGTAGGAAGACTAGACCTTCTAATTGGTTCCTCTTGTCTTTTCACCCAGACAGGAATTTCTGGTTGCATTGATGAGGGAAACTCATGTACGTCTGCTTTAACTGAAATCTGCCCATCAACCACAGCTTGTTTGACTTGGTTTGCCGCTGGTTCTTTGCCATCGCTATCACTGCCATCTGAAGGTACTGGTGATAAAGCCGAGAACTCAACATGCCGTCCAGAAGAGTATGAGCTTGTTGGGTGCCGGAGAATTGAAGGACTTGTGGTACTTTTGTTAAATTTCTTTCCATGCGGAGATCTCCGTCCAGAAGACCCTTCAATTCCATGTTTCCACTGCACATGAGCTCGTCTTTCTACAGATGAACTACCAATGGTTGAAGTAGTTGACACTTCAGAGTTTGTACGTGTTCGCTCTGAACTACTAATTGAGTGCGTCCTCCTTGCTCGGCGAGATTCTCTTTCAACTTTCTCTCTTGTTAACTTACCAATAGCTTTGAATGCTAATGCCACTGTTCGCACAATACTAGCAGCCTGAAAATATGAAACAAAAGGGAAGTGTATGAAACCATGACATTTAAAATATCATAAAATTCTGAACATGATAAAAATCAAAGGGTCCCCCCCCAACCCTCTACGTCCAATTCCCCAACCTCCCTCCAAGGCCGTCCCCATGGGTAAGGTACATGTAGGTGACCAATCTTATCGCATTTGCAATAGGCAAAATATATACGCAAGTCTAATGTACTGGTCAGCGGAATTACCAAGAAAAGTTTACAGCGGATGGAAGGAGTGATAATTTACATATCTGTCGCTGTCTATTCATTCACCACTGTGCATATTCATGAGTTAAATAGACTGATGCAGGACTAAGAATTTATCATTTTTCTTTTCACAGATATTTATTTGAATAGGTAATGTTACATGTATATGCTACTCTACTATATAAAACTTTCGGGCTGGTTATTCAAATGAAGTTTAACTTGGACCGCGGTTTAAGAAAATAAATGGACCTCCATATCTGTTTATAGGTTGGTTATTCTAAGGAGAAAAATGTTTTACTAGTCATGTTACTGTATATGCTTACTTGACATTGTATACAGTAAAAAGCATTTAAACATTTAAGGGTTGGCCAGATTGAAATTGGGATAGACCGCAGTTTTGTTAAACACTGTCTAAACTTCATTTAAATAACCGGCCCGTAAAGTTAAGCAGAGGTACAGTGTACACGTCTGTACATGTGTAGGTATGCAACAGGTTTTAAGTATCATTGTACAGGAGAGGCTAAACCATACATTGTGCATACATGTGCATACATATTAAACATCACATTTCAACTTGAATTTACAGTGCAGCTCAATGGATAACAATACAATGGGGGAAAAGCCTCTGTTGTCACTGATTCTAGCAATGACTTGAGAAGCTTACCCTACTGATCTTTTAGGGGATAAAGAGTGACCTTGTGACATCTATGGGCTTAGAGCCTTTCTAAACTAGGAAACATTGTTGCAGAAACATTATTTCTTTTGATGTGGCTAAACTGGGAAACATTAATTTAAGTTTCGGAAACAAAATTTGTGATCGGAAATAAGAATGTTTTTGACTTGATTCAATAACATTTCCTTGCATCCAGGGAGCAATATTTCCATCCACAACAAAATAATTTTATGTTTCTCACGCGGCTAAACTGGGAAGCATTTGCATCCGCAACAGTGTTTCCTATTAAGTTAGGCCAGGCCCTTACACTGAATTTGACCAAGTTTGACAGACAAGAGTAACAAAACTTGGATAATTTTTTTTGCAAATGTCAAGGTCATCAGTTGAAGATTTTGCTTGAAATTGGCATAAAAGTTACAATTAATTAATATAGGGTTGTGCTTTAGCAATGCCTGGGGGCCTCAGCCTACTAACTCTTGCCTTCAGCCAACTAGAAAAAGCTACTTTTACATAAATCTATAGTGCCAGGCACCTTAGATCTCATAGGTGGGAACCTTTGGGATCTTATTTTTAGTATCCAGACAATCTTTAATTTCGCCCAAGGAAAGCTGCCGTCTCGATGACTACTCTGTTTTAGGCCCCGTTTACACGGGTCCGGACAAATTTTTGCACGGACAAAAACTTGCACGGTTCCACCTTGCGTTTACATGGGACCGGCGGAACTGGACGAATTTTTGAACGGCTAAGTGTGCAAGTTTCCGTGTAAACACCACTGCAATCTGTAACAGAATTTGCACGGATCCATGTAAACACGTGGTCTAGGAACAAAATTCGTCCGTGCAAAAATTTGTCCGGACCCGTGTAAACGGGGTCTAAGATTATATTTATTGACAGGGCAATGATTAATAATCAAAAGAAAGCCCATTAGGCAGCTGGTGTAAGCATGAGTTGTGTTCTTGGGCACTACAGCTGTACATGTACCTAACAGACATCTTTTGTATTATGATTTTTCAGGATGTTTTTGTTTTTTCTGGCTCACTTACATTTAATAACCATCATGGTTATTTTAGATCACATATTATAAATATAAAAATATAATTTTCATTTCAAAACTTAAATCGTTTTATGACATGAAAAATTTTGGCAAGCACATGTGTTTCTATAAGAGTCATGTACAAAATAATGTTGCAATTTGACATCCAGTGATGTATTCAATACCCAAATTTGGTAGATCACAAATCTTGATTACAGAAAATTGTTTTCTATATTCTGAGCTCAACGACGTGATTGGTAAATATTTCTCGTGTTTTCGTGCGGAAGCTGCATATTTAGCTATGTACAATATTAACATAAACAGCCCGACAGCAAAAACATAAGTCCGTAAACAAGTTTAAAATACACCATGTACTGGCTAAATTTAGAATTAAGGTAAATGTAATAAACACAAGTCATGTCATAAAACTTAAATTAAAAGGAAATTCTGACAGAGACCTATTTTAGGACGACAAACTTCGGAAACACAGCCGTCCGATAAAAGAACGTCGTTACAAGCTACGGGAACCCAAAGGCAATGGATTTTTTAATAAAAGATAATTACCATTCAAAAACTATCAAAATCTGTCCAAGTTTAATTGAGGTTTCATTCGTCTTTTGGGGAACAGAAAACATTTAGTGGCTTTATAAATATAAAAACCACCTCGCAGGCACTTTGCATTGTCGTTAGATTGTTTATGAGAAAGGAAATTGAGAAAAACAACGTGAAAGTTGGTGGCGTGACAAAGGTACAGTAGCTAAAGGTCGCTCGTTGACAAAACGCCGCTTATTTTCGTCCCGCTCAATTCACTCCGACCAAACGTACGTAAATAAACC
The DNA here is from genome assembly GCA_024195265.1 of Dendrophyllia cribrosa. NCBI lineage: Eukaryota > Metazoa > Cnidaria > Anthozoa > Scleractinia > Dendrophylliidae > Dendrophyllia > Dendrophyllia cribrosa. The sequence goes on along the minus strand of JAJLRJ010000002.1, from coordinate 44,178,001 downwards.
TGACATCTTCATTCTGTTAAAATTATACCAAAACCGAAACACTGGTAATTGCGGCGGTGCCATTCTAAAGCAGAAATTCCTTTGGTTCGCGGCCAGAGAACGCACACCGTATAATTTTCCACGCTCCTAGAAACAAACGAACATGTTTTGAGAATCCAAAAGTTCTCACTTGAAAGGACTAGCGACACAGCTGTTTTCACCTTGTCACAAAGGGTTGAAAACGTATCAAAATATCGAAATAGCGCAACTGAATACCTGCCCCGGAGAGAAATCAAAACACAGCACTTTTACTCGTTCATGTAAACAACTTGAATATTGACGGAGTTTATATTCTTACCTCGAGTTGAGAACCAGCTTGAAATACATGGCACATATGAGTCTTCTTTCGAGTTATATTTAACCCAAAAGTGCTGTCGAAACCTCGAAGTTGCTCTTGAGCACACAAGGCAATAGCATAAAGCGGCGCTGTAAGGATTAACGAGTTTGACTCGAAGCTAGAAACTAGAAGAATGCCATCGCGAATGGTAAAATTGACTCGTATACTCCGTACTTGCTGCTTTTTAATCCGCTTTAAAGTCTCCATCATTCGCGTTGTCGACTTTGCTTCTGATATTTGTGCCGAGCCAACATAATCTACAATAAAATGTAGTTCTCCCGAGCTATAATCTTCCACTGTTCGACTTTCTGTCTGTGATAAAAGTGCAGTTGCTTGAGTAGCAAGCGAACCTTCTTCAACATGACCTGATTGAGCGGATACGGCGACGCCGGCATCGTTGTCCGTTCTTTGCCATCTCTGGCTTAAGCGTCGCCTCAGAGAATGCATTGTCCCCTTAATTCTTCACCACAGTATACTCCATAGTGGGAGCCAACGTTACAAAAGTATCGTTTCATCATATTTAGCCAAATTAGCCGAGAAAAACAACAGCCCTTCCACGTAACATTTTCCAACCAAATCTTCGCGGTGTCAAAAACCAGTCGGGACGTAACTTCGTAATTACATCCTCGCAAATCTTGGATTAGCTGCATACAGTAACCCTTCACATGCTTCGCAATTTTCTTGGCATTCTAAAAAGTAAAGCGAGTTGCGGAAAAGCTTCAAGGGCAAAGAACTTCAAAAGCGACTATTTCCCATTCACAACCATGCTGTTTGTAGGCGAGTTGTTTGTTACAGGCCGGAAGTCCGCAATTGGTTGGTTTCTGATCACATGGCAGTTACGGCTGCGTTCGAAAATAAAATGCGCGAAATTGTTGACGATTTCGTGTGATTCAAAAAAACTTAATCAACATCAAAATAAGAAATTCAGAAGCAATAACGGATAGTTATCTTCTTGTCTAAATGGCCCGGCTAAATTTTAGATTATTATTTATATCCACTTAGACATTTGTCCCTCGCCCAGCTTGACATCGCTGGCTGTACCAACAAAATGCAAACAAGTCAAACACGGACTCCCGGCGGACTGTAATAAAAAAAATAACCTATTACATGTGATTCCACGTTGTTTTCTTTTTTATTATTTATATCAATGCTCCAAGAATTTACCTAATACTTTCCATGGCGATAAAAGGGTTTAAATTATTCTGAATTTTACATGAAAAAGAACGGTTGAACTTGAGGGCTAAAAGCGCAGCTTTCTTTATTTTTAAAATACGTAGTCAGTTTAAAAACCTTATGAAAAGCTCCTGTGATGAGCGAGAGATTGTCAACTGGTCATTAAGATACAATATTGGAAGTTCAATGTTGTGGCTTAGGATTGTTTAAGTTTGGCTATAAAATTCCTGACGGTATATTCACGTCCGATAAGCTTTTCATTTTGCAAACAATACACGCGTTGCACGTCACAACCGCTGTGTGAAGATTTTATTTTTCATATTTGACAATATGCATGTTTTGGTATATGTGGTTTGATGCCTCATTGGCAAAAAGATTGACTTTCAAAATATTTTCCCTTCCGTTTTTACTCATGTAATACGCGTCAATTACGTTCGGCTATGCAACCCACAATACGGCATTTTTTTGCGGTGGCAAAGTGCTGCAATTTTGACGTTGCAGTGAAAGACAAACAGGAAAAACTATTTTAATTTCGGTTATGCCTCGTTTATTTTACAGAAGTGAACTTTTAAAACTGACCACAAAAACATGTCACAGCTAAGAATTTCCTTATAAGTTCAAGGTCATTAGATAAACTTAGAGTGTTTAGGCTGAAACGTAGCTGCCACTGAATACACTGGATCTAAAAGTTTAACTGGAAACTGCCGCAATTTCACCTGCTTTCAGTTTAAAGTTTATTTTATTGTTACAATAGTACATCAGCTGACTATAAAAATATTAAAAAGTACACCACTCACTCCTAACTCACCACTAACTCCTAACCGCGTTGAAGGGCATGTTTATATTTTTATGAAACAAGCGGACTTTTGCCTCGAGGCAAGGCAGCGGGAAGCGGAGAAAAGTTTGTAAAATCAGTGATCCAGATGTTTAGCCGGGATGACATGTTCGCCTCGAGCTCTTCACTTCCAGCTACAAAACAAAGCGCAACTTATTTAGCGCCGAAGAAGGTCAGTTGTGTTATTATAACAAACATGGTTTTGTAGGTTATTATTAGTTCGAATAAGTGTTGTATCATCTGGGAGTTTCGTTCTTCGTCAAATAAACGTGTTTGTGTGTTTTTACGAACTTCTGTAACATTGCGTGATGCCGCGCGAGACATGTCAAGGGTCCTTGAATCACACAAAAGAAAAATCGCCCATAAAAATTCCGGGAAACAAAAGAAACAAAGTGACATCCATTGCTTGACTTACTCAATAATTAAATAATTATCAGGTATTAGCGTTTTTATACGGCCTTCCAGAAGAGCTTCAGCAAGATGATTTCTACCTCCATATCGTATTAGTTCAGAAGAAGGTCGAGTTATTGAGGGGATTCAGCAGGGGGATTCAGCAGGGGGATTCAGCAGGGGGATTCAGTTTGGCTATACCGAATGAGTTTACTGGGTTTCGAGTTTATAAGATGCAACTCTAAATATTAAGTATGTTCAGTCAGTTCTTTTGAAAACGTTTACTCGAAGGGCACAATAAAGTACTTCATATAAATGTTGTCACCCTTCACAACAATTGTTCCCCGATTCTCGCAGTTCGGTTCCCCTGGAGTAACCTAGAAGAAAGGATGAGTGTTCCGTGCCCATATAAACCAACACTTCCAAATTCCAATTAGATCTGGAAAGTGTCCACAATTAGTACTCGCGTACTTAATACTTTGACACTTAAATAAATTGATTTGATTTTTTTTTTTTTGATTTACACGACATTCTAATTTTAGTACGTCACTCTTCTTTTTTGGTATGCGATACTGATTATTTAAAGTAAGGCACTCTGCATTTCGGCACGGCAAAGAAATGATATGTTCAATCTCATCTCCGGGAATCTCATTTGCGTTTGTTTCTAGAACGGCACACCATGTTTTCAGGGAGGAGCACTTTGGCGTATTAATCAGCAGTTTACAATATCTGCGCAGTTGTTGTTGAGTTGTTTATTTTCGAAAATCAATCAAACGAATTTAAACAATTAAAATTTGTAATTATTGCTATCAAGGTCAAGGCTTGTTTGGGAGAAAATGGCTGCGACCGCCGACGCGGCCGTGTATTTTTGGCGTTCACCGAATTTAAGGACGTTGCGCGCGCGCAAGGCAAGAAATCTATAAACAGATAAAGGGCTGGTAGCCGTTGCGTTAACTTCACTTAGATTTTACTCGCTTGGATGCTCAGTGACCCCTATTTTTTTCTTCATATATCACTTTCTTTACCGATTATCTACAGTTTGTGAAAAAAGGAAAAAAATCTGTCTTGTAGAAGTTTGATTTTTTTTTTTTCATTTTTTTATCCACGCGACGTCGAATTGCACTCATATCTCAGCTGTATGTTGTTTCCGAATGCCCTCTTTAAAGGGTTAACTCATTATAAGGTTGAAAACAGTTCGAATTATTTATAACCTGTGACAGCCGCCTCCTCCCCTCAGAAAAAAATCGGGCAGAGAAGCTTCTCACCCCGATTTTTTTCTGAGGGGAGGAAGAGGCTGTCACAGGCTAAATTATTTACGAATCAGGCCCACTTAGATAACATCTGAATATAATAGTTTCTCCCCAGCGATTCATCTTTGATATTTTTTAACTAAAAGCACGGTGAAAGCCATGGACACCATGTCATGTTTCGAGGACTAACTTTTCAAAAGCAGGGTATATTTCTACACACTATGTCTCTTAAATCAATTCGGTGACCCACAATTTTTTTTGCATTTCTGACATCGGTAACTCATTATCAGACCGTAGCATAAGTTTGAAAAAAATCTGTCTTGTATGTGTTACCGGTTCCCATGGAAATTAATTAAGAACAATAGATTTTTTTAAGCGAGTTTAATAGGTATTTCAAACCACCTCGCAAGGTAGTTTAGAGCAGGTTAACTTTCCCGATCTGTCAATCATTTTCGCTTACGCGGTAATTTTTGGCTTCCTAGTGTTGAATTCGTTGGGACGACTTTCAATTTCAAATAGAGAAAGGAAAGACGGCCGCAGCTAATATGCGCAATGCATATGACAGTTTAAAACGTGTAAAAGGTGTTTGTTTTAGTAGAAGAACAATACATGCAATTTTTAAATTTGAACAATTTGAAACTAAAAATCAACTACAACGCCAACGCCAAAGAAAACGTCATAAAAGTAAAAAATTTGCGCTCATTTAAACTACTTTGAAATTTTTCCAAATTGTTTAAGTTGCCTAATGTTACTGCCGGGAATTGTTAAAGAGCTGAATTGGTAGGGACGGCCTTCAAGTTCAAATAGAGCAAGGAAAATGAACCGTCGTGTGTTAACGTTCTCTAAAAATCCTATAATTTGGTCACTTGACGTTGTTGTTTTGCAGGGAACGACAAAAAATGTATTAAATGAAAAGCACACGTGCAGAGGCATCGTTTTTGCTCATTAAACCTATTGTTTTGTGTCGCTCTCGCTGCCTTTGCCGTCTTGGTTGCTAAAGCCTGGTTTCCATATAATCGCAAGGATCGCAACGACCGCAGAAAAAAGTGTTGTGCGACCCTTGCGATCATATGGAAACCAAAAACTTTGCGATCCTTGCGATCGTTACGAACCTTGCGATCCTTGCGATTGCGATCGCAGAGATAGAAAAATTTCTATTTCTGCGATCCTCGGATCCTTGCGATCGAGAGGTTTTTATATGGAAACCACTCTTGCGATCTTTGCGATTCAAAATGTCCCAGAAAGCATTGCTCCTCAAAGCCTTGTATCCCATAATGCACTTAAAGTTTCTCGGATCCAGGCCTACTCTACTCTACTGTTTGAATATATATATTTTGTTTTATTCTTTTGTTTACTCTTTCATCGCCTTGCCGTAAGGATCATTTGCCGTTTTCTGATTTTCTACTCGACGTTTCCTTGCGATCGCTGCGATGATATGGAAACTTGAGATCTCAGCGATCGCAAGAATCGCAGCGATCGTCTATCGTAACGATCGCTGCGATCATTGCGATTATATGGAAGCCAGGCTTAAAGCTCCCTATTTGAAAGAGTCCAATGATGCAGCAGAAGCCGCCATTTTGTTTTGACAATAAAGACATTGTGAGCGAAATAACAAATAATATGACATAGCAAGCTTTCCAGCTAGTTGGTATCCCCAATAAAACGGTGCGTGATGGTCGATGATAGTTCAAACTAGCGCTCCGACCCGTTTCACGAATCAACGCGAATTTATATGATCAATTATCATAAAATCACGCGCTATCATTTCCTTTGAACAAATCCAAATTATTACAGTTCATGATAGTTTTGATCGTTTGACCGAGTGATAGTTGAAAAGTTTTTCTGTCAGCTATTGCCACCTTTAAAAAAATGGCCCCAAAATGTCAACAGATTCGGGCCGGAAATCAAAGAAATATCAGCTACTTTAGGCGGAAAATCTACCATCAACTATCCTGCGCTTAGTCTGACGATTAAAACATGTTTTGCCAACATGCGAAAATTTGCTTTCCAATTCGAGTCAGGAATCTAACTTTGATTACCTGGAGCATTTCGGGTCAAGATTTACCCACTGCTGTCATTTTTCGTTTCCACTTTAGTACCTTGTAAAAAGTTGCCCTGATCCTGCAAGAAAAGTTGTACGAAACGTTGCCTAGTGGGACAACCCCCCTCCCCCTCCCTACCCCTTTTCATTTTTCCGCAGAAAACATGGCAACATATTTTCGTCAACATAAGCGTTTTCTTATCGTTTTCACCTGTCCTTAAAATCGTTTGAATACACATGTTTCTCTATTCTTTTTTCGTTATCGATGATTGGAAATCAATCGATATCAACAAGAGATTATTTTCTCGTGATATCAATCGATAATTGTTAGTTAATTGATATCGTCCTGATATCGGCCAATCGATGACGATCGATGAAAATCGAACATGTTCAGGAAGTCAAAAAAAATTCCCTTATTGAGAATTATATAACGTAATGCCGACACTTAGAATTTTATTTTCAATAAATTTTTAAGTGTAAAAAAGAAAATCTAAAATCCCCACTCAGAATTGAACCTGTGACCTCAGCTAGGCTCAGCCATACATAGCCTACCGTACCAGGGTACCACTGCACCTAGCTTCTCGGGTAGTTTAAGCCAAAATTTAACTATATAAACTGCTAACCCAACCCTAACTGAAAGCTGACCAGTTACTCCGTTATATATTCTCATTAAGGTGTCCGACCTCCTTCTGAGCTATAGCATTTAGACTCTGCCGTGCTATGCAATGAAACGATCGTACCCAGACCTCACTCGTGTAAGTTCCGTGGGAGATCTGGGTACGAGAATAGGGTCATGGTAACGTTTTCAAAAGCATTCGTTTGTTATCAAGAGCCTGTTTTTATGCCTTTTTAACATTCAGCGTGGACGCAAGGCCAGAACGTAACAAAAACGATCCATTGGACTGTTTTCGTGTTAGTGTGGATACCGAACAAGAAAAAGAGAAAACAAAATTGCAAGGTAAGGGACTGTGCAGTAATTATCAGGAGGGGGGGAGGGGGGTTGGAAAACCAGAGGGGGGGGGGGGGGGGGGGGGAGATCAAGTAAAGTCAAAGCAAGGATAGGGGGGCTCAAAGTAAAGTAAGTCACTCAAGAGGAGGAGGGGTTTAACATTTTATTTCAAGTGTTTATAGTTCTCACTAAAAGGCTTGATGATCTGTTCTGCGGCTGAACTGCAATTTCAATCTGTTGCAATACGATTATCTATTCTTCTCTATCTCTATAATATAGAGACGAATATTGTGATAAAGCGTTACTGGCTTTTTAAATTTGAATTGTCATTAACATTTGAACAGTAGAATATAGTTATACACCAGTGCAAATATTTTGCCCTGGTGAAAATATTTTGCTCCAGTTCAAATATTTTGCACTGGTTCAAAAATTTGAACCAGTGCAGACAAAACTGCACCAAAATCATAATTTCACTACAACATAGACAATCATATTGCAACAGATTGAAAATGTACGTCAACCAGAATGGTCTTAAGATCAGTGGAGGTAAAGTGGCACTGGTTGCACGAGTTCTCCAGTACGCTCGTGGTGATCATTCTTGCATCCCACGAGAAACCCAAGAGAACGTTAACGAGGAAATGAGTTCCAGTGCAAGCAACTCGGATTCGCAATTAAGTGATTCAGAAGTGGAATCGGATGGCTTTGTTGAACACTGCTTCGAGGTCAGGTTTGTTCCAGATACGGATGTCTAACAAGTAAACATGTAGTATTGCTGTATATACACGTCTGGAACAAACATTACCTCGTAGCAATAACAGGTGGGTGTATATTAAGAAAATGCTGGGTATTTGTATTAAAAGGTGTGTGAAGGGGGGGGGGGGGGACGGACCATACAAAGTTTCTGACTGATCGGGAGGGGGGAATAAGAATTCACTCCTTTAGAAAGAGGGGGTATTACCTAATATTTTCCTACTTGAAGCCCATTTTCCACCCCCCTCCCCCCCCCCCCCTCCCTCCTGATAACTATTGCGCAGTCCCTAAGCCTCTTATTCTTAGCAAAATAAACCATCTGAATGCAATGGGTCACACGACACATCTCCGCGGTATGGCCAATACCTTACGCATGCGCACCGCCATATCACCCCGGCAGTGCCAGCCATGGACAGCTGTTTCGTCCTTGTTAGGACTCATCAGCATGGCATAGCCGTCGGGCCGAGGTGATATGGCTGTGCGCATGCGTAAGGTATTGGCCATACCGCGAAGAATCCCACTGCATTCAGATGGTTTATTTGGGTATTCTTAGCGCTATGGTTTCCAGAGCGGGGTGACTGCTCTTCATATATGAAGAGCAAAGTGACTGCTCTACATATTAATCACTTGGCGCCATTTCCATATCAGCCCACAGGCCTCAAACTACTTACTGCTTCCGATTTGTAGCAAACACTTCCGCGATATACACACAATATGTCTTAATTTGATCAAAATTTCACTGAGAACTGATAATCAGGTCCTTTCAATTTCTCCACGAAACAGATTTAAAATAGGAAAATGATATCGGCTGTTGGGAGCCTTAATCAAAACCGAATCTTATCTATGGTCTTTTTTTTTTTCACTTTATGTTGTGAAAGAACGGAGGGAAGGTCAGACGGGGATGGCCGCGGCTTTTAAGATCTTTACGCTTTCCCGCGTTTTGTTGGCTCAGTTTTTCCCCACCTCCCGTCTCGTTCACTCGTCCTGCCTTCCCCTTCGTTCGGTACCGTCCCGTCCCGTCCCGTCCCGTTTTGTTATTCATTCACTTTGAATGAAGTACTAAGGTGGTACCGCAACCAATAGCCCCCGATGTCAATGTGTTTATAGAGAAAAGAAACAATTGTTAATAACTGGAGTGATAAAAATGAAAAAAAAAACAAGCTCTGGTGATTAATTTTCAAGTCGGAAAATATTTTAATTTCAGTTTTACACGGCCTAATGAAGTTTCCATTTTTTATACATGATCGTGGCGCTTCGATCAATATTCAATATTGATCAATATTCTATCGAGCAATTACATATATTGTAGCAGGAAAGGAAAGGACCATGGGAACGAGGTTGGAATTACGTAGGCAGTCCTCCAGAACAATCGGGGCCAGTTGCAACAAATCAACGTCGGACGTAAACGCTAACGCCCGACGTTAGCTGTTACGTCTGGCGTTAAGTTTTATGCAACTGGCCCAGGTGTTTTCGGCTTTTTTTTTCACCCGCCTGGATCGAAAAGACTTTTATTTATCTCAAGTGACTCTTTATATGTCTTATCGGCGACACATAAGAACTTTAATATAAAATAATATTAGCGCATATGAACAATTTATGATTGAGAAGATTAGTTTACTCGAGGCAGTTTTCCTAGTTTATTCGTCTCTTGTCAGTAATGCAGCAAGACGGAAGTTAAGAGGATTATCGATTCACGGCAAAGTAAGTATTATCAAAACACTTTTACTCCCAATAATGATTTATCCTAGTTCGGTGTTGCTAAGTATGTACTCCGCCCGAAGTCATAAAATAATTTAACAGTCTGGTTTTTCGATTTTTGTGGAACGGTAACGACAAAGTTACCCGACTCTCTGCATATGCACCCTATGACCAAGGTGGCCTCAAAATGTTAGATTATGACGATAACATGGTTAAAGCTTTAAGGCTAAGCTTGTTAAAACGAATAGTTGACCCAGATTACTCTGGTTTCTGGAAGTCATACCTTGTTTATCTTTTGGTGAACGAAAGGGGGTTATTTTAATTCAGTGTAATTACGACGTCAACCGATTAACAATCTGAGCAACCTTCTATCGAGAACTATTGGACTGGACCTGGTTGTTCAAAAGGTGGATAGCGCTATCCACCGGATAAATCACTATCCAGTCGATAACGCAATGGATTTTGTTAATAATTATCCACTGGTTAGTGATTTATCCGGTGGATAGCGCTATCCACCTTTTGAACAACCGGGGCCTGGTGGTCAAAATTAAGTAAAGTCAAGAATCCCGAAAAGGATGCAGGATTGAAGAACTCCAACGTTTTAGTATGGACAAGTCTAAGGCAATCAGTTCCATCGAAACTGCGTTCTCACATACCTACCCTCGAGAATATCTCGAGGGTGGGTATGTGAGCGTGTCACAGTGAGTGTCGTGACTATTAAAGCAAAAATATGAAAAACCAAATAAATGGGCTAAGTTAAGAGAAGAATTTGAGTTGCAAATGAACCTTATTTACGTTCTTTTCAGTATAAAGTATTAAATTCTATTCTATATACAAATGAATTACTTTGTAAGATAGGCTATGTTTCTAATCCCAACTGCTCCTTCTGTCATCAGACTATAGAAACGATATCTCATATTTTCTTTGACTGTTCTTTTTCGATTTCCTTTTGGAATGAAGTCTGCGACAAACCTCTCGTTAGAATATCGTAAGATTATTTTAGGGTTTTTAAAGGGGGAGATGGATCTGCAAAACTATATACTTACTTTAGGAAAATATACTTGTGGACTTGCCGGTGTAAAGCCGAAACGAAACAATCTTTTAGCCACTTTGAAAGAATTTTTTAAATAAATATCAAACCGAAAAGTATATTTCTTTTAAATTGAATAATATGAATAGCCCAATTTCGATATATTAAAATTCAACTTGAAACAAGACATCCCTACGAGGCTTAGGGGAATGATAGTAGGGATTATATGGTTTATTCCCCTAAGCGTCGTAGTGATGTATTTTGTTTGAAGCTGAATTTTAATATATCGAAATTGGGCTATTTCTTTAGGAAAAAATGGAGAATGTTTGAGGAAATTAATATTTTAAATAATTAAGTCCACAATTATGTTTAAACAATGTGCTTTATAAACTATAACTATTATCGCTAGTTATTTACTGTGAATTAGTTACATTTTTACCTACTTAAATTAAAGTAGCTGGTTGTAAATACATGATTGTGGAAACAAGTAAAATTTTAAAAAAAGGAAGTTATCTTTCAGTGCCAATAAAACACAAGCGGCCTAAATCACTTGTCTTAATGAATTAAGGAAGCAAAAAAAAAAACACTACTTAACTTATGAGTACATTTCGTTTACAGTACGCACAGTGATTACATGTAATTTTTATCATGGTTGATCTCGAGAAGCACTTTTACTCATCAAAATCAACTTCCGCTACTGGTAAAAGCTTAATCTTGAGCATAGCACCTAGAAATCGATATCTGAGCTGATAGTCTTAGAAACCGTGATATTGTTCGTGGATTTTAACTTAGCCGTACGAATTGTCGTCTATGTCAGTCGATCTTTGAATTAATCAGATTCACTCTACCGTGTTGTTTATTCGACAAGGCGCAATCACCCAAAAAGTAAGCTGCGGACCGGATATTCCGTCGACCTCCCCCCCCACCTCGTCGGTCCTCCCCCCACCCTTTTACGGATGCCTTTATATCACGAGCCGGGTTTATCTCAGAAAGACCAAAGCTTACACAACTTTTACCTCTAGCCTATAACAAGAGGCTACGCGTACGCGTACGTTGTGTCCCCTATTAGTAGAAGGAATTTTTCCTTCAGCTGATCTTTTTTATCTTGACACAGAAATAAAGTTATCATCATCATCATCATCATCATCATCATCATCATTATCATCATCATCAAGTTACTTGCGGGCAAACCTTACCTCGTTGCCGTATCCGGCACGAGTAAACAGCAACAAACAAAACACAAATTTTTTTCGCTTCTGCTTACATCACACCAAATCTCAAGTATATGGGGGTAGAGTCTACCTTCTATAGCTCAGAAGGAGGTCGGACACTTATTGAGAATTATATAACGTAATGTCGACACTTAGAATTGTATTTTCAATAAATTTTTAAGTGTAAAAAAGAAAATCTAAAATCCCCACTGAGGATTGAACCTGTGACCTCAGCTAGGATTAGACTTACATAGCCTACCGTACCACTGTACCACCTAGCTTCTCGGGTTGCTTAGTCCTAAATTTAACTATATAAACTGCTGACCCAACCTCAACTGAAAGCTAACCAGTTACTCCGTTATATAAGTCTCAGTAAGGTGTCCGACCTCCTTCTGAGCTATGGAATCTAGACTTTACCGTATATGGGCTTAAAATTTTCTCGCAGTGCATGCGTGCGTTTTCTCGTACCCAGATCTAACGCGATGCACAAAAATAGATACGAAAACACGGATAAAAAGAGATAAAGGAGGGCAAACCTCAACTCGTTTCCGTACCGGCACGAGTAATAAATGAAGTCACCTTTGCAAAATGGACACGCGGCTCTGTCCCTTTCATGTCTGCTGTATCAAAGGAAACGCGGTCATGGGAAAGAGGTTCAGCTCCTTCTGGCAGTTTAATCAATCAATCATGGTGTTGCGATCACCAAATGTTGTAAAACAAAAGATTCAAACCAGAATAAACGATATCAACTCCACGACAGAAAAGCTGACCAACAATGGCTTCCACAATATCCTCCTTCCCAGCCCCTGCTATCGTTTCCCCAAGAGGATCTGCTGATAGTCACACACATCTCCGGACGGTACAACGTTGATTACTACTGTCGCATACGACGATTGTATCGCGCTCCGCCAAAAATCGTTTACGCCGGGCTCTGCTCGTGTGACATTGTTCATGGCTCAATGCGAATTTGGGTTTTCTCTATGCGACATTTTTCGTGTTGTACAAAACGATTCGTGTCCTAGGTTTATCACTAGTATGTCGCATGCGACAAATTTGTACCGTCTAAATCGAAACTTGGGACGCTAGCAATGATATCGCAGCTGTCACGTTTTCTTCGATCAATTTGTTATCAAACTCACGTCTTAGAACAAACTATTCAAGGTTCACAGGTTCTAATAATTGATGTGTCGGCTTTTGCAGAATTTAGTCTGTAAAAAGTGTGAAAAGATCTTTGCGCGATTCAGGTCCCGTCTCATTTTATTTAACCTTTCATGAATTTGATATTAGCCTTCGTTACAGCTGTCATTCTGGTGTTGGCGGATCTGTTGTTATTAAACAACTTCCTGTTAACACACAAACTTCAGATTGACAATACTTTCAGTTAACAAACTTTCCTGACATCGTCGATAGCATAGTGTCTACGCGCACGCACATGCGCAGCGACAAAACCGTCCCCGGTGTGTTTCTCAAAACTCCCTTAGACTTTTTAGGGCCCGAAAGCTATTTTTTAAATGTAGTTTCTAGCGAATGGCGTTGAAGATTTTAGCCCGCAAAACAGCTAAAGTTGTGTAATAAACGCAAGACTTTATTGGTTAGCTTTCAAAATCACCCCCCCCCCCCCCAAAAAAAAAAACCCCGAATCTTTATTGGTAAAACATTCTGCACGTAACAGCTTTTCGGGCCGACGAATTTGCGGGACTTCCGAGAAACGCATGCCTGCTATCAAGTAAAACTCACAACGCGCAAATCCTTTATTTTGAGTTTATTATTCACAGTAAATTCAATTTAATCTAAGGCAATACTTCACTTTACCGATAAAACATATGATGCTCATAACTGGGGATAAATCGTTGTTATCCTGTGCAATTTTTTCGGCGCGCAATTGTCTTGCTTCGATCTGGGTAACTTGTAATCTAGTACTCAAATCGTTCTTCCACTCGTGACGTGGAAGAACTGGGTACGAGATTAGGTAACTTGTCTAAAAAAGCTTTGTGACAGAAGAAGAATGAAACATTCAGGCGAGTGGGATCGTTGTGAGATAATTGTTGTAATAGCGCCTTTTAACAAGTATGCGAACAAGGACTACCTCGTCCCCAGATGTCGTTAATTGTTCTAGTGCGGTGCGCGTGGAGTTAATGGGATTGATTTACAACCTTCTAACCATTCCAAGAAGCCCCGCGCTCCCTGTTTTCCCGCGCTTTACGGGCGTCTAGCGACGAGGCAGGATCTTGATAAAGTAACAATGTATGAGAAACTAACTGCATAGCTAAAATTAAAACTTTTTACAAACCAGGTTGGAAGAGCACTGCTCCTATCGATCATGGTCACTTTCTTAAGAACTAAAACGTTTTTACTAGGGAACAAACCAAGACGAATTAATACGTCATTCTGTCTGTCTGTCTGTCCAGAAATGCTATTCAGTAAAAACAAACGGTCCATTAATCGGTCGAGATGGAAACAACAACAACAACAACACGCTATTATTTTTTTTGTCCTTTGCCTTAAGACCCCGGAGTGTCCTGCGAAAGAGGTTAAAATAATTCCTTAGTTTAATTATCGACAGACAAACAAAAAACAGCACCAAAGGAAAGTACTGTTCAGTAGCTGTTGAATGGTTACCCACTTACTCAAAAGTTTCACGAGAGGAGGTTTGGCTTTTGGTGCGAAAGGCTCGCACTATTGTCGGTGATGTTTTGCGTATCTTAAAACTGTTCATTTGATATAAAATCATCCCAACATATCTTACTAGGACTTGAGATTATCAGTTGTTATAAAAGCGTGAAATCGAATTGAAAGCTTTTGAGCATGTATCACTATGACGCTGTTTGTTTATCATTGCTTTGTACAACGACATATGGGAGAAAAACATGTCCTGGCTAGATTCCAGATCAAACCAAACCGATCCAGTTGTTAGACCCTGTTTAAAGAAAAGAACAGCGCGTTGAGCGAAGGAAAGGATGAATTCCTCTGAAAATGTCACGGACAAAACAAAATAATATATATCTAAAACAATAAAAAGTTCAGTTGTCCCCGCTATGTTTCATCGTCGTCTCGGACCTCGTGGGCTTCTACTTCTGCTTCGGCTTCGCTCTCTTCTTCTGTTTCTTGGTGAGCGCGACCGCTGCCTCTCTGATTCGCGTTCTCGTTTCTCTTTTTCTCGCTCCTTCTCCCGTAGCTGTTGTTTTTCTTTTCGCTCTTCGTTCTCTTTGTCTCTTTCTTCTTGTCTTGCTTTGCGTCTTTCTTCTCGTTCCCGCTCCCTTGTTGTGATCTGCGAGGAAAACAGAAAGAGTTCCATTCAGTATGAAGAACAAGAGAGATTTCGGCATATGAGGAAGAACTTGAAGAGGAATGGTAAAACGAGTAGTGTCCTCTCAGACCATATAATTACCCTCAAGGGCCGAGAAATTTTTCACATGACTGCGAAGTATCGCGGATTCAAAACGTGGTTTGTTTTAAGGGGGATTTGTCATGGAGATTTTTATGTTTTAGAGTTAAGAAGTCGTTGCAAAAAATAAAGTAAGCACCTTTTCTAAGACAGGAAGTTCATCCAAAACACCGAGAGGTATCAAGTGAATTCTCACAGGGAAAGCAAACTACACGTATAACGTTGGTTATCGTTTGACAAAAACAATCCTTTTACTATACGCGCTCGGTCGATTTGAAATTTGTACGAGCACGATTACTCCTGAATTGTAGGACAAAAAGTTTTATTACGAATTAATCGCATCAATAACAAATTTCCAGATAAAAAAGTCTGTGCAGACTTTTCTGTACTCAAAACGTCAGCGGTATTTTCTATCAGTTAGTAACCAAGAGGGAATCAAACAGGGCACATGATTGACGCTCGCGCAACCAACACGAGGAAATAGGCACGCGGACGACCAATCACAATCGAGAATTTTATTACTGCTATGGACAGTTTGGGAAGATTTCATTCCAAGGTACGAAGAAAGAACATTACTTTGGGTTTCTATTGATGCAACTTAATGTCTTTTTGGCTTTTAAACGTGCGTGTTACTGCCCTTTCATTTGTACCTGTTCATCGCTGAGCGGAAGCCAGTATAAACATGGTATGGTCTTGGTTTTCCTGAACAAATTATCCAGCAGGTTACCAGGGTTCTTTTGATCTTCTACTTCCTCTTCCTCTCCAGCTACTTCAGCTGGCGGCTTTTCTTCTACAACTTTAAAAAGGCAAATGTCACAACTACGCTTAAAATCTACAGTTACATGTACCTTAACCTCGAGACTGTGAGCCAACTCGTGAACACGAAACAACCTTCGCATCCTCCCCTCCCCTCTCCAAGACGTTTTGGTTCACCGACACCCCCCCCCCCCCCCACCCCTTGTATCTAACTCCCCACCCCTCCCACCCGTCAACGCCGTCATTACATATCGCGGGCTCAATGTAAACAGCCGATTGCGCAATCGAGTGAAATTTCGTCTCACTGTTGTGACTCGTTCAACCCTTCGCGCACTCACGAGTTATTTGAAGCGCCAGAGCATTTCATTCAAGAGTTATAGGCGAACGAGTATTAGACATTTTCAGTGAAAATGTATGGAGCGGCCATGTTGGTGTACCACTTTGGTATACCAACATGGCGGCCAAAACTTCAAAGTCATAATTACGCAAAAAATCTCATCACAAAAGATTGGATTCACTATAAGTTACATTAAATCGGCTGATAAGCATCTATAATGCAAAAATAACTTTCAAATGGTTCAATTTTGTTTATTTTCACGGCTTATCTGAAATAGCGTGACGAATTGCGTGAAATAATTAAAACCTTTACAAATCGGAAGCAAAACATCGTTAAAACCTGAAACGTTTTGTGAAGAATTGTAACACTGGTATCTACATGCCATGTTAGAAACAGCTTTGCAGGATGTAAAGTTTAGATTTTTTATTTTTTATGACGTCATGTGCAAGCCAAGAATGAGGGGTTTTAAGTTATCTGTCAGTAAAATGGTAATGGTAAATGGTAGGGGTTATCGAGTCAACATGATGTCTTTGGAAATTATTTGAAGTGGGAAAAACAATAATAAAGCGCCATCTTTGATTTTCTGGTTTCGTTCCAAGTTTACCTACATCTGATATACCTAAGAAATAGAACTGAAGCCAACGAAAGACATCGTGAAGTGACAAGCAAACTTTTCACTTCTTTTACCATCTGGGAACTACATCAAACCGAAACATGCAATGATAGTCACGTAAGGTTTAACTCCACATACACTTGACTAGTACCCAGACCCCAATGTGTGGGTGCGAGAATACTTGCTCTTGCTTGCTGGGACAGTGGAAAATCCTACTTCCTTGAGTTTTACATGCCAAGTGTTACATTATGAATAATTCACTACCTTACTCTGTAAAACGTGAAGCAAGCCAATGGTCAAAATCAAGAGCAGGGTCTTTTCCCGACACTACTACAGTGTTAGATTTGTAGATGGATCGTGGTATAAAAGTACAACAAACAAAACTGCCGCCTTCAAAATTATCAGCCTCTGTATTTCAAATAATACCTGGACGTTCCTTCTTTACGACTTTCTCGACTTTAGTATCTCTTTCATTGTCCTTCTTTTTACCCAAAACTCCCTCGGTATCTCTCGCCATCTGTAGAACAACAGCGTACAAATAAAACTTGATTAATACAAACGGACAATGGCGTTCTTCATTACGAGGTAATCGTTCATGGCAATTTTAAAAGCTATTTTTAGACACTGGAAACCTCGGTTAGAAACCAAAACAAACCAAGCCGGGTTCTTTCATTCTTGGCGCGAGTATTAAGAATCAATGCCACAGTCATACCAACCTCTTTGTCATCAGCAAAATCTACTGCAAGAATCTTAGGACTTGTTGTTGGCCACTTGACACCGTGAAGGGCTTGTCGACTGGCGGCAGCTTCTTCTACACTAGTGTACTGTGAGAAATACAGCAACAGAAAGGTTACTTTTACTAAGGCAACCTCCATACAAGGCCCTCTTCTGTACAGCAGGCATGTTCTCTCGTCCCTACTGCCAATCTATGTATTTACTCTTACCGAAACCTACACAAAAACGGCCACCACTGTACAAAGGCAGAAAAGTTTAGCCCGAGATCGGCTGTTGAACAGAGGTACGACTGTAAAGTAAGCAGCATTCAGCAACTACTGAAGCCATAATCGGGGTGATCTTTTAGCGGATGGTCCTCTAACGGGTGTTTTCCTTTGGCGGGTGACCCTCTGACGGGTGGTCTTTTGGCGGGTGATCCTCTGACGGGTGTTTTTCTAAGGGGTGATGTATGGTTCTTGGCAATTATCGTAAATCCTCTATTAAGCCCCCAATCCTTCCAACCCCCCCCCCCCCCCTCCCCCCCCCCCCCCCCGCCCCCCATTTCCTTCAGAAGCTAAACAATAAACGACGGACTGTACATGTATTACCAGTACATTTGTAACGCAACAATCCGGGCACGAATTCACATACACTACTCGCGGGCTTTGGAGGAAACATTACCGGTACTTATACTAAACAATCGTAATTTAAATTACGGTAATCATGAATGTTTAACACTTCATTGATCAATCAAAGTATGGTTTATGGGCATTTATCCGTTTTATTGACTTGTGGTTATTGGTCAACTGCTGGCGTTCCTCCCTCTCTGTGAAGCCTCCCTAAAATGGGCTTGAAATAAATAAGCCCTCCGATCCAGGAGCTTAATAGGGGATTGACATAGCCTGTGAACAGGCTTCTTTTTGGGGAATTGGGTTAGGTTAAAATCGGCGAGCGAAGCGAGGACTGGGAAAGAGGGAATGGGCGGCGAAGCCTGTGGACTCGCCTTTGATGCCGCCGTTCCGCCCTCTAGTAATTATCCTATTATTATATTGGCAACAAGTTAATTAAAATGTCAACAAGTTGTCATGTTTTTAGTCTGTTGAATGCATCGGTAGCAGTATAAAAATGGATAGGCTAAACACGACTCCCACTCAAGCATTTAAAAAACCTAAAGTATAAAGCTTTTCCAGTAAGACTTCAGAGAGAATTGCGCGTTTAGATCACAGTTATGAATTTGATGATATTGACCTTTTGATCTCGGCGAATTATAGTGTTTCCGGCCACACGGTAATAGGCATTTTAGATCCGAGTCTCAAAAAGTCGTTGTCTATAATTCCACTGCATTGAAATCATGAATTATTGCAATAAGTTCTGTAGTTGAGTAGTGTGTCCCAGTGGAGCTAGGATAAACCCCCGTTGTTTTGTAATAGCGTTTAATTTGGCATCCAACAGATAATCTGTAGCATGGTTGCTGTTTTGTAAATCCAGTCGGCAAAATTCCAAAAACATCTTGCTTTTTTGCCACAGACTTTAGACACAGCTTTTGCTCTTCTTTAAGCCTCGGTATAAGCGAAAAATTTCGCAGCGAATCGCTCAAAGCTTTCTCAAAATCGAGATCTGAAAATTGCATGCGACGAGTCGTCATGTTTGTTTATCATTTGAGCCAGCGAATGGAATATTTATGCAAATTTAAGGCGCAAGGTATTTGAGATGTCAACATGTGTCGTCTGTCACCGCATACCTGTCAACACCAAGTGATCTGACCAATCAGCTCATGATATCAGACCCTGGTATCATGGAACGGCGGCATCAAAGGCGAGTCCACAGGCTTCGCCGCCCCTTCCGTCTTCCCCAGTCCGCGCTCGACTCGCTTCACTCAAATAAGAAGCCTGTTCACAGGCTAGGATTGACAGTAATACTGGGGTCAATTCAATAAAACGTTTACCAGTGTAACTTACGAGTGTAGCTATTGTTTTCAACCACTGAAACAATGGCTACACTTGTAAATTACTCTTGTAAAAGTGTTATTAAATTGATCCCTGGTATAGTGCTCCAAAATGGTCTACTGTGGTTATTTCAAGGCAGTGTTACATTATTTTGTTGCTACAATCATTGCAAAAAGAGGACCAGCAATTAACTTCTTGTAAAGATGTGGCCATGATGACACGGCAAGAAATATCAGCCACAAGGTAAGTTACATTGGGCTGTATTATACTAGTGTCAAAATTTTGCAGTGAGATAACTGGCAGGAAACAGTGCTTAGTGAAATATCACTTTCACCACAAAATATCAGGAATTGAAATATGAAGTTGTTCAATGATATCATCCCATTGTATGCCTCCAATGGAAACTTGTATCAGTTCAAAGCATGAACAGGGCTGCAGAAATGCTCCAAGAATAATGGAGTACTTTGTTACTTGATACAAGACAAAATGTCTTTGGTCCGCTTGAAAGAGTGGTTCCAAATTGCAAAAAATAAAAAATAAAAATAACCAAATAAATAAAAAAATAAGCCTGCCAACAGTTGCAAATTAGTATTCAACAAGATCAGGGCTCGAGACTAACGGTAGCCAACTAGCCAAAGTCTAGTAAAAATTCAGTTTTGGCTAGTGGATTTTTGCTTTCACTAGCCATTTGGGCTAGTGAAAATCGTAAAGCACCGGACGGAACCAAACTAAAAATTATTTCTGATGAATCGCAAAAGCCAATTGACAGACCAAAAACCGTGAAACATAGCTGTATAAACTGTAGACAGTCACAGATATCATATTTTTAATGCTTTCAACCAATAATTTGAAATAGCGATAAAGTTCTTTTGGAAACCGATGTTCTTTTTCTGGGTGACCAAGTTTTTATTAGAGCCGGAACACCGGGATCTCCACTTGGCTATTTCAATTCATGTTCCGGCTATTTCTTACGAAAAATGTGCTAATGTAGTGCAGTTCAGAACATTTAGTACAGTAACATTCTTGTTCGTTCTACGTTTCTCCATGTTTCGTTACGTACGACGTAAATCTTACTGTAATCTTGTATTCAGAACAATTTTCGGTACGATATTAGTTATATCTTATTGAAGCTTCCCCGTACATTACATTAGTACGTTCGTAATAAGGTCTTATCTTACGTTTTCCCCTACGTTGGTACAGAGTGTACGTTCGTAAGGTGTTATTTTTATCTTCTCGATGTTTTCCGTACTTTCGTACATTCGTAAGGTATTACTAGTCTTAGGCCCCGTTTACACGGGTCCGGACAAATTTTTGCACGGACAAAAACTTGCACGGTTCCACCTTGCGTTTACACGGGACCGGCGGAACTGGAAGAATTTTTGAACGGCTAAGTGTGTAAGTTCCGTGTAAACACCACTGCAATCTGTAACAGAATTTGCACGGATCCATGTAAACACGTGGTCTACGAACAAAATTCGTCCGTGCAAAAATTTGTCCGGACCCGTGTAAACGGGGCCTTACCTTCTCGACGTTTTTCCGTACGTTTGTTCGTTCGTAAGGTGTAATTTTTTTCTTCTCGACGTTTTTCCGTACGTTAGTACGCTCTTAAGATGCTAGTTTTATCTTCTCGATGTTTTTCCGTACATTATCGTTTGTAAGATGTCAGTTTTATCTTCTCGACGTTTTTTCGTACGTTTGAACATCCGTAAGGTGTAGTCTTATTTTCTCGACGTTTCTCCGCATGCAGGTAAGTACGTTCGTAAGATGCTAGTTTTATCTTCTTGATGTTTTTCCGTACATTTGTTCGTTCGTAAGATGTCAGTTTTATCTTCTCGACGTTTTTTCGTACGTTATAACATCCGTAAGGTGTAGTCTTATTTTCTCGACGTTTCTCCGCAGGTAAGTACGTTCGTAAGGTGTTAGTCTTATCTTCTCGACGTTTATCCGTACGTTAGTACGTTCGTAAGATGTTAGTTTTTTCTTCTCGACGTTTTTCCGTACGTTTAACAGTACGCTCGTAAGATGTTAGTTTTATCTTCTCGATGTTTTTCCGTATATTTGTTCGTTCGTAAGATGTCAGTTTTATCTTCTCGACGTTTTTCCGTACGTTAGAACATCCGTAAGGTGTAGTCTTATTTTCTCGACGTTTCTCCGCAGGTAAGTACGTTCGTAAGGTGTTAGTTTTATCTTCACGACGTTTCTTCGTACGTTAGTACGTTGTAAAGTGTTAGTATGAGATTAAAGAAGAAACCTAAAAGATCAATGTGTTTCCAAGTCTCGTAGATTTTTGTTGTTAACCAGTATGCCGGACACGATCATGTTATTGACCCCCCCCCCCCCCCCCCCCCCCCCCCAATCCCCACCCTACCTCCCGTACAAGGCTGGCTAGTGAAAATATATTTTGGCTAGTGAATTCAAACCTGTCACTAGCCACTAGGCTAGTAAGTTGAAAAGTTAGTCTCGAGCCCTGAAGATGACAATATTATTCATCTTGTGGCATGTGACAAATACTCCTCATTTCTTGAAGTATTGCAGCAGCCTTGTCCAGGTGTCTATGCACTTCCATTTTAAATGCAGAGAACCCTCTCCCCCCACCCCCTGTGGCCAAACTCATTGCAGAAGTCTTACCACCACATAGCAGTGTGACTTTATCTTGTCAATCCAAAATCCATCATCAGCCAGGGTTCCATGCTTGCTCAGGAGATCCTTCAGTTGGCTCAGAGTGAATGGTCGCACAAGGTTCTTCACATGTAGCACTTCACTCTCCGGATATCTTGCTGGTGATGGGGATTTCTCTGCTGCTGTGGGCGAGGAGGTTTCTTGGGCTGGAAGTGATGTGCGTCCTGGATTGGGGTTATCTGTCTTTGGTGCTACGGGCTCTAAACATACAGGGGTAGAGAAAAAAGTAAGCAATCAAGCAAGTATGAAACTATCCTTAAGAACAGTTTGGTCTAATAATGTGTTTAATGTTTTACAGAACAAAAAAAAAAAAAGAAAAAACAAAATTTACCACAGATGGTCTACTGAAATGCTGACGACCGCAATGTTGGACATAGCATTAGTCTCCATTTTTGTTCAATGATTATGGAGCCTAACATTATTGATCATTTACCTGTAACTGAAGTCAGGTAGTTTATTTTGGATAAAAGTTTAAAGTAAGTTCAGAGGGGTTTATAAAAGGCTAGCCTTTCAAAAACTTAAAAGTTGTCTTAAATTAGGGTAAACGACCAGTCAGGAAGACTTTGATATTAATTATTTTGCACTGCAATAAAACTGACAATTTGATGATTTAAAAACCTGTATGGCTGAAAGCTGTTGTGTTTGTTTTGTTCAGGAACAAAACTTAAATATATAAACTTTTTACATTTACAATGTTAAGAAAAGAAACTTTCATCTTTTATTGGCTGTTTGCTTTGGAACTTGTGATGTCGAGAGCATGGGAGATTTGGACGGTAAAACATGTGACACTCACATTTGTGAAATAAAATTGCCAGTCAAAGATTACAACAGTCATCAGCATTTCCTCTAGTAGAACAACTCTGATAAAAGAACAGTATACTTGCAAGGGAGAAAACAAGGGCATTTCAGTCAAGTTTTCCTTGTTGGTAGCCAGCCAGCCTGAAAAATCCCCAAAAAATTTGAGATATTTAAAACTAACAAGAAAATATTTTCCCAAAACGATTTTATCCCACTCTGCATTACAGACTATAATTGACAAAAAGGCCACCAACAAGGGTAACTATCCTGGAACTTTGCTGTTAAATGGCAATAAATCATTGCGTGTGAAATACTCCTCTGTATACAAGCCCTAGCTACAACAACTGTTCAATGGTTTGCGGCTGAAACACAGGAAAGGATGTGGTACGCACAGCCACAGATGAACTTCTGAACATCATTGGGTACATTTCAACATCACCACCGACAGCGAATCCCAGTCTTAACATTCAGCAACTGAGCCAATTAGACACATGTTTAGACTCTTGGCCAACTCTAATGGGTATCGCATTTGAGGAATAGTCAACTGTGGACAGTATGTAGCTCTTGGCACAATATTCAAATGCCATTTTGTGCTCTAGACACAATGATTGGTTGTCATTTCTTGTGTTAGTGTCACGGTTAAAACACTAAACCTCTGACAGAATAGTGATCTAGCGTTACTTGACATTTCTATCTTTCTTTACTGAAGCTGTTGGTAAGCTTTAGAACTGCTTTGTAATTACATATGTCATCCATGAGCAAATGGCAGCATCCAGGAATTTTCTTTTTCTTGTAGACTTGTCAGTTCGGACAGTATACATGTAACTGAAAATTTTGCAGAACAATATCTTCAACTTGCTTATAGTACATCTTGCTACATTTTGTGCACATGAAGAGGCAGTTTTTCTGTCAAAGCTTAGTCAATGCAGGGTTCAGTCTTTAATTTGTTTCGGCAACAATGATATTTGCTGTACATGTATCGCCATTAAAGCAGCAAATGTCCACAGCAGAATGATAAAGTTGTTCTTTTTCTCCTTGATTTATTTTTTATTTTTATACTCTGACCGTAATGTAGTTGTGTCCATGATGGCATGTCATAATTCTTGTTTGCTTCCAATGACATCAAGAGGAAGGCTTATTGTTGTTTTTTATTTTCCATTGTTGACTAAGCACATACAGTGTACTTCAGTGTGCAGTTCATTATTGCTTGTTTCCATTTCAAGTAGATCAACACTGATTTGCATTCTGCAGATGATAACTGTGTTGATTGTGATGACATTCATTTTCCTATTGATAGGGCCACTGAATGAAGGTTGCAACGGCCACAGGTAAGCTGTTTAGCTTTTAAAACAGAGTTTTGTCAGTTGCTGCAACTTAAATCTTGATTCTTGTTAGTTGCTGTGGTACAAAACTTAGTTCCTTTTATTGCTTTATGCACTTGGTAGATAGGAGAGGTATAAAATCAAACAAAGACATGCATATCTTTAAGAACTTTTTCTTTTTCTTTTTATGTTTCTTTCATTCCATTCAATCCTTCATATGGGGCACATTCAAAACTCCAGTTTGGTGAGTTAACTGAGTACAAATGTGCTTGATTTTCTTTGATTTTTCTCGATGTTTCTTCGTTCCATTCAACCTTCATATGGCAGAAACCAAGTTTCGTAAGTTAACTGAGCAAAATAATGTGCTTGGCTTGAAGAATGTTTCTTTAACTTTTGTTAATGTTTCTTTCATTCCACTCAACCATCATACATGGCAGAAACCAAGTTTTGTAAGTTAACTGGGCAAGTGTGCTTGGCTTGAAGAATGTTTCTTCAACTTTTCTTGATATTTCTTTCATTCTATTCAACCTTCATATGGCGGAAACCAATTTTGCAAGTTAACTGAACAAATGAGCTTGGCTTGAAAGATGTTTCTTGGGCTTTTCTTAATGTATCTTTCTTTCTATTCAACCTTTTGTTTGGTGCGGAATCGCAAAAGCACCACACACTAATAGTTGATCATGAACATAACTCAGTTTTGTGGCCCTTGGTTTCAAACTTCATGATCATTATGATCACTGGATTGTTCAAGTCACATCTTTCCATATTTTCAACTCAGATCAATTCTGTCACCCAGCTGGGTGGACCCCACAGAAAACCTCCCACACCGCATGCCGCATAAAAGGGTTCATCATGAACAGGGGGAGAGAGCACAAGGCTGTTTTAAGGCACTTTACACTTGTAGCTGCAGCTGCTGTGTGCACAAGGTTAGACAAACAATGTTGCTCAGAGAATAAAGAACTACTGTTAGATAACTATCAAATGACCTTGCACAACAAGATAGCTGCAGTATACAATGCACAATGATAAAGAAAAAAAACTGTTAATTCCAGGGAAAACAGCATACATTGTACATCAAACATACATCTCAACATATGCCAGGGCAGATAATTATGTAGAAGTATTCTGTGCAAAAAAGGGAATTTAGCCCATTGCATAACTGTACATATAAACTGCAGCTAAAGTGAGTGTCTGATTTTGCTTCCATTCACAAACTAGTTATTCTTTTAAATCTTATACAAAATGCAGTTCATTTTGAACCATTTGCTCTGGTAGAATGAAATAAAACATCATTTTCACAGTTATTTTGAGCATGATGCAAAAGGTCATTTAAAGTTGCAATAATACATTACATTTACCCCCACACACATACAAACAAAATGGGGAGAATTGGACAAGTTTGCATTTAGCTCAAAGCCAAATTAAAACAACAGTCAAAAAAAAATTAAAATTGAATAGATTATATCATCTAACAGTACCTTCCTCGACCTCCATTGTTACTGGTTCATGTTCTTTTTCAATAACAATGGGTTTTCTCTGCAGCTTGATGGTCTTTTTTTCCTCCACTTTCACAATCCTGTCCTTTCGTCTCTTACCCTCAGGCTCCACAGTCTCAGGTGCCTGAACAGGTGCAGGCTCTTTCTCTTCCTCAACTTTCTGCTCTGTCTTTTTCTCTTCCTCCTCTGTCTCCTTCTCATCGTCATCATCGCCTCCGAGATCCATGACTGCTTCCAACGCTGGTGTGCTGTGCACCTGAACTCCTGGAATAAGATCCTGTAAAACAAACAAACAAACAACAACAACAACAACAGTGTCAGTACCATTGCTAAGGTGTAACTGTCTTGCTCTAGCTAACATAATGATTCAATTTAGTGTTCCCTTCCAACAAGCGCCCCCTTTCTAATAAGAGCCCCCCCCCCCCATTGGTTGTGTTTTCGTCACTCACTTTCTAACTCTTCCCCCCTGAAGATGTTACTCTTGAAAGCTAATGTATCTTATCAAAGAAAGAGACATTGAAGACCAAGGCTACTACTTAAGATTAAATTGAGCAGCCTACAAGGTCATGAGCTGAAAAGTTAGCAGCCCAATGTGTGAGATGTTAGGTGCCACAGCAAAACTATTGAAAAACAAATGGTGCCATGCAAAAGATGAAGTTTTATTTGAATGGTAACACTATATCTTTCATCCGTCGATTTAAAAGTTAGAACTACACTACATGTCTCCATATTATCGACACTAGGAGTGAAAGCGTTAAGTACTCAACTGTTAGAAAAGGCCTCCAAAACTGATACTGACAGTATCTTATTTTACCTTAAGAGAATCTGTACTGATGGACAAAGAAGTTTTCTTCTTGCTTGATGAACCCCATCTCCTTTTCCGTGACGCAGGCTGTCCCTCAGATGTTGGTGTAGTTGGCAAAGATGTTCCTTAACAAAACAAAAGATCATCAATTATAAAAACAATGTATGGAATTGTATGGGTAAGTGTAGTGTAAAGTAATTAATTTAGGTTAAAATGATTTCAAACTACATGTAGTTTGATTTTTACTTTTCTTTGTCTTTGGATTATGATCATTAATCTGGAACAAAATATAAAAACTAAACTAGTCTGAAACCATTTTGACCTAAAATTCATTTTAAACTATTAACAATACAATGTATATACATTTACAGTTTCCACAAACATGTGGTCAGTGTTAAGCAGGTCAAAAAAATAATGCACTGAAGGGTTCAAGGAGGATTTTGTTTTGTACTAACAGTCAGCACAATCTGCAGTTCTCTTTAGTAAATTCTACACAAATGTTTACATACTTGCAGTGTTAACATGATTAACTCACTGTGACGTAATGCAATTAAGGTGACGTTAAACTCGAGACAATTGTGGATCAGAGGTTATTACCTGCAGGGATGTGTGAGGTGCCCCTATTAACCTGCCAGGGCATTCACAGTTTTTGTTTGCCAGCACTATTCTGCTCGCATTGACTAATTGTTGTGGATCTCTGCTTTCTCGCTCTGTACAGATCTTTGCGATCTTTGCTCCCATCCCTTTGCTCCCAGATGGTACATGTAAGTGTATGCTCACTGAGCTCCTCAGTGCGATGGCTGTATTAGGGTTGCCATGGATACCTCCTTGCACTGACAAGAGGCCTGTTTGGCTGCTTAACCCCCACCACAGGGTGGGTGGGGACCAGTTTACTTGGCTATTTCAATTTTTGTCCCAGCTATTTTTTTTTAGGAAAATGTTCTAAAGATATTTGAATAAATAACTTTTAAAGTTGACGGGCTATTTGATCTTTATTACGAGTAAAATAAAACTGAAAATGGCCTAAAATGCACACTTTTGGGCCTCCAAATAGCCCAATTTCAATATATTCAAATTCAACTTGAAACAAAAGACATCACTACGAGGCTTAGGGGAATAAACCATACAAATCCCTGCTATCATTCCCCAACAGTTTTCTGGGGGAGTCCCCCCGGCTCCCACACCCACACCGAACTTGCACTGAGTGCCAATCAAAGGCGACTACACTGCCATTTAATGGTCCCTGTTATTCACAATGTGGTCCCTACCATTGCAAACTTTAACAAAAACCCCGCACCACCATGCGAGACCTAATCCATTGGTGATGAGTTTAAAAGATAAAAAAAATAGACTGCCACTTACTTGGTATCGATATTTTCCTTTTCTTGGTGATGATTGGAGAAGTTGGTTTCTATAAAAAGATGAATGGCTCTCTACTTAAAAACATGAAAAATTATTTTATTACTAATAATAATGTACAATGCACAAAAACTTACTTGTTACACATCTCTTAATTTAAGAGGTTCCTCTATGTGAATATGTACTGTACATGTTTATGTATCAGTTACCCTGCGAGCAGTGGATTCTCCTATGCCAAGCTACGCCGAATGAGAAAGAAACCACTGTGAGCAACCCTTTGCATTTTCCATCGAGCATGCGCAGCCACGTGCCTTTGACGTTGTTTCGCGAAAAAATTGTAGCACGTGCTGTTGTTTCGTGGCAAAAATGTCTTCGTCACCTTGGACGCCATTCTGATTGTTACACAGCAGGCTCAATTTAATGCAGCAGTTACATGGATGAGTGCATGCGTGAGAGGCTTAACAAGTTTTTAAACTTGTTTTACTGGTTCAAAGTTAATTTATTTGTCCATGGCACTGGACGGTGGTTTGATCAAAGGAACTAACGGATGCTCGCAGTGGTTTCTCTCTTGTTTGTTGGCGTGGGAGAATCCACTGCGACGAAGGGCTAGCGTTCGAAACGTCAGCTATTTGAATCTTTTTACGGTGGTCAATTTACCTTATCGACTCAGTCGATAAAACTAAATTCTCGTGTTTCATCCCCCCACCGACACAGCACCACAGTTTCTCTAGAAACTAACCCCATTCATTATGTATCAGTATGCTCCATTACTGCAGTTTTTATTTGCGAGTGCTACTGTATAAAGAAGGCACGCACAACAGCAGGAAGTTAAAAAACTGCGCATTGTTGTAGTCAGTAGGGGTTAATTCGCATACCGTTTGATTGAATTACCATTTAAATTACTGCATTTCGAATTTGAATAATGTTTCTTACTTCTTACCACACAAAAGATCTGAATGATGCAAGAGGTTGTTTGCAACTCAACTGGAACGTGATGTTGAGCATGTGCTGGGTTTGCGTTATTTGGATATCTTCAGAGGGGGTGCACAGTTACTTTCTACTCCTTGATCAACACACAAGATGAAACTCGATTTAATAATCGACCACTGAAAATTTGGACACAAACCATCTTTATAAAGCTGTAAAATCATCTTTCAAGCATTGTCTTGAGTTGGTAATTTTTGAATGGAACAAAAATTGAGGATTTGTGAATCAAATCGAATGATCATAATTGCAAATAATCGAGAATAGTCATTACAAACAAACAAAAGAGTGTTCATTAAGTCACGTTTATCAACTCACCGGTGGGTATGGGACTTTGGGTTCCTCCACAACTGCTTTGTCCTCCTCACTTGGCTCAACTTCAAAAGTATTTTCCTCTGCTGGTGATGGCTGCTGTTGCAATTGTGTTATGTCGTTCTCCTTCTCTTTCTCTTTTTCACCTTCCTCCTTTTCTTCTGGCATGCTCTTTTCTCCGTCCTCCTCTTCTTTTATTTCCCCTTCTTCTTTTTCCTCATCCTGTGGTTTCATTTCTTCATCTTTGCATGAACTTTCTACAGTCAGGTTCTCATTAGGTTCATTTTCCAATGGTGTAGCCTTCTCTCCACCTTTTCCTTGACCCTCTTCCTCAGCAACTGCTCCCTGAGCCTCCGTCTCAGCATCTTTTTCCCTACCCTCCGCCTCAACTTTACCAGATTCACTTTTATCAACAGTTTCTACAGAGACAGCCATTTCAGGCTTTTGTTCTGCTGGATAATTATAGTTCAATAATGATGTTGGCTGTTCCTGCTCCTGTTCATCTGTATCTGGACTGGATGAACTTGATGACTGTTGCATTGAGTCCTGTTCGTTATCCGATGAACTTGATGATTCAACCTCTGGTTCGACTGACGGTTCAATGGCTTGTTGTTTGGGTGGATAAGTGGGGGGTCCAGGATGTGGGATTGGTGGCATTTGATTTAAAGGTGTTTGATGTTCTTGTGGATGATGATATAGCACCTGAGGCTGTGGTGCTTGGGCTTGTGGCATCTGGATTTGTGGCACTTGGGCTTGTGGCACCTGGGGTTGCTTTATTTGGGTTTGTGGCACTTGTGCTATCGGCACCTGGGATTGTGTCATTTGGGCCTGTGGCACATGGGCTGGCGGGATTTGGGCTTGCGGCCATTGTTCGCTGAATTCATTCACTTGGACAGGAGAAGTAATTTGCTGTAAACCAAGAAAGCAATGATAAATGGCTAATTCTAAGCAGTTGAAATATTCTCAAATGCATTACATCAGGCAGTTACACATACAAGTCATGTTCAGTTTGGTTGAAAGAAAAGATGAAATCTTTGTATAATCATAATTTTTTTAGTTTCTAAGTAGTGTTAGATGCAGCAATTGATTGTGCAGCAAAAGAGGGCTATTGTGTGGCAGACTACAATTTTTTTAGAAAAAAAATATGTGCTGATAAGTAAACTAAACAACTTGGTACATGTATGATTTGAGGCCAACTGTACAAAATCACACCATCAAATAACATAAGAATCCCTGACAGAATGTATTGACAGGGCTCGAAATTAACTTTTTCGTTCAGGAGCCAACTGGCGACTAATGGGAACATTTTGGTCGCCAGATCGTAAATTTTGGTCGCCAATAATTATGTATCTCTTGCATGCAAGAAAAATCATAGGTAGAAAGAAGCAGCATAGGAAAGACTTACGAAAGTTAGCTACCAGTGTTCACAGCTGTCTTTAGCGATGGTTTGTTCTTATTTTTTCGAGATGCAGGTAAGCACAAAACGTTCCGAGTTCATAGTTTTCATAACTAGACAAACAAGGGTCCTTTACCCTTGCTTTTACCTCTTCACAACATACATACATACATACATACATATTTATTGTAACTCCCTAAAAGGGTTTTTCAGTTACAAAGTGGATAAAATAAAATACAAAGAATAACAATTAATTAATAAATATAAGTACCGTAACATACCGTAAACACCGGCATATATAAATTAAAGCCGCACTCGCAGATAAGCCGCACTCGCAGATAAGCCGCACCCCGAGTTTGAAGCTCAAATTTTTGGGAAAAAAAGTTTTTTTTTAAAATAAAAACGTTAGTCAGAGAATTGGCTCTAAGAAAAGTGAGCTATACTTTGCTTCTATCCATCGAATCATCCTGTATTGAAAAAAACAAACACACTTTATCGCAGCTACGTTCGTTTGCCCCCCGTTCGTTCAGGCCACAACAAGCTTGGTAGCCGTGCAAATTTCTTGAGGACATTGGGTTAACCAAGATGGCCGCTTGTTTACAGACTTTCTTTGGCTTCTTTCGTTCGTCTTCGGTGTTCCTTCATTGCTAAAAGCTTCAAAATGTCCGACAAAGATAGCGAGAACTGTTTTAACACAGGTATTTTGACAATTTGGGGCTAAATTTCACAATTTATAAACTCAAAGCTCGCATTCGTGTGTTGCGTGTTCGATGCGGACTTTTTTGCTCAATTTGATTTTTGGCCTCAGAGGTGCTCTGGCAGCTCTGTGAGACAAAGAAGAGTAACTTTTCTACGTCATCTTAAGTTAAATAAGTTTTGCTCCACGTAATACACCTCAAATAAATGCTCTCAAAGTCTGGTCAACTTATATCACTGGAAAGTACGATTGATAAACTATGATTTGCAGAACTCAGCGGATGTTAATATCGCAGATAAACCGCACCCCCGATTTTGAGCAAACATTTTGGGCAAAAAAGTGCGGCTTATAGGCCGGTGTATAAACTAAAAGATTTATTTTAGTGCGGAAGTTTTTTTTTGTGGTTATCGGACAAAATGTGAGTCGCCAGCTGGCGACCAGTTCCGAAAATCTAGTTGCCAGCACTCAATTTTTGGTCGCATTGGCGACCAGTTAGTCGCAATTTCGAGCCCTGATTGAGTGCATGATCATTCATGAACAGCAATATACCTGTTGTTGGTTCGTCATCATCGACTGTTGGTTGATCATAACATGAGGCTGATTAAGTACTCCTTGCGGTTGATTCAATAATCCTTGCTGCTGCATTCTGATTGGCTGCAGGGGAAAACCACCTTACAAGCACAAGTTACGCAAGTTAGTGTTGTCGCTCCAAAAAAGGCAGAAAGATTTTGAACAGGAGGGCTATGAGTATGAGCAGGTGGGCACCTTCCCCTCTAGGGGGGTCCAGGGGCATGTGCCCCCCAGGAAAATTATAAGACTTTAGTCTCCCAGAGATGCATTTTCCTGCATTTTGAAGCACGAACTTAAGCATCTTACTGTTGCTTGAAACATTGTATTTTGTTTGTTTAATCAACTCAATACAGATATCTGTAGTTACATGTATGGACATCAAGTTATCAAGTTCATCTTACTGTAAATAACATAAATTAATGCTGTAAAACCCATACATCATGCAGAACATAATGCAGAGCACTAAGCTGGCAATGCATTGTGGGGCAATTTCAGTTGTTTGTCACGTTTCTTCTGTACAGGCAGCAACGGGAGGTAAATAAGCAAAAACTACAGTTTGTATGTTGTTTGTTAAGTTGAAATACACATATTTCATATAGAACACACATAAAAAAGGTCAAGTTAGTAAATTATTTAACTTGGCGAAAAAAATAAGGTTTAGATGTTCAAAGCAGCCGGGCAAAATCATGTTCACAGCCGGTCAATTTGCCCGGTACCCGGCCCTTAATGAAACCCGGGGGTGTACCGTAAATGTTCGAATTAGAATTAAATGTGAATCAATCACATTCACTACGTTCTTCCGGTTTTCCACGTGTGTTATTAGGGAGCTTTGAGTATGAGATTGAGTACGAGTACGACTTTTGAATTTAATACTTGTCACATCGCCAGAGTAGTCAATCCTTTCTGTTGCTGACCAGAAGGTTAAGGAGACTTTAGGTATAAAATTGAAGTGATAAACGGTTATCTAGAGCACGCGAACTAAGGTTGAAAAGTTGTACTCGTACTCAATCTTGTACTCATAGGCCGATGTATGTCATGTATAGTTCTCTGTTAAAATGACTGACACAACTAGAAATTCGCAACAATAATTATTGTTGATGAAAAATAAGACGAAAATTTGTTGGTCCAATTTCATGTTACTGCCACATTGGTGGGCTCTGTATGTCAATTCTTTTGGGGTTTAAGGTAGTACCGGAGGCTAAGGCGACCCTTTTAGATTTATCTGATTTTTTTGCAGCTCAAAGATAAAATAAAAAGAAACCGACATGCAAAATTTGAAGTTCATACCACGCCACGTTTACGAGATACAAGCGAGTGAAGTTTCGTTTCTAAGTCAGATCTCGCGGGAAAAACTAAGACTTCATACTGTGATAAACGTAGTTGCATCCTACTGTGGAATTCCCCGAGGAGCGACTTGTTGACAGCTTTGCTGAATAAAACACTGTGATCTGAAACTCGAAACCCTTTTCGATCATGGCCAGCGAACGTGCTGTACGTGATTTGGACAGTGCTTTCAAAAACCACGGGTAAATATTTTTCGTCATATTTTGTTTATCATTGTTTTTACTAGATGTTTATTGCATTGAATTCACTAACATACTTTATTTATTCTGATTAGTTTTTCTGGTACGCCTCCCGGCCTAGCCCACATTTTGCGGCGTTTCACTCTCAAAGAGAGTGAAACTGAAGACCAAGGACGGCGCCGTTTTTATCGCCGCGTTTTTGGCATTTTGTGGGTAAGTTTTCTTAGCGACTTTCTCTTTTTGATCGGCTTTATTCGGCTGTCTTTGTATGAGATGAAAAGATGTAGCTGAAGCGCAAGCTTACCTCTCACTTGACTTGTAATGTTTTAGATCGAACCACCACGTGGCATGTTTTGTTCATAGATTTCTTGAAAAATAATCCATCCCGACACGAATCCTAAGCATTCATCGATGACATGTTCTCAATTTATTCTTTTGCTTTCCCAACAGTTTGGCAACAAAGTTGGAGAGGGGGAGTTTCGGGGAAAAGCTCTCCCAACATACGTGTATCCCGAATGCCTCAAACAGGCCATTCGGGATGTTCTTGGTATAGGCATTCGGGACTACGAGGACCCACAAACCTCTGCGGTAAGTTGTTGTTGTTTTGTTTCATTGGCAAATAATGAGTACCTCTTCCCAACAGTTTTCACATCTTTGTTATCCTACATGCTTGTGACGAAAAATAATTTTATTTGTGTAAAAGGGACAACCCCCTCCCTTACCCCCAAAGGTGCAGATAATATATGTCCCCCCCCCCCCACACACACACACACACACACACACAGCAGCTTATAGATGGAACACTTTGTTAATCTCTTTTCATGCTGTTTTGTTATAGGTGTACACAGTTACCGTAGCGGATTTATTTCATGCCAAGTGGCCATCCCAAAGATAGGATGATTATCATGTTAAAATATATTTTTTATTGTATTACTTACTGTTTTATTTTTACAAAGAATCAAATTTTATTTTTTATAAAGAATCGTATCCATGTCAAATAAACAAAATTCTAAACAAGATGCAATAATTTTTTATAAACCTATATGTAATATTTACAAAATTATTTATCCAATGTAAATGTATGTTCAATAAATCATACTCTGATCAAATGCTGTTATACACCGTCTCTTTGCAAATGTTCGAAAAAAAGGCTTTGCTTTTTATCAACCTTGAAGCCAGAACAAGGGGGGAAAAAAGGTTACCTTAGTTATCTCCCATTTATTCACTAACTTGAATCCCAAGAAACAATATCTAATTTAATGATATACATGAAAAAATTACTCGATTCTGATTGGCTAAGAGCAGTGCAGTTCAAGTGTAACACCAGTGCAAATTACAAATCGAAAAAAAACTTTTTTTCTTTTTTTAAAAATTTTTGCAAAAAAAAAAAAAAATTTCCAAACAAAAATGGATGCAAATTTTTTCATGTATAATTATTAATAAGTAATCATAAGGTTTTTTCGTTCAATTTGGGATTAATTTGCACTTGTGAGTTTTTCAAAAAGCTCAAATTTTGAGCTTTTTGAAAAACTCACTCGTTCAAATTAATCCCAAATTGAACTCAAAAACCGTATGATTACCTATACAAACTGTTCATGGGAGAATTTTGAAGAATAAGAAAACATCAATCACAGCCATAGTTAGTAGCCCCCCAGTTATTTCACTAGCCCAACAAAATAATTCACTAGCCCATGACAGTGAATACACTGTTTTGAAACAGGCTGGCTGTCCAAATGTCAGATTCTCTGAGTAGAATGAAAAACTGTTCATAATAAAAAGCTACATCAGCTGTTATTACAGCACTGTTATGTGTTCTTAGAAATCAAAATTGTCTACGAGTATTATAGAGACACCCACACTGGTCTCAAAATTTAGCACGATTCAAATACTCAAAATCTACTGCATAGCTGTATGGCTGAACCATGTTGTTTGACTTAGCCTGTTCCAGGCATTCAGATAGTGGGAAAAGCACAAACTGTTGTTTGTTTTCACTCGCTTTTCTTCGCGCGTTCCCCAACTATTCGTGCTTTCCCCACTATCTGACATCTGGAACAGGCTAAGTTGACTTGACTGTAATAACAGCTGTTGGATCCATACTAATGTTGCTACTCACACATACAT
Organism: Dendrophyllia cribrosa; assembly: GCA_024195265.1. Lineage (NCBI taxonomy): Eukaryota > Metazoa > Cnidaria > Anthozoa > Scleractinia > Dendrophylliidae > Dendrophyllia > Dendrophyllia cribrosa. The sequence continues at coordinate 44,142,485 of JAJLRJ010000002.1, read as the reverse complement.
GAATTATAAAAATCAAGTTGGTTACTGTCAGGTTGATATCTATTTATTTTTATTGAAAGGACAGTCTTTGTGGCTTTTCCTCATATGAGTGTTACTCCCACACCACTTGCACGCTTTACCACCTAATTCAACTACAGCTCCTTCAGGGGCAGCAACCTCTTCCAAAGCTGGGGGAGGTTGTGCTGTACCGTTGGCAATAGCTGTCTGTGTGATGAGCACTGCTAGTTCTTCATTCAAGACATCCTCCTCCTCATCCCCATATGTGTGCCTAATTTGCAGGTTTTTCACATACTTTTTCCTGAGATTAAAAACAAAGCTTTCTTTTAGCAGAGAAGTTAATTGAATTTCCCACTCGGTTTTGATAATGGTACCCTTTGGTCAAAAGTCATTTGAAAGGTTGCACAAGACTCCAGTCGTAATGAATACTTCAAATATCCCGGGGGGTGGGGGGGGGGCACTTTAGAACTGCATAACAGGACTGTAATAAAACTAACACAGCTACACTGAGGAAAAAAGTGACTGCTGCTGCTTGTTTGACAAAGTAAAGCATGATTGATCTAAGTGCTTTCTCAGCTGGTAAAATCCATTGGCTTCATCCTACCCTTCTACAATAGCTGAGCCAGGGTACATAATCAGAAAAATAACCAAATTCTGACAAAGTTTGCAGCTTATTTTAAAATTCATGGATTATTTATATTCAATAACACTTCCGATTATTACGTACCTTAGTGTCTGTTCCTCTGTTCTGTTAATTTTGGACTGGACTCGCTTGTTCTTTCCTCTTTCAGTTTTCTTCCACCCAAGCCTTTTCATTCGCTCTTTGTTGTCAGATTCACACTGGAGAAGCAACAAAATTTTTTTGTCAATGAAATACACACTGGCATACATGTATGCACAGCCAAATACCTGTGGAGTGGCAGCCATGGATAGCTGTTTCATCCTGGTTAGGATTCATCCACATGGCATGTCCAAGAAAAGGGCACAACATAAAAGTTCTGCATATCATAACCTGTTATATATATACATAAAGAATTATTTTTTTAGGGGGGGGAGGGGAAGGGTATTAAGGATCCAAGCTCTTTAGCACAAAACAGAGATAATACAAACAACATAAACCTACCATTTCCTGGATGCCATCAAGGACTGGCAAACCCAATCTTGAATAAAGGTCCACAATCCAGTGATATTGGGCACCTTTTTTCGCGTAACACCAGGTCATGTTGGCTTGGATTAATCCAAGGTTTGTAGACGCTTGGTAGTGCTTTTGATGAAGGTTGATGTCCTTAGCCCTAAATTTAGTAAGGACACTAAAGGTGGACTCTGGTAGGTTTGAGTGGCCCTTCCCTAACCAAGGATCAATAACTTTTTCAGCATCTTTTGCTCGTTGCATACACTCAATTTCATAACCCAGGGCATGAAATTCGCATTTCAAAATATTCCCGGAATGATAGGGCTCCCCTGGACATTGAAGTTTTTCAATAAATCCCTCCTCATCCCTCTTACACCCCTTACAGCTGCATTTTACCAGCGGATGAAACGAGCATGACCCCCCCTCCCACTGATGTATGTCCCTACAATGGTATTTTCCCAATGAAACCATCACCTCCCTGTACTTTTCGGGGTCTTTCCCTGCATGCACAAGAGCACAATAATGATTGCGCTTTGCACTTTGTATGAATCCTGGGCCAACACAGCCACAGGATGGCTTGTTTCTGGTGGCAACAAAGTTGTGATGTTTGCCACTACAGCAACATTTTACAGACTCAATTTGGGGAAAATCTTTCTTGTGTAATGCAATGAATGCTGCTGAAAAAGAAGACTTCCCCTGAAGTTCTTGGAGCTTCTTCCCATGTGCCCTCCCCACATGCCCACCACACAACATAATTTTGGCTTCCTGCTCATTTGCAAAGGACTGTCTAAATCCTTTGGCAGAGGACGAATCAGCATCTTGCCAATTGACCTCCACCTTTAACCCTTCCTCCTTGGCCTTTGCCCACAAAACCTGTGCCAAGTGGCCCTCGGCTGACTTGGCAGTTCCTTGCCAAAGGTCTTCATTGCAGATCCTGTCTGCACCCCTCATTGAAAGGTGCCCATAATACAGGAGAGCACCAGTCAAGTAATTTTTAATAACAAAAGTGCAGTTTTGGCTGAAATGGCCACGTATTTGCCAGCAACCATCACATGTGGTGACCCCACGAGCCCAACTCCCAATATCCGTATCAGCCAGGTCTTTCATTTCCTGCTTTGCTTCTTCACACATCTCATCTAGTATGTTCTTGATGTGTGGCAGAGCAAGACCCACAACCTCTAAATATGGCTTATCCGAAACCACCCCCAACCCCAACCCCCTACCCAAAGTTTTTCTATATGCCGCATACCCATGCCCACCAATAAAAAAGGCTAAAGATAGGGCTAAGGACACCATTTGACGCCTGGACTCTGCTGCCAGTTGACTGCTTTTGTAGCTGATCTCTTCAACCCAGCAACCGTTACATCTGAAGAGAAACTTTGCTGCTCCACCCATCCCTCTTTTCTCGGAAGCCACAAGCACAAGTTCGCCTAAAGAAAATGTCTGTTTCAATGTTTGGTTTTGCATTGCGCATCACTTATTTTGCATAATTTATTGCATCATTAGCACACGCACATTTAGAACATAAATGTTTCCGTTGAGACTAAGGCTGCTGACCATTTGTCATAACTGGCTGGACGCACCAGCTGTTTAGTAAATATATTATTCCATTATTTTTCAGAAATGACCAGCCGCACTGGTTAATTCCAAAATAGTATGCATCATTCTGCATGATAGACTTGTAGCACCTAGTTCTCAAAAAGGTGCATTATATTTAATACTGAAATGGCTGCTCTGGCCAGTCAGTTCTGACAAATGGAAAGCGCCCTAAGCTCGCTAAAAGATAAGTAGCTGTTTTATTGTAAACGAGCATTAGCACCCCAAGTACCCAAAACCTTTGTATGAGAAAAGACTTATGATATTTCTATTGCTCAAAACCTTATAAATGAGAGAAATAGAGCTGAACTGCAGTTATATTTTGGCATATTTTTAGTAATCAGGAAAACAGATTTTGTCTGCTTTTTGCCAAGGGCTAAGTTTGCTCTGTCTAAAACGAATGTAAAACGTTTACCTATGTCCAATGCAATGTATGCGATGTCTTCTTTAGCATGTTCTCATGAGTTTTGTAGTTTTGAGGAGTTTTCAAATAATGGCAATGTTCTTCTATAACAACACTGCTAAAATGCCAAAGTAGGGCATATTTGATGCCTGACAGCTCCTTTACCAACAGCGGCAACCCAATTTTTATTTCAGTTTTTATATAATATCTTGACAAGAAACTTTTGTAAGTTGCATTTCTGTGGAAACCTTAAAACTGCAAACGTTCAAAAATGGGCATTCAAACAAGTTACTGTCAAGCGAAGAATTTATTGATTTCAATAACTTCATATTGTTCTGAAAAAATTGTTTATTGTTGTTATTTGCTTGACAAGTCCAAAACTAATGCGTTACAGCATAGCATCATTTGATGAATGTGAACATACAAGGAAATAATTTATTTCGATTCATTGCTACACGAAATTTCTGTTACTACACTGTGGTTGGTTTCTTCAAATAAAGAGAGCAAACAATGAACCAACATAAAAAAAAAACACCCTTGCGAACCGAACAAATGGTACTATAAGCTTATTCATATCTGACATTTGTGTTTAACTTGTGATCATTGTGGGCAAAAATGTTCTACACATAAACGCAATCGTGCTTATTGCAAGTAAAAACTTGTGAAAAATATAAGTTTACCTTTGCACGTCCGGTTATTGGATGGACAACAGAAATATCTGTTGAATTCTTCAACAAGGGAAACGATGCTCGATGTACTTCCCACAAACAGACCTTCTTGAACGCTTATCCTACAAAGAGTAAAAGAACAAAATAAGCAAAGACTACATGAACAGATGAAACAGGAATGTTGTTTGCCTTTGATCGGCTGTGCATAGTTAATATGTTTGCTCGATCGCACTTACCCTTTGTTATGGGACACGATTGTCTTCGGCACTTTGGCCTTAGGAGGCTCAAAATCAGCGTCTTCTTCATCGGTGGATGACAATGAAGCCAAGCTTGGTCCCGCTTCTTGTTGTTCTTGATCTACTTCATTTCCATCTACAGCAACTTGAAAATATAGTCCCGAGTCGCGAAGATTCCTCTCGACATCTTTGGCGGACTTCAACGTCTTTCCTTCGGGTGTTACAAAAGAAAAATTGACCTTCTTGGCCCCTGAAGATCCACTTTCTCTCCTTTTCACTTGCCAGCCAATTCCTTTCAATTTTTCTAAGTCGAAGGAAAGTCTAGAGCCTTCGCCGCAACCTCGCGCTTTATGTTGTTTCTCCATTCCTCGAAAGGCAATCACCGCACTCGGCACTACAGGAGTCCACTCTCAACCGCAAAGGTGTCGTTGCCATGCAAGGCGTCAATGTTTACAGGATCGAGTTCTGATTGGTTTCGCGGGAAAAATAGCAAGTCATATATGGTGATCTTGACCTTATAAAGGGCAGAATTTTGCGTTTTACCGCTGGAACCAAATATCACTGGCTTTTCCAAGATGGCGACAACAAAAAGAAATACACATTTGAGTTCAAATACGAAAAGCCTCAAGAAAATTCCCCTTTTCGGTGGGAAAAATCGATTGAAACGCACAACATGCTGCTAAAATTTCAAGATTTCTTTCCAAGGATCCATTCTTTTGTCACGAAACTTGGCAAGCACAGACTACACAAGACTACGAAAATTTTCGGTGCAGTCCACCACGATCCACTTCAAAACGTCAAAATGAAAAGGTTTGGAATAAACACAAAACGTTCCGTTCATTTTTTCGAGATAACAATGTCCAGTTTAAATATTTTTTGGCGGACTGCGCTTAAAATCTTTACTTTATGACATTATTTATATGTGCCATTTTATTTTGTATAATATTTAATTGCCTTTATCTTAGAGACAATTTTGTAAAAAAATGGCATTTAGACCCCCCCCCCCCCCCCCCCCCCCGAAATTCTTCAAATTTCACAAATTCCAATACACATCTGACATTTTTTTTTTTTTTTCAACATAACCATATATTGATCAATCATACTCGAAAATTTCATGTCATCCTGGTACATATTTCTGTAATTTTGTTGTCAGTAAACTTAACTAAAAAATGCAAAAAATAGCCTCCGGTACTACCTTAATAGCAGTCACATAGTTTTGACGTTACTTTCAGAACGTTACGGTTTGTGCATAGTACAACATACCAGGGTGTTGTTGTTGTTTTTGTTGTTGTTGCTGCATCATAGGATGTGGCCAAGCATTCGCCACTGGTTGCTGCTGTGTTTGTTGTGGAACAGAAAAACTCTCATATCCTTCCTTCTGTTCTAGCTCCTTGTCAATGGCCTGAAAATAACACCAAAAATTACAACCTACTGTCCAGGAATGCTTCATGTAAATGGGCATAGGGATGGTGTAGTGGTGAGAGCACTTGCCTCCCACCAATGCAGTTCGACTTCTAGACTCAATGTCATAAATTGTGACCTCTCACAGGAAAACGATACTAATGGATGCCGTTCGCACGGCATGAACGCACGGCTAGTGAACGGCTGGCTGTGAACGGATGAACGGCTAAAGAAAAAATAGGTCCGCAATGCGTACATGAGTGAGCTTACGATGAAAATTTGCACGGAAATATCTAGAGACGGAATTTGTGATGTCGAAAATGTTACTGTCAAAGATATTAAGCTAAATGAGAAATACACCATAGGCTGTCTGCCTCTGATTTTTCATAAAAACTATTTAACAATATAATGTGGTACTGTCACAAGTATGGAAGCACAACTTAAAAAATGGTTCATTGACTGTATAACTGGTGCAAGTGTTCCAAGTCCAAGAGATGTGATAAAAACACATGTCCACCAAGCACCATTGTGGCTTGCAACTTAACGTCTCGAGCTTCTGTATTGGAAAAGTATCTTGGTTTGTTGAGGATGATTTTTTGTTTTGTTGGACTGGAAGATCGTTTGTTAATTTGGTATCGTTTTTGTCACGCTATGTATGTATTTTCATCATTTTATTTTTATTTTTTTTTATTTTTTATTTTAATTCAATATTTTAACAGGAACATCTAATTAGCGTTGGCTAGTTTGATTAGAGTCCTGTATAACATAAATATTACAAAGTAAAGTAAATAAACACGACGTTACAGATTACATATATAATACAATACAATTACAATACATCTCGAATAGATATTGTGCACTGTGATCTTTCTAGCGTTTGAAATGGCGCTTGGCCTTGGCCTTAAACTCCTCGATATTTAAACTATTCCTTATACGTATAGGAAGTTGGTTAAAAGTACGCGCTCCATTTATGCGGAAGCTGCCTTGATACTTGGTGGTTTTGGCTAGTGGAATGCGCAACAGGTATCGGTGCCTAGTGCGATAGTTATCATCAGTTATCATAATTATTAGCAAATTTCTGAAAAAAAATGTAAATCATATACAGCAGTCCCTCTGTTAAGCTGAAACCCTCAGGACCTTGAGAACCATTTCCAGTAAAGGACTGGTGAATACATATTTTGGGTTTTTGAGAAATGACCACTTAATAGAGGAAGTACTGTAACTGTGAACATGAACAAAATTCTAGATCTACCGCACATGGATTTACACAAGGATGGGTGCCTATTTGAAATAGGTGTTTATTTGAAACAGTGTCTGACAAACAAACGTGGTCGGATTTCACATGTAAGGAGTGGTAAAACCCCATACTGACAGTAAAGATTGACACCATTTTACTCAAGGCAGGCAATGTTATCTTTTAATCAAAATATATAAATTTAAAGATCAATTTAATAAAACTTTTACGCTTGTAGCTATTGTTTCAGAGGTCTGAAACAATAACTACACTTGTAAATTACAGCTGTAAAAGTTTTATGAAATTGAGCCCTGGTTGGTGCTTATAGCATGTAGCTGTTTGCATACAGTATCAGCATTGCCAGCAATAACAGTAAAACATTAACATTTATTCTCAAGTTTTTTTGGAATGTAGGTAGCTGTAACAAGTATAGTTAACTTACATTTTAAACTTAGTAACATCAACGTTTTCAAACAATAACTTTTCAACGTTTTAGTGTAACTGCACTTAACCCAGATTTGTGTCTCTAAAGACATTATTTGTTCTTCGAAGAGAATTCATCGTTTCCCGAAGGAAATATTTTGTTCCCAGAAGGGAATTATATGACCCTGAGACAGGGTTATGGATTGCCAGATGTTGTACATGGAGCAATTCGCAATGCTGGACTGCACAAGTCACTCGGTGGCCATCACAGCTGTCTTTAAAACTACATCTCGGTGATTTAGGGAACCTTTTGTTGGCGAAGATTTTGTCTACACCTTCAAAACATCTGAAAAACTCTTTACGTGAAAACAATAGACACATTGCTTGAATGCTGTGCCTGATTACTGGTGCAATATAACACGAAAACATCGTAAATTTCGAGTCTCTTACCTCTCTTTCTCCAACGGCGAAAAAACGTGGTTGCTTCCACGTTCCGTGTTTTTGATATCGAAAATCCGGGATGATCCGGGATCAGTTCGCAGAACTTCGTGTTCAACCTCGCTCATATTCGCGTGTTCGTGCTCTCATCGTTCGTACGGAAATAAACAATATCTGTTCGAGACCAGGCGCCGTGATACCGAAGACAACCCGAAGATTGGACTACCACGGACTTACGGACACTTCCGATGACATAGAGTGAGATTACACTTCATGTAAGCTCACTCAAAAATTGAACGACTGGCTGTGAACGGATGAACGGCTAAAGAAATAATTCGAACGGTTGGCTGTGAACGGATGCATCGCGGCTAAAAAAAATACTTCAAACGGCTCGCAGTGAAGTGAACGGCAGAACGATTAAAAGAAAAAATCGAACGGCTGGCATGAACCGCCAAAGAAAACAATTTCAAAGAGCTGGTAGTGAACGGCACAATACAAAAAGAAGGTTCGAAAGGAAGATTATAATAATTAAAACCAACAGGCAAATGCGATGGTATGATCGAATAAGGACACGTCTACATCACGAACAAAATATAACCGAAGAGAAATGTTTATAGAAAACAGAAAGAATTGGTGTTCCAAACACCCTGACTTAAAACAGTGGTCTTGAAACAATCGGAGACCAGAGTTTTCCGAACAAAACCAAACTGTATTTACATAACATTTGGTTCATTCACACTCAGTTGCCGACGGCGAAAATCAAAACGTAAGTGTTTTACGGTCTAAAAATCTAAACTCTTCAAGTAAATTGATCGCTAATTGTTACATTTAAAACAAGAACATTATTTAATCGACGATAAAAACATGTTTGTTGCCGGGCATCGAACGTCGAGTGAAAGTCGAAAGCATGCAACTCATATTCACCAAAGCACAACATTTGCTGTAAGATTTGTTTGAACGGCTAGTGGCATGATTTTTTTTCTGAACGGATAACCCAGGATAAATATAACCTTTAAGATAATTATTATTACAAGTTCCAACAGCTTCTGTGCCGCGCTGCCGCCTTTCATTTTACTTTTCATATGCAAATTGCGTGCACTTTTTACCGCAATGAAACAACAGTGTCAGCGAATGAAGACAAAAACAAATCAACTGTAAAGTCAAAGTCACCGGCTCTTTCGATAGCTGTTGAATGGATATTACCGTTGCCGTGTGTTTTTTCTCGAACGGATATTAAACAACGTTTCGAACAGGTGAAGATTTATTTGAACGGCTGAATTTTTTTCCAAACAGTTAACTTTAGCCGTTCGAACGGCTTAATATTTTTCGTGAACGGCTGAATATTTTAAGTGAACGGGCGACCCTTGCCGTTCGAACGGCTGAATATTTTAAGTGAACGAATGACCCTTGCCGTACGAACGGCTGAATATTTTAAGTGAACGGATGACCCTTGCTGTGCGAACGGCTGAATATTTTAAGTGAACGGATGACCCTTGCCGTTCAAACAGCTGAATATTTTAAGTGAACGGCAGGTGAATGGCAAGTGAACGGTATCAACGGTTTGAACGGCTATCCGTTAGTATCGTTTTCCTATGAGAGGTCACAATTATGTGGGTGAAATTTGTTGTTGGTTCTCATCTTTACGCCAACGATTTTTCTCCGGCTCCTCTGGTACATGTATTTTCTCCCTCCTCAAATAAACAACAGTTAGAACTAAATTCCGATTTGATTTGTTGCTTTGCCTTACCAACCGCATGCAAATTTGTATCTCAACTTTGAAGTTATACAGTGCAGCTCAGAGATAAGCGAACCACGCAGACGCAAACCATGCGCACGTTTAATGTGTATACGCAATTGTCCAGACGCGTCTAAATGCGCGCATGTTGTGCGCGCATTTTTGTTTGTTATTCATTGCCATAAGTTTGCTTTGTTTTGTAAAAGAAAAGAAATCTAGTGAATAAAAAGCCGCCGACAAGTGTAAGCACGAGATAACAACTGATAGTAAACGCTATCATATTTCGAATCTTGCTCGAATCACAAATACCGCTGATATAAATATCACGTCTTGAATCTTTCAAATATTTTGTCGATTGATCGAGATTTAAAACCGCTAAAAATAATCTTCACTGCTAGAGTCATCGAGATTTCAAGCTACAATGTAGATCTGTGGAAAGGACGCTATCGCTCAAACCTTTTAGTTTAGCGAACGATACTGCAGGCTTCGCAGCAATTGCAATGTAAACAAGCACCGTCATATGAACTTCGCAATAACCGAATATGTTTTGTTCGAAAAATCACAATTGCTCCACTGCCAGTCTGAACAAGCGGCCGTTATCGAGATTTAAGTAATCTTGCTCCCTTTAATCTAGTAACGCGAACAGAGTGGCCGCCGATAAGCACAAGATTCATATTTCATTCTTGCTCGATTCATAAATACAATGTACCGCACCGGGCAGGCAAAAAGAAGAGATTCAAATGGCTAAATACTGTGTCTTTAAAAGCCAAATATTTTCTAAAAGTTTCTATGATGCACCGATTATATTGAGCGATTTCTTTGTTAGTGAAAATTCATAAAGTTGTGTGTAGCGGGCGCAATTTGTATCAGGGGTCCCGTCACAACAAACACGAAAAACTGACATCTCAGGTTCTATTATGCGCAAAGAAGTGATTCAAACGGCAAAACACTGTGTCTTTCCCGTAAAGAGATCGATTGCGAATATGACTGAAGCTTTCGTTTACGCAAGCGATACGCTATGACAAGCGAAATTTTAAGATCGATTGCGATTTTGTTTTTTCGAGCGTTTGAATTGTTCGACGAGGTGGAGTTACTGACATGTCAATCATTGCAAGTTCAAGCTGTCATGTATGCAAATTTTTACTTTTGATTTGCACGTGGCGATTTTAGCAAACATCTATTAAAACAGCAATTCTAGCGAATGTCAAAACAATGAACAACAAAAGGCTAACGGATTCGGAGAGTTCAGCAAACACTGTCTATCAAAGCGAAGTTTGGTCGCCTTGCGCGATCGGCCTTAAGTTCGCTGGAGTTGACGAGACAACAAAGTCCGCTCAATTGATACAGACAAGTTTACTTTATGTATAAAGACCGAAATGCTATGAACGATCTCTTTTAAAACATAACAGAGTTCAGCAAACAACGTCTATTTAAGCGTTTGGTCGCCTTGCATGCGCTTATGTATTTATATCTCAGTTCAAGGAATCGAGTGCGATGAAAATATATAGCGGTTTCCGGTAAATAATTAGGCCCGTATTATTTATTTACTAGCGCCGGTTAACCTTCACAAAACAGTTTTCGTCCGCGAAAGGACCGATAAAAATCAAAAGCAACATGATCTTTTACTAAATTCATCTCAAAGCTACCTGCCAGGCCATTCAAAATAACCAACAATAGGACATTACTGATCTAGCTCATACATACTAATGAGCTTGCTGAATGCGCGCATTTCGTGCGCGCCGTAATGCTCAGACGCATGTGCGCGCATTTATCCGACGCGTTATGCGCGAACATTTTGGTTCGCTTATCTCTGACCTGCACTGTAGTCTTCATTAAAGGCATCAAAGTTGTGAACCATCTTTCAGAGTTTGCAATTGATTCAGCAAAAACAAAGTGATAGTGAAGTCTTAAACAAAGCAAGCAATTTCCCAAGAAACTTTACAGAATGGCACAATAAGGAAATATGAAAATAATCAACAGTCATTCACCTTGAGGGTACACCATATCTGTTATAGCAGGAGTTGACACAGGCAGCCCAAGCTCAGTATGTGACAGTTCTTTGATATTATGCAACGAACGATTTAAAGACTTTGTATGGGAAAGTCACTTTAGTCTTATAATTATACATGTATTCTAAAATAAAGCTATTAATGTAGAAATAAACTTCACTTACCTCAACATTGGGTTTTCGTTGTGTCTTTTATGCAATTTGTGTCTATTTTAGACAGTTTTGTGGCTTATGAGTTTTCGTCATGTCATTGGTGTCAATGCGAAACAAGACTGGTGACTCACGGCGACCTTGTCCCACAAATCGTTCTTGCATCACAAAGCGACGGACTGAATCACCATATAAACACAGCCATAAGGTCAGATAAATTTCCTATCACATCAACTCGTCTTGGCGATTGCACTGTGATTTTAGGGGGACAAATAGCGTTCCGCCCAGATTCTAAAAACAGAAAACTCGCGCAGCATCATGGGATTGAAATGCGTACAAACATTCAAGAACTATGCAGGAAGCTACGAAAAAAAAACAGGTGCTACGAAGCACTGTTCTTGGGTACAACTCGACAATTATCCTCAACATGTACAGGAATCGCAAAAAATGGTTTTTCCGAGGCAGCCATTTTGAAATATTTGTCCACATTTCGATCTCACAATGCAAAGCTGCCAAATATGACATCACCTGGGCGGAACGCTATTTCAAATAATATTCGGTTTTCTGCAATCTTCCTGTGCGCTCAGCTTTTTTGGCATCTATGGCCGTTAGAGCACGACCACGATTATGTGACATTCTGCACTCTCATTAGCAAATTCAAAACAACAACCACACTCAATAAGTAGACTGTCTAAGGGAGGCAAAAAACAAATTTTGTCACCAGTCAATACACAGTGTAGAAGTCTTTGCATACATGCTTGAGGTGAGGCTGAAGATCAAAGAAATTGCAATTGAGGAATTGCTTTCAAACTCATAATTTCTTAAAAGCCACATCTTCCAACATAGATAATCAAGGAAAGATTCCGACATTCATATTTTCTTGGAGTTCGGATCTAGTCCATGATCTTCTAAAGATCTTTTCGGTCTCAAAAACATTTTAAGTTCTCAAAAGTGCAATTATGTTTATAATTGCACACATCAATAATTTTTAAAATTTAAATGATCCAAAACACTGGCATGATTGGCTGATTCAAAGACAATAGTGCAACACAATTTCGACTCAGCAGGGGCCAGTGTGTGTATTGACTGGCCACAAAATTTGTCTTTTGCCTCCCTTAGACAGTCTACTTACATGTATTACGCGTGGTTGTTTTGAATTGGCCAATGAGACTGCATAATGTCACATGATCGTGGTCACACTCTAGCTGCTATAGATGCCAAAAAACCTGAGCGCAAGGGAAGATTGCAGAAAACCAAATATTGTTTCAAATTTCATGCCCATAAATTGCAGTGCAATCACCGAGACGAGTTGATGTGAAAGGAAATTTATCCGGTCTTACATGTACATGTATGGCTGTGGTGTTTTTATGGTGATTCGGTCCGTTGCTTTGTGATGCGAGAGCGATTTGTGGGATAAGGTCGCTGCGAGTCACCAGCCTTGCTTTGCTTTATGAGTGGAAACAACAACCAACAACATCGCAAAAACTGTAAGCCACAAAACCGTCTAAAATGGACACAATTTCCACCCAAATTGCATAGAAGACACAATGAAAACCCAATATTGAGGTAAGTGAAGTTTATTTCTACATTTAATAGCTTTATTTTAGCACATATAAGACTAAAAAAATGTCTATAAATCGTTTGTTGCGTAATATCAAAGAACAGTCACATACTGAGCTTGGGCTGCCTGTGGAGTTGACTGTTTGAAAGTATGATTTTCCAACAAAATGTTTAGTAACTGTTATCTTGTAGAAACCACTTGCTTAATTTTACTTGAACAATCGTGAATGTAGCAGGTGTACTGTATCAAGCTCCCTCCTCGTATAAAGATTTTTCTGCTTTTTGGCTGCATGAAAGTTGGGGCAAGAGCAAATAATGTGAGAAAGGGGAGGGGAAGGGAAAAAGAGAGAACACCCCCCATCCCACCACCCCCTCCCCCCAAATTCATGGTTAAGTCAATTCATCAGAATAAAAATATCATTTGATTGATGGATTGACTAGTTGTTAATCAACGCTAGTGCACCGTGCCTATCAGAAAGTCTGTCCATGGGAAAACAGGTTTTTTGGAATCATGGTGCCTGTCTGCAAGCATTCCTTCTTCTCCTCACTCCCTCCTCACACTTTTTACTCTTGCCCCAACTTTCGTACAGCCAATAAGTGGAAATCTCTTAATTTGTATGGGAAGAAAACTCAGATAGATTTCCGTATAACCCCATACATTAATTATGTATGTGCTACTGTTTTTCTTTAGGTGTTCTATTGTTTTGGCTGTTGTTTCAGTTTTAAGAACGGTATGCATAACTAATGTCATGGCTTATATGGAAATCTTTCTGGAAAACTCTTCTCCCCTCCTCTACCAGCATTTTATCTTGCAGCAGCAGCTTTGTTTGAAAGTCCTGTTTTGCCAATGAACTTATCAGTTCAATGTAATTGCCACTGCAGTCACTGATGGTAGAATCAATATCTTTAGAATTTGTTTAAAGAGCATATGACACGAAATTTTTTTCTTCGGTTTCTTGTAGTTCAATATGTATAAAAAACGATTTCACGCTTTTACAGTGCTTGAATTTTCTAAAAAGCCTTTTTTTCGCCTTCAAAATACGCGCTTTTCAGCCTAAAAAGTGTCCCGGAGACTGGGATCTAGTTTAGCCCACGCAACGCAATTATGACGTCAGTACGTGTACATCGGCCATGTGAGTTCTATAACAAATGTTGACCTCAAATCCTCAATGTTGAGCGATTTGAAGGATTCGTCGACGTAGGAATTGACTGAAGGCTACATGGAAGAAGAAGAGAAACCAGGAGAAGAAGTGTAGGTTGTTATTGGCGAGATCGAACGAATAATACGAAGAAGAACCGGTCGCTTACTCTAGGTGTTCATGTAAACAGTGCTGGAAAACCTTTGCAGGCACCCTCGAGGTTTTTGTTTTCAAAAGAATACCACTACTACTCGCTTTCGATGGCTCAGTCGAAACAATATGCTAAATTCCGTACTGAGAAACACAACAGTCTTGTTTTCGTGGCTCAGGGATAAAAATGGAAAGCCACACCGGCAATGAGGAGCGAGTGAATATGGGTGAGTAACACTAACAACAAAAATGAATACAGATCTCTAAAACACTGTTACATTTCAACCATTAGCTAGAAATACATTTGTATTTTATGAAATAAAAAAACCCATCACTTTGTACTAAAATATAAGCTTGGTCTCAAATTTGCATTTCACATGGTTTTCCTTTTCTTATTTTTGTTGTTTTCGGTACTTGGGGATAGTTTAAAAAAAAAATGTGCTATAAAGCTGGATCTCTCTCTCTCTCTCTCTCTTATATCACTATTTTCCCTAAGTAAATTCCCTGTTGTTGTTGAAAAAAATAATTATTATTTTAGCCGTGTTCCACATAATATTCCCTGCATAAGGCTTGGGGCTTATATGCCACCAACAATAATTTGAACATGTAGACACAAAGGTGACAAATGATAGTTATATATATACCAATTATTATTTATTGTGCTAACCCTATCCAGCTTATTAAATGTTGAAACAAAGAGTTGTTTTGATTGAGGAAAGTTGTATGATTGAAACTCTGACTTATTTGTGCTATTAGCCTTATTTTCATCTTGTCTGTTGGAAATGAAGATTTCTCAGAGCAGCTTGTAACATGGTTGTTTTCGAATACTTGGGCTGGGACAAAACTAGACCCATACCATCTTGTATACAGTGTACATGTATATGCCACTGACCATTATAATAATTCAATTTTAAGATTGAAAGCCACTCATCGCATGGCCTGGGTATTCCACGGCACAAGCAAGAGAACAGCATGGCCTTTACACCAGGCTGAAGTGAAAGTTTTGCTTGATATGTACATGTAAATGACAATAAATAAATAAAAATCATCTTTTTATCACCCAGATACTTCTTATTTCATCAGAATAAAAAAAAACACTCGACCTTTGGGGGACAGGGAAGTAAACCATTATGATATGAGGACATTTCACAAAACAGATGAGGAATACAGATTAGTGTTTTCTTCTATGGGACACTGCTCGAAGACAAGCATGATATCTAAGGTTTATTTCCTGGGGATAGGGGTTTGGTACTACCAAGGGCGTTTGAATAAAAAATGACCAGTCAGGAGTTATTCGGATACCTTTTAGGGTTTTAAGCCAGAAAATATGCTGACAGGAAATATGCTTAGGGGTAAAACATGATGTGAGCCAAACTCACATAACAGGTCTCTAGTACCTTTTAGGGGTTCCCTTCAAAATTTCTAATGATCACTACTGTCCATTTTATGTGGGAGCCCCCCACCCTATAGGGTATATGTCTGGCCAATTCTTAGTTAGAATCCATGGGTACTCCTGACCATCATGTATTACAAGATATATAGGTTACGGTAAGTGTGGCCCCAGCGGTTATGGAGTTTGAGCATCACCTTTAGCTTTGCAATGGGGTGTCATGAGTATTGTGAGAATGCGTGGAGTAATTGGCATGAAAATGGAAACCTTTTAGGGTTAATGGTCCCCAAGTAAGTATAAGACAAACTCATATAGCTATTTGTCCATTTAAAGCACCCTGTAATCTTTTCTAAATATCCCTTTGTGCTATTGGTGTACTTGCAACACTGTGACTGCCGTTGTGGACACAAAACTATTAACTAAAATACTCTGAAAACCATTTTGAAGGATAATATAAAGATGCACACTCAAGATTCATTCTTGTTAGTACTTTTAACACTATAAAGATTAGGACCTACAGTGTACTCCTTTGCAGCTGTAGACAACTAAATTGGACACAACTATTATAAAAAATATACAGATTTAGGCAAGGTACAATAATTTTAATAGGAAAGAGAATTGTTTGAAATCCCTATACTAATGGAAGTATCTTCTGAACCAGAATATTTTCTGCAGACAAATGAAGGAAATAATTCTGAAAAGCACCTTGTTTAGTCTAATTAAATATGGCAGTGTATACTGTTTTGTCATACTATATTTAAGAAGGTTTTCGATTTATATAATGAGTATAAACAAGATGCATGCTCTTTGGGTTTTTTATTATTTTTTAGTCTGAACCAAACCCAACATGATTAAACCAGATCTAGAAAGAATCCTCATAATTCAACACCGCACCTTCGCTAAAATTATCTTATTTCCAAGCGGGCTTCTTCGTTTGTGGATCCTACGTAAAATAGCGATCGAAGTGTGCATGCCAAGTCACCGCGAGTCGAGCTATAAAGAAGCAGTGTGGCATGTGGTTTCTCTCGGATTCGAAGAAGTCTGTACGGTTTTGTTGGAGAAATCGAACTCAGTTTACTATACCTGTCGGATAGGAAGAAAAGTAATGCACTGTTTGGTCCGAAGTTATGAATTGCTAGAGCAAATTGTCTTTTTAGGCGCTCAAGCCAAGCATTTTTTTCCAGTCTTTCGGTCTTTCCTCTCTTTCCGCCATGTTTGTTTTCAATGTGGTGTACACGTTTTTACGTCACAGGGCATGTCACGTGACCTTTTGGCCGCGCGATGGCGGGGACACTTTTTAGGCTAAAAGCGCGTATTTTGAAGGCGAAAAAAAAGGCTTTTTCGAAATTTCGAACACTTTAAAAGCTTGTAGTCGTTTTTTATACATATTAAACTACAAGAAACCGAAGAAAAAAATTTCGTGTCATATGCTCTTTAACACTGAAATGTATAGTAGCCTTTGAAGGGCAGTACAGTATTCAACATATTTGAGCTTACTGAAGAAAAAGAACGGTTGAGATCTTACAAGAAAGCTTATTTCAATTTAGAGCCTTCAGTTCTTTTGTTAAGAAACTAAAATCTCTTGCGCTTTGGGCTAAACGAGAACAGTTTTAACCGTTTCACTATGGGGCGCGCAAACAACGACTAGTTTTCTACCGATAAAGAACAACATTTGTTTACCAAGAAATTTGATAAACGCGCCACAACAAACATGCATTATGAAACGTCAAAATGCAAACAAAGCCGGTAAGTTCAAACTAAGATTGACCTTGCAAATCAAGCGCACAAAAAACTTAAAATTACCTCTTGTAGTCTTTCAATAAGGACTCCTTTGTTCCCACTTTTTCTGAGGCCTCGTCTTTCCAGCTCAACTTTTAGTTCATCGACCTTAAGCTGTGAAAGCCTTCTCCCTCCTATCATTATTTCGCGTTCCGCCATGTTGAATTTTGAACCGCGTGAAGGCCTATCCGGGAACTCCACGTGTTATAACAAGCTGACTGATTGGTTTTTGCAATGTTGACCAATCAGATCAAGTATTAGAAAAAGTCAGCAACAAATCCCAGACGACTTTGCAGATTGATTCAAAATGGCCGACGTCGGAGGAGTGGTAGTTTTCTCCGGGGATTGATCAAAGTAATTGCTGGTTTTTGCACAAAAAATGGCTGAAGGGATTGCTGATTGCATGCCTCTAGCGCTGCGATCTGTCGGGGATGCCATCAGGCTTGATTCGGAAAACAGGATAAAGGTTTGACATTTAATTTAATTTTTGCAAGATAGTGCACGTAGCTGAAGCTTTAAAAGCTAAAGACTTGAATTTAAGACTTTAGAACTGTAATATTTAACTTATGCTTAAGCTTAATAAGCTTATATTTTTTCAAATAATATTTTTTAATTTGTTCGGGAAATTTTCTCCTTGGTTGTCTAATCGTTATAACTCAATCAGATCACTGATGTCATGGATATTTTTAGATTTTTATCATAGATTTTTAATTAAAGGGGCTGTGTCACGGGAAATAAGTAAAATTTCAAAAACCAAAATGTTTTTCTATTAATAGAAACAGCAAAATAATGGTCTAGTTTTGTAATTAAAGCTATAACAAAATTCTCGAATCTGATCAGCAGGCCCGATTAAAGACTTAATAGGACAGTTTACGCGTCATGTTTGTAATTGGACGATGTAATTGGACAGTACGCGTCATTTGCGTGCGCTATCCTTTTTCCATGCGTTCGTCTTGGTCAAAAACACTCAATTGTTATGTTTTTAATCACCAAAACGTGTAACCATTTAACATTTTATCGTCAAATTTTGTTATAGTTATGATTAATTGGTAACAGGACTTCATGTCGTCCAATTCTGTCTGTAATCATACCCGTGATTAAACAAATCGGACTCCCGCTTCTCGGTCGTCCAATTTTGTTAATCACTCATATGATTACAGACCTAATTGGACTCCACTCAGTCCTATTACCATTATAAATTACCACCCTAGTACACCTGAAAACTGTTGATGGGTGCAATTTCTAGTCATTGACTGACTGGGTGTTAATAAATTATGTTCCTCTTTCATGAATTGGTTGATTTCATTCCTTTGGTGTTTAAATATTAAGTTGTAAATAAGTAAAGGTATTGTAGTAGACTGAGTGGAATACAATTCAGGGAGTAATCGGGCGAGTAATTTCAAATCAGCCAAGCACGAGGACAATTTGAAAATATGAGCACGATTTCCCCCGAATTGTACGACATGAAGTTCAAGGCTGTGCTCTTAGAAGAATTACAGGGAGCCCATGGGCTCCCAACTATGACATATGGGGTGCCCGCCGCACTTAAGTTTTATGCAAAAGTAAGTTTTTCTAGTCACCTGAAGATAAAAGTAAGGTGCCTTAGGCCCCTGGGCACTGCTAGAGCACAGCCCTGAAGTTCAATTACTATTTAATTACATCAATAACAAAATTCGAGATTTAAAAGTCTATGTGGTCTTTTTTGTACTCAAAACGCCTAGGAAATTTAATATCAGTTTGAAAGTAGGAGGAAAAAAGGAATAAAAGAACCCATTTAAGTGCAAGTGATTGATGTGCGTGCAACGTAGGTGTCCAATTACAGCTATCCAGTTACAAAAAGTTGTAATTGGATACTTGTAATTGGACACCCACATTACCGCGCACCAATTATGTAAGAAATAGGTGCGTGGATGACCAATCACAATCAAGAATTTTGTTCCTGATATGAATGAAATTAATGAAAGATTCAAGATTCTAATCTGCTACTTATTTAAAAGAGATCTAACTTCTCACTTTATTAATTTCTACTAATTTCTACTATTAATTGATATTTTGTGCTATTTCCATACAGTTTTTTTTATTTATTTATTAATTTATACGTGTATATTTGTTCTGTAATCCCTACTTCTATTTAAGGTGTGTATATTAAAATTTAGTTAATTTAAGTAAAGCCACTTTTCTGACTCGCGTGTATTATTATTTTTAATTAATAAATGATAGTTACCCAACTAGTTTAGCTTTACATGTAGTTATTTTGGGTAACCAGCTACTGTATCTATTTTTAATTTATATATTATGTATACATCTTTGTAATTTTACAGTACGAATAAACATTGTTGTTGTTGTTGTTATAATAATGATAATAATAATAATAATAATAATAATGGTTTTATCAATATTATTGACTTCTGATAACTGACAAGAGAAATTGAAAATGGTTTGAGTTACCAGTTTAATGCAAGTTAAGTTATGTTCTTCACTTTCATGCTTTGTGTAGGCTGTGAGTTACACAAATTATGCACAATCATGTGCAATGTTTAATTTCCCAACCCATTCATTTGATTGAGTTTGATTTCCTTATACATCTAGTTCAACTGGCAATATTGTGTGGCATAATCCTGAAACCATGCATGCATATTGCACATCAATAAACTGATCTAAAATATTCATTTTTTCACAGATCAAAAATATCAATTAAACTGATGACCAGCAGAGCCTTTTGTGGTCACTGCTACATACAGGGTTAGGGTTAATAATATTATTATTTTTCACTCTTTGCTCAAAACAGGAAGCATATTGCCAGTACCTAAGTTGTATGATTTACATCTCACAAGTCCTGAAAGATGATGCTTGGGACAAAGGTGTGTCTTCCCTGTTCTTTATTTCTAGTAAATCTAGGGATCTTAAGCAACGAGAACAGTCTGGACATCATGAATGGTATAGTGTCTTCATTAGTTTGTTATGGTTATTTATTTATTTGCAGTTCATGATAAGACTTACTTATAACTCTCCATGGGGTAAAGCATCCAGTTTCTTTGAATAAAGTATTATTTATAAAGCACATAAGGCTTTAACGCTCTACTTACATTGTACATCCACTTCAGTTTGCTGCTAGAGCTCCAACAGTCGTTCATGACTGCCATCCAGCTAATTGTCTTTCATCCTCAACCATTCACTTCTCCATGTTGTTTTTGGTTGTCTTATGTTTCTCTTTTCTTCCTTCAGGCTTCCACTCTAATGCTATAACACAGTGCTCCTCTCTGTCCTTCCTAACTACCTGTACATGACCAATCCAGTTCCATCTTTGTCTTCTGGTCTTGTCACTTGCTCTGTTTATGCCTATGATCTCCTGCATTTGTTGGTCAAAGATGGTTTGGTGCCACCTCATTCTGAGCATATGCTTCATGCATTATTTTGTATTGGAAAGCATCCACAAAGTGGCAGTTTCTTTGCTTCTGTTTTTTTAAGTTCTCAGGCCTTGCAGCCATGCATCAAGACTGATCTCACAATAACATTATTGACGCTGAACAAGTGTTATTAGCCAAGCAGAGCATTGCACATTCTCTTTTGGAATAAACACTAGTTACACAAATTTGATAAGCAGAACTCGATAG
Source organism: Dendrophyllia cribrosa (assembly GCA_024195265.1). Taxonomy (NCBI): domain Eukaryota; kingdom Metazoa; phylum Cnidaria; class Anthozoa; order Scleractinia; family Dendrophylliidae; genus Dendrophyllia; species Dendrophyllia cribrosa. Next base: position 44,121,432 of record JAJLRJ010000002.1, on the reverse strand, counting down.
TTTCCCTCTTTGTGTCATCTGTCTTCATCGCCTCAAACCACTGTGGCATGTAGACATTAAAATAGAGGCTTTCCTATTTGTTGTGAGAGGCAGTCAAGTGGTATGCCATAAAAAAAAACCATTGTCTGGTTTCTGTTTTGTGAAGTCCAGAAAGTTAACATTCTCATTGCATAAGGTCCCTAATTATAAGGTCCCTAATTTCCATCCCTAAAAAAGGTTCAAATAAGACTTTTGCTGGAAGTAGATACTTTTTCCTGGGGCTAGCTTTCTTGCCTTCAAATTTGGTAAACCTTTTGTCTAATAAACATAGAGATATGCTTTGCCATTGGCAAATTTGTAAAAATCCATAATTTAATCCTTTATTGAACTTACGCTATATTAGCTTGGAAAATATTATATATTTTGAAAAGTTTACAAACTTTAACAATATTTTCCCAATACTGACCTCATGCTAGTTAAGTAACATGTAATGTTACATGTTTATGATATGTTTGTCCACACTCCATAGATCTGAGGCTGGTGTACAACAGAGACACAGCCAAGTTATTCCGATTACTTCAGCAGTGTCAGGAGAGAGCTCTCACTATTATTTCTACCATTGGTAAGAAGCTAAGGCAGAAAGATTCAAAACATATACCACTTATAAACCACAATTTTATTGTAAATGTTTGCTGTGCAGAATGCACATTAAATATTAAAAAAACTAAGTATCTCATTATAGCTAGTCACTATAACTTAAATCACATGGAACGTGATTTTGAGATCAACATTAAAGTGCCTATGAAATGAAATTTATTTTTTGATGTATCGAAAGTTTCACCTTTTTAGACCTTGGAATAAAAGGTTTAAAGTGTTAGGGACGATGCGAAATGCTTTTTTTATGGTCTCAAAGTTAGGTTGTTGGCGCTAAAAAGTGGCTCCAATTTGTGCGCGGCCAAAACCAGTGTCATATTACACTGTGACGTAAATAGTTGTACAAACTGCTGCGGGAATATAGAGAACAAGAGAGCTGACAAGAGACGTCGCTAGAGGTGGACCAATATTATGTGGCGAGCGGCCTCAAACAAACGAGATATTAGAATTCTTCGATAACAGAGGGTGTAACAAAGCTTTATTTTGCTCCAGAGGAAAATAGGCCGGCGAAATACACGAAATTTGTTCGTCGACATCGGAAAGGGTACGTCAAGCGATGTTGTTTTCAATGAAAGCGCTTATTGTTAAGATTAATATTATTTTGCAAAAGAAAATAACATTCCGGCCGGTGAGGCCGTTTAATCAAGCATAATTTTTCCAATCCATATCCTGTAGTGTTTGGAAGTTCCTTCAAGCCTCGGCTCGACTGGAGAGCCGTCGAAGTCAGTGAGGCCTACAAAAATATACTGACTCGATCGGCACTGACTGGCGAGTAATATAAATGTTTATACGGTATTCCGAATTATAAAATTCAAAGTGCAGCGCAAGTGTTCACTGGAAGGCGTCTATTCTACGGAACATCTATCAAAAATCTACACGTACAAATGCTATTCGAAACAAAACACATCGCTGAATCATTGCGTGTTCGATCAGATCAATTTTTATACAATGAAATATAAATCAGACATAAATGTAAACACGATACTTTGAACTCACTTACAAGCCGCCAAGTGGTTAAAATTTCCAGAAACGATCAATCGCTGGCAAGACACTGAACTAAGAAGCATAATTATTACGTATATACTTGAGTTCAAACATTTTGAATAAAAAAATAAAAAAATACGCTATCAAGGCACCTTGCCGCTAAAAATACACCATTCACATTCAATTCAGCAAGCCGCCTGAAAAACACCTCGGATATGCATAACATATCAGTATAATTTAGAAACTTTCAAATAGCAAGCCGCCAAGACATATCCTTCGCATTGAAAAAAAAACTTTAAGTAGACGAGCGAATTGCCAAGCCGATAAAATAAGTTCATAACCTCCACGCGCGATCAATGAACTTCAGAGAAGACCGGCCGAGTCGCTAATGCGCTAATATCATGATTGTTTGTACTACAAATATATCGTTCGCGTTCGATAAACGCTAGTCAACGAGCCACTAAAAAGAAATAACAAAAACGCCTCTGCGTTCAATAAGCTTACAACTCAACTGGCGAACCACTGAGACGCTGTGCTACTGAAATGTATACCTTTCACGTTCAATAATCTAAATGATCAAAGTCCGTCTTCTTCATGTTCACTTCCTTCGCTCAAGCGGCACAGTCGGTTCGTCTCGCTACGGCAAAACTACAGTGGACACGATCATTTCAGTTGATCAAGAGTGATCCGAAACTGATCCTCTTCACCTTCAGAGGACTGTAAAGAAACAAATTAGGCGCTGTCTGACATTTGTACAGCCAAAAACGTTGGCAAAATGACCATCACGCTAAAGGATTCCAAGGGAATTATAGCGTAAACAAACCAATGTGTCATACTATTTACGTAATTTACGTCATCACGCACGCCCACTCGCCCCCAGGCTCTCCAAAAATTGGAGCCACTTTTCAACCGAAGTGACGCATCTTCGAGGGGCTAAAAAACCGATTTTCTTTCTTTTCCTCGGGAAATGATTATTGTTTTCGTTCTTTGGACATAATAAACTAATGAAAAACGAAGAAAAAAAATTCATTTCATAGGCACTTTAATGAAATACCACTAAAAAGAGTGAAGTCTCATAGATATCTTGGGGTTGAAATTGATGAGACTTTAAGTTGGCATGTACAAGTTGATGCCATTACCAAGAAAGTTTCCGCTGGTCTTGGAGCACTTAAACGAATTTGTGATCTCGTACCGACATCAACACTACAAATGATGTATGAAGCACTTATACTGCCTTATCTAGATTATTGCAGCGAGGTGTGGGGCTGTATGGGTAAATGCCTGGCTGACAGACTCCAGAAATTGCAAAATAGGGCAGCAAGAATAATTACCTATTCTAATTATGACATTCGGTCTGCTGATATTTTGGAAGACCTTGGCTGGGACACTCTTGAGCGTAGGCGCTCAAAGCAATTAGCGGTTAGTGTCTATAAAGCTAAAAATAATCTTTCTTCTAAGGGCCTAAAAAATCTTTTTCGACCAATAACGAATGTTCATTCTTATAAACTGAGAAACAACTTGAACAATTTGTTTGTTCATAGACCCCGAAAGGAAGCGGGAAAGTGTAGCTTTAACTATCGGGGCACTGTTCTTTGGAATGGCCTATCAAATGAAATCAAAGCTGAGCCATCTATCGCATCCTTTAAAGCCGCCTTATAGTAGTTTTAATCTTAGGTAAACATAGAAAAATCCATTAATATCGTAATTTTAATTAGAAATTTTTTACATGTTTAGGTCTTTATAGAGAATATTTAGTATACACGGCTCTCTGGAAGAGCATTTTGTAACTAATGATGGGATACCGTGTTTTTAAATAAAGCTATGATGATGATGATGATGATGAGTAGTGAGAAACAGATCATTATAAATCTTGGATTAGGGAGAAAACATTTTTGTTCTGTTTGATATTGGACTGGCCTTTTTTAAAGAACAGTTTATTTTCCATTACTGTATTTTGGGAGGATAATTTAGCAAATACATGTAAAGGAAAAGAAAACAAGAACATCAGAAAATATGTTTATTTGGAGTCCAAATATTAATTGAAGGGCCGAGAGCATGTCCAGCCTATATGACTTTTTAGGCCTTTTTTTATTTTTTCTTGCTCAGATTTGTCCAATTTTGGCATGTGAACTAGAAATTAGTTGGAAAACATTGTTCCGAATTTTTTTCTGTTGTTTTTTCCGTCGTTTTCGAGAAATACCGTATGCAAAAAAAAAATAAATAAATAAATCAAAGGCTCCTATTGTAACGCAATATTGCGGTAAGCTTCTGTTTTTACACTGACACGGTTCGATATTTTTTTTAAATTAAACGTAAGGAATTTTGACGAACGCAAAAAAAGTAAATCGCTTTCATAATCTCCAGTTCGAAAAAAAAAAAAGAAAAAAAAAAGATGCTGAGCGTGATTCGAACCCGGAGCCGTCCGAGCGCAAATCCCCGACCAAACCACTAGACCACCGAGGAACACATGCTCAGTTCAGGCTAAGTTTTATTATTTAAAGGTTGATACGCATCAACACGCGTATCTCGATTTCAAAATCCTTTTAGATCGAATTTAATGTTGCATTAAAGACTCCAAATGCGAAACGTCTTCCCGCCGGCCAGCAACAACTCACTTCGAGCTGCCCAAAGCTGTATTTCAAGTGCCCGACCACACTCAGCGGACCCATCTACCACTGTCGCAAAGCATGTCGGGAAATCCTACAACAAAACCGAAATGGAGTTCCCGCCCAAAAGTTATTGCAAAATACTATACATGTAAGTCTCAAAGCACTTCGGATATCGGGCATTTCGACCACGGCACGGGATGGGAAATGGCCCACAACTCTCAACGCTGCCCCTTTTCTGATCCGAAGTGATTCCAGACTTTCCCGCCGGCTCGTCTTCCCGACCAAGGTCCGTTTTTCACCTCGAGCGCTAAATGGCTCTTCAGACACAAGGAAGGACAAGTGCTAGATACTCAAAGATTTCCGGACTAAATGATGTCTTTCAATCACCGGACGGGCCTCATACACGTTGGCTTACACACATGCTACAGAGGCGATGTGTTGCCGTAGTGAGCTCACGATAGATAAGCGAGCCAGGCGTGCGTAAATAACGGTATTTTCGTTTAGTTGTTGGCACTGGTCAGAAGTATTGCAGTCGCGTATTCTCACGGCCAAACTGCTTTCAAATGGCTTCGAAATTGCGCTCTGAATGTACCATCAAAGCACTGGAGGGCCAGAACTCTGCTTTTTTCAGGTGAAATTGGTCAAATTCCTTAGGGTTAGTGCAAATTCGACAAGGGCTTGTGATATTATTCGTTGTACGATAAAATGAGGCTATTCTGAGCGAGAAAAAATAAAAAAAGGCCTAAAAAGTCATATAGGCTGGACATGCTCTCGGCCCTTCAATTGCGTAGATGTCTCCTATATTATCGGAAAAGGGGTGTCAGCATAATGACATTGTTAAAGTGTATATGACAGATTTTTTTTCATTTGCTTGTTGGAATCTACATAGCGTTCTGATAAGAATGACGGTTTTAGATGGCTAAAATACGGAAAAGAAAATCGATATCGAAAAAACTCTTTTCGATTTTCTTATATGAACACCATGCAGATTCCATCAAGCAAATAAAAAAAAAATCTGTCATATACACTTTAATCATTTTGTTCAAATACACGACATGTTAAAGGGAGGGTTTCACGGTTCGGTCGATCAGCTGTTGACATTGAGCCTGTGATGTGTAATGATCACCTGCCTTACCCATGGAGATGGCATTGGAGGAGGGGAGGGTGGGGAGTTGGACATGGGGGGGGGGGGAGTCGATGAAGCAAAACCTCTAGGAGAGGGGAGGGTGGGGAGTTGGACATGGGGGGGGGGGGTCGATGAAGCAAAACCTCTAGGAGAGGGGAGGGTGGGGAGTTGGACATGGGGGGGTCGATGAAGCAAAACCTCTAGGAGAGGGGAGGGTGGGGAGTTGGACATGGGGGGGGGGGGGGGGTTGATGAAGCAAAATGTCCAGGAGAGGGGAGGGTGTGAACACTTCATATTCGCGAGCCGGCTCATAGTTCAACTTGGTAAATATTCTGTTTTGTCTTTAGCTGATGGTGCATCACCCACGCAGAACCCTGAAGTTCAAAAGTCACAACATCTTCAACCTCCGTCTGATGGGGTACAGCAGAAACATTCTGACAGTTCTGTTGTCAATGCTGACCAATCAGATCAGTCGCACTTGGCACCCCAGCTGTCTGACACAGCTGCACCAGGATCAACACTGTCCACACCTTCCATTGATGGATATCTTCATCTGCCATCACCTCCTGGCTCTCCATTGCCACATCATAGAAGGTTTGCAAAGGCCAGTTTACAGAATCATGCGATTTTTGATGCAATAAAATATTTGTCATGCTTATTCCAATGCAACTTTTGTCAGGTGCGATCAGGTTTTGAACGTGTTTGAAAACCTCTGCGACACAATGAGACAAATCACGCCCAAATCACACTGAAATCGCAGCTTAGTTAATGCAAACACAGTTTGAAGATGCAACTTGCGTGCAATAAAAATTACATCGAAAAGTGCAATAAAATTTAGTAATACACAAATAAATTTAAGCCTGGCCAGTCTGGAGGCATTTTTCTCCATTTATTTAATATTTGTTTTACTATAAACAAAAAGACAGGTGATGCAGGTTTTAGAAGAAAAGCTGAACTGTGTTTAGTTTAAAAGTTTGCACCTGCTTACCAAAGCAACATAATTTTCAAATGATTTTTTGTTCTGATTCTTCATAAGGAAAAATGCAAGACCAAAAATGGAGATTATTGTAAAAACCTAGTTTCAGTTTATTACAGCATTTGCAATATTAATTTTTTTGGCCCTATTACAATGTTTAATTTATGTCAGCATCACTACATGTATTCACATTCCTGTAACTAAAATTATACAAACAAGCAGCTTAACAAGATTACTGTGGTTAGTATATGTAATGGTATGGCAATTTCATTTTAGGTCTTGCATTTTTTCTTGTGTACCCCAATAATAATAATAATAATTTAATAAAAAAATGTGTTTTTGAGCCAAGAAATCACATTCAAGTTATGGCAGGTTAATGTAAGTTTATTTGAAATTTCTGCTTTTCGGTAACCGGATATCTGTCTCCCTTAGAACGGGCAGTTATGATCCATTGGAGAGAGCTTACCATGAAAACAAGCATTTAATAGCAGCCTACAGGACACGAATGCAAAATGCAAACAAGGGAAGGCAAAATAAGGATGCAATATCTAAGGTATGAATACTGGCAGTTTGAGCTAGAGATTTAACTTGTTAAGCCCCACTAGTGATTAGCATCAAATTTTTCCTTGTAATATTAATGCTTTATCAATCAGAGAAGTCATGAGAATTTAAGGGATGGTTTCATGGTTCGCATTTGTGCACAGATTAAAATGCTTTATTCGCTTTCTTGCCAATTTTATTGATTAAAAAACCACTCACATTTACTTCAATAATCACATGCTATAATTAGTCCAAACAAAGCGAAGGATGAGCAAAGTTCCAGAAAATTTCAACGGATTACACCGACAAAGTCAACACTGAATAAAACCTTTGACCTGAAGGATTTATTCTACGCTCTGGTGGCTTTCATGGCACATATGGGTATGAATAATCATCCATTCAATCAGCTGATATCAACTGACTGCGGCATTTTTAAGGGCAAATTTCCCACCAGAGTTATCTACTCGCTTCCAATTTGTCTAAACAATGAAATGAAATTGGAATTAGTATTCCACAAATAATTGGAGACAAACCATCTAAAAAGATGTTTAGAAAAGCACTTTTACGCTGGTACCTTGCTCAATACTAATGAAACATCATCTCTTGGAATTATTTTTATAAGTTTTCCTTTACTTTTTCACTAAAAAATCACATTTTTTTTGTTATACTGTCGTAACTTAAGGGGCACAATATTAGTTTATCTAGACGTGCCCCTCTCCTCTCCTTCCTACATATAATGTGACTTAATTTAAGTGGTGTAATTTTGTATTGTATGTTTTTCTTTCCTTGAAAATTCTATACTTTTTACTTATGTTTTTTCACCTTATATTCAATTTTGTATTATTATCTGCTAAGGTTTGGAGAAATAAATAAATGAATGAAAATAAATAAAAAAATGAAAATGAATTAAATGGGTTACGTCTTGTCTTGCACGTGCACCGAACCGTGAAACCCTCCCTAAGGACATAATCACCCAAGATAATTTAATGGGGACAAGGAAGGAGAATTTGTATTTTGATATTGGTTATTAAAGGTTCAAAGAAACTGTTGCTTTGGGCCCAAGGGCTTATTAAAAATTGAAATTTATTTATTGAATGGCAGCAACCACTGCTTGCAAGCTCCTGTAAAAGTCAAGATTTGTTTTTATCATTTTTGCTGCAAAGCTTTAAACACGAAGTTCCGGTATAAAAGGAGCCTGGCCTGGCCATTCTCACCTTTAGTCATCAATCAACCACTGAAGCATTAACAACTGACAAAAAACATGCGACATAACTAAGACCAAATACAATTTGGAAAAACTTTATGAAAGTTATGTCAGAAGTCTTTATGAACTTCCATTTCTTTTTTTGCTAACTAAAGGTAAAATCTTGGTTTAATTAGATTTTTTGAGCAAATTATATTTAAAGGACACGCAAGTTAACCACGTTATGTGACTGAAATATGCCTTAATTTGCATTTCACACCCAAAAGGTGTGAAATGGGGGAGGAGCTAACCCTTTTATACTGGAACTTTGTGTTTAAAAGATTCATTGTACCCTTAACTTTGGAACTGGCTTTATGATTATGATCCAATCATATACAAGGTCATATACTGTCATATACGGTCATATACAAGTGTTTTGTTATCAGTGGGATATTACATAAATAACATGGCCAGTGAATTGATTGGTAAAAATTTATTTCAACTGCTTTTAAATTTAATTTTATTTCAGAATCTCGGTTTAATGAGAAGGATGTCTGAAAATCTTGTTATTGCTAAGGCTAGAGAAGAGGCTGTATCCTTTGCTTATTTAATATTTAATGTATTTACTATAGTTAATTAAAAATTGTTGTCGAATTGTTTCTCATTAATTTTTATGTATTCTATTACAATGTATAGATGTCATATTTGTGTCATGGTTTATCTCTTAATGTAAGGACTATAGATCAAGAAAAAACTGCTTGTACGGCAACAAAGACTTCAAGAGGAGACAAACAAGTATGCTCCTTAATACAATATTATCATTGACTTGGAAAAAATTTAATGTTTTTAAAAGTGACTTGCTTCCGGGCGGCAGGATACTCCTATATAACCTATTTTGGTATGTGCTACTCTAAAGGGTATGGATTTTTAGCTGTTTGGTCTGGTCGGTAAAGATTTGAACAATTTCGGTCTGAAATTGGGTATAGTTTTTAAGGAAACCATGAGAGCGTATAAACATATTTCCCTTTGATCATCTTCAAACAAAAAAAAAGTAAGAGAAAGAACATGATACAACATGATTTACTGCCTCAGATACACCACCAAGGTCTCAAAACGGGTATGGATTTTAGAGGTCATGTCTAAAAACTGGTATGAAAAATGGTGTAGAACTTTTGATTTGAAATAGGGTCAGGATTGGAGAACCAGTCAGCACACTCCCACCAAAAATTCCGTGGAGTTAACCCCCCTGCAGGGAGTTGCTCTACTTATTGTTCGTGTAGTATCACCTGGAATAGACAGTACAGCTGTAGCTGTATAAAAGGAAACCTGAAAATAATAGTCCAGTTTTGTCAGCTATTGCTATAATAAGACAGGGTGATTATGCCGTATGTGGGGTTTACCTCGGTGTAAAAACCTGTGACTTTTTCTTTGTTTTCTACCTGTTGTCCTGCACTCTATTGTTTCAGTACCTTTTGTTTTCTTTGTTTTACGTCACTCATGAGTTGGCAGGTTTTCACACAGAGGATGAGCCCATAATTACGGTGATAATAAGAGGCTGTAGATGACCAGGATGGAAAAAGAAATGCAACAAATAAAAATCGAGGCTAAATTTTCAAGCTCTTTCACCATTCCCCATGTCATAGTTGAAAAATAGATAAAAAGGCTGTGGTTTCCTCTTCCTTAAACAATAATAATTTATTCACTTTGTATTTTCAACTTGATGTCAAAGTGTGTTGATAAGGGATTCTTTCCAATATGTTTAGCGCCATAACAAAAAAGCAAAAAAAAAATCAAATCCTCATGAAATTTTTTTAGGATAGTAATCAGTTACAGTGTAAGTAAACAGTGCGTAAGGGGGACTTGTGTTAATAGCGAAGCGCACAATTACTATTTATAGAACTAAAACTCAGACAAACAAACCAAAAGTGACTCTCAGGGGATTCCTAATAACGAATTTCTATTGTCAGAAATGCAAGAATAAACAGGAATAAATTATAAACTCAGACAAACATGAGTACTGACGTCATTTGTGCGCTTTGCTATTCAACTATTACCCCGTTCACACCAACGCTTAAACATGTTTAAATGTTGTTTAGTTTAAAACAGGTTTAGAAAAATACCTCTTCTCACACACACTGGTAGCCATGCCAAGCCAAAACACGCCTGACCTTTATTAACAATGTAACAAAAACATTACAAACTAGGCAACAACTGGTTAATAAAATAGGCACTCAAGGAGTGCATGTGGCTACTGTTACTGGTGAAAAAGTTGAAAAATAGGCACTCAAGGAATGCATGTGGCTACTGTTACTGGTGAGAAAGTTGAAAAATAGGCACTCAAGGAGTGCATGTGGCTACTGTTACTGGTGAGAAAGTTGAAAAATAGGCACTCAAGGAGTGCATGTGGCTAATGGTGAGAAAGTTGAAAAATAGGCACTTGCGGGAGTGTATGTGGTTTACAGGAAGCATAATTTGTGGGTAATGACTGGCAGGTAATTTTTGCCTGAGTTTTTCACTAAACAATTGCTGCCGCGGTATGGAAAGAGCCGGGAAGTAGACAAATATTATTTGTCATTGAATGATTTTGCAGCTAATCAATATCTTGCCTTGTTTATTAATGGCAATTACAGTATTTTATCCGCTTATTGACAATATAGTTATATGCAATTGTGCATTCTTGAGATTGCGTAGCAGAGTGTAAAAGAAGATTTTGTGGTAATAACAAAGAAAATGTTAATTCTTGGAGTCATAGATATTAAGTAATTACACTATCTGTTTTCATGTGAATGTGGAATTTATCCAATGTCGTATCTCAATTGTGCCTTACTGACATTTTTCTGGCATTAGGTTATTCCAGAAAAAATTCACCCCTCCCCGACGGATGGCATGCTGGAAATTCTCGCGCGAAATTCTCTCTCGTGAAGCCAATAATCACGGTGAAGGCGCGCTAGTTGCTGCGGAACGAGCGTAGCGAGTGAGCAGCAACATAATCAGGATTTAAGAGAAATATATGAGAAAAAAATATAAATATAAGCTACGAAAAATCTCGATTTGATCGCTTTTTACCAGAATTCACTGCGCCACGCACACATTTTGGGCCAGAATTCACTGCGCCACGAACAATAGCCTCGCTTGCTGCTTCAAGCTGTTGGCTGCGGGATTTGTAATATTTTGGTCCAACATGTGCCAGTCGTAATCGGAACTGAAGTGTCGAAGACTACCGCGAGTTGAGCGAGGACTGTGAGGCATGGTGATAGGACCGTTGGATAGCAAAGATTTTCGAAGATTGTACGGAATAAAAGACAAATTTATTTTGAAATCACTCCGACAGCGGTCGATGAGACTGAGCTGAGCGTGTGGGGACGCGAAACCTGAGCTGAGCGCGTGGAGACGCGAATACAATACGGCTAGCTAGTAACGCAACATACCGTATTTATTCGATTAAGCGCCCAACCTCGAATAAGCGCCCACTTCGAATAAGCGCCCACCCTGTAGGCAGGCAAAGTTAATAAGCGCCCAGCCTCGAATAAGCGCCCACCCCACCCCTCTAGCAGGCAGCACCAGAGAGTTCGCTAATTGACCTTTGTGACAATGAGATTGAAATTGACTAAGTACTACTAAGAGACTTCCCCGAAGACCGAGTTTTCCGAAGTATTTTAAAGAAACTTTCAATGAACCGGTTAAAATTCTGCTTTGGTTTTGTTATTATTTATTGTTTTGTTGCAAAATAAACTTACTACTTGCTGCCAATGGTGAAAATTTAATAAGCGCCCAGCCTCGATTAAGCGCCCACCTCGAATAAGCGCCCACTCTCAAGGTCCAAAAACTTAATAAGCGCCCAGGGCGCTTAATCGAATAAATACGGTATTCATTATCAATAATTAAGTTAAACCTAAATTTTCACACCTTCCTCGTGGTGAACGCGTCCTTTGCTCAACAATATTCTACAGACATTGCAAGAACTTGATGCGTGAATTACAAAACAAAATTAGTCTTATCAGCTGGAGTTTTCGTCGATTCATCCCGGTTACATTTGCTTTGCTTTCCCTCAAAAAACGAAAGAGAAAATTCTGTAATACCAGCGAGACGATAAAACAGCATTATTACAACAAATTTACCGCAGCAATTACTATCTTTTGGATACACTAGTAAATATAATTAAATTAAATAGCGCTTTCTGAATTTGTTTGCTTTCGAGATTTTTTTGATTCGCGAAAACATTATGTGAATCATCCTTACGGATAAGAATAGCATTTTATATACACAGGAAAAGTCGGAAATTTTAGAAAACACTAGATGTACTAAAAATAGGTTGCTGGATTTAAATAATATTTTGCGATGTTTACAATATTTCGCAGACGCAAGCGCTCGGCGCTGCAATTAGGATAAATGTCATAAATAAATCGCCAAGCCTTCCGGAAGCAGAAAATCACTGAATTCTTACAAGTGTTTAACTCTTATTCAAGGGAAAGACATTTTCATTCAAGGAAACACGAGTTTCATTCAAACGAACGAACGAAGCAAATCGTTAACAGAACCCGTAAATAAAATTATTTATTTAAGGAATTGACATCATTTCTCCAAGATGGCGGCTGTTACCCGCTCGATAAATATTTTTACTGACGATTCCAGAGGGAAAATGCTTATGGAACGATTCAAAATTCGCCACATGGTCAGGAAAACCTTTAAAGTGACTCGTGGAAGCATTTTTTCAGGAACTCCACGGTCGAAACTGACATAAATTACATTACTTCCGGTCTTACATCTTACGGACTTACTTACTTACAACCCGATGACAATGTGGTACTGGTATTACATACCAGTAGCCACAACAAAAACTCATGGACCCTCGATGGCCTTACAAGAATGAAAAGGATAGGAATAAACGACCTGCCAAACTGGGAGGGTGGGCGGGCGGGAGGTCAGGCAATGGCGAAGGCAACAAGAAAAGTGATATCCTTGACAAACTATGCGACCTATACCCCCAGCATGCTAGCACCCAGGCCCCCAGATGTGTGTGGGAAAAACGTTTTCCGCTTCATTCGTGCCTCAGCCAGCGGAAAACCACACCTAACCTCCCGTAATATTTGGAATAAAATCTTTACTAAAAGAAACTTAAGTGACTTTTATAAACATTCCAAGTAGTTTGAGTCAAATACATTTAAAAACGTTCAAGATAGAGGCTAGAAACGTAGTTAACCTTAACAACATTTAAACATGTTTAATCGTTGGTGTGAATGGGGCTTATGTATAAAATTTAGACTACGTTTACACTAGACGAGATTTTTCCGGATTCGTGACGAATCCGGAACATTTTGGTACCGGATTCGTTTTGCCGTTTACACGCAGATGGGTGAATCCGAAATAAAAACGTTCCGGTTTGGTCGCGTCTCCGGAGATTTTGAATCCGAAATCTAAAGTGAATACTTTGTATCCGATAACTGTGAATCCGCAATGTTTTGAAGTGTAAACAGTTGTTCCCACGAATCCGGATACTTTTTCGCCTGCTTTGTAACCGTTCCCGCATGAATGTCCTCGGTTTTATCGATGTGTGTAAACGGTTGGGAATCCGAATACCCTTTAGTATAAACGCCTGCGAATCCGAATACCCTAAATTTAATAAATCCGGAAACATTTATGAATCCGGAAAAATCTCCTCTAGTGTAAACGTTGTCTTAAATTCATCCAATTTTCAGTAGTAATCAAATTAGTAATTTTCAATTAACTTTTGAATTAAGGGGTAATTTAAAGAAAAAATTTGTGTCATTTGTTATTCAGACGGTTTGGACCTGCCGTGTTATTTACAAAAGAACAACAAGAACAACGTATATTGTATACAAAGATTCTGGAGTTTGAACAGGAGACGGTAAGTTCGTATATATCCTACAATTTAAATTGTATTAACACTTTAATGTAGTTAGAATTAATTTATAACAAAGAATGGTTTTTACTGCAAACTTTTTACTGTTAGTTTTGTACATGGAAAGAAGTTGTTTCTCTGGTGGTTTAGATAGGTACATTAGAGAACTTAAGATCCACGACGAATGAGACGACTACGACGTCTATAGACCGCAGGAGGACTGGACTGAGGACGTCGGTTTCGGTGGGAAAATGAAAACTAAAGATGCGGACGGCAGGTAGACGACAACGACTTATTTCGACTTGGCTTGTTGAAAACGTCTCGCTCAAGATGACATCGTTTAAGGACATGAGTGAGTTTCTTTTTTTGAGCCGTGGATTAAACTTTATCAGGAGCCCGACTTTATTAACGACGCAGAATTTCCAGTTTTGTTTGACCTGTTCGAGTAAAAAAAAACCTGATTTTTTCCCCATGGAGAATATCAGTTCGCTCTTTATCAAATGGCCGAGTCCGAGTGTTTGGCCGATAGTTCCCGGCACATTGGTATATTGTGTCCCGGAATTCCATACAAAGTTTGGATTCGTAAAAATAAACACGATACACAATTAATTACAAGAGTTGGCAAAAAAATTGTATTTGGCCGTAAGCGAGTCTAAATAATCGCATGTGCAAAAAAGTTACAAAATGAAACGTTTCACTGCCAAAGATTCGATATATTTTTACATATTACAGAGGCGAAAATTCCAGAGTACAAGTGATTAAATTCTTCTATTCAAGGCTTGCGGTTAGCTGCTTGCAGTCATGAATATTTTTTTTCGATCTAGTTGTTTCGACCGTAAGGGCAAGTTTTAAGGTTACAGTGTACCTTCAGATCGAAAATTTATTGAAATTTTTTTTGGCGTCAAAATAAAGTTTACAGAATGAACTTTCATCCAAAAAAACAATTATCGAAAAATAGTGAAAATTGACGGAGAAATGACGGTATAACTTTTGTGGGCGGAGTTTGTTTATGAAGCGATATGTTTTTCTAAGCGCTGTTTTCTCAAAGTTAATTTTTCGCTTGTAGGGGACACTTTAAAGAGCTACAACTCAAAGGGAATTTGTTCGATTTTCCTCAAATTTGGACACAAGCTAGGCTAACATATAATCAACAAAAACGTGTCGGCGAATTTCTTATTTCCGAAAACGTTTTCGTCAAGAGCCATTTCCGTGCGATCACTTCAATTTGTTTTCTCCCTTTTTCGAAAATATTCTGTAACTTTTCACTGCAATTGAATATGGGAAATCGCCGACACGTTTTTTTAGCGCTTCGTGTCCGGAAACCCGAGAACAAATCAAATTAGCAAAATACAATAATCGCTTTGAGTTATAGCGTTTTAAAGCTGATTCGGACGTTCGAATTTAGACGTCGTAAAAAATTCTATTTACCAAATGGTTTCCATATTTAGATAGCCAGCTCTATAAGCTTTAATTTGATATCTGGGTTTAGGTATATTAAGTGTAATCTTAAGACGCTAGAGCTGTTATACTGGAGACACCCCCGAAGGTACACGGTAACCTTAAAGATAAACGTTATACTGCCAGCACTTACAGTCGTGTTCTCAAGTCAAAACACAGTTGAGTACTTATAATTATTATTCAGGTTCTTCATTCCTTTTTACAACCTCATGGGAAAATAAATTTATGACTTACCGGTTCGCCTTTTTTCCTCTTGTCTTGCCGCCAGTTAGTAAACAACACGAAAACACACACGTTATATACAGTCAAATTTTTAATCCAATTAGCTTCGTAAAATAGAAAGAGAAGCTTAAATGAAACCACAAAAGATAAAGGATGAAAAAAGATTACAAAAGTGACAAGTCAGTGTAAATTTTCACCTTTGAACTTTGTTTAAACAACTCCTTTGCACGACGACGTGAAACTACTGGCTTGGTCGTCGTCGACGAGAGGACGACGACGGAATTCGCGGGAAAATCGGGTGAATCTCACTTCCGGTCGTCGTCGTCCATGCTGTCGTCGTGGATCTTAAGCTCCCTAATATTGGGCCATTTTGGAGCATTTTCTGTGATCTTTTTTTCCCCCTTTTCCACTGTTAATTGAGTGTGGTAAGTCCCTGGTTTGTTTTGTACGAAGCCCCATTACCAGGTCGTGGGAACTGTCAGCAGTAGGAATGGCTGAGGAGGGAACTACGTCTAGGGACTGACTGGGCTCTAGCGCCCATGGTGGACCTATCCTTTTTAACTCGTAAATATGCGCAGCATTGAACGCATTATAGCAGTGAGAAATATGTTATTCGATCACTCAACTGCTCCATCACTTTATCGGCTGTTAACATTGAGCACCTGCCTTACCCATGGGAAGGGTGGAGAGTTAGAAGTGGGGGTTGGTGGAGCAAAACGCCTCGGAGAGGGGAGGGTCGGTGAACATGTAATGGTCACCTGCCTTACCCATGGTGATGGCATTGGAGGGAGAGGGAGTTGGACACCGAGGGTGGGGTGGAGGGGTTGGTGGAGCAAAACGCCTAGGAGAGGGGAGGGTTGGTGATCATGTAATGGTCACCTGCCTTACCCATGGTGATGGCGTTGAAGGGAGAGGGAGTTGAACACAGATGGTGGGGTGGGGGGTTGGTGGAGCAAAACGCCTAGGAGAGGGGAGGGTGGGTGAACATGTAATGGTCACCTGCCTTACCCATGGTGATGGCGTTGGAGGGAGAGGGAGTTGGACACAGAGGGTGGGGTGGGGGGTTGGTGGAGCAAAATGCCTAGGAGAGGGGAGGGTCAGTAAACCTGTAATAGTCACCTTCCCTACCCATGGTGATTGCGTTGGAGGGAAAAGAGGGTGAGGAGTTGGACACAGGGTGGGGGGTCAGTGAAGCAAAACGTTAACATGTACAGTTTGTATTGATGGCAATGGAAGTGTTTTAATAGCATGAACATTATGGTTTTGATTATTTCCTGTGTAACAAAAGATATCAAAGTTAAATAAGCCAGTTTACTTTTTCAAGTATTAAACATTACTGTTAAGTTGCCAAAACAATTGAATATGATAGTTTGTTTAGATGCCCTAACAAACTTGCCTTTCGCTGTTATTAAGAAATCCAGTGATGCCGTACTCTTACCAACCATGCTAACCATGACCTTAAATACCTTGTACCACTTGTACATGTAGTGGATGTGTAGTGATCCCATATTCTTTTAGACGACTAGCAGTCTCTCTTTCCCAGCTTAGTTCTTCGAGCGAGAAACGAGGCAGGCGTGAGGGAAAAGAGAGACTACAGACTAAGCCCAAGCGAATGCACTTTCACGGTCGAGTGATTTTTCGGTATCAGATTTTACTTCTCTTGACATCTTGTCAAGCTACATGTCATCGCAATGTGGGAGATCTAACCCAAAACCAAATCCCTTTTAGCGCGAAGAGAGTAAATTTCCGCGAAAGAGATGAGTTCTTCGAACGATACTCCGAAAAAAGCCATTAGAGGTAGACCAGCAAAGGAACCTTAAAGAGTGTACAAAAAAAACCACTTGCATCTGTAAGAATTACTAGACAGCTATCATGCTGGAGATTTAAATATTTCAAACCGGATGCAATGACGCGATGCTTCTGACAATGGAGATACTTGCCTTGCTCCGAGAAACACATCAACGTAAACGCAGAATAAACTCCGAGAAGCTGAAAACAATTGCAAGATGCCACTATTCCAATATAGACCATGACTATCGCATAAGACTTGGATCTTAGAATCTTTTAGTCGTGATGAAGAAACACTATATCGCAAGTTATGCTAACCGCAGACTTGGGCTCAAATGAACTGATCCTAAGCAGCGAATAATTCCTACTTAAGCGGCTACTACTGATCTTGCAACTCTTTCAAATTGAGCCAAAGAAACTCTATTGTTATATGCCAAGAGCTAGCAAACAAATAACGGCGTAACTAAATATTCTAAACGGCTTTGGAAAGCGTAAATTCCTCCTGTCAGTATCACAGCGAGAGCTTTTTTCATAAGATCCAAAAAAGGACAACATTTTGAACAACAGTCTTGTTATATGTTTATTTTGATTTGAATGGAAAAATCTCTCAGACACGTACTTAAGGTAGACTTACTCTAAAGCTGGGCTAAAATGCTTTTAGCAACGAGCAGGATTTGTTCTAGGCCTGTCACCTTTTATAACAAATTCCATTCAGAGATGGCTTTCATGCAATCTGCATCGTTCTCCTTCAAATGGATGGCAGGAAGGTCAAGTTCAGTTAATTCGTTGACTTGTTTGACGACGATGCTGTTGAGTGGCGAAATCACAAGAACACTCGCTTTCGGGTTCGAAGAGAGTTTTGCTTGGCAAAACACTTGATATATAAGGCTCTTTCCGAACCCAGTTGGCAAAATAGCGAGGACATCGCATCCTGCGATAAGAGCTTCAAACGCTTCGATCTGTTCTAGTTTCAACGATTGAGCTCTGGGAAATCGAGATAAAAATTCCTGGAGCTCGTCAGCCATGACATTGATCTCGAGTGTTGACAACTCGTCGCCGCGGCGTCACCGCTTGTTGACAGATCTTCGATCAAGAGCCAATCAGATTTTTGAGTTGTGAGAGCAACTCATAATTCAAACGCCTGGGCTTAGTCTGTACTCTCTCTTTTCTCGCGCGCCTGCCTCACTCCCAGTTTCGCGCGGCCGTTATCCGCTCGCTAATGTTTTTTCGTTTCTCGCTCGACGGACTGAGCTGGGAAAGAGAGACTGCTCGTAGTCTAATGTTCTTTATGTTTTAAAGGTGTGGCCTAAGCATTTACGTGAAAAGCTAAAACTGATGCCTACAAATGCCAAGTTGATCAAAGATATCATAACCAAGATTTTCTGGTAAAGTTAATTACATGTACCTACTTGTTGTATCTTACTAGTGTGCAGTTTTTAGTTAAAAATGCGACCTTCAGGTTGAATTATATTTAGTAAGGAAAGCTGGACAAATTTGTAGAATTTCATTCACTAAGTGTAATATTATCACATAGTCTGTTTTAATGTTTAAGTGGAAAATACCCCACAACTTTTGATTTCACTGAATGAGAATTGTGGCTGTTGTTTTATGCCTTAATTTGTTCTACATGGAGTTCCAACGCTTTAAGCCAATGAATTCGCAGGAAGTTGCAGGATTTATGTCTAATCGTAACATGAAAGACGAAATAGAACGTTCTAATTTGTCTTCTTGTGGGAGGTCAGTGACAAGATGAGCTAAATAATTACCATTGTTTTAGGCTCGACTTAACGAAAGAGCACTCATGATCAGCTTCAGGCTTCTCCATTTCAGTTTTACCAGCACTCTCTCAAGGGCATTTTTTTACACTGTTTGTTAGTTTGCTTTTGTTTTCGGCTTAGCTAGACAATGATTACCTTACTGAAGAAAATTCTCACGCTGACTTTGTTTCATGAATTTTAAACATCACCTTGTTTCCTCCATTTTGAAATTTTGTTTTGTTTAATACCTGCATTGTTATTTCCCATCATGCAGTTCAGCTGATCATCCTCTGACTCAGTTCCTTCTCCAGTACCAGTATCACGTGTACCGGAAACTGGCCCCGCTAGTGAAAGATGTAGGATTCCCGGATGTAAGGAGCGGAAAAAGAGCTACAAGCAAAGGAACTTATATTGCCTTGACTGAGGCTCATTCTGATGAAAAACCTGCTGAAACGATAGACAGTGTAAATTTGGACGAGGGTGATAGAGGAAATCAGGAGGACGACACAGGTTCTTTAAGGCAATCTGAAGATAAGGAAAGTTTGCCATCCGCGTTTAACGCTGAAGGAACCGTAAATGATACAAAAGAAGTTGCGGAGGAGAAGTCTGAGGTGGAGGGTTACAATGCTGTTAAAAATCATGATAAAGCATCTGATGGAGGCGACAAAAACATTGGAACAAATCTCGATAGCGAAGGTTTGAGTTCCAGCACAGATTTGGAGAAACTTAAGAACCTTCTTGACAAAGGAGCTCCAACTGACACTTCAGAAGCTGAGAATGGGAAGGTTGATGATTTGACAGGTGGACAAGATTCGTCCGCTATTGAAGGAACCGATGAATCTGCGAACTTGGATAGTTATTTCCAAGAGCTCGAGGATGATATGTTTGGCTGGGAAAGTAACGGAGATGAAAACGATGATAATGATGAGGAAAATAATGTTGCAGGCAACACTGATAAAATAACAAGCGATGAAACAATTTGTGAAAATAAAGAAGTTAGCAATACGCAGAATCTAGAGAGGAAAACTGAAGACCTTGATGAGCCGACGGGTGTTAACGATGAAGCATCCTCCAGCGATTTGGATTCTTTAAAATGCGAAAAAGAAAATTCACCAGATGAGGCCAGCACGGATGATTCACATGCACCTGATCAAATCGAACCCCTAAAAGAGAAAGAAATTGAACCTGAAAACGTTGATACAAATGAAAGCGATAATGTGGACCCATTAGAAACGAATCAGTTCATTCTTAGCCGGGAATCTACAGATGACCAGACAACCTGTAGCAACATCAACGACGAAGGAGAAGCCCAACAAATAGAGCATATTACAGATGACGCGACATATAATAATAGTAGCGACGAAGAGGCCTCAGCAGCACCCAATACTGCTGACACACCAGAAACACAAGACGAAGGAGAAGCCCAACAAATGGAACCTATTACAGATAACGTCACATCAAATATTAATAGCAACGAAGATGCCTCACAAGCACCCAAAACTTCAGACACACCTGATAAAGCGAGGGAAAGTGAAATGGATATGGACAGTCAAGGAGAAACACAGATTCCCCAATTAAATTTGTTTGAGGAAAGCAGTGGTAGAAACGAAAATGATTCTGTAAAAAAGGAGGATCTGCCACCCACCGATGAAGTGAGAAAACAATTGAAGGACATTTTGGTGGATGTAAGATTTTTTCTGGGTAGGTATGTTGTTTATTAAGAATAAAGTGATGCTGGGTTGGTTTTAGAGTGGTTAGCGATTCAAACTTTCCTATCAGGTTGTTGTATCCTTATTCAAATATGATGTTATTCCACATTGTCTCTCTAACAGGTAGTTGTATAAATGGGTACAAGCGGGGATTACTGTGCATTAGACTAGCGGTATGCGTTTGCTTAAAGTGGTTGGCGATTCAAACTTTCCTATCAGGTTGTTGTATCTCTATTCAAGATATGTTACTCCACATTGTCTCTCTAACAGCTAGTTGTATAAACGGGTACAAGCGGGGATTAATGTGCATTAAACTAGCGGTATTCTTTTGGAACTGGTGCCTCTTATTTTTAGTGATTCACCCCCCCCCCCCCCCCCCCCCGCTCACCTGGTGCCTCTTATTTTTTAGGGATTCACCCCCCCCTGCTCACCTGGTGCCTCTTATTTTTAGGGATTCACCCCCCCCCCCTGCTCACCTGGTGCCTCTACCTCCTTCACCCAACTAAAGACTAGCTTGCAAGCGAGATCCGTTTACATGTACAAGGCTATTCTCGAACATTTTTGGCCCACTGATAAATGTTCTAATAGCACAATACTTTATTTCAGAGAAACTTCAGAACTTGTTAATCCTTGCTTACGGACCATTGGATACACCGGCCGGTCGAGACCTGTGCTATTCCTTTGTTGAGTTTCCTTTCTTTAAACCTTTGTGGCCCATGCTGTTAGCTGTACTCAGGTAAAAACTCACGCACGTGTGTGTTGCAAGTCGCAGACTACCCTAAACGAATTTAGCTGAGAAAATTATACCTACTAACAGTGGGAATTTATTAATACGACTAATGACGATTCATGACATGTTTGTCGTATCAACTGGTGGGATGAGATTTTATTGTTTAGGCCTCCAAAGGGTGGCTGTAATAACGACGTGGTCGTAAGGCGGGTCTCACTGAAGAAACCAACCCAAAGTTTCTGTGGAGAGTTTGACGTTAAAATACCGCAAAACTGAACAGAGTTACATCCATCACATGTTATGAACGTTGAACAAATTTCAAACTGTGAAAACTCGTTATGAACACAATCATAATATTGACGACATAATTTTATAGTCTTTGTTTGTTTTTAAACAGACAAGTGAACTTCGAGAAAGAAGTCTGTTTGGCAGATGTGATGTCTGCTAACATCAGTAAAGGTCCCCTGGATTTGGGTGTACCTCAAAGACTCTGTATGGAGGATCAGGTGCGAATATTAGTAGTAGAAATTTACTTCATGGTTTAGACGGGGAATAGTTTCTGTGGAGCACAGTCAGGTAAATAGGTACTAAAGATTTTTATTTCTCACTTTTCATTTTTTTTATTGCTTAAAATCTCGTATACATCGAAAAACGATTTAGTGGAGTATGGCTTTTGTGGAGAACATAGATAAAAAAAATAAATGGCAATTTGCAGTGGCATTTCCACATTGGAATTTGAAAGTGTTGGATTTTGTGGAGGTTGGAAAACCGGAGTACCCGGTCAAAAATCGTCGCAGTAGGGACGAGAAACAACAACAAACGCAACCCACATATAGTGTCGACTCTGGGATTCGAACCCAGGCCACATGAACCAGAACGGTGAATTTTCTATCTCAAGCCATCTCCACCGGATTAAACTGCATTACAGCACACAAGACCTTCTGTATCTTCACAAGTATCTTCTGCAGTATCTAATGCTGTAGTTTTACAGACTGTTTATACTACAGAGGATCCATTCCACCTGTAAACCACTTTATTGTGACGCTGGCTTCCTCATTATAGATTGAAAATTATTGTTTTGACTTAAAAGTGTTACATATGCACTGGTACAGGTTTTCCTCCAATGAAAGCTCATCTTTTTATTTAGGAAATATTAGACTCCACAGGTAACAAATATCCATATCATATGGCTGTTGACGAACTTCACAAAGTGGTGACGTTATTTTGTCCCTTGGAAAAGCTGGAATGCATAGGTACTTCTATAAGAATTATCCTGATGTTGTTAGATGGAAGTTCTTTTAAACTGTTACATGCTTAGTCGGACGCATCTGAGCTCTGTGCATCACATTGTGATGGTTACCGTGCGGAGCATCAATAAAATCGGAATGCCAAAAATATTTCTGGAATGTTGATTGTACCAATGGTATGCAAGATATTGTAACTGCAACAAAGCACAGAGTACTAAAAGGCATCCATTAGTCACGGAACGGCGTGGTGTGACCATTCAAATGAAATCTCTTCGGCAGTACGTTTGCATGGTACCGTTTTTTTTAATATTTTACAAAATGAAATTTGGCATTTTTGTTGAATTTTGATTTTTGGCACTCATGGTAGTTGAAAGGTTCTCGGCATTTTAAACTAGGATATTTGCCGCTTTGACGATTTGTCTGATTGCTGTTTATTTTTACAGTGCGTACGTCACGTTGCATCTGTCAGTGCGTTGAAGATTATTGGGAAAGTAAAGGAAAGCCGCGTCACAGCCCAGAGACCGCCATGTATGTAAATCTTTGTTAATAACATCAGTTATTTCAGGCCTACCTTTTTATCTCGTGAATACGTGAAGCGTTGAACGAGGTGTAGTATACGGAGACAGATATGCAAATTTTCACTCTTTACATCGTCTGTAAACCCTGGGGGGACTCCCCTATAAAAATGACGGTGGTGCTCGTCGGAAAATTTGGGGCAGTATGCAGCTCTTACAAGGTCTTCTCTGATTTGCTGAGAAAACAATAGAACAAACAACACAACAATGGATGCTAGCCCTGAAAACAATAGAGCTGCGTGATACCCAGGTCCAATGAAATTAGAGCTTGTTAAGAGCTGCGTGGTATCTGACAATTGTGGTATCATGCAAATGCCCAGCCCGGGGTGGGGGGGGGGGGGGGGTACTCCCTATAATGGGCTATACGGGGATGCTCCGCCCGAAAGGGGTACCTTTTTTAGGCTGGAGGTATATGAAAGGGTCGGGATTTCACGAGTTTAAGTATGTGAAAGGGAAGGGATTTCACGAAGAATAGGAAATGGTAGCGAAAACACGAGTTGAAGTATAAAAAAGGTAGGGAAAACTGCCATTTGAGTATTATAAAAAGGGCCTTTCAAAATATATCAAACAGACGCACGTAAAGGCTATATGAAAGGGGTACCATTTTCAATAAAAGGTACATGAAAGGGGTACCATTTTCAATGAAAGGTATATGAAAGGGGTACCTTTTCTGTCAAAAGCGGTATATGAAAGGGTAAGGGTTTGGACCTCGGGGCGGAGCATCCCCGTACAAAACTTTGTTGAGTACCCCCCCCCTCCCCCCCCCCCCCCCCCCCCCCCCCGATGCCCAGTCATTGGTGACACCCATGTTTGTATTATCGAATATTGTATTGTTTTAGAGGTTGTTGAGAGCTGCGTGGTATCTGGAAAATTTCGAAAAACACCCTAAAAGGTACCAAACATTTCGTTTGATAGGCATGGCTCAAACATGTTTTTACTCCTACGAGGTACCAATTTTATACAATATAAGACATATTCTGCCATATTTTTTCAGTTCAATACCCTAAAAGGGACCGCAATATGTCTAACCATGGTCATTTTAGATTTCAGCACCCTAAGCGGTACCAATCTACAAATTTTGACCCCTAAAAGGTACGACGAGCACCCCCGTCATTTTCATATCGGAGTCTCCCCCCCCCCCCCCTCCCCGGGCTGTAAACGTTTTTAATTCCCCAGTGTATTACGTGTTAAAAGATAATTGCTTTAGTAAACTTTATTCATTTTCTGGTGTAATTACGTCATCCAGTTGTCTAGACAGTCTCGTTTCACACAATGCATATTTATGTTACGCCAAGATGTTTTGGTCGTTTTAAATCTGTTTTACTCATCAATTCTATTACTTCAAACTCGGTATCCGATCTGTGGACTTAACTTTACGTTGTTTCGTATTCACGAGATGGCTCTTAGACACTTTTGATGAAATGTAAAATAACTTACCAATTTCCAGGCTCAAGCAAGTGTTGTTGTAGGCTTTGTGGGATTTATCGTCAATTTTAGCGTTATTTTGAAAAGCTCAAAAGATTTATTTATATCAGTGGAAAGCCAAATACAATGTTCAGTTTTGTTTAAACACGAAGTTCCGGTATAAAAGGCTTAGCTCCTCCCCCATTTCACACCTTTTGGATGTGAAATGCAAATTAAAGCGTCTTTTAGTTACAAAACGTGGTTAACTTGCGCGTCCTTTAAATATAATTTGCTTAAAATCAAATTAAACCAAGATTTTACCTCAGCAAAAAAAGAAATAGAAGTTCATAAAGACTTCTGGTATAACTTTCATAGACCTTTTTTTATAATGGCGGCCAATTTATTTATTCTTTTGTATCTATGTTAATTAGCCCTATTGGCCTCATTTTAGAGTAAAAATTCTTTTGAATTTTGCACACGCTAACGAGGCCACTAGGGATAATTAACATAGATATAAAATAATAAATAACTCGCCCGCTATTATGAAAAAGGTCTATAAAGTTTTTCCGAATTGTGCAAGCAATGGCCTTAGTTATGACGCATGTTTGTTGTCAGTTGTTAATGCTTCAGTGGTTGATTGACGACTGAAGGTGAGAATGGCCAGGCCAGGCTCCTTTTATTCTTCGTGTTTAAAATTACTCTGTAAGTGCTCTAAGAGTAAAAATAAGTGTCTTGAGCTGCAGATGGCCAGGATGGAAATAAATTGCAACAATTTTTTCAAGTTTATCGCCTTGTGTTTTGGAAAATTCGCTAACACACAGATTATGGTTCGATTCTTTCTTCGTAAGTTACAAGTAGTTTAAATTTGGGGCAGTGTTGGCTTAAAAACGTCAAAATCCCCATAACATAAGTCATTTACTATCTCGCTAAAACTTCATATTATACCTTTAAGTTCCGATATTGATTTTAATTAACTCTTGTCACCCGAACTTGTACATGTTATGTACAAAAAAGAAAGACAAAAAATGTTTTAATTTTATTTTGATAGTGGTTGCGACGATTTATTGCCGATCCTGAGTTTTGTTATTATCCGAAGTGGAATGGCGCAGTTAGTTTCAGAGTGTGATGCCATGGAGGAGTTTATACCCGAGGGGTAAGTGTCTTACTTCCTATACCCTGCCCTGGGGAACTTTATACCCTAGGGATAACAACATTTTGTAGCTTGCTTCTAGTTCTTGTAAAAATGTATTCCTATGGAATAAGTGTCTTATTAAGGATGTAACTCTTTCTCATTCCTTGGGAAAGTTTATACCCAGGGGGTAAATGGATTTTGAAGTTCCTTCTTCTTTCTACCCGAAGGATGTAAGTTGTTTAATTTCAATGTCATAATTGCAGGCAAAATTTTAAGCTTTTTGGTCTTGACGTTTAAAAAAAGGCAGCCTGACGTACTCAGAGGAAAGTTTTAGTTTTGGCGGGAATCGGAGAATGGTTAGAAACTCTCCCATCTTTACTACTAAGGTGTTCGAATAAAACTATATAGTAAATAAGGTCTTTATCTGACAATGGTAGCACTAAAAAATATTTATTTAAAAACCTTCGGCCGTTTGACTCCACTCTCACCCAGACTACGAACAACCAAAGAACTATAAAGAAAAGTGTAAGAATTAAAACAGACACTTGTCTGTAAACAACCAAAGAACTATAAAGAAAAGTGTAAGAATTAAAACAGACTCTTGTCTGTAAACAACCAAAGAACTATAAAGAAAAGTGTAAGAATTAAAACAGACACTTGTCTGTAAACGCTTCAACTTAAAAGAACAAGCAGTAGAAAAGTTGTAAAGATAAATGTCTACTGTTTGTTTCGGAAATAAATCGATTTGCCTTTTTGAACTTTTAACTCATAATAGGCCACTTTCGATATATTTTAAAATCCAACCTGATAGCGAGGCAAAAACAAAAGGAATGAAATAAATATGTTTACTCATTTCGTTTGTTTTTGTTTCCAGGCCTCGTTATCAGGTTGAATTTTTAATATTTCGAGAGTGGCTTATTGAATACGATAGGCAGGAATCGCAAACACGAAATGTTTTTTTTTTTTCATACTAATGTTATTGTATGTCTTGTTTTTATTTAGGTACCTTATGGGGGAAGAAGGGTACTGTCTCACGACTCTTCTAACAGCCCTTGCTTATCTGGCCACCCTGAAGCCCACGTGATCTGACGCCATCGCGTGTATTGTAGCTTTACTTGGAGAGTGAAAAGCTCCCAACTGAAGAAGCTCTTTGAATGCATACATATAAAAAAGTAAAACAGGCAGGTATAGAGCAGGCACTTCTGGGCAAGGCTATAAAAAGTATTGTATCATTGTTTGAAAAGGACGCGAAAGGTAATTATTGAAAAGAATTCATTTGTATGCAGGAAATTCAAATTGTAACATCAGTCCGGAGCTCCAAATTTATATGCAGAAAATCCAGAAATCCGGAAAATTGTATTTGCTAGTCCATGTGAACCCTGTTGTAGCTACCTACTTTTATATTTATGAGTCAAGTTTAGCAGAATGATCAGGGAAAATTATTCGTCTAGACCACTAGGGTGCATGTCCCCAGAGCCGCTTGGCCCTCTTTATCGTTGGAGCCTGAGCACGAGGACCAAGTCTCCAGATTTCCGTCGATTCGCGAAAAAGAGATCCTTGGGGCGAGGAGAAATGCATGTACACGGAAATAGGGCCACTGTCTTGAACAAGGTGTACAAAATATTAACTAGTAGTAATCAGAGATTATGGAGACGCATTCGGATATTTTTTTGTGGGGAAGGGGGTGGGGAGAGGTCACTGTGATTTCATGTTAGGTGTTGTTTCTATGGAAACAATCAGAAGATTTTGAATTAGGGTGAAATGTGTTATTGGATACTTGTGATGGGAAACAGATGTCAAATGAAATTGTCGACCAAAATTATAGGTGATCAAGGGTACGTTTGCGGTTGAGTGTACTTGACAAGAACGTTCTCTTCAACCCCTCCCTCTCCCGTTCCTTTGTCACATACACAAAGAAACACAGAGAAGCAAACAAACTCGTCGTTTTGGAAATAACAGCAATGTTTAGTTTGGAACAAACTGGAACTGTAATCTTTTTTTGAATGTAGAACTGCAGGTAGAAACTACAACTTGATTACAATAGTTTACATAGAATAATCAATAGCCAACTTGAAGAACAGGAACGAAATCTTGATTTAACTTATTTACTAGGATAAACATTATACAATGAGGTTCAAAGGCCAGGTAAGAGAACAGGATCAAATACTTGATTTTAAAATGGTTCACTTAGGATAATCCAGAGGAAGTAAAAGTTGATTTAAGTTATTTTCTTAGCCAAAACAATATGGCCGAAAGGTCAGCTCCAAAGAAAAGTAATATGTTACAAAATCAATGGTCTTTCGAAATGATACATTGATACTAACATCATGCTTACGTTTAAATGTCTTAAAAACATAACTGCATCTCCAGGTATCATTCATCAAAGCTTGAAAAGGAGTTTGTGCACGACTCATAGTAGTGAATTTGGTTGTAGTATAATTGCTTTCGATTGGTAGAACGCCTCTGCTTTGCTGAGAAGTACACAATTGAGGAAAGTAAAATCGAGGTAAATAGGTCGGTTGCGTTGTGACCACAAGCGATAATCACGTACCACGTTGGCCGATAGCGCCGAGTTGCACAACTCAATAAGGTTGTTTGTTGACCACAAATCATGGTCATTTGCCACTGCCGAGCTGCACAACTCGGTGGGATAAATAATTTGTGACCACAAATCATGGTCATATGGCTCAATGGCCGCTGCATGTAATGACTGAGCTTGTCTGTTTGATTCCGCACGTCGACGAGGAAATACTTCTTTGAAGGCAAATCGCCGGGCTGCAGCTGCAAGATGAGTTGTACACACTTCCCTCAGACTTCGATAAATGCAACCTAAAAGACTTTTAAATACCATAACGTGCTATTGCAAATAATATTCAATGACACTTATCTGCAAACTTCACGAAATCCACTTGCAAAGATGAAGGAAATTATGTCACGCAGTACAAAAACTGTACATTTGAACACGAGACATTCATGGCGTAAACACGAGTCTTTCACGAAAACGAGGCCAGAAATACATAACACTTTCCGGCGGAAATGAGCCCCTGAAAAAAAACAATAGGGGCGGCCATTTGGAAGACGTCCTGCCAAAAAATCTCAAATTTTACTGCACATAAACCACAGGACAACCAACACGAAATTAGGATTGCGTTCTTCGAACGCGATGAGAAATTTTTAAACAGTGAAAGCCTTTTTTGCTTTTAGTTGCGAACCAAATTAAAATGAACCTATGTTATTTGTAATTCTCAATTGCAATATCTATTACTTGTATTTAGTTAGTGGAATGTGTCGTAATAAAGTAAAAAAAGGAACCAAGAGAGAAATCAACAGAGAAGATTAAGCTTAAATATAGATGTTATTATTGTTATTGTTAAAGTATATAGATGTAATATTTAAAAGAAGGTAAATTATTAAAGAAAGGAAAGATGTCAAAAACCGTTTATTTTTTTTTATCGACCCATTATTTAACTATGATATTAATAACGTGCGAAGCCTTTTGGTGGCTCTAAGCTTTTACCAGCGAAATGTGTCCCAACGACCATTTCAGGGATAATATAGATGGTTTTGAATTGAGCGTCAAAAGAAATTTCGCGATTGCTTTAGTTTTGCATGAGTACGCTTTGTAATTGGCTAAAAAATCTCGCGCCACTTTCTCTCAACCAATCAGAAGCAGACCAACATCAATCGTGACTTGCGATATACCGGCTCTGACCAATGCAGAATGTTGCTAACTTTAACTTGTTTGAGTTGACTTTGACTGAAGCGACAACTTTCGGGGGATATCGTTTGTAGTAAATTTTCTAAACAACTGCTTTCGCTTTTCATTTCCCCTAACCCGACTATCAAGTCTGAAGGGTCATCCGCGTTCTCGCTCTTTACCATGTGGGCGCTGGCTGACACTTGAGACTACTGACCATTGGGCTTTCATTCCATCTACTCCTGTCTCCCTCCCGTAAGGAAGGACTGATTGTCAGGTTACGTCCTCTCCCCCCCCCCCCCCCCCCCCATGATGTTGGTTTGACTGTGCCTATTCAAATTCCTCGATCATATTATGACTAGGAATGTGATAGGAATTTCGCTGCCATGCCTGCCCTTTCGTTTCCATCTACCGTAGATCGCAGAGCTGGTTTCCGTCCCGTTTCCCTCCTACACCAAAGAAAACTGTTATTTTTCTTAAAAGCTGTATTTCACTCATGTTTATCCGCAGTTCAAATATATCATTTTCATATATTCACATTCAAAGCTATATTACGTATATCTGAGGCACGACTAAGGCCTTCAGAACAGATAATTCGTTGCAACAATCCAATGGGTCTCTTTCAACGATGGAGGGAAGCACTATGAATGACTTTCAGAAACATAACACATTAACTTCGGCAGCTTTCAGAATAGAAAAACATTTTGCCATAAAGCCATTATGGTAACAACCGGGAGGGCACATTGTATACATAATTGTATATTATGCTCACTGTTCATACAGTTTGAGCACTCTCTGGATTGGGTGGAGAGCCTCGTAAGAGGTGTTCGCTATTGGCATATTGCTTCGCTCACTGCTTGCAGTTTGAGCACTCTTGTGTCTCCACAATGCAATCCAACAATGTGTATGCCATAAAGCCATTATGGTAACAACCGGGAGGGCACATTGTATACATAATTATATATATCTGTTCTGCTCACTTTTGAGGACCTGTTTATAACTTGAAGTGCAAAATACTGTTAAATATTTTGAAGCAATTAACATAACAAACCTTGAGTTATGTTATGTTTGAAAAACAGACTTGCAGTCACTTCCACTTTAAATGCAACTATGCCAAACTTGCAGGTGACCGACACAGTGCTGCTTGCCAATTTTCAGGAAAATTTAAACAAAAAACGTCTTCTTTAAATATAACTATGCCAAAATTGCAGGTGACCGACACGGTGCTGCTTGCAAATTTTCAGGAGATTGAATAACACTTATAGCAGTTTCTTAAAATAACTATGCCAAATAAGCGTTGTTTAGTGTCTTTGGTTCACTTTTTTAGTCGCCGACATTCCTGAGGCAAAGTCTGGATAGTTTTGGAAAAAGGATCGAAAATGATGAACTTTACTACACCTCAAACGGAAGAGGAGATCAAACTATCTTTGTGCTCGGCAGAAACGATCATCGGGAACAGTGAGGTGACAAAATTTCTTTTAAACCCTTATTGGTTTGTTCCTGTTTTTGTTATGTTGTCATTGGCCGCACTGTCAGGAAATATTCTGATTCTCATCGGTCTTAACAAAGATTCATCTCTTCATCCGCCATCCAAACTTCTGTTTTATTGTCTGTCGTCCACGGACCTATGTGTCGGACTTATTTCTCTGCCGATATATATCACTTATTTAATGACTATTGCAAACAGAAGCGGGGACATTTGTGTTATAACAGAAGGAATAGCGAGCGCAGTCAATGTTATCTTATGTGGAGAATCTATCAGCACATTAACTGCAATAAGTGTGGACAGACTTCTCGCTCTGTTGTTGCGGCTGAGATACAGACAGGTTGTTACTTTAACGCGCGTTCGCATATTTGTAGCTTATTCATGGATTGCAAGCTTCGGTTTTGCAATCACCTATATGTGGAACAAACGGTTCTTCTTTTTAGGGGGTTGTTTGTTGATTTTGGTATGTTTGGTGATCTCAACTTATTGCTATACAAAAATTTACTTGACCCTTAGTCATCAGCAAGTCCAAATACAGGATCAGGCTTACGGACAAAACCCGGGTTCATCCGGAATTAACATTGCTCGCTACAAAAAGACAGTCTCCAGCGCATTGTGGATACATGTGGTTTTGGTGGTGTGTTATCTACCTTACGCTATTGGGACAGCGGTCAGGACATTAAGTGACTTGTCACTTTCCAACGCTTTTGCTTGGAATGCAACTGGCTTGCTAGTTTTCTTTAATTCATCCTTAAACCCATTTCTATACTATTGGAAGATCAGGGAAGTAAGACAAGCAGTAAAGACAACGATAAGACAAATAAATATATTCACTCATAACGAATAAAACACAAGAACTGATAAACACTGACGGTGGTAGAGCCACGAAGATATAGATATGTTTTCTGTTCAATTGTCTACAACCCATTATTATCAAAGTTAAAAAAGATAATTATGAAGCGACTAAAAAATGAATACGAATACGATCCAACGTAACAATGTTGTAGCCTGAAAGGGTCATAGATCCCTTGTTTTCTACCATGGGGTTTTAATTGTACCAAAAATGTATTTTATTCTATAGTCTCTACCTGCTACTTGGAATAGTTACCGCAGGACCTACTAGTTTCTTACATCTCACAGAACGATTATGAACTAAATCATCCCACCATTTGTTAAGTGGACTACTAGTATCAGTTCGCTCTCTGCTTGTTGAGTGAGGGAGAGGTTTTCTTTTATATATATAGTACATGAGAAAACGGAAATAGAGCCGCGACAAGAAAATGCAATTTAAGAACTACAATTATAAACGGGGAGAGCCTTTTGACATTTGTGCTTCAATTTCGTTGCGCACAAAATTAAATGGAACTTTAATCAGCGCTCAGTTTGATAATTCCTAAAATTAAGATACTGTATTATTGTCAAATGTTATTCAGGATGTTCAATACATTGTTTAAAGTAAGTAAAGTAAATTAGTATAAGACTATTAAAAATATTTCATTAATTATTATCATTAGAAATGATACTGTGTAGTTGGTGGAACTTCGCAAACCTCGAGAAGGGTCTGAGAAACCATTTCTGTGTAAGCTATGAAAGACATTGATCTGTTTGCCTCGACTATTTACCGCGAAAGCGTCTAAGCAAGCTCTGGTTACCGAAGGTTTTCTTCTTGCGTTATTTCGGGGCTCTTAGCCGAAGGCCAATTATATAACGAATATAATAAACACTAAGAAGACAAACGAAAATCTTTTGACAGGAGAGTTCGGTTAGAGATTCAAATAAATGTTTTAACACCAAGTGTGAAAAAGAACTATTCGCTTTTTTATAACATAGCAACTCTACTTAGGTAACGTTTAGAAAAGAGACATATATGACATTAACCTGAGACAGTGCTGCTTGCAAATTTTCAGTAACAACTTCCCTTTAAAGTGTGCCAAATGAACAGGTGACCGCCAGGGATGTTTGTTCTTGCTCGCTTTATTTAGTTAGGTTCAGCTTGATGTGAACTGGCAAGCCTGCTAAATTTTCCTTTTTTAATATTTTTAACAAAGGGCATATGCAAAAACCAGCGGTGTGAAAGATCTTAGTTTTTCTCTAAAGTTGAAGTGACAAAGCATTGCTTAACATTTTAGGATACAGTTACTTCCACTGCTGCCTGCAAATTTTCAAGAACATTGAACAACAACTTCTTTTTAAAGTGTGCCAAATGAACAGGTGACCGCAGAGATGTTTGGGTTTTGCTCACGTTATTCAGTTAGGTTTGATGACCTAATTTAGCTTATAAGCAAGTAATAGCAAGCCGGCTTATTTCCTATTCCAGCTTCTCATTTAAGAGAAATGATTATATAGATACCAAGCACTCTTTAAAATTTTGCAGCAATTAATGTAAAAAACCTTCCTTTGGGTAACCATATTTTGGAAAACAATTTGTCATTTAACAATATAAGCTGAACCAGTCCTACTTGCAAACGTATTTTTCAAATGGAATTCAAACATCAGGGATGTTTGTTTTGCTCATTTTATTTAGTTAGGTTCAGCTTGATGTCAACTGGCAAGCCTGCTAAATTTTCTTTCCCTTTTCTTTATTACAAAGGACGACATATGTAGAAACCAACGGTGTGAAAGACCTCAGTTTTTTTAACGTTTGTCTGGGCACTGCTCAACTGTTTGGGTTACGGTGCCTTCTAGAAAACAGACATATATTTTTTACATATTCAGTTTCAATTTTTTTCAATTAACTGTATTCGCCTAAGCAATGTCGCTTGCCAAATTTAGTAAAGATTCAACCACGACTTCCTTTCAAATTGCGCCAAATTAACAAGTGACTATCAGGGATGTTTACATTTTGGTTTGCTTACTATAGTAGTGTTGATGACCTCATACAGCTCATTTCAATTAAACAAGCACGTTCTTTTGCTTTAAACAAGAAAATTACACAAGAGCTCAATTACTTTATGTCTTTGAAGTGGCCCGAAACGTTATGTAACATGTTGTAGTTTTTACTTGGGTAAAACAGTTTAAATGTTTGCTGTACCACCATCCGTACCCTTTAATCCCAGTTCCCGCCAATTTTTGCGCCTTTTTTGGGCTGCAAAATAGTAGGTAATGTTGTCTTATTGTATTATTGAGTTATGGATGCACGCGGGATGTTGCTAAGCACGAAAGAAGTGTAATCGCCTCGTACGACTCTAGCTTCTTGAATGCCTAGCAAACCTCTCAAGTGCATTCATAACTCAATAGTACACGCTTAGCCGTTTACCATTTGTTTTATAACATAATAAAAAGAGAAAAACATTTAAATGTGCTTATAAGTAGTAGGATCTGAATGACCAGAGTGTTGTCATGTGCGCGTGCTATGGCGTGTGCAACGAGACGGGTGATTTTGGGTGGACAAAACTTAGTCACCCACCTGTCCCTACAGGTAACAGTTTATCTTTTAAGGGGACGGGGGTGCAGGCCCCCCTGGAAAAAGTTGAAAATCTCAGAAACGCTATTTTTTGGGATTTCGATAGACGTTTGCATTATTACAGATGCCATCACTACGAAACTAGTCTTTTTTTGTGACCCTCCCGTTTACACACCATATTTTTACCCGTGAATACGCGCATGCGTAATGGACGGGTTATCGGTAAAGGAGACAGATATGCAAATGAGCACTCACTCACTCGATCACTCACTCACTCACTCACTCCTTCCATCAGCTGTTAACTTTTGTCACGTAATGTTTTAAATTAGTTTTGTTACGAATGCATGCGTAACAAGAACAACGTGATAACAATAACTAATTTGCTGTATGTAAACGAATATGAACAACAATAAGCTTATAGATATTTCGCATTTGGAGCTGTCCTTTGATGAATAAACCAAATTTTATTTTATGTCTTTCATGTCTTAGCGTGACAGTACAAATACGCATTGTGTAATTGAAATAGGAGAGAACTGAACACGGTTATGCGCTAAAGGTAAACTTTTGTATGTCGTCAGTGGATCTGATCGGCTCGAGTGAAAATATATCCCTGCGTTTTTCTCCTAAACAGAATATGTTGATCTTAAACATCACACATTATATCGTGGATTACTAATTTAAAAGATGTCGAGCCGTGTTTATAATTCAGAAGTCATTACGTTTAATTTTATAAAATATCGAACCGTGCCAGTATAAAAGCATGTTAAGCTTACCACAATATCGCGTTACGCGTTACATTTCTTATTCACGGGTTGGCTCATAGGAGCCTTTGATTTCGTCTAATCCCCATCTTTGAAGCCACATACTTTTGACGCCCCCCTCCCCATCAAAGCGCATCACCCTCCTACCAAATAAAAAAATAACGCTCCCTAAAGTATTACCACTGATTTCACTGTTACGCGACCCTTCGAATCAAAACTACTTTGAGCAATTTCAATTTACTCTGCCGTCAATCATACCTAGTAGGAGGAGTTTGTATACTCCAGCGTGATCACCAGCCTGCAATGGCGTCCGAAGAAACGAACTCTTTCCATATAAGGTATGATTGACGGCAGGGTAAATCGAACTGCTCAAAGTAGTTATGATTCGAAGGGTCGCGTAACACTGAAAGAAATGGTAAAAGTCCCATAGAAAGAAAACCCACTGGGGGCCCGACCATTTGACTTTTGTGGAGGGGAGGGGGGTGGGGGGTGTTTGGCCAAAAATAATTTCCAAGCCGTCTAATGCGATAAGACCATAAACTCCATGCAATAATTTTTTCACTCCAAGTCTGTTTGCAAGATATTTTGATATATATATATCTGTCTGATTTTAAGAAAAGGCACCTCACAAAAAGTAGCAATTGAAGGTTTGATGTCACTTCAAATGTACAGGGGCACCCAACGAACAATCTTTGGTAAAATACATTATAGTATTCAAATAAATTAAAATAAATGATATGAAAGCATTTCCAGGTGTTCTTCTACATAGAAAACGTTTTCAATTTAGTAAAAAGGGAGTTAAAACAACAAGCGCGTAAAAAAACACCACATACGAAAGCTTTATTTGAACGGTTTACAGAAAGAGTTAATGAGAACAAACAGTTTAAATGCACTGTATTTTAAGTAAGCTTCGAGGTAATTCTAGGTTTTACTTTGAAGTAAATATAACGCCCTGAGTTGTAACTTGTTAACATTAGCAGAAACCACTTTCGCGCTAACTACAGAAGAGATCTGGAAAAGAGTCTTTTACATAGGAATTGTCACGTGTCCATGACGTCGTAATATTCAAATCAAAGTGGGAAAGTAACGATGGTCGATCGATCTTGAAGCCACTCTCGAAGCTTACATTTGGCTTTGAGCTCCTGTAGTCAATTTTATTTTCTTTGTTCGCCACATTTGTGCCCGTCTGGTGGTTGAAGGACTTCATTAAATCCGGAAACCCGTAAGTCACTAGCACCTTTCAAAGAAACGAGCGGTGTTTTGCTTTTCGACTGTCGAATAGTGCTGATGTTGGCACTCTTGCGGCCGTTCACAGTCGGTAGGCAAGCCGATCCAGACGGAGTCTAAAAGCACGTCTTGTCTAAAAACTGTATGATCGTGAGTTGCAGCCCATTTGAGACACCTTGCTGTGAGCGAAGTTTGGAATTGAAGAGGTGCTTTTAGACTTATATATTTTTGTGAAAAATCAGTTGGATGGCATTCCCCGTTCGTTGAACTCAGGAGTTTCCCATAATTCATTGCGGTATCTGTTGCGTTCTTTTTGCTGTATGAGAAGCTTGCGATAAAAACGAAGAGGCAGGAAGGGCAATAATCTCAGCAATAAAGTAGATTGCTCGTCTCCAGCGAAAGAAGCGTCTTTTTATCCTTCTACCCGAGACGAAATGTAGAAGATCGTAGCTTTTAAAAGCGGCGTCACGTTACTTTGCGTGACTTTGAAAAGGGTCAGAAAACATATTATGGTTCCTTTGTCAGCAAGCGGAATGGAAGGTGGACCGAAGTGAAACCAAAAATTCTGTAAGTGTTTTAATGTATGCAGTTAGACTCTGTACTTGATTTTGTTATATCTCTATTAGTAAATAACTATGGTGTTTTGGTTTTACATCAAGCCGAACCGCTATGTTTCGTGTTAGTTTTGGCGCGTTGTTACACGATTTATGTAAATCTTAAACCGCTTCTCTCGCCTGAAGTATTTGTCAAATTTTAATTTCAGCCTACTAGCTTTGGCATAAAGACGCCGTCTTGGTTGAATTTTCTGGTAAAAGAAACGCATTTTCACTGTGTGTTTTAATGTGTGTGTTTTAGCAAAAGAATGTGGTTTATCGGTACTCACACTTTTTGCTCGGCGATTTGGCTAATTAAATCTCAAACATCATACGTCCTGTTGACAGCGGATGTTTTTCACGCTTTGGAATTGTTAGCTGTTTAGCTGTTGAGCCGCTAGTTCAGCAAAACACTTTCTATAAGACTATAGCCCTTCCATCCGAATTTCGTGAATATAGCTTACGCTCCGCGAATGTTAAACTTCCGACCGCCAAAGTGAATAGTTAGCGGCCGTGAGTCAGAATAGTGATCTTGTTCATTTCAACTTTCTTCTGAGAATAATATAAATTTAGAATAGGTTCTATGAGCTCTTTTTTCTTATGGCGAGATCAGATCAGTTGACTATTCTAGTGAGATCAGGTTCAAATTATTTATAGCATTGCATTATATGTGTGTGTGTTTCTGTTTTTATCTCGTTTGTTTGTTTAGAATGCTGTAAAACGACTGCTAGTAATTAGTGAACTTCACTGCTATTGCTTCTGTAGCGATACTGGGCAAACACTGCACTAATGCTGTATCGCTAGAACAACTATTCTAATCCTGATCCTAACTCTAACCCTTTAAACTCAAAATGTATCCTTGAAATATGCACAACAGTACACAATGTCTCAACTCTTTTTGCAATTGCTTGTATCTTCAGTTTTTACTCACAGTTTGCAACCCGAGTCCAATTTGAGAACAATTTGCCCTCCTAATACAGTATTTTAGTAAGTGACATAACAAAAATGGCAGGTACCTTTTCCAAAATTCAGACAGATATATATATATATATATATATATATATATATATATATATAAAGTGTAGAACTAGATATTCGTAAAACAGTGCTCAATACATTAAAGTAGAGCGAAGTATATGTTTGTGGAGGAAAGAAACAAATAAACTACGCTTTCAAAAAAAAAAAAAGAAAAATGAAAGCGTAGTTTATTTGTTTCTTTCCTCCACAAACATATATATATATATATATATATATATATTGAAATCAACCAGCTCCCTCCCCCCCCCCCCTCTCCAACCCGGTCTTATTTGTACCAAAAGGGAAGATTGATCGATGTTTTCGGTTTGCCTTAATTCCTCAGATAACCACTCTCTCTGTCATCCTGGTCAATTGTTAATTTAATAGGCAATTTCAATGACTAAACCTTCAAAATCCAAACATCACTAGTCTGCGGGAGTAGGCGCTTCTTTGGTTATTTTTTTTTATTCAAAAGGCGTCAGCTTTCGAAGGCTAAAATAACACTGTTGTACCACAGTAAATCGTCTGGCTCCGCTAACAATCGTTTACAGGTTAATCAACTGACTCCGTTACAAAGGTGTAGCAGTACAGGTATTAAGAGTGAGTCCACCATAGGACCAGGCAAGTGTGGCACAAGCCATCTCTCCGATTTCTACCAAACTTTGCCAGTATAAAGGTTTCGATAAAAGATTTAAAAATCCAAAGTAGTTTACGTCTGCCATTAGTCCAAGAAGAACTGGGCACCCCCCTAGTTATTTAGTGGCAAAACCCCTAAAATTATCATATATTTAGTATAAAATGCATACAGTTGTAACACTCACAGGATATAAAGGAATTCATTCAAACATTACATGTGTAATGTTTGTCCCTTCAGTAACTTCCAAACACAAATTCAAGACAAATGGGGTAGCAGCTGTCAATCGACAGACGTTAATCATTAACCCTGTCACACAACATTTCAAATATGTCAAAAAATGATCGATTTGAGAGGGAATTACGTCTTATGAGAATACTGCTTTTAACGAGATAATACCACTCTAAATGAGATCTTTCCTAGAACTTTTTAAAACAGTTAAAAAAAGTTTGGCCTCGATTTTAACCTGGTGAAAAAATTTCAACCGAAGTTAATACCTAACCTCAAATTCATACTTGAAGATTAACTTCTATTCAAGTCACGATTTCATATCATTTAGGTAATTTTCAAAATAGCTCATGCACGCAATGCGTGCCTATGTTGGAATATAGTGTATTGCACAGTGCAACATGACGTTGGACTGTGCCGATTCAAATTCCTCGATTATATTTTTCTTATGACTAGGAATGTGATAGGAATCTCGCTGCCATGCCTGCCCTTTCGTTTCCATCTACCGCAGACCGCAGAGCTGGTCCCGTTTCCTTCTGACACCAAAGAAAACTGTTATTTTTCTTAAAAGCTATATTATTTATATCTGAGGCACGACTAATGCCTTCAGAACAGATGATCCGCTGCAACAACCCAATGGGTCCCCTTCAACGATGGAGGTGAGCAGTATGAATGACTTTCAGAAACATAACACATTAAAATGCGGCTATTTCAAATTTTTTTTCAGAGTTATGCTCGGTTGTTTTTTGGTAAATGATTCTGAACAATAGTTTCATAAATGGCGGCCTTTCTTCGCAGGATTACAGACGTCTCAGTTCCGACAACTACTTAATCCATGTTAATCACTAAGGGTGATTTCTTAATTCTTATATTATGCATATGGAACATAATTATCCATGACAATATTTTTAACACCGAGTAAAATGAATGAAATAAACATTGGCATTGACATTTTGCAACCGTCTATCAATGCCAGTTGGCCCGTATCTGAAGTGATCGATCAAAATCTGCCATACGCACGAAATGATAGTTTTCGCTTTCGAAGAAATTTATTTCATAACTATATTCGTCATTAAGACGTGACTAAGACATTTCAAACCCAACGTCGGTCGCTTAAATAAGGAACAGTTGGAAGCAAACTTTACGTTGTATTAGTAAGCAAACACTCGACGCTGTCCATTCAGTAGTCACCTGTCACATCAAACGACTGCTACGGATCCAATAGGACGATATTCGATATCATGATAAAAGATATTTAACAACTATTCACCGAAGTGGAGGTGGGTAGTGGTGGATATTTACCAAGCCGCGAAGCGGCGAGGTAAATATCCACCACTACCCACCTACACTGAGGTGAATAGTTGGTTTAGTATATATTGAAACAGTGAGATCATATAACGAAAATGATGCTTTTTAACTCATTTATTCCTGTCAACGATTACAATTTTCGCGCGCAAATTGCTGGGAGGTGAATAGCACTTGCTATTCCGAGTTTCAGTAGCCAATCAGAGCGCGCCAACAATGCCATCCACTGTTTCAGTATATACTAACAGATCATATCCGCCTCAGGAATCGCGCCAAGTGGTTTCGCACAAATTCCAAGACAATAAAAAAACCTGAAAAGAAAGAAGAAGTTTGAAAATGAATAACACGACAGGACTCTCTCGACAAC
This sequence comes from Dendrophyllia cribrosa, assembly GCA_024195265.1. Taxonomy (NCBI): domain Eukaryota; kingdom Metazoa; phylum Cnidaria; class Anthozoa; order Scleractinia; family Dendrophylliidae; genus Dendrophyllia; species Dendrophyllia cribrosa. Next base: position 44,080,781 of record JAJLRJ010000002.1, on the reverse strand, counting down.
AAGGCAGTACCAGTCTGACAACCGAGGATGTTATTTTCGCTGTATTGTATACGGCAATCGTTTTTCCGGGAGTCATCGGTAACGGGATCATAATTACCATCGTGCGTAAAACGCCATCAATGCGCACGACAACAAACTATCTGCTGATGAACTTGGCTGTGGCGGATTTGCTGACATTGCTTCTCTGCCCTGGTCTTTATGACTTTGCATTAACGAACGTTCATCTGCGATGATTCTGGGGAGATTTGATCTGCAAGCTGTTTGCGGGAAACGCTGTTGTTCCAATCACCATCAACGTAGCTGTTCTTACTGTTTGTACAATTGCAGTGGAAAGATATCTGGCCCTGGTCAAACCCTTTCGCAATGTAAGATTAACTAAAGACTCTGTCAAGTACGTTATAGCGCTGTTGTGGTTTCTTGCTTTGTTATCTTGTATCCCAGATATTCAAGCTAATACGTTCAACATTGATTCTTACAAATATCCATGCAAACGTCCCTGGAGTTTAGATGAGTACTTCATTCACAAATCCTTCATCATTTTCACTTGCGTTTGTTTTGGCTTTACAAGTTTCCTCATTATTTTTATCTGTTACTTTGAAATCGTTCGTGGTTTGTACTTTACACAAACAATTTGCTCGGAATCTACAGTAACTGAAGCAGAAAGACAAGCAAAGAAACAACTGGCTCATCTTGTCATCTGGCTTGCACTAATTTTTGCTCTCTGCTCGCTTCCATTTGCTATTTATTTTCTCTATCTTATCTTATGCGATACTAAAACAGTACAGGAAACTACGACATATTTTTTCTAATCCATAGAATTTCTCGGTTTTTTCTTTTCGCAAACTCTTTCTTCAATCCATTGTTATACGCATTACAGAGCAGTAACTATCGGGAGGGCTTTAAGCTTATTTTTAATTGGAAGGTGCACTGTTGTAGACCATTCGCAAATAATTCCGTTCATGACATCAGCATAACTCAGAGAACTGCAGGAACGATAGGTTCTGCTAACGGCACATTTGTCTTGAAAAGGATAGAAAATACTACATGTATATAAAATTAGCAAACAATGACGGAACAAAAGAACTGCAGGAACGGAAGGTTCTACTCTCGGTGCATATGTCTCGAAAAGGATAGAAAATATGTTAGGTATATATGTATTTAGTATATACTGAAACAGTGGATAGCATTGTTGGCGCGCTCTGATTGGCTACTAAAACTCGGAATAGCAAGTACTATTCACCTCCCAGCAATTTGCGCGCGAAAATTGTAATCGTTGACAGGAATAAATGAGTTAAAAAGCATCATTTTCGTTATATTATCTCACTGTTTCAGTATATACTAAAACAACAATTCACCTCAGTGTAGGTGGGTAGTGGTGGATATTTACCTCGGCGCTTCGCGGCTCGGTAAATATCCACCACTACCCGGTGAATAGTTGTTAAATATACTTAACAAGCGTATCGAGCTTATATCAACTTGCAGGCACAAGCGTAAGTTCCTCCTAAAATTCAATCGCATCCTTCAAGACCAATCATAAGTTTACAAACGTATATCTCTCTTGTTCTTACGTTTGAATATTGTAACGTCTTCGACTAAGATCATAATGCTGATGTATATAAACTCTAACGAAACTTTAGTGTGTATGGAATTTAAATGATCAGTGGATCAACGCTTTGTTGGTCTACGAAGCAGTTCTGTATTAAAGTCCATATGAAATGACATTGAGTAGAAACACTTTGTTATATAAATATATATATATATATATATATATATATATATATATATATATATATACCAACGGCACCGTCTGACGATATCATTAAGTGCGTGAAACTCGAGTAACTGTAATGAAATAAAACAATTTCAATTATAAACGGGGAGAGCCTTTTGTGCTACAATTTCGTTGCGCACAAAATTAAAAAGAACTTTAATCAGCGCTCAGTTTGATAATTCCTAAATTTAAGATACTGTATGTATTATTGTTAAATGTTATTCAGGATGTTCACTGTATATACATTGTTTTTAAAAAAGATCAAAATAAATTTGTATAAGAATATTAAAAACATTTCATTAATAACTATCATTACAAATGATACTGTGTAGCTGGTGGAACTTTGCAAACCTCGAGAAAGGTCTGAGAAACCATTTCTGTGTAAGCTATGAAAGACATTGATCTGTTTGCCTCGACTATTTACCGCGAAAGCGTCTAAGCAAGCTCTGGTTACCGAAGGTTTTCTTCTTGCGTTATTTCGGGGCTCTTAGCCGAAGGCCAATTATATAACGAGTATAATAAACACTTAAAGAAGACAAACGAAAATCTTTTGACAGGAGAGTTCGGTTAGAGATTCAAATAAATGTTTTAACATCAAGTGTGAAAAAAAATTATTCACTTTTTAATAACATAGCAACTCCACTTAGGTAACTTTTAGAAAAGAGACATATATGACATATATTTTTTCAATTAACAGTGCTGCTTGCAAATTTTCAGTAACAACTTCCCTTTAAAGTGTGCCAAATGAACAGGTGACCGCCAGGGATGTTTGTTCTTGCTCACTTTATTTAGTTAGGTTCAGCTTGATGTCAATTGGAAAGCCTGCTAAATTTTCTTTTTTAATATTTTCAACCAACGGTGTGAGAGATCTTAGTTTTTCTCTAAAGTTGAAGTGACCAAGAATTGCTTAACATTTTAGGATACAGTTACTTCCAGAAAACAGATATATAAATTTTCTTTAATTAACAGTGCTGCTTGCAAATTTTCAAGAACATTGAACAACAAATTCCTTTTAAAATGTGCCAAAGTAATAGGTGACCGCCAGAGATGTTTCGGTTTTGCTCACTGTATTACTTAGGTTTGATGACCTAATTTAGCTTATAAGCAAGTAATAGCAAGCCGGCTTATTCCCTACTCTAGCTTCTCGTTTAAGAGAAATGAACATATGAAAACCAAGCACTCTTTAAAATTTTGCAGCAATTAATGTAAAAAACCTTCCTTTGGGTAACCATATTTTGGAAACTGAACAATTTGTCATTTAACTCATGATATAAGTTGAAGCTGTCCTACTTGCAAACTTCTTTTTCAAATGGAATTCAAACATCATGGATGTTTGTTTTACTCACTTTATTTAGTTAAGTTCAGCTTGATGTCAACTGGCAAGCCTGCTAAATTTTCTTTCTCTTTTCCTTATAACAAAGGACGAGATATTTAGAAACCAACGCTGTGAAAGACCTCAGTTTTTATAATGTTTATGACTGAGCACTACTTAACTGTTTGCGTTACGGTGACTTGTAGAAAACAGACATATATTTTTCAGATATTCAGATTATATTTTTGAATTAACAGTATTTGCCTAAGCAATGTCGCTTGCCAAATTCAAGAAAGATTCAACCACAACTTCCTTTCAAAATGCGCTAAATTAACAGGTGAACAGTATGTACCGAAGCAATGTTGCTTGTCAAATTTAAGAGAGATTCGACAATAACTTCCTTTAAAGTGTGCCAAATTAACAGGTGACCGTCAGAAATGTCTAAATGTGGTTTTCTCACTTTATTTAGTTAATGTTAATGACTGTATTCTACTCATTAACAAGCAAGCTCTTTTGTTTTACACAGAAAGTAAACAGAAAACGAAACAACTTCTTGGTCGTCAAGAAGTGTCTGAAAAGATTTAACAATTTTTCTCCAACGTCTGATTCCTCAATCCTTTAACGTTTCATTTGTATGGCGCGTCCTTTAATATACCTGTCTTCGTATTTGTTACATTCATTTGCTGAGCTTGTTGCTGAAATTTGGTTACGCAACGACGTGATGGGCATTACTGACACCTCATACAGCCCGCGACAGAATGTCAAAGATAAGAAAAATTGGTTTTGTCTCATGTCAAACTCGATTCAGTCTTATTTATATAAGAATATGTGTCAGCCAAACGTTTCTAATTATTCATTGTTTATTTGAACCTCAAATCGTCTCAAACCATTCTTACTTTTTTGACACGTGAAAACAAGCTGTATTGCAATAAATCATCCCGGAACCTATTGACTGTGTTGGAGACTGTGTTGCGGCGCGACTACATCTAACATAGCACGTTATCTGTAATGCAGCCCCCTTCCTATATTAGGTTAAAAAAGTTAAGTCTTCAAGAGCCAATTGGCCCACAACTGCCGGATTTTAACCCGGTTTCTGTAGCATGAATCAACTGAGAGTATCACTACCCCCTCAACCCCCCCCGGATGGGATCTAGTCCATTACGAGGTTACCGTACCTCCCGCATAATATTCACAGTTACATATTTATACGCCTGTGCGATGCCTTCCTCACGTGACGAGAGACAATGTGGAGCAAAAATTGATGCCTAAGGAAACACCACAATGGTATAATCCAGGCTTCACAACCACCGATCTTTAGGTTCAAAGTCCAATGCGTCAACCACTAGATCAGGTTTTTTCTGTGTGTACCGGAGCACAGATGACGTAAAACAAAAGGAACATAGAACGATAATAATACAAATGCAAAACAAGACCAAAAATACAATACCTCGCAAACAATAGAAGACAATGAGTACCGGTACACGCAGAAAGACCTCCAGTTCACTGCATGACTGCATGCCCTTTATAAGTACCCCCGTTTCGGAGTAATAAGATAAGCTCTTCCCCCAACCTTGACACCACCCCAATTGCGAGTTTCACATCGCGTGCTCTCTGTCAGTGGCGGCCTTAATCGTCATCTCACAACACCGAGTGACCAATGATAAATAAGGAGCATATAGTTGAGTAAAGAAGAAGATGGTCTTAAAAAAATGCTTCATTCGTCACTGTATTAGAACATCTTGCTTTTGGTTTCATAACATTCATGTATATCTATTGCTTTTTTCACACTAAATTTTTTAAAGCGAAACATGGTTAGTCTGATCACGAACGAAACATGGCTCACTATTTGTTCACTACTGTGCTCGCATCAGGGGCGCAATGCGCGAAACATGTTTATTCTGAGCATGATTGAAACGAGCTCAAGAAGTTAGTAGTTTCGAACTATGCCAAACGAAACACGTTAGAGCAAATATCTTATCCTCTCTTAACACTGCATTGCCCCACGTGTCTCGACGGGCTTGACAATTGAGATTAAACCAACAGCAAGCTCGAACTCTCTTTTCTTCGGTTCATGTGTAATTTAAATTATAAAGATTTTATGTGAACTTATGGCTGTTCCGTAAATCAGCATGCGCATAAATTATAAAACCAGGCATACAATAGGCCGTTTATACGAGAGAAAATAGTCCGCGGATAAATAATCCGCGGACTATTTAAGCCGCGAACTGACCCGTTTATACGAGCGCGGCTAAATAAGACGCGAACTGCTCGTATAAATGGGTTCGCGGCTTATTAATCCGCGGACTATTTCCAGCCTCGTTTCCGCGCTGGTTGTCATGACTATATGGCGTGTAGACTTCCGGTCCAAAATGGCGCGGGTAAGCAAAAAAAACAAAGCGCTTGGCTTTGTCGCGAAAAAAAAACAAAACAAATGTACCTTGCTATGATAAAATTCAAGTTGCCACTTGCAATGAAAGTGTATCTGGCTAAAAAAATCATGAAAATTTCGAAGAAAAAAAAAATACGCCAGGAATAGGCAGATGTCACGCAGTTATCCAGCTCCTCCATAAGTTTCGTCTCTTTGCAAATTTGTAACAGTTCCTTCTCTTCTGAACAAGACTACGTATTCCTGGGAGATTTTTTTCTTACTTTCAGACTTTTCCACAGCAGAACTAGTCGCAGAGGCCATTTTTACAAGCGCTAAAAAAGGCCGGTGCTCACGCGAGCGTGACGCGAGCGCAAGCAAACCTTACGCCTGCGCAGTGAGTGTTCGCGGCGAAACCCCGTTCTTCGAGCAAGTTCGCGGCTAAAATAGTCCGCGGCTTATTTAAGCCGCGCTCAAAACCCGCGGCTTAAATAGTCCGCGGACTATTTAAGCCGCGGACTATTAAGCCGCGAACAGTCCATTTTGTACCGTTTATACGGGTCAGTTCGCGGCTTAATAGTCCGTGGATTATTTATCCGCGGACTATTTTCTCTCGTATAAACGGCCCTAATGTGTTTTGAAATTAACAACTAAATTATGAACAATGAAATTGGAAACAGGTTTACGGGAAACGTGTTTCATTAAAAGCTATTAAAACAAGTTTACCCTGAACATGTTTCGGCGATGATGTGAACATAGCATTAGTATTTAATTTTTATTGTCAAGATCGACGCTCTTTAGAATTTTCATTGCACGCTTTTTCTGTATATATCCCAGGCAAGAAAGGTTCTTCCGGGTCCAGATGCATGGCTCCAGTTGGCGAAATTCGACGAAATTCATCCCACACAACGGATTCGCAAAATGGGAATGACAGCTTATAATGGGAGCATGACAACACGTCATAATCCTTTTCCCCTTTTACACTCTTTCTTTTTTATAAGAATATTGTTTTTTTTCGGCCCAGGCTGAATATTCCTATTTTTCTGCCGATTTTAGGCTGAAAATATTCTTGTAATATTCTTTATTATAGCTTATGACATTTCCGTTTAAGGCTGTATTGGGGTATCAATTACAAGTGTTTGGTGTCTAGTGAAGAGTGTTTTGTTTGTTGGCTAGTTTTGCCCATTGTATTGTATTTACAGATTTTCAACGCACGAAATTATATTCTTTTCACAATTTCAGCCTCAGGTTTATTCCTCAAATATTCTTAAAATTTCGCAAATTTCAGCCTCGATATTCTTATAAAATATATTCTTATAAAAAGAAAGAGTGTATTTGGCAGCCATTTGCAGTTTATGTAAACAATACCTTCATATAATACACAAAAGCTTAACAATGAACATCAATTATCAGTTTTTAATTTTCTTATATGCGGACATGGCACTGCGAATAGAGGAAATTAATAATTTACCCATCATTATTAAACCACCCTTCTTATTAGCTACCTTTTGTGAGATCTAAGATTAACTAATATTCATTTGCTAATGTTGTTCAGAATAGACCGTGTTTCTGTTAAAAAAAAAATGTTATACAAACAGGCCGGCGCTAATGATGTGGACTCATATCATTTTACTCACTTTGGCTTTCTGTCCCGGTTTAAGCTCTTGTAAGCGGATTATTTTGCTTGAAACGAGTAATCGCTTACGATAGTTCGTTTGCATTTCTTCAAAAAGCCTGAAAGGACAAAAATTCATGGTCTTATACATCATCGCAACACCACTGAAAATTGTTTCCCAGCAGGTGTATTGAGGCTGTAATGGGGTTCTCATTGTCGTGTTTACTGTTTCTATTTTCAACAGGTTTACGGGAAATGTGTTTCATTAAAACAAGTTTACACTGAACATGTTTCGGCGCTGATGTGAAAATAGCATTAGTGTTTCCTTTTCCTTGTCAAGCTCGCTCTTGTCATTGCACGCTTTTCCTCTATATGTCCCAGGTAAAATAGGTCCTTCCGGATCCAGATGCATTGCTCCAGCTGGCGAAAATTCGAAATGAAATTTATCCCACGCACGGAATGACAGCTTATAATGGGAGCATGCCAACACGTAATAACCCTTTCCCTTTCAATTGGCAGTCACTTGCAGTTTGTGTAAACAGTACCTCCATAAAATACACAAACGCTAAACAATGAACATCAATTATCAGTTTTTAATTTTCTTATATGCGGACATGGCACTGCCAAATTACCTACCATTATTAAACCACCCTTCTTATGTGCTATCTTTAGTGAGACCTAAGACTACTAAGCGCCCCCCAGAGGGGCTTTATAAAGGAAACGCGGGGGCTCCAAGCTGAGTTTGAATAAAAGTTGATTTTACATGTCATGAAAGCAGTTTATTGTCAACTTTACCTTCAGCCTTGGTTATTTTCCCTTAGCATGTTTATGAAATTTTGATCTTTCTCAACCTCAAAGTGTCATTCACCTTTGTTATGCTAAATTCCACCTGTTTCAGTTTGGTGCTTAATTTAACAATCCTCATATTTTTCGCTACTCACTTTTGCCTGACTTTGGTCACAAAACGTATTTCCGTGGGAGAACATCATTGTGAAGATTTGATCGTTGCAGAATAGACCTAAAATGATTTGGTCGTTTTTTGTTTTACAAGAGATTTTTTTGCGTGTTACAATTTTCGCGGCTGAAGAAGACTCTCGATCAGCATACTTGATAACACGGGAAAACAAGCAACTGTTGGGCCACGTTGTCAAACGATTTGAGTCTCGCGGCTTAATGTTGTGCCGCCAGTCATGTCTTGGAAACCACTGGTGTTCTTCAACAAACTTTAAGGAGTCTTCCAAGAAGAACGACAAAGGGATTTGTGAACTGAACAAGGAAATCGCTCCTACCATCGAAGACAACAAGCTCATTGATCAAAAGGGAGTTACGTTTTCAGCATTTCTTAAGGTGAGAAAATTTTGAGCAATTTTCAACAGATCTAGATAGCCTTGGGCAAAATTGAAGGATATCCTTTCATAAAAACTCTCTTCTTGACTGACACTGAGATACTAAAATTTTAAGTCTTGTAATCATAATTCTTGAAGGCCATGATATCTTCTTTCAAAACTGAGGACCGTGCAGTGAAGGGGGAAAGCCAGGCGAGTGCAACTCAGTAAAACAACTCAACTCTGATATCACACGAGCTTATTTACCTCGGTGACAATGCGTGTATGTTCGCAATGTTCAAATATTCATTTGCCAATCTTGTCCAGAATAGACCGTATTTCTGCAACGAAAACAATGTCAGTTATACAAACAGGCCGGCGCTAATCATGTGGATCGCACCATTTTACTCACTTTGACTTTCTGTTCCGGTTTAAGCTCTTGTAAGCGGATCAGTTATTTTGCTTGAAACAGGTAATCGCTTACGATAGTTCATTTTCATTTCTGCAAATAGCCTAAAAGGACATATTGTGAAATTCATGGTCTTAAATACCATTGCAATACCACTGACTGAAAATAGTTTCCCAGCAGGTGTATGGAGGCTGTATTGAGGCTCTCATTGTCGTGTTTACTGTTTTGCATTTTTTAGGGTTGTCTTCTGACCGGATGCCTCAATGGCGGGTCTTGTTTGTTTGACGAGAAAAAAGAAACTTTCACATGTTTATGCAAACAGCAGTGGAGTGGAGACAGATGCGAACTTAAAACGATTCGTAAGACATTCTTTGTTTTCGTAAGGTCACTTATTAAATTTTTGTCCCAGGCTTATTATATGATGGCAAACTAGTCCTGCATGGTAAAAAGAAGCATTCTGATTGGTTTTACAATACGAACCGCTAAGATGGACCGCTCACGAACTTGTTTCGTTGAATTTCTTTTTTGAAACATTGAACAAAGGAAACCTTTACTGTTGTACAACTCGGCACCACTTTGTGGTGTTTGGGCAATTTTTCTGAGCATGAATTTTTTTTCCTTTGGCTCGCTGTGCATGATTTTTTTTTCTCTAAAACGTTATTTGAACTAGCTTGTTCGGTCCGTATTGGGGAATATTGATCTCGTTCTTTTTCTTTTGCAATTTTATGTGATTCTGAAAAACCAATACAAGAAGAATATGAAACGCCGATAAGCTTTTCCTACACCCGTGTGGAAACTAATTTAGTGTTTATTTGTGTCATTTTATAATTTACTGTTGTACAACTTCACCACGCTCGGCGCTACGGGACAAAATGGTCCAGAAGGCAATGCGGGTTACGGTGACGTCATCTTTAATTTTGTGTTTTTCAATGAATTTATTTTTAGTTGTTCTAACACAATTCTAAATGTATTGGTCTTAATAAGACCTAGTGTAAAAGGAAACTGCTACTATAGGGAAGATATCAATGACGTCACCAATTGTTATTAATGTGCCAACCAGAGCCTTATTGGCTGCCGAAACAAAGGGTTCTTTTGTTCCAGTGGCTGGAACATTTGAATAACAAAAAGAATGTTTGTAAACAGGTATCATCCCTATAAGTAAATCAGTCCAAGTAGCCAACCAGTCCATGGCCAGTTTAACTTAATTTGATGTTTTACTCCAACTAGGCAAGGTTCATTTATTACTCGTGGCGGAGCACACGAGTTGTAAATCCGGCTCTGACTTTTCTTCTTTTTTTCGTGTAACATTAGCGCATGCAAATTTATGCACGTATATTTAAGTTTATGTCGACGACTATATGGCTTTCAGCCGTGAAATACATAGCGCAAAATCTCTCCGTGTGTTGACTTGTGAAGCAAAATAAAGAACTACAGCGTACAATTGCACGTTTTCAAGACAATTTAAGGCGTTCATGGATGGATAGGACCGTTTGATATCGTGTTCGCCGCTTATTCCTGTGGGATTTTTGCTCCGGCACGTTTTGTGTTTTATATAACTTGCTATTCGCTTAGCGATCGAGCTTAAGTGTCGGCTACTTTCTGAATGTAGTGAATGTAGCGTAGTCTTACTTTTAAACCCGTGTATACGTGAAAGCGTAATGAACGGGTTATCGGTTTAAACGGTGGTTAAAGAAAATTCAGTCAGTCACTCACTATCTCACTCGCTCCTTCCATCAGCTGTAAACTTAGTGAGTAAATGCTTTGTTATCGAATACGTTTCGTAACAAGAACAACGTGAATCCAGCGAAACGAATGTAAACGATGTAAACGAATATAGACAACAATAAGCTTACAGATGTTTCGCATTTGGACATTTTAGTGCAACATTAAAATCGATCTGAAAGGATTTTGCAACCGGAACACGCGTTTTGATGCGTATCTACCTTAAAATAATAAAATTCAGTCCCTAATAAGCGTGGGTTACTCGATAGCGTAGTGGATTGACTTAGTCCCCGAAGGCCCGAGTTCGAGTCTCCCTAAAGTTCTTTTTCTTTTCTTTCTTCCAACGTGATGAACTGTTTTTTTCTTCGTCAAAAATCCTTACGCTTAATTTTTTTTTTTAAAATATCGTACCGTGTCAGTGTGAAAACGTAAGCTTACGGCAGTATTGCGTTACGCGTTAGCATTTCTTCTCCACGGGTTGGTTCTTAGGAGCCTTTGATTAGACATAATTTTAAGCTTATGTTTCTCCGTGAAAGCACTCAAAACACTCGGGAAACAATGCTGCAATGAGTTAAAGGCGCCACGAGTTCAAGCTGTGTACAGCTTCTTGTTAATTATGCGTTACCGTATTATCAGGTTTTCATCTTCTCTTTGCTCCGGTTACAGGTCACACTAATTATGTTTTCACTACCCTGGGTACCAGAGGAGAAACTGGGCCGAGCAACACATCCGGCTATGTTGGAACACCACTGGAAGGTCTCGTCGCCTTAAACAATGGAATCCAAATTTGGACTGTTCCCGTGACCGGAGGTTACGTCATTGATGCTACAGGGGCTTCTGGCGCCAATGGTAGTATTCAGTCTCTGAGTCCTCCCACTAAATGGAGGCTAGGTGGCTTGGGAGCAAAGATCAGAGGAACTTTCCAACTTGTGCGTGGAACTCAACTTAAAATCTTAGTGGGACAAGAGGGTACATGTACAACATTGTTTCCCGTTAGGCCAGGGGGAGGCGGTGGTGGAAGTTTCGTTACCCTGTCGGATAACACTCCACTGATCGTTGCCGGTGGGGGAGGGGGAGGAGGGACAGCAAAAGAGCAATTTACAGATGGTGACCCAGGTCAGGCGACAAGGAATGGGACCCAGTGTGGTGGGACTGGGGGTACTGGGGGACAAGTCTGTAATGCTGACACGGGAAACATTGATTCTGATTTAATGTCAGGAGGGGGAGCGGGCCTTTGGAATGACGGGGGAGGCTACAATGGAATTGTAACAGAAGTAGCGTTGAGTTTTATCAGAGGAGGAACCGGAGGCAAATGTCCGGGAGACAATGGAGGCTTCGGAGGGGGTGGTTTTGCCATGGTACTTGGCGGTGGAGGGGGCGGGTATTCAGGTGGGGGAGTAGTTGCAACTGACAAGAAAGGCACCGCTGGGGGAGGGGGTCATATAATAATGGTACAAATCAGCAGAATATGGCGGGTGTTAATAAAGGCGATGGTAAAGTCATAATAACTTTGAAAATGTAAAGTACTCTATCACTACGTGTGTACAGAGATATATCATAACGGGTTTCTGGTAAATGTTAAAATTTGTAAACAAACTCAGATTCATTTTTTGTCAAAATAGTGTAAAATGTATGTTGATTAACTATGAAAACACTTTAATGAAGGCAATCTTTTATGCATTATATTAAATTAGAAATTGATCTTAGTAAGTATTAACAACACCTTTATTTAATCAAGTTTAAAATATGGCCTGATTGAAAGGTTTCCCGCGTCTCCTTTAAAATAGTAAGTTAGAATACCACAATCTTAAACTCCCAGTAGAGAACAAATGTTTGAAATGAAGCATAGCGATTGTACATTCCTGTGTTGTGTCTCAGGCTTCATCCATTCGCTTCAGAATATTGCCCTCTGTCACAATTCTCCACACTCATTCCTTTACAGCCATTCGTTTCAGAATATTGCCCTCTGTCACAATTCTCCACACTCATTCCTTTTACAGTTATTGGCTTCAGAATATTGCCCTCTGTCACAATTCTCCACACTCATTCCTTTACAGCCATTCGCTTCAGAATATTGCCCTCTGTCACAATTCTCCACACTCATTCCTTTACAGCCATTCGCTTTAGAATATTGCCCTCTGTCACAATTCTACACACTCATTCCTTTACAGCTATTGGCTTCAGAATATTGCCCTCTGTCACAATTCTACACACTCATTCCTTTACAGTTATTGGCTTCAGAATATTGCCCTCTGTCACAATACTCCACACTCATTCCTTTACAGTTATTGGCTTCAGAATATTGCCCTCTGTCACAATTCTCCACACTCATTCCTTTACAGCCATACGCTACAGAATTTTGCCCTCTGTCACAATTCTCCACACTCACTCCTTTACAGTTATTGGCTTCAGAATATTGCCCTCTGTCACAATTCTCCACACTCATTCCTTTACAGCCATTCGCTTCAGAATATTGCCCTCTGTCACAATTCTCCACACTCATTCCTTTTACAGTTATTAGCTTCAGAATATTGCCCTCTGTCACAATTCTCCACACTCATTCCTTTACAGCCATTCGCTTCAGAATATTGCCCTCTGTCACAATTCTCCACACTCATTCCTTTACAGCCATTCGCTTCATAATATTGCCCTCTGTCACAATTCTCCACACTCATTCCTTTACAGCTATTGGCTTCAGAATATTGCCCTCTGTCACAATTCTCCACACTCATTCCTTTACAGTTATTGGCTTCAGAATATTGCCCTCTGTCACAATTCTCCACACTCATTCCTTTACAGTTATTGGCTTCAGAATATTGCCCTCTGTCACAATTCTACACACTCATTCCTTTACAGTTATTGGCTTCAGAATATTGCCCTCTGTCACAATACTCCACACTCATTCCTTTACAGTTATTGGCTTCAGAATATTGCCCTCTGTCACAATTCTCCACACTCATTCCTTTACAGCTATTGGCTTCAGAATATTGCCCTCTGTCACAATTCTCCACACTCATTCCTTTACAGTTATTGGCTTCAGAATATTGCCCTCTGTCACAATTCTCCACACTCATTCCTTTACAGTTATTGGCTTCAGAATATTGCCCTCTGTCACAATTCTACACACTCATTCCTTTACAGTTATTGGCTTCAGAATATTGCCCCCTGTCACAATTCTACACATTCTTTCCTTTACAGCCACTCGCTTTAGAATATTGCCCTCTGTCACAATTCTACACATTCTTTCCTTTACAGCCACTCGCTTTAGAATATTGCCCTCTGTCACAATTCTCCACACTCATTCCTTTACAGTTATTGGCTTCAGAATATTGCCCTCTGTCACAATTCTCCACACACATTCCTTTACAGCCATTCGCTTCAGAATATTGCCCTCTGTCACAATTCTCCACACTCATTTCTTTACAGTTATTGGCTTCAGAATATTGCCCTCTGTCACAATTCTCCACACTCATTCCTTTACAGCCATTCGCTTCAGAATATTGCCCTCTGTCACAATTCTCCACACTCATTCCTTTACAGCTATTGGCTTCAGAATATTGCCCTCTGTCACAATTCTCCACACTCATTCCTTTACAGTTATTGGCTTCAGAATATTGTCCTCTGTCACAATTCTACACACTCATCCTTTTACAGCTATTCGCTTCAGAATATTGCCCTCTGTCACAATTCTCCACACTCATTCCTTTACAGTTATTGGCTTCAGAATATTGCCCTCTGTCACAATTCTCCACACTCATTCCTTTACAGCCATTCGCTTCAGAATATTGCCCTCTGTCACAATTCTACACACTCATTCCTTTACAGCTATTCGCTTCAGAATATTGCCCTTTGTCACAATTCTCCACACTCATTCCTTTACAGTTATTGGCTTCAGAATATTGCCCTCTGTCACAATTCTTCACACTCATTCCTTTACAGCCATTCGCTTCAGAATATTGCCCTCTGTCACAATTCTCCACACTTTTCCTTTACAGCCATTCGCTTCAGAATATTGCCCTCTGTCACAATTCTACACACTCATTCCTTTACAGTTATTGGCTTCAGAATATTGCCCTCTGTCACAATTCTCCACACTCATTCCTTTACAGCCATTCGGTTCAGAATATTGCCCTCTGTCACAATTCTCCACACTCATTCCTTTACAGTTATTGGCTTCAGAATATTGCCCTCTGTCACAATTCTACACACTCATTCCTTTACAGCCATTCGCTTCAGAATATTGCCCTCTGTCACAATTCTACACACTCTTTCCTTTACAGCCACTCGCTTCAGAATATTGCCCTCTGTCACAATTCTCCACACTCATTCCTTTACAGCCATTCGGTTCAGAATATTGCCCTCTGTCACAATACTCCACACTCATTCCTTTACAGTTATTGGCTTCAGAATATTGCCCTCTGTCACAATTCTCCACACTCATTCCTTTACAGCCATTCGCTTCAGAATATTGCCCTCTGTCACAATTCTACACACTCATTCCTTTACAGCCATTCGCTTCAGAATATTGCCCTCTGTCACAATTCTCCACACTCATTTCTTTACAGTTATTGGCTTCAGAATATTGCCCTCTATCACAATTCTCCACACTCATTCCTTTACAGCCATTCGCTTCAGAATATTGCCTTCTGTCACAATTCTTCACGCTCATTCCTTTACAGCCATTCGCTTCAGAATATTGCCCTCTGTCACAATTCTCCACACTCATTCCTTTACAGCCATTCGGTTCAGAATATTGCCCTCTGTCACAATTCTCCACACTCATTCCTTTACAGCCATTCGCTTCAGAATATTGCCCTCTGTTACAATTCTCCACACTCATTCCTTTACAGCTATTGGCTTTAGAATATTGCCCTCTGTCACAATTCTCCACACTCATTCCTTTACCGCTATTGGCTTCAGAATATTGCCCTCTGTCACAATTCTCCACACTCATTCCTTTACAGCTATTCGCTTTAGAATATTGCCCTCTGTCACAATTCTACACACTCATTCCTTTACAGCCATTCGCTTCAGAATATTGCCCTCTGTCACAATTCTCCACACCCATTCCTTTACAGCTATTGGCTTCAGAATATTGCCCTCTGTCACAATTCTCCACACTTATTCCTTTACAGCTATTCGCTTCAGAATATTGCCCTTTGTCACATTCTCCACACTCTTTCCTTTACAGCCATTCGCTATTCGTCACTGCAGAAACGTCTTGGAAACTAAGCACCACTCAGCTTTCGGCACTTAGCTTTCAGGGATCGTTTGGGTAACGGTGGCAATGCAAAACCAAAGCAATTGCGAAATTACTTTGGACTCATTTGATAACCGCCCTATGGAGACGCGTTTTTAGCTTTGATCTTTTGTTAAGTTAATGTCCACTAGAAAGTTAGAGCCAATCTGGTTTTATTAGAAATTATAAATAAGCTGTTTTCAGTTTGTTCTTATTTGTTTTGTAAAGCAATTAAACCTTTGCAAATGTATGTATTTTGGAATAGATTTAGTTATTATAGAATTAAAAGGTAGAAAGATAGGTTTATCTTACTAAAACAAATTGTTTGCAATCAGGTGAATTTTAGAACCTTACACTGTATTTTCATATAACAGCGACCTTTTCTATTTCATACTTATCAAGAAAATAAAACCCTCCAAATAGGGCTCAGGCAGGCAGCATTATTTTGAGTAGCACTCCCGGTGATGATAAGAACATGGATTGTATGGTTTTACATTTCTTTGTATAATAGCTATGCAATGATTATTATTTAAAAGCATCAACTATCTTGTAATAAATTCAAATAAACTTTTATCTGTCAGCACCAAACGTTATTAAGTCGTTGTGATTCTGCCTTCTCTCACGGAGAAGCTCAAGTCCACGTAACGTCCGGGGAATGGGTTGCGCGTGGGTGCATCATGAATTGGCGCCAAAAATGGAGTGAAGGGAACACCTGGGTCCTCGACAATAATGTAGATCACTTTCACTAACCTTGTTCTAATTTGAATATCGTTTTAAAGTTATGCTATTTTGTGAAAGGTTACATTGAGAGGCACTAAACACAAAAGGAGTGCATTTATCTTTCGTCCGAAATTGATCCCCTTTATACAAGTGTCATGACCTGGATCTCTGTAGTTTTTAAACTTCATTGATATGTTTTTTTTAATTTATTTGCTTAGTGTTGATGATCTCATACAGCTCATTTTAAACAAGCAAGTTCTTTTTCTTTAAACAAGAATTTACACAAAAACACAATTACTTTATATCTTTGAAGTAGCCCGAAGCTTTATGTAACATTTTGTAGCAATTTCATTAAAGGAAACCTCCACTATTATAACAAATTGACATAGAATTGTTGGAAATAATGTTTAAATTTCAATTATGTTAATAACAAGTGGAAATATAATTTTAGTGTACACAAAAATTGGATATGAGTTTCCGGCGTGTGTACCGTAAAACCACGCTTCTTTTCAGCTTAAACGCTTCCATTGACTGTGAGTTTCATTGCCTTTAGGCCGCCATATTGGTTGTTAATCGAGAATTTCCGAAGTCGGCCCGAATCGGAAACTCGTTCCTAGTACTCCTCGGCTGTCCTTTTAGTGGACGGTATGATTTAGGCACAACCTAGCGGCAACCATATGACGTCAAAAATTCAAAATGGCGGCGCGCGGGAATTTTAAAAGCAAAAATATGCGATATTCATATCAATTTTTTTGTACACTGAAATTTCCTTCCTATTTGTTATTAAAAAATATATACTTTATTTCCAACAATTTAACGTCAACTTGTTATCACGATGGAGGTTCCCTTTAAAATATAACACTGAAACATGACGTTCACTTAGCTAGAACAGTTTAAACGTTTGCTCAAGCACTTGTAAGACATATTTATCATAACCAGCGCACGTCAATAAGATCAAAATACACAGAAAACGAAACAACATCTATTGGCAAAACTTTTCATATGAGCTACTACAACAAAACAGACATATATTTTTCACACGCTCAGTTTGTAGCGGAACACTCGCCGGGCCGAAGGCCCGGCTGCGCAGCCCGATACTCACAGAACCCAGCCCGTCATTTTTCATGGTCATGGCTAGTGGAATGTTTCGCGGGCGCGCGTGTGCCCTCCGTCCTCCGTCGCGCAGGACTAGCTCGCGGGCGCGTATGACGTCGCAAAACATGCGCGTACGACGTCATGTTGAAACCAAAGCGAGGCTTTTTTTTCGCGCGGTTACACGGCCGAATGTCACGTCAGCTGGGAAAACACTTTGATGTTTTGCTGTGTTTACTGAGCGGAGAAAACGGTTTAAATTAAAGTCGTTATTTTCCTGCATTTTTTCGTGGTTTGCTACTCAAGATAGGGATGCTAATTAAGGGATGCTAATTAAGGGATACTCAGAAGCCGCTTTAGTGGAAAAAGAAGAGCTTTCAGGGATAAAATCTTGTTTCGAGGAACTATATACGTTTTTAGCAATGCGAGAGATGGGTTCGTTTTATATGGATTTCAGCACCAAAGCGGAGATTTAAAGAATTTCCAAGCACAGTAGTCGCCGGAGGGACTTAAAGGTAAAACAAATTACATTTTTCGATGGGAATTTATCTTGATATCAATCTGTGATTGACTTTTTGTTAATGTGTTCTCGTTAGTTTTGGAGAATTGTTTTTAAACGTGTAGCTTAAATTCAGTTGTATTAATTTCTTGAATTTCATCGAAGACACGGCTCGGCCTCGATGCGCGTTTTGCGTTTTGCTTTTCAACATAAACTAATGGAGATTTGAATAAAATTTTTCGAAAGAAGATTATGTTGTCCATTTTTATGTGTTTGTTCATTCATTACATAGGTTGAAAAGCGATTTTATGTAAACAAAACAAGACTTGAATTTTATTATAGTTCTAACTTCACTCGCGTGGCCGTATGCAAATATGTTTGTGTATTTTTGGCAATTTTGATTTCCAAATCAGTTTCTCAGGCATTTTTTGACAAGCAACAACTGTATTTTTTAACAGTAGTCGTAATAGTTATTCTAGACGGAGAAAAAGTTGTTTTTGTGAACTTTTGTACTGTCTAAATGTACTGTGCAGACGGTCGGGTAATACTGTTTTTGAGAATTGCTAAAATTGAAAAATAGCCCGGTCGTCAATATTAATCTTAATTCTTGTGCTTCCGACCTTTCACCTATTAGTTAAGTTTCATCTTAGTTAAGCTTGTTCAGAGGGTCTTCAGAGGGCGCCGCTGTTAGGCTAAGCCTAACTATATATATTATTCTGTAGTTAACAGTTATTGCCGAAGCAATGTTGCTTGCTAAATTGAAGAGAGATTCAACAATAACTTCCTTTTAAAGTGTTTCACATGCCAAAAAATTGGGTGACATTTGCGTATATAGTATTTTCAATCGTCTGACCAGGCTCCCAATTTGAACCTTATAAATCACAGCAAAAAGTTCATTTTTTGAAAGGAAAATCATAATTTCGCGTATTTCTGATTTACTTTTCTGAAATCCAAACACGGATACCAGTACTATGGTTATTCTAGAAACGTTAAAATATTTTAATAACTTTAAAAATCAAAGGGCTCTTCAAGCCATCTCGTTAATGCGTTAGAAGGTGAGGTTAATAAAAAAATAGGCAGTCTATGACTGCATGTAGCTTACTGCGCCTGTTATTACTTAGATTATCGTAGGATTTCCTCCTCCCCCCCCCCTTGCACCCTGGATTTCCAAGCCGAGAGACCCCCCCTCTCCTGCCCGGATTTGCAATAAAGTTTTGGAAGCCCTAAATTTACAGGTAATGAGAAAAAAAATACATGTAATCGCATTCAGAAGATTTTGTTTTTATAATTTTCAAAACCGTGGTGACGAGTGCTATAAATTGGTGAAACATTTTAAAAATAAATATTGCGTGACGCATCATGAACCCCCCCCCCCCCCCCCCGTGATTTCAAGAGTAAATCGAAGTGAAATTTTTCTAGTTCCTAATAACTGCTTTGATTTTGCCATGTATTAGTTTTTCCTGGCTTCATAGTTTATTCAAAGTGTTGTCGCAAATACACAATAATTATTTCCTTGAATGAAAATGTCTTTCCCTTGAATAAAAGAGTTAAACGCTTATCAGAATTCAGTGATTTTCTGCTTCCGGAAGGCTTAGCGATTTGTTTATCCTAATTGCAGCGCTAGCGTCTGCGAATTATATTATAAACATCACAAAATAATATTTAAATTCAGCAACCTACTTTATTATATCTAGTGTTTTCTAAAATTTCCGACTTTTCATGTGTATATAGAATGCCATTCTTATCCAATTTAGTTTAGTCTCAAGAGGAAAACGCGTCAAATTATCGCATCAAGGAAACTGTCGGCCACGCAAATTTGTTCAGCATCTGGCGAATTTCGCGCTCGACCGATTGTGGTCAAGTTTTCTAAATATTTGTCAAAAGCTACTAATAAGACAAAGAAACAGTCTATGAAATGTTTCTTACAAAGTAAATGGACATTAAAAAATGTGACTTTCTTTACCGTAGTTTTCCAGGAATGCTTGAAAATTTTTAGTAAAGTCTGCCGCTTCGAGTATAAATTCTGAAAGAAGACATGTCCTCACTTGTGACAAATTTCATCGCTTTCAGCTCTCAAACCACCACTACAAAGGCATAAAAATCTTCTAAAGGACTTTTTCTTTCCATTTCGAAGTCTTAAAAGGCGTGCTTTCATTCCGGTTATGCAAAATGAACGTCTACAAAATGAAAGCGTGGAGTTCACGGGCGGCCATATTTGTTAGAAATCTGATAGTCTTCTGAGGGAACATTCGATTCGGGCCATTCGAAGCTATCCTCGACAAACGTTGAACAACCGACGAGGTTCCAAAACAAAAAAGGAGTTAAGATTGGGGAATATCGGGTCAAAATCGGCAGAGTTCGTTGTGGGCTCGGATTCTATTGTTACACTCACTCACTCACTCAAACGGATAGCATAGTAGCTTTCGTAGTTTCGTACCTCTCTTGTGGGCTTCGCAGTACACTTGTGGCAAGTCTAAAATTTAGGAAGGCAGTGAATATGCAATAACTTAAGGTAATATAGAATTGGAAAAAGCGTGTTTTTTGGAAGTGAATTGTTGATACATATTCTGGGGGGGGGGGGGGGGGGGGGGGAGTACTCCCGACAATTAAGGGTAGGTGTGTGCCGCCTGAAGCATCAAAAGCAACCATTATAAACAATTGATAATTTTGTTTTACGAAATAATAGATTTCAATCTATATTTTATTGCTTTAAGTATGCTATATTCTTTGCTAATTGAGCTACGTTGAGCACTCTAAGGCAACTCTCTTGCGTCAGGATTTCAATGCGATAAAGCTACGTTGAGCACTCTAAGGTATCTGTCTTGTCCGCTTCACGATTTGAATGTGATGAGAATAACACACCCGGGGGGGTACTCCCTATAATGGGCTATACGGGGATGCTCCGCCCGAAAGGGGTACCTTTTTGAGGATGGAGGAACATGAAAAGGTAGGGATTTCACGACTTGAAGTATGTGAAAGGGTAGGGATTTCACTAAGAATAGAAAATGGTAGCGAAAACACGAGTTCAAGCATAAAAAAGGTAGGGAAAACTGCCATTTAAGTATTATAGAAAGCGCCTTTCAAAATATATCAAACAGACGCACGTAAAGGTTATATGAAAGGGGCACCATTTTCAATGAAAAGTATATGAAAGGGGTACCTTTCCCGTCAAAAACAGTATATGAAAGGGTAAGGGTTTGGACCTCGGGGCGGAGCATCCCCGTACAAAACTTTGTTGAGTACCCCCCCCCCCCCCCCGGGATAACACACCGACTGATTGATATTCCTCTTCTTTTTATAAGCGGAGAACGTTTTCTCTGTCTTGCTTGCCACTAAAATAATAAATTGTCTTTTTGTTTGTTTTGTCAATAAGCTCCCATATAGTGCCAATATTTTTCCCTTAAAAAAAAATCAACACGCTGAAATCGCTTATAATGCTTGCTTGATAAACTTTTGTTAACTAAATCAGCAAAATTATTACGTCTTTTGCATACTATTGCATAATCAAACCGTAATGGCAATGATTCAGTGTTCCAAAATAGAACAAAAGCCAAATCCATACTCTTGCACAATCAAACGGGAACATTTTTAGTTAGCTGAATACGCAAACTCTCACCTCTCTTGCATACTATTGCATAATCATGACACCTCAACATTTAATAACCATTCAAAATTGAAATTTCTCTTTAATAATCAAACCGTAATAGGAATGATTCAGTATTCCAATGACTACTGAAAAGGGACATTAACGTTAATTTTGCAGAAAAGCAAATCCATTGTATAATATATACAATCAAATTAGGCTCCTTCACGAGCGACGCAAGGAAATAGAACGCGTGTTTTATTTCCGATTTGACAGCCTTGTCAGATAAATGACCACAAGTTGCTTCTTATTGTCTAAAATTAATTGCCGACTCGATTAAGCTACCTGCTTTGGTGGCTTAAATTTAACTAGAGTTTAACTCAATTAAGCTGACTCGCTTAACTTTAAGCAAATTGGAAAACCAACTCTTTTGCTCTTCACGGTTAGTCATCCCGAGTACACAACGTATCGCAGAACATTCCTCACAATTTTTCTTTTCACGAACATTTCCGGTTGTCACTCGCTAAGCGACTTGAAAAATCGCTCTTCAGGGTTAGTCATCCCTTTCCGGTTGTAACTAGCTAACGACTTGAAAAATCGCTCTTCAGGGTTAGTCATCCCGGGTACACAACGTATCGCAGAACATTCCTGACAATTTTTCTTTTCACGACATTTCCACTTGTCACTCGCTAAGCGACTTCAAAAATCGCTCCTCGCGGTTAATCTTCCCGAGTAGACAAGGTATCGCAGAACATTCCTGCCAATTTCTAGAATTTTCTATCAATTTTCTATTTAAGTGCTTAAAACCACAAAAACAATAAATCCAAGATATTAAATAAACAATCTGTCAGGCGATGAGGTCATAGCTCTAAAAAATTTGTAAAACAACTCTGCTATAAACCCGCGTATAAACCTCAGAAAGCGGACAAACATACAGGGTGAAATTTCTTAGCTTCGTCGAGCGCGGAAAATGTCAAAGCGCAACTCACCCAAATCACTGTAAATAAGAACTGTACACGAAAAATGTCAAAGCGCAACTCACTCAAATCACTGTAAATAAGAACTGTAATACCCTTGTGGTGAGGTCATAGCTCTAAGAACTGTAATACCTTTGTGCTAACGTAACGTAAGACATAACAAGTTCATGACAATTCAATACCCTAGGGAAATTAACAATAGGTCCGGGGTTGCCCCTCAAAAATTTTTAGTGGCGGTATGTGACGCACTTCTTGAAATCCTAACCTGTTTAACCAACCATATCCTCGGTGCCCTAATATAGCTTCTATAAAAAAGAAATAAGTAACCCCCCGGACAAATGTTAACAAAACTAAACAAAGAACCTTTGTTAACAACTTTTGCCCCTTTTTATCTCGTTAATGCGCTTGCGCGTAAACGAGATATACGATTCACTACGAAAAAAAGGGGCAAAAGTTGTTAACAAAGGTTCTTTGTTTAGTTTTGTTAACATTTGTCCGGGGGGTTACTTATTTCTTTTTTATAGAAGCTATATTAGGGCACCGAGGATATGGTTGGTTAAATAGGTTAGGATTTCAAGAAGTGCGTCACATACCGCCACTAAAATTTTTGAGGGGCACCCCCGGACCTATTGTTAATTTCCCTAGGGTATTGAATTGTCATGAACTTGTTATGTCTTACGTTACGTTACCACAAAGGTATTAGGGACTTTAAGCACCGGGAACCGGAACGGCAACGGCGACGTCGAAACCGAGAAAAGACTGGGCAGAGAACGCGGTCTTGGCGCGAAGTTACAAATAAACCAGCTACAGAACCGCAACGTTTGCCAAATGTGCAGCTCGGTAGAGGCGGCTCTTTTCCGAAATGTGCTCGCTAAATGAGGTTAGGGAAATGCTTCTCATAAGCCGTGTCAAGAAAATAATCAACGACGGGCAGTATATGCTCTTGTACGATTTGAACACGTCCAATAAACTTGACCTGCCGTACGATTCTTACGACTGTTTTGACTTCGATGGTCTTGAGGACGATTCGTACGGGAGTCCAAAACTTTCGTCAATTTTTGATGTTATTCTTCACTTTTGTTGATCCACAATATTAAATGCTTGTTAAGTTTTACGAAGCGCTTCTGGTAAGCGATGTTGATTTGGCTCAGACTAATTTGCGAGCGAGCGACTCATTTCGTGACACTTGACCCCAAAGAATACTCCCGTACGGCCAACTTCGATTTGCTATTCGTACGGGAGTCCTAAAACTTTCGACAATTTTCGATGTTATTCTTCACTTTTGTTGATCCACAATGAAGATCACCTTTTGCCGTACGTGAGTGATTCTTTTCGATTCTTTTTATTATTATATGTTTCATTATCAAAAATTTGAGTGTCTGGGACATCTAACAAGTTAAGTGTCAAAAAATTAATTCAAATTGTTATAATATATCTGGACATACAAACCAGTTCTTCTCTGTTAACTAAACAACTTGTGAGCAAGGAAAGGTAGTCTCAATGGAAGAAGCGTTGGAAACAAAAAACCCAATAACAAGATTCCCGTATGAATAACAATAACAAGTTTATAGCGTACGGGAGTACATGGCGATGTCACATAAACGAGATTCCTTCGCGTAGCTGAATAAACATCGCTCACAAGAAGCGCTTCGTGAATACAAACAAACGTACAATATTATGGATCGGCATAATACATCGAAAATTTTCAAAAGTTTTGGACTTCCGTACGAATAGCAAATCGAAGTTGGCCGTACGGGAGTATTTTTGGACGCGAAAATTTCTTAAGTGTCACGAAATGAGTCGCTCGCTCGCAAATTAGTCTGAGCCAAATCAACATCGCTTACCAGAAGCGCTTCGTAAAACTAAACGAACATTTAATATTGTGGACCACCAAAAGTGAAGAATAACCTCGAAAATTGTCGAGAGCTTTGGACTCCCGTACGAATAGCAAATCGAAGTCCGCGTACGGGTGCCGTACGAATAGCCACTGCGTTAATTTTAATAAATTTGAGCAAAGAAACGTAGTTCTAAGTTTACAAGTTGTAGTGAATTACCACCTCTTTTTCAAAGAGCGTACAGAAGCACCAAATTGACCTAAATGAAGCAATAAATATCGTTTCCTATTTCTGTATAGTCTTCTTAAACAACATTTAGTGTATTATATCAAAAAAGACTGGATAAAACCAAAGAAAAATGATGAATATATACTCACGTTTTCACACGACGGCAAACCTTGCTATCTGACGTCGGGCCCGGGAAGAGAACGTCTAGATATTTCCCGCCAAACATGCGCAATGCGTCATTTGGGTTTTCCCTGACAGTTTTCGCGTCGCCGTTGCCGTTCCGGTTCCCGGTGCTTAAAGTCCCTATTACAGTTCTTAGAGCTATGACCTCACCACAAGGGTATTACAGTTCTTATTTACAGTGATTTGCGTGAGTTGCGCTTTGACATTTTTCGCGTACAGTTCTTATTTACAGTGATTTGGGTGAGTTGCGCTTTGACATTTTCCGCGCTCGACGAAGTTAAGAAATTTCACCCTGTATCTTTGTTTGCTTTTTGAGGTTTATAGCTGACATTTTCCGCGCTCGACGAAGCTAAAAAATTTCACCTTGTATGATTGTCCGCTTTCTGAGGTTTATACGCGGGCTTATAGCAGAGTTGTTTTACAAATGTGTTAGAGCTATGACCTCATCGCCTGACAGATTGTTTCTTATCTTGGATTTATTATTTTTGTGGTTTTAAGCACTTAAATAGAAAATTGATAGAAAATTCTAGAAATTGGCAGGAATGTTCTGCGATACCTTGTCTACTCGGGAAGATTAACCGCGAGGAGCGATTTTTGAAGTCGCTTAGCGAGTGACAAGTGGAAATGTCGTGAAAAGAAAAATTGTCAGGAATGTTCTGCGATACGTTGTGTACCCAGGATGACTAACCCTGAAGAGCGATTTTTCAAGTCGTTAGCTAGTTACAACCGGAAAGGGATGACTAACCCTGAAGAGCGATTTTTCAAGTCGCTTAGCGAGTGACAACCGGAAATGTTCGTGAAAAGAAAAATTGTGAGGAATGTTCTGCGATACGTTGTGTACTCGGGATGACTAACCGTGAAGAGCAAAAGAGTTGGTTTTCCAATTTGCTTAAAGTTAAGCGAGTCAGCTTAATTGAGTTAAACTCTAGTTAAATTTAAGCCACCAAAGCAGGTAGCTTAATCGAGTCGGCAATTAATTTTAGACAATAAGAAGCAACTTGTGGTCATTTATCTGACAAGGCTGTCAAATTGGAAAAAAAACACGCGTTCTATTTCCATGCGTCGCTCGTGAAGGAGCCTAATTTGATTGTATATATTATACAATGGATTTGCTTTTCTGCAAAATTAACGTTAATGTCCCTTTTCAGTAGTCATTGGAATACTGAATCATTCCTATTACGGTTTGATTATTAAAGAGAAATTTCAATTTTGAATGGTTATTAAATGTTGAGGTGTCATGATTATGCAATAGTATGCAAGAGAGGTGAGATTTTGCGTATTCAGCTAACTAAAAATGTTCCCGTTCGATTGTGCAAGAGTATGGATTTGGCTTTTGTTCTATTTTGGAACACTGAATCATTGCCATTACGGTTTGATTATGCAATAGTATCGGCAAAAGACGTAATAATTTTGCTGATTTAGTTAACAAAAGTTTTTCAAGCAAGCATTATAAGCGATTTCAGCGTGTTGATTTTTTTTAAAGGAAAAATATTGGCACTATATGGGAGCTAATTGACAAAACAAACAAAAAGACAATGTATTATTTTAGTGGCAAGCAAGACAGAGAAAACGTTCTCCGCTAATAAAAAGAAGAGGAATATCAATCAGTCGGTGTGTTATTCTCATCACATTCAAATCGTGAAGCGGACAAGACAGATACCTTAGAGTGCTCAACGTAGCTTTATCGCATTGAAATCCTGACGCAAGAGAGTTGCCTTAGAGTGCTCAACGTAGCTCAATTAGCAAAGAATATAGCAGACTTAAAGCAAGAAAATATATATTGAAATCTATTTTTTCTTAAAACAAAATTATCAATTGTTTATAATGGTTGCTTTTGATGCTTCAGGCGGCACACACCTACCCTTAATTGTCGGGAGTACTCCCCCCCCCCCCAAAAAAAAAATATGTATCAACAATTCACTTCCAAAAAACACGCTTTTTCCAATTCTATATTACCTTAGGTTATTGCGTATTCACTGCCTTCCTAAATTTTAGACTTGCCACAAGTGTACTGCTAAGCCCACAAGAGAGTTACGAAACTACGAAAGCTACTTATGCTATCCGTTTGAGTGAGTGAGTGAGTGTAACAATAGAATCCGAGCCCACAACGAACTCTGCCGATTTTGACCCGATATTCCCCGATCTTAACTCCTTTTTTGTTTTGGAACCTCGTCGGTTGTTCAACGTTTGTCGATGATAGCTTCGAATGGCCCGAATCGAATGTTCCCTCAAAAGACTATCAGATTTCTAACAAATATGGCCGCCCGTGAACTCCACGCTTTCATTTTGTAGACGTTCATTTTGCATAACCGGAATGAAAGCACGCCTTTTAAGACTTCGAAATGGAAAGAAAAAGTCCTTTAGAAGATTTTTATGCCTTTGTAGTGGTGGTTTGAGAGCTGAAAGCGATGAAATTTGTCACAAGTGAGGACATGTCTTCTTTCAGAATTTTATATACTCGAAGCGGCAGACTTTACTAAAAATTTTCAAGCATTCCTGGAAAACTACGGTAAAGAAAGTCACATTTTTTAATGTCCATTTACTTTGTAAGAAACATTTCATAGACTGTTTCTTTGTGTTATTAGTAGCTTTCGACAAATATTTAGAAAACTTGACCACAATCGGTCGAGCGAGAAATTCGCCAGATGCTGAACAAATTTGCGTGGCCGACAGTTTCCTTGATGCGATAATTTGACGCGTTTTCCTCTTGAGACTAAACTAACTTGGATAAGAATGGCATTCTATATACACATGAAAAGTCGGAAATTTTAGAAAACACTAGATATAATAAAGTAGGTTGCTGAATTTAAATATTATTTTGTGATGTTTATAATATAATTCGCAGACGCTAGCGCTTCAATTAGGATAAACAAATCGCTAAGCCTTCCGGAAGCAGAAAATCACTGAATTCTGATAAGCGTTTAACTCTTTTATTCAAGGGAAAGACATTTTCATTCAAGGAAATAGTTATTGTGTATTTGCGACAACACTTTGAATAAACTATGAAGCCAGGAAAAACTAATACATGGCAAAATCAAAGCAGTTATTAGGAACTAGAAAAATTTCACTGCGATTTACTCTTGAAATCACGGGGGGGGGGGGGGGTTCATGATGCGTCACGCAATATTTATTTTTAAAATGTTTCACCAATTTATAGCACTCGTCACCACGGTTTTGAAAATTATAAAAACAAAATCTTCTGAATGCGATTACATGTATTTTTTTTCTCATTACCTGTAAATTTAGGGCTTCCAAAACTTTATTGCAAATCCGGGCAGGAGAGGGGGGGTCTCTCGGCTTGGAAATCCAGGGAGCAAGGGGGGGAGGAAATCCTACGATAATCTAAGTAATAACAGGCGCAGTAAGCTACATGCAGTCATAGACTGCCTATTTTTTATTAACGTCACCTTCTAACGCATTAACGAGATGGCTTGAAGAGCCCTTTGATTTTCGTAGTGAATCGTACATCTCGTTTACGCGCAAGCGCATTAACGAGATAAAAAGTACTGTCATTTTGACCTTGAAGTGAGCAATTTCGTATAAAGGCTTGTATGGAGTTCGACCGCGCGGTCATCGCTTTAAGCGTTCTAACTCATTTTAATGGGCGCAATGTCAACATCCACACTCAGTTTTGGAAAGACTCGAATCTAGTAAACATTTTGGTGGGAAATTGCTTTGGTTCGAGCGAAAAAACCTCCGTAGTTTTTCCCTTTTCAGCCGCACGATGCTTCGACTGAATGCATTTTGGCTTCCTTTGGTCGGTATCGTGTTTACGTTCGCTTGCTCGTCTGTCAGTGCATGGCCTAGCGGTGAGAACGAGGGAAATCAAAAGGAAAACGGAAATCACGGCCATCAAGGAAACCCCGCGCTTCAAGGTTACATAAACAGGTAAGATAGTATTGATATCGGAAAAATTTCCTTATAAACCCATACATTAGTTATGCAAAACCCAAAACAATAGAGCCATAGCTCATTTTGGTAACGCGCACGCCCGGAGCAAATGTCTCGTCTGAGGGGCCAATATTTTGGCGTGCTAACAGGTGACCGTCAGGAATGTCTAAATTTGGTTTTCTCACTTTATTTAGTTAATGTTAATGACTGTATTCAACTCATTAACAAGCAGGCTCTTTTGTTTTACACAGAAAGAACACAGAAAACGAAACAACTTCTTGGTCGACAAGGGGTGGTTGAAAAGATTTAAGACTTATTCTCCGACGTCTGATTTCTCAATCCTTTAATATTATATTTGTATGGCGCGTCCCTTAATATACCTGTCTTCGTATTTGTTGCATACATTTTCTGAGCTTCTTGCTGGAATTTGCTCACGCAACTTGATGGGCATTACTGACACCTCATATAGCCCGCGACAGAATGTCAAAGATAAGGAAAATTGGTTTTGTCTCATGCCAAACTCGATTCAGAGTCTTTTTTATATAAGAATGTGTCAGCCAAACGTTTCTAATTATTCATGGTTTATTTGAATCTTAAATCGTCTCAAACCATTCTTACTTTTTTGGCATGTGAAAACAAGCTGTATTGCAATAAATCATCCCGGAACCCATTGACTTTGTTGGAGACTGTGTTGCGGTACGTCTATACTAACATAGCCCCCTTCCTATATTAGGTTAAAAAAGTTAAGAGCGTGTCCACGAGAGGACCAGGCAGGGGTGACACATGCCATCTCACCGATTTCACTGAAACTTGGCCAGATTGAAGGATCTACCCAATAACTCAAAAAGACGAAACGGTTTGAAAATTGCAATTTTCCGGGGGGAGTTACACCACCCCCCTTACTTTTTTACATGGATTCCTTTAAAAACTACACTAAATAAGGGTAAAAGTAGGGAGCTCTTAAACTTGCATAATTCATCCAATTCAATTGTAGTTGCACACCAGTATAAATACGTATTTCCTGAGTTATGTGCGGGAGTTTCATGTAATTTAATTGATACCTGTCAATCAATGTAAGTTAATAATTACCTATGTAAAATGGCATAGCAAAATATGGTGATTTTGAGGCCAAATATCTCAAGTGGCCAAGTGCCCCCCAAATAGATACCGATATCACGGTTCAGTTCCACCTTTGGCCTGTACGAATTATTAAAAAAAAATTGGGACATGCTATTTTCTGTTCGCAGGTCGAGCTCAAACCCTGCACATCTTGCACAAGATTTTAGTTTAATGACTAACGTCGTAAAAGTTCCTGTACAAACCGAAATCGCAGATAAGCCACAACCCCAATTTGGAAGCTCAAATTTTGAAAAATAAAATAAAGACAATAAAGTTTGAAGTTCCAGTGAAGTTCTAGTTACATAAAAACAAGGACAAACAAGTACGGTTTCAAAACACTGATACAGCGGTTGCGAACTTTCATATGCATTAAGTCTTTAGATAACAAAATTTCGCTTGTCATACCTTCTTTTCTTTTGAGTTCACTATTCTTAAACTTAAGATGCTCTCTTGGTACTAATTTGTCAAGATTATCACTTCTAAACACTCCATGACATTGAAATGCCTAGGCGATTGAAAACGACACGAACAAGTGCTTAGTAGCCAAGCTTTGAAATGTGGAGAAGAGTCTGGGCATCACAACACATAAAATACTGTCGATTATCAGGTCGATTATATAGCCGCAGCAAAAGGAATACTTGGGAGCGAATTAAAGTGTCTCCCTCACTCAATCGTTTGATGTGTTGATCAAGTAACTCTCGGGTAGATGACTTAATAATAGTTGTGTAAGTTTTCGCTAAACTTAGTAGCAGTTGACGAACTATGTGGCTGAAAGGTGAACGGGTGAAACGTGACATCAGCGGGTAACGTTTTAAAACAGATGTCACCTCAAAATCAACATTTGCAGCCCTTGCAATGCTAAAAATAGAATAATTTCTGCTGGACTATTTAAATAAACATCGGAGCGACCAATTATATATACTTGCACTTTACAAGTCGGACTTCCGTTTAGTTGTTTACTTCCTGAATCACGATCCGCCGTCTATCAGTACATGTATCAGTCTTCGATCTATATTGCATGCCGTAAAACTTTAACTTCTTTTCATATATTTACTTTGTAGCTTCCTCGCCTTGCTCACTCAGAAAACCTGTATAAGATGCATTTTGGGTGAACTAATGTGCGTGTTAACGGTTTTGAGCAACCTACCGGGTCGACACTGTGTTGCGTGACTCCTTGTTTGCCAACGGACCGCCAAAGAGTTCCCGCGCATTAAAAACTATTTTCAAGTTATTGCACTTTCCGAAACGAGCTGCATGAACAGATGCTCATTACCTAAATTAAACTAAATTTCGGAAGTAATGATAGATTGGTTACTGTGTTGGTTTCCTTTTCTGAACGTAACACATACCAATGTCCGTTATACATAATTTCAGCCTCCGCGATAAAGTAAACAAATCACACTGTTGTTTGCATTGACATTTCTCCACTACATGAGCGCTCTCTTTCGAAAATTCAATTAAACCGGTCACCTTCTGTGGAAAGTAAAAAAGATCCACTGCACAGCTCAACAAAAGTGTCAACTAATTCACGGATTCTGGCCATTGTTTATTAAAATAACTCCGGCTTATATAATCATCAGTAATTGATTCTTTGGTTTGATAAGTGTCAACGGAGGTAATCAGTTTCCCGACCTTTTGTTGAAGTTGTTGTTGTTGTTAATTTGTTTTTCAAACTCCTGTTCCCATTTTCCAAAGTACGTTTTCACGTGGTCAAATTCCTCTGGTATTCTAATACAACAAGTTCTCCAATGAATAAATTTTTAACGCCTCGTTCACTGAAATCTGACCAGCCTAAACCGCCTGCGTCACGCTCGTCGTGGTATGTAAGCTAGGGGACCTTAAAAACCTGCCTTCTGCAGAGGAAGGATGGGCCCTCAAAAAGGTCAGAAGTGCAGTAACCTTTTCCGAAAATGTGAGAAACTATTTACGGGAGGTGTTCATGCTGGGGGAAGAGACAGGTCAGAAGGCTAACCCGGGAGATGTACACTGTAGCAACCCGCATGAAGGGGTTGCGGGACAGTACTGAACGGGAAGAAGAGATTCCAGAAAAACGAGTGGTTGACCACTGCGCAGATTTCCCGCTATTTCAGCAGGCTATCAACCCTCAATAAAAGTGGTAGACTGCTTCGTGATACAGCTGCAGCACCTTCCTATGCAGATGACGATGAAGACGACGTTGAAGACGATATTTCGACAACAAAGGCCACTGCCATCCGGACAAGGCAACAGATCATGCGCGAGTTAGAATTGTAGTGATACTGAACTGTTAAATGAATATAAATTATAAATACCAACGCTTCCATTTTCTACATGTTGGTCGGTTTCCAAGTTTTTTCGTATCATTGCTTGTTTTTTTTTCTATTTCGCTTGTAAATACATAAGTTGTAAATTAGCGGAGGCGGCCCTGTCTGTCTAACGATCAACATGGAGGCTCAAAAGTTAGTCACGCCATACGCTACACTGGGAACCTAAACATCAATACTCACATTAGTTCGCTCAAAATGTTTTCGATGTAGGTTTTCTGAGTGAGCAAGGCGAGGAAGCCACAATTCAGCTATATAGAGGTGTTTAACGTTTTACGATACGTGACTTAGATAAACGTGGGCTCGCGGTTTTCTGGAAGTAAGCAGATCAAAACACCACCTCGCAGTTTTCGATGCCATATTGAAATGTATGCACGACAGCCAAGTCCTCACACAAATCACTGTGAGCTACAAATCACTTCATTTTGTCGGGCTACGTCCCCTCTGGTGCTAGCTTCTAGTACCACTTTGTGAATAATTTTGGAGAAAATTCGTGCATATATTTTTTAAATCATCTACCTGAAAGCCAGTAGAAAAATAATAAGTGGGTAGTAGACTCTAAGTTTGTTAGTATTGTAAATGGCGAAAAAGAGTATTGTGATTTTTGTTAAGTCTATTTACTTATTTTTCTCAGTATTGTAAGTATTGTTAGTGTATTAATACTGTTAGCATAGTTAATATTGTGAGTATTGTAATGTACTGTTAATCCTATTTAATTATATTATTAGCATTGCAAATAATTATAAGTATTATTAGTAAGGTTAGTATTGTAAGTTGTGTTTTACCAAATAATGATAGAAAAATATATATTAAAAATAGTCAGTAGATCAAGATATGAAACAATTGGGTCAGGGAGACCCTTTTATTCGCTCCCAAGTTGTCTTTTAGCTGCGACTGTTATCACCTTCACGGCAATACTTATCCATTGGATTATCGAACTCCTCCTCTGCATGTAGTTTTTCTTCTGCTGCAAGTTTCCAAACATCCCGATAGAACGTGGTATCCCTAGAAAGTAGATACGTGTGTGTTGTGATACCCAGACTCCTCTCCACATTTCAAAGCTTGGCTACTAAGCACTCGTTCGTATCGTTTTCAATCGCCTAAGAATTTCAATGTCATGGAGTGTTTAGAAGTGATAATCTTGACAAATTAGTACCAAGAGAGCATCTTAAGTTTAAGAATAGTGAACTCAAAAGAAAAGAAGGTATGACAAGCGAAATTTTGTTATCTAAAGACTTAATGCATATGAAAGTTCGCAACCGCTGTATCCGTGTTTTGAAACCGTACTTGTTTGTCCTTGTTTTTATGTAACTAGAACTTCACTGGAACTTCAAACTTTATTGTCTTTATTTTATTTTTCAAAATTTGAGCTTCCAAATTGGGGTTGTGACTTATCTGCGATTTCGGTTTGTACAGGAACTTTTACGACGTTAGTCATTAAACTAAAATCTTGTGCAATATGTGCAGGGTTTGAGCTCGACCTGCGAACAGAAAATAGCAGGTCCCAAATTTTTTTTTAATAATTCGTACAGGCCAAAGGTGGAACTGAACCGTGATATCGGTATCTATTTGGGGGGCACTTGGCCACTTGAGATATTTGGCCTCAAAATCACCATATTTTGTTATGCCATTTTACATAGGTAATTATTAACTTACATTAATTGACAGGTAATCAATTAAATTACATGAAACTACCGCACATAACTCAGGAAATACGTATTTATACTGGTGTGCAACCACAATTGAATTGGATGAATTATGCAAGTTTAAGAGCTCCCTACTTTTACCCTTATTTAGTGTAGTTTTTAAAGGAATCCATGTAAAAAAGTAAGGGGGGTGGTGTAACTCCCCCCCGGAAAATTGCAATTTTCAAACCGTTTCGGCTTTTTGAGTTATTGGGTAGATCCTTCAATCTGGCCAAGTTTCAGTGAAATCGGTGATATGGCATGTATCACCCCTGCCTGGTCCTCTCGTGGACACGCTCTTAAGTCTTCATGAGCCAATTGGCCCACAACTGCCCGAATTTAACCCGGTTTCCGTAGCATGAAGCAACTAAGAGTATCACTACCCTCCTCTCCCCGGATGGGATCTAGTCGCATAATCTTTACCGTTACATATTTATCCGCCTTCGTCATGTCTTCCTCACGTGATGAGATACAATGTGGAGCAGAGATCCCTGCTTAACCTTATTTCCGAGGGGGGGTTCAACATTCATAACTTCCTTAATATGTATTCAAACGCCATCAAACTTTGTGACTTTTCCTAAAATTTATCTGGCAACAATTTGATATCACATTTTACTTATCACGTGACTTGATGTTTTTTGTAATTTGCATATTTTTTACCTTTGAATGAAGAAAAACAATGTTTATTGGTATAACTTTTACATTTTTACGTAATTTAGCGTTTATTTATTGGTTTTGATTAATTTTGAGTTAATTTGGACGGTTATTAAGACCAGGTTAAGCGGTTTTGAAAAATTTCAGAAATCCAAGATGGCGGCAGTATAACTTATTACCTAATAACTATGTCATATGACGTCATCGTTCCATTGTGCGGATCGCCCAGGAGCTCAAAAAAAGCCCGGGCAAAGTAGAGTTAAGGAAAGACCACGATGGTGGAGTTCAGGGCTTCACGACCACCGATCGTCAGGTTCAAAGTCCAGTGCGTCAACCACTAGATCCCTGCATATCCTTTATAAATACCCCCGTTTCGGAGTTAAAAATATATAAAATAAGCTCCATTCCCCAACCTTGTATTAAGGCACCACCCCTTACTCAGTTTCAATGTGTTTCACATCGCGTGCTGTCTGGAGTATAACCAAGTGACTTATGATAAATAAGGGAGCATTAAGTTGAGTAAAGAAGAAGATGGTCGTAAAAAAATTGTGCATGCTTTATTCGTCACTGCATTATTTACTGATCACGAACGAAACATGATTCACTATTTGTTCGCATCAGGCGGCGCAATGCGCGAAACATGTTTATTCTGAGGGGCGTTACTAAACACCGGAATGAGCGAAATGAACCGGAATGAGGCGGAATGGAGCGGAATGAACCGGAATGGACCGGAATGGACCGGAATGGAGCGGAATAGAGCGGAATAGAGCGGAACGAGGCGGAATGAACCGGAATGGAGCGGAATGAACCGGAACGAAACGAAATGGAGCGGAATGACACGTAAATGATTCAGAATAAGACACTCGATAATTGCTGATGCTATGTTACTGAACTTTTTTTTAATTAAATTATCCTTTGAGACGGCGGCTTAAGTCCCGTCTGTAAGGCTGTTACAGATTATTGTACCCTCACTGACCCCCCCCCCCCCCCCTGTGCATCCGTTCTATTCGGAAATCAACCACTTCGATAATTAGGGATAGTGGTATTAGTGAAAAGTTATACTTTATACATGTGATACCTTTTTTGAGTAGAACTCAAGAGTTAAAATACCTCGACCTCGTGTTCTCTGAATCCACAACTTTAATGAAAAGTCACAGCGAGTAAGAACATGCAAACTATTTTGTGAGTGAAAAAAAAATCATTACGAGAAATCTCGGGACAAACCAAAACGATATATCAAAAGGGTAACATTAGATCAAATATCGAATTTTTCCTTAGTCTATAATTTTTCTAGCTAATGGGAATGTTGTTTCTACCTAACCTTTTTTTTTCCTTCCATGGCAAGAAAGAAATATCGCAACTGTCACGCTGTCACGCCAACCTTTCTTAAGTAGTACGCTGGCCCAAAATACTGCCTGTGTTTGTATCCCAGATGTAACTAGATGGAGGTTGTTCTAATCATGGCAAGCTTCAACTACAAATGAACACAAAATACCCTTCAAGGGCCTGGCTAGACTGGACCGAGATCAGAAAGCAAGGTTAAGGTTTGTTTGATATCTGAATCATAACTTTTTCGTGAAAATGACTGTTATTTCTTTTCTTGGGTGTCCTGTGCCCGGGACTTCCCATAGGCCTTTTCGAGTGTTGCAACCATGTGCTCGGCTCGTGGGCCATTTTGTTTTGTTAAAAGAGCCAGATTTATTTGCTCCTAGACGTTTTCCTTTTTTACGCCGGATTGAACTACGAGGATCCACACTTGTGTGAGTTTATTGTTTTGTACCTTTCAGTTATTCGCTTTGGCTTTACGTAGGCCGTTTTTCTTAGTCGGAACATTGCATTTTGCAGCGAATTGCACTGAATGAAGCTGAATGAACACAGATGTGAATTAACTACTC
Organism: Dendrophyllia cribrosa; assembly: GCA_024195265.1. NCBI lineage: Eukaryota > Metazoa > Cnidaria > Anthozoa > Scleractinia > Dendrophylliidae > Dendrophyllia > Dendrophyllia cribrosa. Next base: position 44,044,359 of record JAJLRJ010000002.1, on the reverse strand, counting down.
TGGGACTGAATGAGAAAGTGTAATCTCGACTGTGACATCCTACGGTGAAATAAAGCTCTTAACCTTACATCTTGGGAAATGTCTGAATACGAAACCTGATCTGCTGATAAAATGGCTAAACACTGAAATCACACGCGTCCAGTACAAGTTCAAGGACAAAGTAAGGTACAAATTAACATACTTCAATAGAGTTTCTTTTCTGTCAAAGAAAGACATTTAAGTTGCGAATGTGCAAAGGTAAAGTCCGAGATTTCTGGCTGCTATAGTTCACATGCTCAGTACTTTCTGACAATTACAGTGTTGGCAATTTAAACGGAAACTACAACGATAACGATGTTCATGCAGTCAAGATGTTCACGAGTGTCCTGGAAAGTAACTGAACTCAGTCCTCGCTTAATCCAAACATGCTTTTGATAAACAGTTTAGCTGCATCATCAAGTGCATTGTACTTGGAAGTGTGCATGCGTGGTGGAATCCAGTTATCATGGCGTCTACGGGATAAGAATGTGCAAAGATACATTCCTTAATTCCTGGTCACGATAGTTCACATGCTCAGTACTTTCTAACCCCTACAGTGTGAGTAACGTCAATTGTAACAACAACGATAACAATGTTCAAACAGTGTTCTTCAAAGAATCAGGAAAGTAACTGACAGTAACTGAACTCAGTCCTCGTTTAGTCCAAACAAGCTTTTGATAAAAAGCTTAGCTTCATCATCGACTGCATTGTATTTTAAGTTGTGGGTGGTGGCATTCCAGTTTTCATGGCGTCTACGGATACACTGTAGATCTGCATGGTAATAACGCGGCGAAGCTGTCGGTGTTATCTTCGATTTATTTGACCCTGCAATGAAATCCTTTTCGGGATGGCGAAGGATAATACCATGGGGCGGCTGCTCCTGCTTGAAAGATTCCTTGCAACCAGCGCACAATTGTGCTCTTGTCTTGCGTAATTCGACCGCTTCAAAGGGATGGGTTGAACTCATCCATGGTCTTGGCGAGTTGATTTTTTCTCTTCTTTCATCAACCATTCCACCTCGATAGTCGCCTGACTTTCTGTTTGATTTACCAGATTTTTTTCCAGCTGCCTCCTTTGTTTTTTCCTGCACAAGCAATGGAGTAAGAGACACCTCTCTCTTCAGTTTTCTTCTCCATTCAAGGAACTTGTCGAGACAGTCATGGCCCATGTCTTGTGCAGCTGCAACGGTGTGACAGCATATCCGCGCTGATTTGTATCTAAAACATTTGCTGTCACAGGCAACTCTACCGTTAGCAAACCGTTCAACATAGTGTGGCGGACCATGAGAGCTTGCAACACTTCTGGCATCTGGATTTCCGCCTGCTGCCCGCATAACTCCAAAAGGATTGTTGAGTAGTTTCTCTGCATCCGCCCACACATCTGCAATCAATTGTTCTGGAACACTGCTGAAACGAACTTGGCTTGCAGGAGGGGAAATCTTCTTCCCTTCTTGATCTTTGAGAGAGTTTTCACAATTTTGAGAAGAGGAAGGAACGATTCTTGGAAGTTCTTGGGTCTCTTCGCTTCCCACAGATCCTTCATCAATTTCAATAGATGAAGCTGACTGACATGCGGTGTTCTGATCTCCTATGCTGGAGGTTGATGTGGCGTACTCTGCGATGTTGGCCTTTTCAAATGTTACCAAGCTGCGAGCCTTGCGACGATAATCCAGACGCTGTTTATCTGTAAGGCTATGCCACTTTCCAGGTTCAAGCTGCAGGAACTGAAATCTCTTGTCCAACTCGTACTCTCCACTGCCGTACAGGGCCTTGTCCTCTTCCCTTATCTGTGATTCTGCCTTTCGTCTTAACTTGTCGATGAAATCGGGCCAGGAGGACTTCTGGAATCCAGTCCACTGCTTTACACCAAAGTTCTCGCTCTCGTTGTCGTTCGTTGTATAATCTTGTACTTGCCCGGTACGCTGGTCGATGAGCTGGGAAGCTTCACGTACTGATGCAATCATACATTGCTTAAAATCCGCAGACTGGAATTTCTGAAACCACGCGTAGAAACCCGGTGCCGATTTCTCCCATTTCTCTTTCAAAAGGTACAACTTCTGATCAAATTCGTCTTCAGACGTAGCATCATATAGGCCCATGTGTAGGAGAGAACCTTCCTTTTGGCCGAACACATCATGTAAAATTTCCTTCTTGACATTGGCTGACACTTTCAAAGTGGAGTGCAGGTGATGCTCTATGTTTTCCTTCTTGTGGATGCGGCAAAGAAGAGCAACTGAGTTTGCGAAGGTTATTCGAAGAGCATTGCGTAGAGCTTCTTCGTTGTCCGTACCATAAGCCTTTAGGTCGGCTAACTCGTGTCTCTTCCTAACTAATGCCTGGGTGAACATCAGGTAATCTTCGGTTTTGCGAGACATGTGGATGAACGAAGGACCAAGGAATACGGGGTGCTTCCCTGTGCGCCTGTTTCTCAACATCAGATTCCTGTAAGTGGTCAGAGTTACAAAAAAGTCTCCCAGTTTGAATGTAGCATCGACTCCGAGTACTGAGAACCGGGTTGCGCTGGTGCAGAAACGAACCACGTTGTCCAGTTGATCTTCTAACCCAAGAAAGGCATGCGGACTATCCGTAACGCTGATCTCTCGCAAGAATCCTTTGTTGCTTTCTTCTTGATTCTCTCGTAGCATCCTGTGAAGTTCAAGCATTTCATCTTTCTGCGCAGAGCTTGTACTCAGAGCTTGACGACTGTTGTATGCTTGCTTTTTGTTTCTTGGTTCTTCCGAGATTGCTCTTGTCATCATGATATCACCACTCTTCCGGTGAACAGCATCATATGCATTGGATGGATTCATTTCACTGCAGTGGTGTTTAAGACACTGGAGTGTACTTCTAGAAGTTGGCACGAACATCCTTGATTCATCTTTGGAATTGCCATGTGCTGCTGGCAAGATTGCTATTTCAGGAGAATCTTTGAAGAAGTACTGGATAACAGCATATCGCATGTGTCTTCCCTTGTTGTCCTTTACAGTTGATATTATCCTTTTAAACTGCACTCCGTTTTTCTCCATGGTTCCCTTGTGCGTGCCATATTGCCGTCTTAAAACAAATACGTCACTCGCCGGGTCAGTAGCTATAGGCTCTCCACACCATTCTACCGTACTAGTAACCTTTCCTTTGACAAAGCGGACCTTGTGCGATTTGATGGGACAAGAGATATCTGTGTAGACACCATTGTCGTCGGCTGTAAGATCGCCGATACCCACGGACTCCAGATCCACTACAAAAACGGTGTTGTGCTGTACTCTGACTGGCTTTTTGGTACACAGTTTCTCATCAGGTGGCCCCTCTAAGATAATGCTGTATATTTCTTTGGCTGAAAGGCCTTTACTTAAACGGCAATACACTGGCAAGCTGAAATCTTCATTATAAAAGTCATCCGCATCTTGCAATTGGAAAGCAGGGGAAGAACATCTTTCTTCGTCAAGAAAAAGACGACGTATCAATGGCTTTTCACTGGTTGCCTGAGGAAAAGCAAAACAATTTATCAATCAGACAAATTTAACGGTTAAACGATTCTGCATTGTTTAATTCCAAGAGTGTAATTGTTTGTTTGAGGAACCTTAGGTTGGAGCATTGCCCTTGTGCCTAGTTGGTCACACTCCTGGGCATTTGACTCGAGATAAGCATTGACAAAATCATAAGTCCTATTACCCTTGTTACAAGCCTACTACTTACTCAGCCCGGAATTAACCTTTCTCTAAGATTGCGTTTTAAATTGTGGTTGTACATGAACAAAATATAAATAGTGCTCACACGTGATTAATGACGTAATACAGCTCTCATTCGTCTTGATGCTAGTACAGGCGGTGACCAACTCCAATCCCCGTAGAAATTATTAAAATTTTCCATTAAACAGCATAAATATTTTTTTACAACATATTTTCCCTGTCTAAATGGTTACCTCTGCAAATAAGCAATTCGCATTAGAAAAATATGAATGCTATGAATACAATTTGTTTCCCAGTGCTTTTTGTTTTATGAATGGATATTGTTACAAAATACAATACAAGAGCTTCTACAGCTGATTGTGATCGTGGTGGCCATCTTGGATGGCAGAAATTGGCATCAAAGATGGCCGCCACTAATTTATATTTTGAGAATTTAACCAAAGCTTTGAGTTTTGAAGGACAAAGCAATCAAACAGTGGTGCAAATAAAACCTGTTCAAAACATTTGTGTATATTTATTTTTATATTAGACAAGTTTAAGACGCATGCAGACAATGTAATTAAACTATTTGCATATATATGTAATCATTTCATTATAAAAATTGTTGTCATCATAGAACTCACTTGTATTGCTTTATGTTTTATGTTATTTCACATCCGTGCCAAGTTAAGGTCAAAAATTCAAATCTCCTGACATCTTTTTATATGAAAATTAGGCCAGTGCAAAACCTCTAAGGCGCCTCGCCTTGAATTAGAGCTCCCTGATAAGGCTTAAAATACGTCCCCCACCCTCCCACTCCCCTGAGAAAAAAATAAGTGGTTTGGAACATAGTACGCTTTAAAATTTACGTTCTTCAAATTCCATCCAAAATATTTCATTACGGCAAACGCTGTGTTGGAAGTGTTCTTTTCAAGGACTGCCATACATTTTATTTTAAGAAAAACTAGAAAACGTCTTGAGTAGGTTTTAAGCTTGAAAACAAGTATTTTTCTTTTGAATTTTGATATTTTGCAGTTTGGGTAAATGGAAATAAAGAGTGTCATCGATGAGCAAAATTAAGGCCCCCCTTCCCCTCAACTTTCAAATTAGCACCACCCTTTGAATTAGCCACGCCTTAAAAAATATAAGAAAATGCTGGTAACCATTAGAAATTAACAAATTTAACACAATGGACTGTTATATTTACCTCGGCAACTATTTTCTCTTCCTTAACGTTTTTCTTCAAAGGGCTTTTACTTGGCGAGTCGACGACATGTACTACGACGTCCTCCTTCAGTTTTACTGGTGAATCCAGACATACCACCTCCCTAATTGGCATAAAAAAAATGTTACACAATGCATGTATTAATGTACAATCGTATGATTTTAAGTATTATACACTTTGTTGAATGTAGGAAAGAAAAGCTATTTGATACTGACTTCAAAACAAAAATATATCTGGGTCTTCTTTAAATTTAATTTCCCTGTGGCGGCCGGTGGTGTGATTTCTTAACCCCAGAGAAAAATAACTTTTAGCTTTTGCAAATTTATTTTTTGTTCCCAGCCATACAAATGACATTTTACAATATGGTATCGCTTAGCAGTGTACTTTGCCGGAAAGATGTTACATGAATAAATCAGATAGGAAGTTTTTATTGAGAGCAAATAGCGTTGTCTGTGCGGAGTATCATGTTACCGCACTGTAACTTTTAGAGCCAACTTAATTAACCAGTTCAGTGAAAACAATATGTTGTGTGTTCTACAGTTAAATCAACAACAATAAAAATGATTTAAACAGTTGCCAATACTGTCGAAACAGTAGACTTAGTTTTCTAAAGTCCTGCAACTGTAACAGTTTCGCCTAGTTTCTATTACCTTGTAGTTACGCAACCACATATTTGTTCCAGAATCGACAATCTTCATCATTTCCCACAGTTTGAATTAGTGAATAAATATATCCCACTCATAAAAACAGTAAGACGTTATAACCTTCTATCTAAAAACTTACATTTTAATCTTTATGACAAGTACAGAGTTCGATTACCGTCCTCTGAAATTATCCAAAGATCGAACTCTGATTGAATTCAAAGCATGTAAATGTAGAGCAAAATTTGGACCGGATGAACTTGAATTGCTGATTCCAATGACAGAATGAAAATAGCACAGTTGTATGCCAAGTTATTGAATAGCTACTATTCCTTTGTAAATTGGCGATCCGAGATTAGGGTTTTCTCGGATCAACTGTTTGTATCCGGACCGACATTATCACCTGCCTGTTTGTTTGTATAAAACGAGCAAACTTTGAATCATCATCGTGCCGGACCTTTGTCAAATGTAGTCCTTTTTTTGGTGAATCCTGCGTTAATCTTCTATAGCTAGCATAAAACTATTGTAACAATCAGATAATTCTACTGGCACTCTAAGAACTTACCAGTCCGAGTCATTGTCGACGTCCTCGATTGTTGGCTCGTCCATGTTGTTTGCATTGGGAGAGAGAAATAAATTATTTTTGGCGCGAAATAAATTATTGCGTTAAACCGACGCCCATCTCGGACAGGGGTGTGGAGTAGGGGAAGGCGGGTGGGTGGGGTAGGGGAAATCAGAGCAAATCCTGAACGAATAATTATAAAGCTTGTAAATGAATAAAATATGCTTTTGAAAGCCTTTAGCGTTACGCATGTTTAATACAACATTCACTGTACTCTCATTTCGTTTCATTCCGCTCCATTCCGCTCCATTCCGGTCCATTCCGCTCCATTCCGGTCCATTCCGGTCCATTCCGGTTCATTCCGCTCCATTCCGCCTCATTCCGGTTCATTTCGCTCATTCCGGTGTTTAGTAACGCCCAGTATCTTATCCTCGCTTAACACTGCATTGCCCTACACGTCAGATTAAACCAACAGCAAGCTCGAGCTCTCTTTTCTTCGGTTCATGTGTAATTTAAATTATATAGATTTTATGTGAGCTTATGGCTGTTCCGTAAATTAGCATGTGCATAAATTATAAAACGAGGTATCTAATATGTTTTGAAATTTTAAAGAACTAAATTATGAACAATGAAATTGGAAACAGGTTTGCGGGAAACGTGTTTCATTAAAAGCTATTAAAACAAGTTTACTCTGAACATGTTTCGGCGCTGATGTGAACATAGCATTTTAGTATTTCCTTTTTCTTGTCGAGCTGGCTCTTTAGAATTGTCGACATTGCACGATCTTTTCCCGTATATGTCCCAGACAAAACAAGTTCTTCCGGATCCAGATGCATGGCTCCAGTTGGCGAAAATTCGAAATGAAATTCATCCAACGCAACGGATTCGCAAAATGGAAATGGCAGCTTAATGGGAGCATGGCGACACGTAATAACCTTTTCCCTTTCATTTGGCAGCCATTTGCAGTTTGTGTAAACAGTACCTTCATATAATACACAAAAGCTTAACAATGGACATCAATTATTAGTTTTTAATTTTCTTATATGCAGACATGGCACTACGAATAGAGATAATTAATAGATTACCTACCATATTTATTAAACCACCCTTCTTATAAGCTTCTTATAAACACGAGCCTATATATTTACCTCGGTGACAATGCGTGTATGTGCGCAATGTTCATATATTTATTTGCTAATCTTGTCCAGAAAAGACCGTCTTTCTGTAACAAAAAAAGTCAGTTATACAAACAGGCCGGCGCTAATCGTGTGGATTCGCATCATTTTGCTCACTTTGGCTTTCTGTCCCAGTTTAATTAGCTCTTGTAAGCGGATTATTTTGCTTGAAACGGGTAATCGCTTACGATAGTTCGTTTTCATTTCTTCAAATAGGCTAAAAGGACAGATTGTGAAATTCATGGCCTTACATATCATTGCAATACCACCGAAAATAGTTTCCCAGTAGGTGTATTGAGGATCTTATTGTCGTGTTTACTGTTTTTCATTTTTTAGGGTTGTCTTCTGACCGGATGCCTCAATGGCGGGTCTTGTTTCTTTGACGAGAAAAAAGAAACTTTCACATGTTCATGCAAACAGCAGTGGATTGGAAGAATGCGAACTTAAAATTATTCGTAAGACATTCTCTGTTTTCGAAAGGTCACTTATTAAACTTATGTCCTAGGCTTATTATATGATGCCATGGCAAACTAGTCCTGCATGGTAGAAAGAAGCATTCTGATTGGTTTGCAATACGAACCGCTAAGATGGACCGCTCAAGAACTCGTTTCGTCGAATTTCTTTTATGAACCATTGAACAAAGAAAATCTATTTCCTATAAAGTAGAAACAACTTTTATGTCTGGTGGACACTGTCAATTGAACTTTTTACAACGTCACCTGAAAAATGCAAGTGTATGCTTAACTTTGGCACGTGTGTTTGCCGAGAATGGATGCATTTAAATATGTCAACAAAAAATTTAGCTAATTTTCAAAAGCCATTACATTTAATAAAACGTTATTGAACTAGCTTGTTCGGTGAGTATTGGGGAATATTAGTCTCGTTCGGAGTGCGGAGTGCGGAGTGCGGAGTGCGGAGTGCGGAGTGCGGAGTGCGGAGTGCGGAGTGCGGAGTGCGGAGTGCGGAGTGCGGAGTGCGGAGTGTTTTTAGGGTAACATTCGATAAAAGAAAAGAAATAGAAAAGAACAAACATTTGCGCGGCCACTAGACAGCGTGACGAAAGCGTGACCATTGCCGATTGAGTTGTTTTTATCGATAGTTTACTGTTAATCCACGCCGCTGTTGTCAATAAATTTGTGGCTCAATGTGTATTTTATTCGAGTTTAAAGTGTAATAAAGAGTGGCATGCCTACGCGACTCCCACGTGCGTGTTTTAGCCCGTACGAGTATATCTTTTAGAGAACGTTCTCTTTTGTCTGATATAAGGGGCGGTTCTTCGTACATCTCGTCTTATAGTAATGGCTGCTGTTTTATAAGATGCCAGTGTTTCACGAGGATCTGTTTTAAGTTAGGAACCGATGGATGGTATTTCGTTACAAAAAGCAGGATTTTCTTGTCTTCTTTTTGTTTTTGTTGGAGCGCTTTATTTCTGTCTTCAAAAGACACTTCTGAGAAGACCCTTGAAATAATGCTTTTGAAGAGTTAGTTCTGAGAAGTCTGAGGGCTTCTCCTTTGATGAAGCCTTTTTACTCCAGATGGGTGGCATGTAGAAGACCTTAGAATAATGGGTGTACTGAAAAGTTTCAGTTGCTTTGAAATGGGTGCGTACATCGAGCACCGATTCAGCTATGACTGCTTTCGCCTTTGTAAACGTTAGTGTTCAAGAAGCATATTTCTGTTTCGGATATCTCAGCCGTAAATTTTATGCTTGTATGATGTTTGTTAGCATGTTCAATGAACCGTAGTATTTTTCCTTTTTGGTTGTGTCCCAAAGGGAGAAAATCTCATCCAAAAAACGTTTCCAAACGAGCGGTTTTAAAGCACTTTGACTTATGATTTCTGTTTCTACTTTTGCCATGATTTCAAATGTTTGTAAAAGCGACTGCCATTTTGGTGCCCATGGCAGTTCCGTGAGTTTGAAGGTAGTTTTTTCCATTAAAATGGAATCGGAGTTCCCTGTTAACCCTATTCAGACTGGGCATTTTTAGGCAATCTGTGACTGTGGGGGGGGGGGGGGGGGGGGCTCCTCGGACCCCCCTCTATATCTCTGGAACCAGGAAGGCTAGGACCATGAAATTTTCACACAATGTTCACCTCCATACAAGAACATACAAGGAAACCTCACACCCAGTTTTGACCTGCCACAGCCAATTATTACGTCACAATGACGTCATTTTTTGTTTTTCCGACGTTTCTTTGATATTTTTCCATCCAGATACTTAAAATATCAAATATAACTTTAAAATCATCTCTTTAATATTAAAACATAATAAATACAAACAAGGACACACTTGTAAAGCGAGAAAAAGCAATAAAAAGCGATAAAACTATAATTTTAAAATTATTGTCCGCCATCTTGGATCCGCTATCTTGGATCCGCCATCTTGGATTTTCTTTTTGTTTTGTTTAAATTAAAATTTAAAAAATATCTAAAAGAGAAAAGGATCAGAATGTATAAAACACGTATCAAACTAATGTCTATTATCGAAACAATGAACTTAGAAGCGTTATTTAATAAATAGTACAAAATGTTTGTCTATAAGTAAAAGAGAGCAAAAATTTACCTACCCCTCCCCCCAAATATTTGATGTTAAAATTTTTTGATGTCTTTCAAGAACTAGTCCCAAGAAAAACCTATTCTAACAAGAAAATGCACTATAAGTCAAAGAACAAGATCTTAAAATAAAAAATTCACCATATTTTAATATTTTGAAAACCTATGTGCCAAAAACCGGTTGCCATGGCAACATGGTTAATCACACTGACATGTTATGGATACCAAAATGTCCCTAGATAAATTCTAGGAAAAGTCAGAAAATTTCAGCCTCATAGCTATTTCGGTGTAAGAGTTATCACAATTTTACTGGAGGGGGGGGGGGGGGGGGGGGGGTCGAAAAGCCCCCCCCCCAGTCTGAATAGGGTTAAGATAGGTCTGAGCGCTTTTTGAAGTAGTCGTGTAGGAATAGGAGGTTCATTTTTGTGAAAGGCGTCATAGGCCTTGCATACTATGTTGATTCCCTCCTCTTGTGGGATATTCGTATATAGGCTCGTTACGTCGAAACAAGGATTGTGTTTTCTGGGACTTTCGTTTGTTCTACGAACTTGATTAAGTAATGCTCCACATAAGAACGATATCAAACTTCATTGTTCTGCGGCATTGGCTCTTTCCCACATAGAATATCTTTGATTTCAAGAATAGAGGAGGAACTGATGGTTAATAATTATATTTCATTATAAAAATAAAGAAAATCCATTTGCGTCAAATAAATTTTAGGAAATATTCGTGCTTAACCAATCAAAATAGCAGAAGACAATAGCTAATAATTTTGCTTCTTTGAAGAAGTTCCCCAAATACAATATCTTTTAAAAATTGCATGTTGTGCGATTGGGTCTCGAATTACTTGAAACCTTAAAAAAATTAGACAAGATGCACCTTGAACCTTAACTTTTTAGCGGTTTTTGAGTCTAGGCCAATGAGATCACTAGTTGTTACAATGAAAAAAGTTGACATTCATCGGCGTGCATTGCCGTTCAGCGCTATTCTTCTTATGCGGATCATTACTTAAATGAGTCGTATCTTTGAGATATGACTCTTGTTGCTGTGCTATCGGCTGAATGAGTTTGTCAACGAATGATGATAATTTCTCTGTTGGGCCATCACACCCTGATATAATTGGTCTTCCGACAGGGGTCGGTTTGTGTATTTTTGTGAGGGTGTAAAATATTGAGATACGAGGGGGGTCAGTGTTTGACACAGCCACTGTTCAGTCATTTCATCTCTTGATGTAATTTCCATAATAGAGTTCGCCAATTAGGTTGTTGAACTCTGAAGTACGTTTCTTTAACCATGGGTTATGGAAGAGGTCTGTAGTGTTTTTCGTTATCTAATAGGTTTTGACCTTCTTTCATTATTATTTTTTTTACCTTCCGTGTTTAGAACCACAGTAGTTATTCCTTTGTCAGCCTTTTTAAGGTTGATTTCGGTGTCACGTTAAAAGGTTTTGAGTGCCTCAGGGACAGCTGGATTGAGATTATTTCTAGGTTTTACGATTTGTATTTCCGCGAGCTAGGAGGTTTTAACCTCTTCTAAATAGCTTTCAAGCGCAACTGGTGGTTGCACTGGTGGATTCCACGAAGATTTAACTTGGAAAGGTTGAGGTTTTTTGTTATCCTCGTGAAAAATGTATTGTAGACGCATTCTTCTTGCGAACTGATCGAAGTTACACAAGAGTCGCCTTTTAATTTGTATTTCGTTTGTCACGGGTGTAGGAATGTTTTTTAAACCTCTTCCTAGTAAATTGATCTGATCATCTGTAAGTTCTTTTTCAGAGAGGTTTTTAATGTGTTTTTTGTTTTTCTCTAAACATGTACTAAGTTCTTTTTTGTGCTTGATTTTTTTGCGTTCAATCCGCTTTGTACTTGCTAGGCTGACTTTGAATGGCTTTGTTTGTTTTTCTTTAGGTGAAGTGACTTTGAATGGTTTAATAATGGACCCATTTTATGAGACTCAGAGAAAAGGCATATATTCTGTTTAACTTGTTTATTTTGAATGCCTTCTAGATTTGACATCATTTCGCTGAATTGAGAAATCTTCTGTTGAATTTTCTATCCAATCCAAATGCAACAACTGTGGAAAGCGTTCTTCTTCTAGCCAAACATTTGCATATTTGAAACTGCAATAAAATACACATTTTACAACAAATTTATTGACAACAGTGGCGTGGATTAACAGTAAAATATCAATAAAAACAAACTCAATCGGCAATGGTCGCGCAAATGTTTGTTCTTTTCTGTTATTATTTCTTTTAAATTTAAAATTTGTCTGTAACTGTTATCGAATGTTTCCCTAAAAACAAAATATAAAGAAAAACGTTCCTTTTTTTATTTAGGGTAAAATTATAAGCAGCATTCCACTTAAATTTAGTGATTTTTCTTTTCACTCCATTTAGTAATTTTTGTTTTTTCACTCCGCACCCCGCACTCCGCACTCCGCACTTTTACACTCCGCACTCCGCACTTTTGCACTCCGCACTCCGCACTCCGCACTCCGCACTCCGCACTCCGCACTCCGCACTCCGCACTCCGCACTTTATAATTTACTGTTGTACAACTTCACCACGCTCGGCGCTACGAGACGAAATGGTCCAGAAGGCAATGCGGGTTACAGTGACATCATCTTTTGTGTTTTTCAATTAATTTATTTTTTAGTTGTTCTAACACAATTCTAAATGTATTGGTCTTAATAAGACCTAGTGTAAAAGGAACCTGCTACTATAAGTAAATCAGTCCAAGTAGCCAACCAGTCCAGTTTAACTTAATTTGATGTTTTACTCCAACTAGACAAGGTTCATTTATTAATTATGTTTTACCGTATTATCAGGTTTCTCAACTTCTCTTTGCTCCGGTTACAGGTCACACTAATTATGTTTTCACTACCCTGGGTGCGAGAGGAGAAACTGGGCCGAGCAGCACATCCGGCTATGTTGGAACACCACTGGAAGGTCTCGTCACCTTAAACAATGGCATCCAAATTTGGACCGTTCCCGCGACGGGAAGTTACGTTATTGAAGCCGTTGGGGCTTCCGGCGCTAATGGCAGTATTGATTTCCCTCCCACTCCTGGGACACTTGGTGGTTTGGGTGCAGAAATCAGAGGAAAGTTCGTACTTAAGAAAGGAACTCAACTTAAAATATTAGTGGGACAAGAGGGTGGTACAACTTCATCCTTTTACGATCGGCCAGGGGGTGCTGGTGGGGGAAGTTTCGTTACCCTGTCGGATAACACTCCACTGATCGTTGCCGGTGGGGGAGGGGGAGGAGGGACACCAAAAGACGAATTTACAGATGGTGACCCAGGTCAGGCGACAGGGAATGGGACCCAGTGTGGTGGGACTGGGGGAGTAGTATAGGAGTTGGGGGTACCAGAGCATTTTTTGCAAAAATGCACTGTTACCAAACCCAACTCAAATACTACTTTCCATATAATGGTTGCCATATAATGGTTTCCATATAATGGTTTCTACATAATTTGAGCTCGTATTTTTGATCTCGCATTTCTGGAATATAGGTTATGGTTTCCATATAATGGTTTCTATATAATTTGAGTTCGTATTTTTGAGCTCGTATTTTTGATCTCGTATTTCTGGAATATACATAATGGTTTCCATATAATGGTTTCCATGGAATTTGAGCTCGTATTTCTGGAATATAGATAATGGTTTCTAACTTATGGAATTTATATATTTTGAACTACTATATGTTTTCTTCTGGTAATACCTTAACATAGTCTCATTGGATTTAATTAATGATCGCATAATGGCCATATGCATAACTGTTGATTCCGTCTTCTTGTAGATATCTTTTGTCATCAAAACAACTGAGTGATACTTTATTGATTTCATAACTTCCTAATTGATGTTTTTGACTTCTGATTGTTTTCATTCTATGATGCATCTGTTTTTTTTCAAATAGCGTATTTTTATAGTTTTCATGTTTGATATTATTTTTGATAATATTCTTTTTAATCCCTTTAGCAGTCTTACCTCCTGATTGGTTGTCTTTTATATAGCTATACATTTTTGATCGTAGGCCAACAAATTCGCAAATAGGAATTCCTGCAGCCTCATCTTTGAATTTACCAATTACTTTTTTATTGGTTTTATCGAAATATAATGAGCTTTCAGGGTAGTCGCTGTTATCAAACAAATGTTTATCATTCCAGAAGTCTGAGTAGACATCTTCGGCTTTGATTTCATAAGTTAAACTATCTGTATCAGTAAATAGAAGTCTAGCCTTATTATACTTCTTTTTGATGTAGTTATAATGAAAATCATACATTAATGTCTTACTAAGATCTAGGATACACATACCCACATATGCCGGCCTGTTAAGGGTTAGTGTTTCTTTGATCTTATGAACGGCTACAAGGTTTTCATTGAAGATTTTACTACTTACATATGTAGGTTTAGCAGTCATTTTTAATAGTTTCTTCTCATCAGTTACTAATCTAACATCTATTCTCTTTCTGATATTTTCCATTGTTTTTCCAAATACTGAATTATTCATAAGTTTGAAGAAATCTTTCTCAAAAGCATTTTTGGCATTAGTTCTTTTCTGAGTGTTGAAATCAATATATTGCTTCAACCATGCGGACTGATTGAACTCCAGTACTCTATAAACTTTCGTTATTTTCAAACCGAGATCAGTGTATAATTGTAGATTTCTGTAATGAAGAACATACTTTTCTTTGTTTCTTAAAGTTGGAATCAGTTTTTGTACAAGGCCTGTTGATATATTATATTTGGTAGCTATTTTTTGGCAATACCCAGACAACATATTGCTAGTCACTTTAACCTTCTCTGGTCCTAATGGGTAGTCATTATGAAGGTTGTGCAATTCTTCAGGATATTCCAAGTCAACTTCTAGTATTAAACCTTTATTGCTATCTTCTTTATATTTAGCTAAGTCTAACTTATTAATCTGATTTTCTGTCATCCATTTGAAACCGCCGGTTGGTAGGTATTGTGACATAGCCCAACCATAGAGATTGTTAGCATCAAGATACATAATATACTTTGAGGGCGCCTTCTCATTGTATGATTTCATGTATTTATTATTTGCTTTTCCAAATCTATTAGCTATATAAGAAATACCACCTCTCGTCCCCTTTTCAATGAATTGAAACATGTCAATATCAGTCATTAGTTCTAATTTAATATTAGTCATTTTTAGCATAGCATCCCAAGATAAGCCTGGAGATGTAAAATAATGGCATGGGTCTAATTTGTAGTATTGCAGACAGGTCTTTCTAAAGTTTTCAAACACATCAGCTAACAGAAGGATGTCAGATTTAAGATATAAATCATGGTACTCACCCATATTTTTAAGCATGAATGTTTCCCAAACAGTTTGAGCATGCTTATAGTCTTCATCTGATATATATTTATCATTTAATATGCTGTAAAATTCTTCTTTTAGTGGTAGTTTTTTATTGAATTTATCAAAACTGTCCATGAAGTCGTATGGATAGACTCCTTTTTGTGACATTAAATTAAGCTTTTCACCTTTGAATTGTTGAGAGGTATATTTTAATGATTCTTTTGGTAGATTGCTTACCAGTTTTTCTAAACTAGAGCTCATAAACTGGAAACTATCAATGAAGGTAAGATGATTACCAAGCATGAAAGCCATATACTTTTCCATGTTGTTTGGTATAGCATTTATATTCATCTGTTTCTCTTCTCCTTTCTTATTTTTGTATGTATACTTCTTGACTATTTCACCAATTTCTTGCATTATAAAATGGCTGTCATAACCTCTTAGATTATGGAATATAACAGGAATTTTTATCTCTGCTGGATTTACTCTTAGTTTCAGATTACATTCTTGGTGAGCAGAGCCTCTGTATTTACCAGTTATATGACAATGATCTCTAACTCGAATGTCTTTGTCAGTATATTTTATATCACATATATGGCATTCTTTAGCTTTTTGAAATTCTTCTTCATCATCTTTTGTCATTCTTAATGGTTTATTGAATTCTTTTTTCATTACCTTCTTACAATATTTAACTTCCCCCAGCATAGCTTCCATAAATTTGTAAACGGCTTTTTCGCCCCTATATATTTGCTCTGGTTTAGTGTATTTATCATCATAGCAACAAACTACCTTATAACCATAACTACAGTCTGTATGCTTCTGATAAGCCTCTGTGTATGATTTATCATTATCGGGTTGACAACCATGTATTTTCTCAGTAATAGCCTCAAAATCTGCATAAATAACAAATGGTACTGGTAGTTGTTTATGGACATTGTTGAATTTTAGTATATTATTATCTTTGTCAGGCATTTTTATTGCTTGTACGCCATTCACTTGCATGCAGTTTTCTTTATGATTAGTTAATACTCTTTCAGAGCTGAAGCATTGAAGACAATACATGCAGAAATGTTTTCTTTCTTTGTGTTTGGTCTGATTGTACATTAACTTGTTGAAATCTTTAATCAAGACATAGTGCTTGTTTTCATTTTCTGTTATCAGAAGAAGATTCATGCGGTCTTCATATTTTTCTTTTGATACATAAATTGGGTATGGTTGTTTGTCTTCATAACCGAAAACATTGATGTTGATCTTATTTTGTTTTTCAATCTTGTTGTACTGTTTGATGGTGACTGGGAATTCAATCCCCGAATAATTTGAATTTTCAATGAATGGTTTGTCAACTTTTTTAATTCTCTGTGGGTCTTTGTCTTGAGGATTTAGATGTCTGATGTGACACCACCTAAAGCATTCATTATCCTCATTTTTTATGTTGATCAATCCTTTCGCACTGTTTCTGAGTTCTTGGGGTAGTTTAATATATGAAGAGCCTCTCATTGGTTGATATTTTACAACATTAAGATAATGATTTTCCACTGATTGAACAGTCCAACCAGATCCCTCTGAAATCCAAACTGCAATCTTGTTTAATATGTTTTGCTTTGACACTTGTAGTGATTCAGCGATCTCTAGGTTATTTATGATTGTTTGAACTAGACTGTTGAAATAGGCAGTTTTATACACTGTTTCTCCATTTGATATTTTGGTAAATATTACCTTGAGTGTTTCAACAAATTTCAGTCCTTCCATGGATTTTAGTGTACTTATAATATGATATTCAATAGCCTTTCTTGTGTTTTGCAGTTGCACCAGCGGGTCTTTGTTATTTTTAATACTTATTTCGTAGGATTTAGTATAACCTTTTAGAGCTTTGTCTGTTTGCTCTATTTTAGTTCTTGGAGTAGGAACTGGTTTTTCTGCAACTGACTTTTTAGTTCTAGGTGCTGGAACTGGTTTATAGTCGTCTCTGAACTCAATCGGCGGTAAAATAATATGGTCTTCATACTCATTCACCATCTGTTTAACACTTTTTCTTGGTGTAGGAATTGGTCTCCTACGTTGTTTTTTGTTATCCACTATTGTAATTTTAGGAGCTGGTTTAGCATTCTGTAGTTTTAATATCATTTGGATTAGTTGAGACTTACTCAATTTTGTTAAGTCTGATGTTTCCATTATCTATATATATATAATTATATAATATTTCTTTAAGTACCTTTTAGAGTGCGTTTATTTTTGGCATCATTTTGGAAATAATTTGAGATAGTTATATATGATTTGTCATATATGATTATCTTTTTATGATCGCCTTGCGTTATTCGTTGTTGTATTTTTGTGCATTCGATTTATGCACCATAGTTTTATTGTGTTTATATTTACTTGCAGGATGAAAATATTTATTACATTCAATGCAATGATATTTATTATCTGGGTTGTCATTAAACTTCTTACAATAAAGACGTCCCATAATACGTTTTTCTTCATCGGTCATATATTTTTTAGGTCTTCCCCTTGATTGTTTCACCATTACTATATATTATGATTATTTTTTTAAGTCCTTTTAGTGCGTTTAACCTTTATCAAGAATTTAAGTGATCCAATAATGGATCCATTAAACTATATATTTCTTAGTTTTTATTGTGTGTTTAAATGAACGAATTCACGGATCTGCCTATTAATATTATCCATATGTTTATTAGTTTTCAAATGACAGAATTTTCCAGCAAGTGAGTAGTTGATATTGTTATTACATGCACGGCAATACCACTCTTTATTTAACATATAACGAGTTTTGGATCTTTTAATAGCTTCTTTTTTGGCTTCTTGGGTTTGGTATATAGGCGGTCGCCCCCTACCTCTTTTTATTATTACTTCTTTTTCCATTATATTATTACTATATATTATTTTATCTTTATATGCGTTTAAATATGGTTGAGAATTCAAATGATCCAGTTATGAATCTTTTAAACTATATTCAGATATTCATTTCAGTTTTCAATTCAGCTATATTATCAACTTTTGTTTGTTTCAACACATTACATTCCTCATCGTATTTATTGTTTTCTATCTCATTGCAGATAATATTCAATAACTGTTTCAATGTTATATCTTCATCCATTTCATGTATTTTTTTATGATAAAGTTTCCATAATTTCTTTTTATATTGTAACAGATCCAATCTACGCTCATTATCATATATTTTATCATGAAGATTGTCTATTTCATCTTCACATTCCTGAATTTGAAAATTTATTTTTTTGATATATTTCTCAATACCACTCATGATATATATAAACATTATATATTTTTGACATCTTTTAACGGTATCCATGAATTAAATTCTTTTGGATAACCAGACCATGATACCAAAGCTTGTTTTTTCTTGTAATCCCTCCTAATGACTTTGCCAATTCTGAATACATCCTGTTTTGCTAATTGTAATTCAGGTTCATAAAATGACCCTTCTATTGATTCATTATTAAGATCCTTTAACTTATATGTAATAGGGTTTGTGTATTGGATTTTATCAACTGTGAATACCTCTTCAGTCCAATTACTTGTATATCCTTTATCAAATACCTTTCTTTTATACTTTGAAATTCTAACCTTATCACCAACTTTGAATTTTACTTTTGATGATGATGGTTCCATATCACCATATAAAGTGAGATATACACTTCCCTCGTTCTTTTTATTTACTTCTGCCGGTTTCATTTTGATGCTTGAATGCTTTGTACTGTTGTATTCATTTAATAGTTTTGGTAACATGTCTAAATATTGTGTTGTATTTTGAGCTGTAAATTGTTTCCACATTTTAGATTTTAATGTTCTGTTAAATCTCTCAATAACAACAGCTTTACCTTCATTGAAAGTAGAATACATCTCAATATTATTTTTCTTTAGCCAGTCTTTGAAAGTTTTATTATAGAATTCAGATCCTTGATCTACCCATAAATATTTCGGTTTTCTTTTATACTTTTTAATAACATCATCAAATGATTCAGTAATTGCATTACCGGTTTTATTTTTAATGGGAATGCTCCAAGCAAATTTTGAAAACACATCAATGATGTTTAACAAATATCTATATCCTTTATTCCATTTTGAAAACTTCTGCATTTCTACAAGGTCAGCGCTCCAAATATCATCTATTCCATTAACAATAACACGTCTCTTTTGAAATTTCCGTTTGATTGGTTTATGTAGTTCATTTGCAAGGAGTTCAGCCCAATCATTACTCAACTCCTTTTTACGTTTTTTGACTTCCTTTTAACACCTAATCCAAGTTTTTGTTTTACATCAATCGTGTTTCTAGCCAACCAATGCCCCCATTGTCTTTCATTATACGGTACGTTGTCTAAAGCTTGAACCATTTTTCGGTCTGCCTTATTTTTACATTTCCTATCATCCTTGCAGACTGAATAATCGACATCATGTTGCATTGCTATTTCATCAGTTCTTCCTGTAGGTTGGTCATATATTTCTAATATTTGGCCAGTTGTTGGGTCATATTTCACTTGACTCTTTAAATCATTATATGGGCCAGTATATTTATGGCCGGGTAATGTCCAACCGCCTTTTGGTTTCGGAAGCTTCCCAATGGCCTTATGAATATCAATCCCACTACCTTTATGCAATGGATCTAGTTTCTTACTAATATCTGAAGTTAAACTATCTAAGGCTTGATCCAAATATTTATCAGCCATTCCTTTTATTTTTTGTTTAGCATAACCAGATTTAATTGCCTTTGATGCTCCGATTCTACCTAAATTATACAAACCTTTTAAAGCGCTTTTAGCTGCTATTTCACCAAGACTGTGACTACCTTCTATATTTAAAAAGCCCCCATCTTGTGAGGGCTCAATTAGTTTCCCTGTTTTTGTTTTATAAATTTGGTTTTTGTTATACCACATTCAGCGCAAGTGCATTTCAACATAGTTCGACCATTTTTAGTTTTCACATATCGTTCGCTTCCTGGAACACATTCAGTGACTTTCTTCTGTCTAACACAATATGATTTTACCATTATATATATAAGTTAGATATTTCTAAAATAATGTTCGAGGAATCTCTCATTCTTCATTGTATCATATATGTCAAATACTTGCAATAAATTATAATACGAATTCCCCTTATTCATTTCGTTCAGAAAGTATAAACAGAAGTAGCCACATGTAGACGTTTTTATGTTTTGGATTTGGTTGTTTTGGTGAAGCAGTGTCATATTCCTTCTTTTCGCATGATTTACGATCTCTTGAAATGGAGGCATATCAAAACTGTCAAAATAATTTATCACGTTGTCTTTTACATAAGTTGTAACCCAATGAGATCCTGCCATATAACTAGGTTCCAGATTGTAAATAAATAATGCTTGGCTATGATTATGTGGAACTCTTTCATCCCTTGACAGAACATCACTGATTGGGATGTTTAAATATCTGCACCATTTTATTAGATCATGATTACTTAACGGGATGTCTTTGTGGAATTTCGGTTTTACAGTATTGCTCCGAGAAGAGGAATACCATTGAAAGGGCTGCTTTTCCCTAATAGCAAGCCTTCGCCCCTTTTGGTTGTCTTTTTTTTTGGTTGTTTTTTTTTAAATCCCCATACCTATCGTATTATCGGGCCAACTCCCATAAAATGGAGGTGGTCTATATACACCAATTCTTGGAGCTCCCATACCCTTTTTCTTACTAGTTCCCATTCGTGGAGCCCCACTACCAGTTTTACCAGTCAAAGCATTTAGAAGGAGTGGAACACCAATGCTTGCCAACAGAGTGCCTAAAAATCCACCTGATTGTGTTTTTGTTGGTTTCACATGAACACCTGAACCTGATTGAAGGGCTTTCAATATATCCTGTTTTTGTTTCGCAGATAAAAGATGCTTATATTCTATCAGCTTATTAATTTTGTCTTGTGGTACGAGAAAACCACCCGACTGTACGCCTTTGCCAGTTATAGTCATTTTTCCGCATAGTATATGACATCAAATCGTTAAAGATTCTCACTTTTGATTCTGTATCATACTCTGTTTCTGGATAAAAGACTCCATTTCCATATTCTAGTCTACAGTTTAAAAGGGAAGAGTTATTATCAGCAGCATTAAGTTTAAAAGTGTTCATTAGATAAGGACTGTCTTCTTCAACTGCATCATTAGGCGGGTTTGTTCTTTTCAAGTAAACAAAAATGTGTTTGACATTGTCAATACTGCTTGAAATCTGGAAAAATCCTGATGATTGTGTAGGAGCTGATGCTTCGTACATTTCCCTTAAATATTTCCACTGAGTTTCTTTAAGAAATGAACTAACGAAATTGTCATACAATGAATCCTTTGGGGTTAGTTTTGGCACCCATAGCAAAAACCTATTAACAACAATTCTTCCAGCATCAGTTCCATTAGCCATGTGAATGAGTTCACCATCGTTTTGTAGCTCAATGTTAAATTGTATTTGCATTGGTACAAGCATCTTATCTTCAAGTTCTTCAAAAAATGAGAACCTGTTCAATGGTATGATCACATTAATGTTTTTAGGACCACCTGTACCATTATCGCGCAGAGCTTGAGTTTGCAACCTGCGAGCTTCAAATCCTGTGTTATTCGCAGCTGTTGTAGCATTCGTGTCCAAATACCAGAAACTGTTTTTAGCAACTGATCTACTGTAATCATCAGAATACTCTAGCAGGTTTTTAACAAAAGTGACTTTATGGAGATTGTCAGTGTCATAAACTATTTTTCCTGCAGATTTAATCATTATGTGGTCAATTAAGGAATGCCCTCCATTAATTACCGTTATTCGATCAGCAGCAGCATATCCTGCTCCGTCTGCTAATTTCTGTAGTTGGAATTGGACTTCAATATAGGCATTGTACCAATCGTAGAAACTCGATCGATCATTAATTGTAAATTTATAACCATTTTTCGTTTGGTGTTGACCGTTAGCTGGAGACCTGATTACATCATCGAGTTGGAATCGCACCAACTCATTTCTTTGTAGAAAATTATCTGTTCTGAAAGACATATATTATTATGTTATATAATTTTAACAATTAAAAAATATATTCATTGATTCTATACAAATCTAACTCTACTTCTTCTCCTCAAACCATCTCCAGAAATGAGTCTATTCAGTATCATATCAGTACTTTCTTGATCTAGTTTTGGCTGATAATGTTGCTGCAGCTGTTTAATGGGTGAGGATGGAACAATTGCTGTTTGTCTTGTAGCTCCTTTTCTCAAATTTGCCAATCTTTTCATTATTAGGTCTCCTGACTTCTCTGATACCGCCTTACCCAGTCGCTCACCTGCATGGGATATCCCCGATTCTAACGCCTTCTTTGCTATTGGCTTAGCAAATTTCTTGAAAACAGATGATGCCACACTCTTTAATGGTTTGAAAATATTATCAACGATAAGCCCAGACCCTTTGTGTTGATATACAAATTTACCAAGTTTTGGATGGTAAAATCTTTTGAATTCATACGGTTTCATTATACTATTATGTTATATTATTCTATACTTTTCAGAATTAGTGAGAAAGATGTATCTGCTCCATTCAGGTCAACTAATCTTCTTTTTCCATCAGTAATGTATACTCTGATACTACTAATATTATTCTTATTGACTGGATTGAATGTGACTCTTCGTGGTTCGAGGGTAAAGGAGTAACTAGGTTGGAGTACACTGGTCGAGAAGGAATAAATGATGTCTGTATCTTGACCGTCGACAAGACTGTCGTTTATTAGGTTACAATGGATATTCAGGATATCTGTGTCTTGACTGAGATTGGGCACTTTCGGCCCTATATTTGTTTCATTAGATAATACTGTCTTATCAAACCCGATTAGATCATTAAAATTGGAATGCGTCAAATCAAGCTGATAATTCTGAGTCAATGTAATCGTAACCCTAAATGTTGTATTATCGAATTCAAGAGTGATAGGATACGTATCACCAGTCTTCGTTATATCCTTGATATATGTATTGAAGTCTGTATAATTCCATACTCCGGCTGGAAAGGTGATGTTGTTAAATGTTGAACCACTATCAGAGCTAAATTTAATTAATTGATTATTGTATCCAGCATTAACATTAAACCATGTAAAACTCATATTGATAATTCGGTTAAGGCCGATCACATATTGAGAATTACTATCCAATATCATTGGTCTAGTAAATTTTGTTGTGAAATCTTCAGGTTTATTATTCCCTTGATTTTTTACACTATAAGATGATAAAACTATCTCTCGTTCCATTTATATAATAAAGTTACATAAATTATATTTTGAAATATTGACTATACAATTTACTATATTGTGACCTATTGATTTTCGACATTTTCAATAATGTGTCCAATATAGTAACTCCCATATTTCGCATCTCAATGCTGGTATTCCCTGCCAATCTTTCACCAATAATCAATTCCAATTTTTTCAAAAGCTGCTTTACATCATTAAAAAACATAACATTACCACCTCTCTGTTTTCTGCGAATTCCAGAACCTTTCATTGTTTCAACCTTACTCTCATAATATTTTATGTATTCATTCAATGTAAGTCTTGCATTGTCTATTCTTTTGTTTCGCATTTGTCTCTCAGCTTCTGATATAGCCCCACTTTTGAACTGTTTTGTAACATGTGACTTATAGCCTCTTAATTGGCCCCTTTTTGTTTTGGCCTGCTTTATAATCTTATTAAGATAGGCCTTAGTCTTTTTATGTGTCATTTCTGGTTGATTTATCCTCATTTCCACATTTTCATAATCCGTAATACCAATATCATTCAAAATCTCATTACTTATATCTTCATCATCTAATCCATAGTCCATCTCTTCTTCTTCATATTCTGGTGGTAATTCATCAGGTTCATCACCAAAGTACTGAGGATCAACATAAATCTCCTTCTTCCCTTCTAAAATATCCTTCAACGATTCTTCATATGTTGGTGGTTTCGGTACAAGTTGTTTCTCTTGATTTGGTGGGACATAATCACCAAATAAATCATCAACTTGCATGTCTTCGAAAGGGTCAACTTCAGGCATGTAGTCAATACCTTGGTCACCTTTTTTGGGTGCTCGTTTCTTTCTTATAGGTACCCTTAAATCTAAATTACTGTCAATAACATCATCTAATTTACTAGTAACTGGTTTGAATACCTTCGCTAATGACTGTTGGCTTGTCTGCTCACCGATATTATGTTTTGTGATTACATCATGGACATAATTGATTTTATCTCCTAATTCAGATTTTCTCTTTGCAAGTTCTTTCCACTTAAGTAAACTCATTTATTGTTATATTATTACGTTACATAAAAATGAAAATCATATATAAAAAATAACGTTTAACACTGTGTTATACACCGTGTTGTACACCGTGTTGTACACCGTGTTATACACCATGTTATATTGAAATAATATACCCATATAATATAAATGATAATACCAAATTACGATGTTGAAGACGATATGGTCTCGAACTTTAGACAGTTATATGATTTCATGCCAGATCAATCATTTAGGATGTTGGTTTGCGGCCCAAGTAGTTCGGGAAAAACAAATACACTTATGCATATGATTTACAATTTATTGTACTTTGATAAAATATACCTGTATGCGAAAAACTTAGAGCAGTCCAAGTATCAGAATCTTATGGATATGTTCCAGCCAATAAGTGATGAAGCTGGTTATGATGTTATTGAAGCAAGTAATAACGAGATTATTCCTGTAAATGATCTTGATAGTGAAAGTCAGAAATTGGTTATTTTTGACGATTTTGTATGTGAAAAAAATCAAAAACCATTAGTCGACTATTTTATACGTGGGAGACATAAAAATTGCAGTGTGATTTATCTGAGTCAAAGCTACTATAAGACACCAAAAGACATAAGATTGAACTGTTCACATTTCTCTATTTACGAATTCCCAAGTGCTAATGAGAGGAGTCTAATTTGCCGTGAAAATAGTATTCCAAAAGAATTATATGATAAAGCAACTGATGAACCATTTTCATTTTTATATATAGACAAACCAAGGAAATTCACAACTAAGAATTTCAATGAAGAAATATAATATAATTTAGTTATATATATATATGAGTTACTCAAACGGACGTTTACCTGAATCAACATTTAATAATAATCCTCAACGTGGATTACCTGGTGTCGGATTTGTATTAACAGATGACGGAAATTATGATATTCAAAATAAAAGATTAACAAATGTTGCAGAAGCTATTAACAATAACGACGTGATTACAAAGCATCAGGTTGACACGCTTGGAACAAGTTTGGAAAACAAACTGATTCAACTGAGGGCTGATTCTCTTCAGGTTGACGGATCATCTCATATGACTGGAGATCTTGATTTGAGGGGACATAAACTAATTTTACCCGGTGAGATAAATATGGATAGAAAATTAATCACGAACATGGACACTGATGAAAATGACGATTTATCAGCTGTTAACATGATAACTCTCAAGAATAAGGTTGATGAGAAAGCTCACATTACCGATGCATATATGAAAAATGAAAGAATAGTATTAACTGATCACATGGATGCTAATTATCATACTATATTAAATATACAAGCAGCTGGTGATAACGATGCTTTTCCTTTTTATCATGGAAAGGTACATTTCATGAACTATGATGGTCAACATTATGATGCTAAAAATAAGAAGATCATAAATTTACAACCCCCCACGAATAATAAAGATTCAACCACTAAAGAATATGTTGATACAAAAATAAATACTATTCCACATACTCAAAATATTACATCAAATATTGATTTGAAAGAACTTTACAATATCGTCAAGTCAAAACAACAGACTTACATAGATTTAGCAGCAAGTTATAACAATCTTGTATCTTATAATGACGTCAAAAACATTTTTGTTAGTCGTAAAGAGATGTTATCAATGGAGACTGGTTTGGATATGAATAATAATACAATTTTCAATGTAAAAGATCCAATAGCAATTGATCACGCTACAAATAAAGGATATGTTGATACAAAAACTGGTGATAACAACACAAGAATAAATCAAAATACGAATGCAATAAATAATTTAGAAACACTCAAACTTGATAAAACTATTTCCAGCGATCTTGATATGGGAGATAAAAAGATTGTTAATCTAGCAACTCCTAAACCAAATGAGAATGACGCTGCTATAAATGTTTCATTCTTCAACACCGAACTCAATGATTCCAATACAAACTTATACACACGAATAACGGATGATTATAAGAGTTATGTAAACAAGTCACATATAAATACCTCAACAGCTGAAAAAGATGTTTTCAGATACATGATGGAAGATGTTAATCAGAGCTCGTCAGAGAGTAACATTGTTGTTAATGGTATTATCGATTTTGTATCCAGTCCACACAAAATTAACAAGAAAGCCTATGATATAACACTTACAACAGACAATAATGATGACTTCAGGTCAAGGATAGGTTTCAATGCATACAAACGTCCTCAAGGTGAGTTCACTTTGGTAATCGAGTTTTTTGTTCCAGATAAAGCTCATATTAGTTCAACATCTGTCACTGTTGTCTCAACAGTTATCAACATCGGTCAGCAAACAACAAAGATTTTCAACACTGAAGGATATACGAAAAGCATTGTTCATTTACACAAATGGCAGGTCTCTCCACCTGAATATATAATGATAGATCTTCATGGAAGGATAACAAAAGGGAATACAAAGAAAGCACATCTAATCGTTTATGGTGTTAAAGGACATGTTTCGAGTGTCGATCCAGATGTATTTGATACTGTTTTTGTAATTGAAAATGGAAAAATGGTTATGGAGACTGATATTGATTTAAATGGTAGAAACATAATTGGTTTACCTATAAAGAAACAAAAATTCATATTTTTAGGTAATTATATGAAAAATAAGAACACTAATGATATCATATTCAACGGTTCATCATCATTTATTGCGTTAACTAATTTGAAAATAGTAAAATTATGGTTGATAATATTGGACGATAAACCGCCTGAAGGATACAAAAAAATGGTTATATTGATCGGTAACAATTCTTTTGGACCTCAACTATGGGATAAAACATCTAATAAAATTTATTACACTTTCAATATTTTATCTTCAATTATCAATTTCAGGGAAGGTACAGTTGTACAAATCAAATTAATATCAATTGATCATATTACATATGCACCTTATAATTGCCATATCAGTGTACTTTTTGAAGAGTTTTAATATAATAACTAAAACAGGCATCTTCAATTTTAATCACATAGGAAAAACATACACCATATTTTTATATATAAAAGCTACATTTAATATAATCAATAAATATACATGCCGAATTTGGAGCAAGCAATTAATTTTTGTAATAAATTTTTCACAACCCAAAAAAACCTACATCCAAATACTAAAGATGAAATATTAAAATCGGCTTTAATATATCAATTTTTGTACGTTAACTATTTGAATAAGCCAATATCATTTAACCAAATATTAGAAAAACACTCTGACATTGGATTAATAGGACCAGGTTCTTGTACTCTAAATACCAAATACCAATTTTTAATTAAACATGCTATTTTTCATGATGCATTTGGAAGATTTTACAATGACTATGAAAAGGGGCCTGGATACACATATTGCTGCCTTTCAATACCGAAGAAATTAAAAAGATCTCCAATAATGGGTCAAATCTCTGGATTATTATATTGCCTCATTTCAAATCCTAAAATTTAATTATTATTATCCAAATATATAATATTAATGACTGAAACAGACATCTTCAATTTTAATCATATTGATAAAAGCATCAGCAAAGAAAAACTATCTGAAATCAAAGCATTATATCGATTTTATCACAAGCGTTTTTGGTGCTATAAGAAGGCTTTCAAATATTTCAAGAGATTGAATTTAGCTATTAATTTATCATCAGTTTCTTTAATATCCATTGGTACAATAGCTGGTTCAATAACATTGAACCCTATTATTTTAGGAGTAATTAGTGGTAGTGGTTTATTGATTAAGACATACAGCGAAATTAAAAACTATAAAAGAAAAATAGAAATGTCTAAATTTGCATACACAACATATGAGAAGGTACTCGTTGATTTACGGTCTTTTTTAAGAGGAATGCAATTTAACCATATCAATTTTATCAATAATATGAGGTTGCTAGACGAAACGATAATTGATCTTTGTACTCTTGATGAAAAATTTGAGAAACAATATGATAAAAAATTCACTTCCGAGTAAACTTTTAGAGTAAATTTTACTAACAAACTTTTCATTCAATAACTCATTCATAGGGAAAACCCCCTTTGCATGACGATATTGGATCATTTATTAATAATTGTTTGTATTTGATCACCTATTAACAATAGGATATTATCCCAATATTGTTTATAGCAAGTTAATGTTCTTTTCGATTTAGATAAAGGTATATCATTTTCAATTGGTAATTTTAACATCTTAAATAATTGTTTTAAAATGTAATCAATATTTATCATACGTTTTCGGTTTCCATTTATCTGTGGCAAAATTTTATCTATTTCCTCAAAAATTTTCATGATTTTAGTTATATTATTGTTTGATATCTGTAATTTGTGTTGGCTACAGATGTCATTTATTGTGTTTTGGATATGATATTTCCGATGATATACCGATTTTCGCCGTATTTTAAATCGATTTTCAAAATAGTCAATATATTTTTCATTAACATAATTATATCCGTAAACGCAGCCACATTTTATACAAACACTCATGCCATCTATATTATTTATATCTTGTTCACTACAACATGACTCGACCACTCTCACACTACTATCAACTTCTACTAATTTTACGTCACAAAAATCACAAATAAAATTACCCATTGCTTTCAATTCATCGTGAATTATCTTATCACAATTCATTCTATACTATTATATGAGATAATATTTTTAAAACAATAGCTATAAGCGAGAAAACAAAAATAGCGAACATGTAAAAATCGGCTAACGCGAATTTATTGCTACCGAACGATGTCATTTCCTCACAATAAATATTCCCACGCGTGGGAAACTATCTTTGTTCCATTGCGTAGATGTTATTTTTAATCCAAATGCTAATCATGGAAGCTGTCATAAAAGGTGATGAAACAATAAATATTCCCACGCGTGGGAAACTGAACCAATATAAACAAGAGTGGAAGGCATAATATTTCGCACACCTTTGATATCACTGATGGATAAACAGCGTTTTATTGAGTTTAGAACAGACCGGGCAAAGTTGAGAGATCTTGTAAAGTTAAATCAAACCCCATAATATGTTGAAAATATTTTCTCTCGTGATCTGAAACAATAGCTATAGTGATGACTCATTTCATAGGGGGCTTCCCCTGTTTTTTCCGAGAATGTCACACACCGATAACTCCATCCTGTTTACAATCTGATGACTCATTTCCTCACAATAAATATTCCCACGCGTGGGAAACTATCTTTGTTCCATTAGTGAACCAGAATTGTTTATGTAAGATTTTGTACATCGCCCAACTTCCTGTTTTTCCGAGAATCATGTCACGCAAAGGAAATCACGCAATGGAATAAACGCACTTTGTTTTAATTAACATATAGTTTAATCATTTTATAGAAACATATAGTTTAATCATTTTTATGGAAAACATATAGTTTAATCATTTTATAGAAACATATAGATTAATCAGAAATTGAGATCAAAAGTCGAAATCATAAATCGAGATCAGAAAGTTTATTCCATTTGATGGAAAGTAGGATATGAGTTGGGTTTGGTAACAGAGTATTTTTACAAAAAATGCTCTGGTACCCCCAACTCCTATACTACTTGGGGGTACTGGGGGACAAGTCTGTAATGCTGACACAGGAAACATTGATTCTAGTTTGATTGCAGGATCAGGAGGGGGAGCAGGGATAAGCGGGGAAGGGGGAATTAACAGTAGAATTGCAAAAGAAGCGTTAAGTTTTATTAAAGGAGGAATCGGAGGAACATGCCCGGCAGCCAATGGAGGCTTCGGAGGGGGTGGTTTTGCCATGGTACTTGGCGGTGGAGGGGGCGGGTATTCAGGTGGGGGAGTAGTTGGAACTGACAAAAAAGGTACCGCTGGGGGAGGGGGGTCATATAATAATGGTACAAATCAGCAGAACATGGCGGGTGTTAATAAAGGCGATGGTAAAGTCATAATAACTTTGAAAATGTAAAGTATTCTGTCACTAGATGTGTTCAGAGACATATTATAACGAGTTTCTGGTAAATATTAAAATCTGTAAACAAACTCAGATTCATTTTGTGTCAAAAATAGTCTAAAATGTATGTTGATTAATAATGAAAACGCTTCAATGAAGGCAATCCTTTATGCATTATATTTAAATAAGAAATTGATCTCAGTAAGTATTAATAACACCTTTATTTAATCAGGTTTAAAATATGCCCTGATTGAAAGGTTTCCCGCGTCTCCTTTAAAATAGTAAGTTAGAATACCACAATCTTAAACTCCCAGTAGAAAACACATGTTTGAAGTGAAGCATAGCGATTGTAAATTCCTGTGTTGTGTCTCAGGCTTCATTCATTCGCTTCTGTTCTCCTGATATCTGGATTCTCGCTACGAGCGAGAAAATAAACGAGAGAACAAAAATATATCATATGTGAGGTACAAAAGCATTTATAGTCATTTTTCGGTCAGGTGTCTTTTCATAAACGTCTTTCAAGCTAATTTAGCTTAACATACTCGGAACTGATTTGACAATAATTCAATTTTACTTCCTACGTTTTCTACTTTAAATTTGCTGCATTAAGGGTGAACCAGTGTTTGTATAACGAGCCGTTCATAAAATTGCATTTTTAGTCAACATTTTCCCAGGCAGTGTGCAGGTGATGATCCACGACTCCAAATTCAAATCAAGCCAAGCTGTACATAGAGTTAAATTTTACGGAAGACCTCGAACATCTATCAATCAATTTGAGAATCCTCTTTTGGATCGCAACTGCTTGAATGAGCCAAAAGTACCCTTCTCCATAAAACGGGATGTCTTGAGATCGGTAACATCATTTTTTTGTTTTACTTTCCTCGACTTTTCTTTTTCCTTTGCCTTAGTGTACATTAGGAATTAAGCATTTGAAATTTTCTATAGTATACAACACACGTATGCACCGTTAAAACTGATATTTCTTTTACTCACGCACTGAAGTTTACGACTGCGGGAACAATTGGGTCGTTCAACATTAATTATGCTAAAAGGAACACATCAAAATATTTATAGAACACCGCAGTAACAGGACGTTGCGACACAGTCCGCAAGGACAGCAAGGACCGCAAGGTTAGGTGAGTGGCAAATGTTAAGATATGCAAATAGTACAATATTCCCCCTGCTGCCTTATAAGCATTAAGGTATGGATAGCCCTCTGTCGAATAAATGACAGAAGGGAGCACGGAGTGCTAAGAAGGCAACAAGAGGGAGGGAGCAGGGGAGTAGCCAGGATTTTTTCAGAGCTACGCACAATCAATGTTGTAACACTCCCCCTACCTCCTCCCCCACCCTCAAGTCCCAAATCTTTTCTTTTTTTCGCCTTTTTTAGGTACGCACGTGCATATAGGTAGCTACGCCCCTGGGGAGGGAGGGGCGAGTTGATTTTCCCACGACCTGACACCGTTGAATAAATTAAGTTGGACCTATATTGCTACTTTCGTCTCGCAAGGGTTAATAGAGGGACAAAACCATGTTGCAATATTTCGGAAATATTTTACATCTAATAGATAGCCCGCGATGTGCTCTACAAGATAAGGTAAATATTATGGGCTGGGGCGGTGCTGGGGGTCCGTGACGTCATCCAAAATGGCCGCCAAGATGACCGCCATCTTGGATGTTACTAACATTTCAAATTTATCGTAAAAATGCGGAAATTGCAAATATTGTTTGCTAGAGTTGCAAAATAACATACAATTAAACATTTTGATGCTTTTGGTAGCATTTTATATAACAGGTGTCCACATATTTTTGCAGTGTTTTTATTTTTTTGCAGTGGAATTTACCAGCATAATAATCTTAAACAGCGCCTTTTGTCCTTATTAACCGTAAAGAGTGATACTTTGTAGTTATTAATCGTGAAACAATGTCAGTTACAGTTAATAATCTTAAAATTCCAGATTAATAACTATGTTTGGCAGACGTTTACAGTTAATAATCGTGTAATGCGCGAATATTAATTGTGTCTGACAGACATTTACAGTTATTAATCGTGAGTTGCCCATTTCCACGGACAAGATAACTCGAAAGCAAATTTAACTTGACCATCCGCCATTACAAAAAAGAAAACTAACGTAAAGTCTACTTTCCACAGGACTTGTTATACCGTAAATATTCCACAACCGAATTCTTCAGGGGTCAAAATTTCTATTGAGCTTGACTTCTATTCGATTTAATTTGTTCGCGAACGATATTTTCCTAGTCTTCCTTTTCGATGAAGAACAACGCGAGCGTCGCCATTAACTGACATACAAGCGCGAGCGTGTGAAGCATTTATACATGTAAAATTAAAACACCTCTATTTAAGTCTTGTTATTGGAAGAAAACAAAGCGAGAGATCTCTTAATCGATTTCCGAAACTAAAATTCATTTGACCCGGCCGGAGAAGTAGAAACTTGCTTTTGACAAGAATTGTTTTCAATTGAACGTATCGTGAAATCAACAACACGGCGAAATACTTTCAGTGGGAAGATTCGCTCGCAGTCAAAATTAGCGGTGTTTACTTAAAAAAGATTTTGAAAAGTCTAACTTATTGGAAAGGCTTTCATTCTTTAGCAGTAGAGAGCTGATAACAAGGTTTGTCCTCCACAATCGTTCACAAACTGACAATAAGTGACAGAAACTAAACAACATGCTTACAACATTCAGTTCCACTAGCGTCAAAAAATATTTTGGAACTCCAAAGGAAAATCGGCTGAAAATCCGCCTGTACGGGATATGAATTTGAAATGATTATTTTGGTTTAAAACTCAAAATGCATCTAATGATAACCAAATCCTTTTAGTTGATTCATTTTCATTCACGATCGAAACACTTTGTACTTATTTTAAAATCGTAAAGACTGATAGTTCGCAGTTATTAATCGTGAAGTGCGTCACTTGCGATTAATAACTATGGGAAACATTTGAAGGCGCTTGAAAAGAAAGGGCTTTCTTCGAAAGCGAGTTAGCGGGACGTATTCATTCAATGCACTTCCGGACTTCGGAATGAAACTCCAACTTACAAAAAAATATATTTTTTATGAAAAAGTGAGTTACAAGCGAATTTCAGATAAACTTACTCATGGACGGCCGGCGCACAAGTTGAAATCTTCGAACACCATGAAATTGCACATCGTCGAATTTCGCGGAATATGCATCATCACAGGGAAAAAACACATCACAGCCAGGAAAGCAGTTAAATGTTTCGCGAAACAAAACTTAACATAAGCGGTATAATTTGTTGTTATAATGTAACTTGCTTTAATATAAGGTTTATAAATATTTCGAGCGAAAAATTGAAATCTGAGAACACCGCCGTTCGATTATGCAAATTTGATAAGATCGCTCCGGCAAAATATTCGCGGCTTGAATATTTGCGGAGTTTTCGCATCGTCTTCGCAAAAATACTCTTTCAGTTGAGAAATAAAATAATATATCGTTTACTAAAGGACTTTTCATTAGGAAAAAGATCTGTTTTAGTTGAAAGTGTTTTGCACGAAGAGGTTTGATGGTCTTTGATGCAAACGGTCTGGAAAAACATCGGGTGTCACGCAACAGGCGAGGAATTTTTCTTTCAGGCTCTGGTGAAATTTCAGTAAAAAGAATGCTTATCAGGTTAAGATTAAACCTCTAAAATAGCGAAGCTATGTCTTATAAAGCTTACAGTTCCTTTCAAATGAAAGATCGTTTTCAACCTGTTTAATTTCTTACTAGTCCGCAGTGGATGTACTGTGCATGCAGGATATGCCGCATTGTGTTATCTGTTTTTTAGCGTTTTTTCAGCATATAAGCGAGGATTTTGTGTGTTTAAAGACCCATCCAGCTAGCCACACAACCTGAAAAAACGATATTAAATGGTCCACATTGCTCGTTTTCCCTTACAAAATCACTGCTACAAGAAATCCGGGTTTTAGCGGTAAATTGATATTTCTACGCGGGAAAAATAGGATAGTTTAAAGCGTGACTGTAATAAAAAAAACGGTAAACAAAAAGCGACAGACATTGTAATCTGTTTAATTACGAAAAAACCCACAACCGATCAAGTACAACAAACTCAGATGAAGTATTAACCTGGGCAAAAACAGTGGCTCACCTTTGGCGTTCACAAGTGTAGCAGAGTAGAAACAACGGCTGTGCAACGGCCATGCATGCGGCTCTCAAAATTCGTTTGTGAAGTCTTGTCCTTTAAATTTGTTCTTTTCTGTCAGCAGTGAGTTATACAGCTATCGATGTTTTGATTTCAGTGATTTGCGCTTGGTAAATTGTCACTTCTTCCACCCTGCACAGTGGTAAACATTTCAGCACTCATTCAGTTCTTGCAAAGAAATCCGACGCATTATTTTCAACCAATGTATTTGAAGCTCAATAGTGTTTTCATTTCAAGTTCCACCAACAGTCCAACAGGGCTGCCCAGCATAAGGATATTTTTTTCTCGCAGTCTTATGTGGTGAACTTACTCTACAAAGAGCTTCAACTAAGCTTATAGCACGTGTTCAGTCATTGGCGGATTTCCATCCAAAAATTTGGAAAGCCACTTAATCAGAAGTGGTTTTAACCGTGGTAAAAATTCCTTCATCCGAGAAATGAGTCCAACTTGACTCTTTTTTACTTTTAAAGCAGTGTACGATAAATAGAAATGATTTTCGGTAAGCGCCTCGTTTGATTCTCAGGCGGTCAATTTTCCTGGAGCCGGTCATTTGCGTCAAAGTGCGTCTATAGCAACCAATTGCAGAGCTTGCTGTCAAATATTGTGTCCAATCACAGAGCTGGCTGTCAAAATGTCTCCAATCGCATAACTGGCTGTCAAATTTGTGTCAAGTTGTAGCCAAGAAGCATCAAGTGAGATGATCAACCACGCCGTAGCATGTTCGATCCCCCGGGGGGGGGGGGGGGGGGGGGGGGGGGGGGTACTCCCTATAATGGGCTATACGGGGATGCTCCGCCCGAAAGGGGTACCTTTTTTAGGCTGGCTGTATATGAAAGGGTAGGGATTTCACGAGTTGAAGTATATGAAAGGGTGGGGATTTCACGAAGTATAAGAAAGGGTAGGGAAAACACCGGTTGAAGTTTTAAGTGTAAAGTATAAAGTATAAAGGGTAGGGAAAACCTTTAAAGTGTAAAGTATAAAGGGTAGGGAACACTTACCCTTTATACTTTATACCCTTTATACTTTACACTTTATACTTCAACCGGTGTTTTCCCTACCCTTTCCTATACTTCGTGAAATCCCCACCCTTTCATATACTTTAACTCGTGAAATCCCTACCCTTTCATATACAGCCAGCCTATAAAAGGTACCCCTTTCGGGCGGAGCATCCCCGTATAGCCTATTATAGGAAGTACCCCCCCCCCCCCCCCCCCCCCCCACCGGGGATCGAACATGCCACGGCGTGGTTGGTCATGAAAAGAAAACCCGAATTACTTTGTCTGCGAGATTATGTTGTCAGAAAAAAATCATTTATTGTGCGCTCCAATTAACAATAAGAAATTCCTTTATATTTTACTGAATATGAAATTTTCGCTCGCATCAGGTGAATTCAAGTGAGTCGAAAAGAAAACATTCTGCGCTGAATATTGTAAGGGCGAAAACATGCTCGCGTTGCGAAAGGTCTTTCTTTTAAATCGTTTCGTTGAATTCAGCGTCGTCGACGAGTTGCTTTACAGTTCAGTTGAAAAAAGAATTTAGTCAATGACAATTTGACGTTGAAAAAAAGGACCTCCCTCGTGATGGGAAGAACGATTCGGCATCTCACTTGATGCTTCTTGGCTACAACTTGACACAAATTTGACAGCCAGTTATGCGATTGGAGACATTTTGACAGCCAGCTCTGTGATTGGACACAATATTTGACAGCAAGCTCTGCAATTGGTTGCTATAGACGCACTTTGACGCAAATGACCGGCTCCAGGAAAATTGACCGCCTGAGAATCAAACGAGGCGCTAACCGAAAATCATTTCTATTTATCGTACACTGCTTTAAAAGTAAAAAAGAGTCAAGTTGGACTCATTTCTCGGATGAAGGAATTTTTTCCACGGTTAAAACCACTTCTGATTAAGTGGCTTTCCAAATTTTTGGATGGAAATCCGCCAATGACTGAACACGTGCTATAAGCTTAGTTGAAGCTCTTTGTAGAGTAAGTTCACCACATAAGACTGCGAGAAAAAATATCCTTATGATGGGCTGCCCTGTTGGACTGTTGGTGGAACTTGAAATGAAAACACTATTGAGCTTCAAATACATTGGTTGAAAATAATGCGTCGGATTTCTTTGCAAGAACTGAATGAGTGCTGAAATGTTTACCACTGTGCAGGGTGGAAGAAGTGACAATTTACCAAGCGCAAATCACTGAAATCAAAACATCGATAGCTGTATAAATCACTGCTGACAGAAAAGAACAAATTTAAAGGACAAGACTTCACAAACGAATTTTGAGAGCCGCATGCATGGCCGTTGCATAGCCGTTGTTTCTACTCTGTCACACTTGTGAACGCCAAAGGTGAGCCACTGTTTTTGCCCAGGTTAATACTTCATCTGAGTTTGTTGTACTTGATCGGTTGTGGGTTTTTTCGTAACTAAACAGATTACAATGTCTGTCGCTTTTTGTTTACCGTTTTTTTTTTTATTACAGTCACGCTTTAAACTATCCTATTTTTCCCGCGTAGAAATATCAATTTACCGCTAAAACCCGGATTTCTTGTAGCAGTGATTTTGTAAGGGAAAACGAGCAATGTGGACCATTTAATATCGTTTTTTCAGGTTGTGTGGCTAGCTGGATGGGTCTTTAAACACACAAAATCCTCGCTTATATGCTGAAAAAACGCTAAAAAACAGATAACACAATGCGGCATATCCTGCATGCACAGTACATCCACTGCGGACTAGTAAGAAATTAAACAGGTTGAAAACGATCTTTCATTTAAAAGGAACTGTAAGCTTTATAAGACATAGCTTCGCTATTTTAGAGGTTTAATCTTAACCTGATAAGCATTCTTTTTACTGAAGTTTCACCAGAGCCTGAAAGAAAAATTCCTCGCCTGTTGCGTGACACCCGATGTTTTTCCAGACCGTTTGCATCAAAGACCATCAAACCTCTTCGTGCAAAACACTTTCAACTAAAACAGATCTTTTTCCTAATGAAAAGTCCTTTAGAAAACGATATATTATTTTATTTCTCAACTGAAAGAGTATTTTTGCGAAGACGATGCGAAAACTCCGCAAATATTCAAGCCGCGAATATTTTGCCGGAGCGATCTTATCAAATTTGCATAATCGAACGGCGGTGTTCTCAGATTTCAATTTTTCGCTCGAAATATTTATAAACCTTACATTAAAGCAAGTTACATCATAACAAAAAATTATACCGCTCATGTTAAGTTTTGTTTCGCGAAACATTTAACTGCTTTCCTGGCTGTGATGTGTTTTTTCCCTGTGATGATGCATATTCCGCGAAATTCGACGATGTGCAATTTTATGGTGTTCGAAGATTTCAACTTGTGCGCCGGCCGTCCATGAGTAAGTTTATCTGAAATTCGCTTGTAACTCACTTTTTCATAAAAAATATATTTTTTTTTGTAAGTTGGAGTTTCATTCCGAAGTCCGGAAGTGCATTGAATGAATACGTCCCGCTAACTCGCTTTCGAAGAAAGCCCTTTCTTTCCAAGCGCCTTCAAATGTTTCCCATAGTTATTAATCGCAAGTGACGCACTTCACGATTAATAACTGCGAACTATCAGTCTCTACGATTTTAAAATAAGTACAAAGTGTTTCGATCGTGAATGAAAATGAATCAACTAAAAGGATTTGGTTATCATTAGATGCATTTTGAGTTTTCAAATTTATATCTCTTACAGGCGGATTTTCAGCCGATTTTCCTTTGCAGTTCCAAAATATTTTTTGACGCTAGTGGAACTGAATGTTGTAAGCATGTTGTTTAGTTTCTGTCACTTATTGTCAGTTTGTGAACGATTGTGGAGGACAAACCTTGTTATCAGCTCTCCACTGCTAAAGAATGAAAGCCTTTCCAATAAGTTAGACTTTTCAAAATCTTTTTTAAGTAAACACCGCTAATTTTGACTGCGAGCGAATCTTCCCACTGAAAGTATTTCGCCGTGTTGTTGATTTCACGATACGTTCAATTGAAAACAATTCTTGTCAAAAGCAAGTTTCTACTTCTCCGGCCGGGTCAAATGAATTTTAGTTTCGGAAATCGATTAAGAGATCTCTCGCTTTGTTTTCTTCCAATAACAAGACTTAAATAGAGGTGTTTTAATTTTACATGTATAAATGCTTCACACGCTCGCGCTTGTATGTCAGTTAATGGCGACGCTCGCGTTGTTCTTCATCGAAAAGGAAGACTAGGAAAATATCGTTCGCGAACAAATTAAATCGAATAGAAGTCAAGCTCAATAGAAATTTTGACCCCTGAAGAATTCGGTTGTGGAATATTTACGGTATAACAAGTCCTGTGGAAAGTAGACTTTACGTTAGTTTTCTTTTTTGTAATGGCGGATGGTCAAGTTAAATTTGCTTTCGAGTTATCTTGTCCGTGGAAGTGGGCAACTCACGATTAATAACTGTAAATGTCTGTCAGACACAATTAATATTCGCGCATTACACGATTATTAACTGTAAACGTCTGCCAAACATAGTTATTAATCTGGAATTTTAAGATTATTAACTGTAACTGACATTGTTTCACGATTAATAACTACAAAGTATCACTCTTTACGGTTAATAAGGACAAAAGGCGCTGTTTAAGATTATTATGCTGGTAAATTCCACTGCAAAAAAATAAAAACACTGCAAAAATATGTGGACACCTGTTATATGTTTTTTCGCTGAAAAAAGGTGAAAAACACGCATTTTTCTTCAAAAATGGGTGGACCACATGTTACTTATGACATCATATCTCGTTACCATAGCAACCGGTTGTCGCCAAACTTTACTAAACTGTGTCCCAAGGATAAATGAACAGCTACTAAAAACAGCATGTGCTAATTTTAAATGGCCTTGAAAATATCGGAGAAAAACCTTATGGGGGTGGCAACCACCACCCCCTTGTACGTCCGTGGGTTAAGCTAGGTAATTTGGATTTGTTTAATGTTTTTTTTTTTCAACTGTTACTTACATCTTTTGTATTACGGATATTTTTTCCTGTAAGTGCTCAAATTCTGCTCGAAATTGCGGTATAGAGTGTTTTCACCCACGTGACCGGCGGCCATATTGGAGTGCTTAAACAATACGAAATGTTTGAATAAGAATAGAGTTGAAGTCCCTTGGCCTCCATTTCATTATTTTGGGACACCAATATAACCGCCGTGACGTCGCGTGCAAACATTCTATTCTGCCACTAGAATGCTTGCTGCCGCAGGTAAAGGAATAATGCTCCAAATTCTGCTACATACAAATATGCCATGCCATTTGGGATTTTGGCTTGCGTCGTATTGAAAATAGGTTTACAATATTGCTAAACAAGCTCGTACTCAGGCAGTCTTGTCGGGATTTTAGCTGATTTAGTTTTGGTACAAAAATCTACATCTTATTTAATTTGTGGATTAAATGCCCTAAAAGAACCACTTTCTGCAAGGCACAAAATTTACAGAAAATTTCTTCTTTTGAAATATCTCTAAGATTAAAAGAAGAAAATGTTGGTTGAGACAGGCAATGAATTATCAAGAGCATAATTTTTCCCCGCTTTTTAGAAGTAGCTCAGTTTTACAAATTGCAAATAAACATCATGGCTTTTAGACTTCAGAATACCGCATCCACAAGTTGAAAGTTTTCCTTAATATTTTTGAAAACAAGAAGATAGAGAGCTGAGGCTAATAGCATTTTGCATGTTTATATTATTTTGCTTTCTATTTTCATGGGAGGTATTTAGTTAGGACTTCCCGCGCCTACATGCTAGGACTGCCCTATCAATGATACCGTTTGTCTGCAAGAAAAAAAATACTTTTCCATTTTTAATGACATTCACGGTAGAGAGAGCAGTGATGAAGAAGACTCTGAAGCGGGTAGTCCAGCACTTGTCCAAACGATGTCTGTGATTCGCTAAGAAAACAATAGATTTGTCCCGGTCGGATAGGGATTAGGGATAGGGGCATTGTTCAAGTGATATATCAATTGTATCGTTCGCCAATCACAGACATCGTTTGGACAGCTACGGGTCGCCCGACTGAAGGTGGTATGTTTACAATTTTTTATTTTAATTTTTGCCCGGTAGTTTTTGATAAATGATTGTGAACAATATCTAGTTGTTATTGGTGAGATGAGCTATTGCTCCGTAAGCAACTTTTTGGCATTAGATTAATAGTGCTGTTCAGATAAAAAAAAGTCCTTCAGCCGCTTTTTCTAAATCCTCCCGAATACAAAGTAAATGACTCGAAAACCTGTTTTTAAGTTGCATGTCCTATATTTGCTTTCAACTTTAAGCGGAAAGGGACGTCATTAGCTAGGACTTCCACAGCCTGAATGCTAGTACTTCCCTAGCAATGATACCGGTTGGCATGCGCGATAAAAAATGTTGTTCCTTTATTAAGGTGGCTTCGTTGTTATTTCAGGAACACTCATCAATTACAAACTTTGGGTCATAACTTTTCAGGCTCTGAAGCCATGCTTCTAAAACTTTGCGAATACTTAAATTTTGATGGCGTTAATTCTTCCGCATTTCTGCTACAACGATTTTGCTGAAACTTGGTAAGGGTATGTATTAAGTCAATGTAAGCGGATTCCAGAAATTTAACAAAAATATAACAGCAAAATTTTTCACAGGGTTTGATTTTGTTCAAAAAATGGGGTTCATTTAAGCCCGATTATCACTAAATATATTTTTTCCTATGAAAATGGAATTCTATCATATTATTGCCAGGTAATAGCTGTAAATTTTCGCAAAGTTTTAGAAGCATCGATTCAGAGCCGGAAAAGTTATGAGACAAAGTTTGTAATAGACGAGTGCACTCGAAATAACAACGGAGCCACCCCCACGTTTTGAACAAAATCGCACCCTGTGAAAAATGTTGCTGTTATATTTGTGTTAAATTTCTGGAATCGGCTTACATTGACTTAATACATCCCCTTACCAGGTTTCACCAAAATCGTTGGAGTAGACGTGCGGAAGTATTTAGGCCATCAAAATTTAGCATTAAAATTATCTTAAAATTTTAAATACTTGATGCTCTTTGACAAAATAATCCACGAACCCAAATATATGGAAGAAGCCTTCTGAATGCTTGCTAAATCTGAATTCTAAGGCGATTGCAAATCGTGCGAACCGTTAAAGACCATTAACTAGTTCTGTAAATAATATGAAATGCTCCAAAACCTGCTCAAATCTCCAATGCTGCGTTTTACATCATTTTTCAAAAATTACCAGCAGTTTGGTGTCAAACTCCTTCCACATGAATTTCAAGGTACTGCAATAATTTTGCAGCGATTGTTTTTTGCTTAGAAGGGCTTTCAATTGGAGAAATAGTTGTTGGGATTATAAGCTGCTCCGCATCTGAGCTCAGGCGAACCTGACAAGCAATTTTCAGAGTTTTGTTTATGAATACGAAATGAGCACGTGTGGAATTTATTCTTACAATTCGCACCTTTGTAAGAGGGGACGTCACGTGATATGCGCGAGTAGTCAGCGTAGTCCCGCATTTAAAAAAAAAGCACCCCATGGAAACTTTTAATGGAGCGTATATGCTCCCTCCCCTCCTGGGGTAACTAGCGCGCATATTTTGCTCCCTCTCCTTTTTAAGGTGCGAATTCTTAAAATAAATTCCACACGTGCTCATTTCGTATTCATAAACAAAACTCTGAAAATTGCTTGTCAGGTTCGCCTGAGCTCAGATGCGGAGCAGCTTATAATCCCAACAACTATTTCTCCAATTGAAAGCCCTTCTAAGCAGAAGACAATCGATGCAAAAGTATTGCAGTACCTAATGAAATTCGTGTGGAAGGAGTTTGACACCAAACTACTGGATAATTTTCGAAAAGTAATAGAAAACGGAGCATTGGAGATTTAAGTAGGTTTTGGAGCATTTTATAATATTTACAGAACTAGGGCCTGGTCGCACTACAGTCAAAACCAAAAATTAGCCCGTGCAAAAATCGAGGAAAACAAAAGAAACCGCTCCGGTGGGACGCGCTTTTTGTGGAATGTTTTTGTTTTTATGTCATTTTGCACGGGCTAATTTTTGTTTTTGACTGTAGTGCGACCAGGCCCCTAGTGAATATTTTTTAACGAATTTTAAGAATTCAGATTTAGCAAGCATTGGGAAGGCTTCTCCAGAAATTTGGGTTCGTGGATAGTTTCGTCAAGGAGCATCAAGTATTTAAAATTTTAAGATAATTTTAGATCTTAATTTGGATGGCCTTAATACTTCCGCACTTCTGCTCCAACGATTTTTCTGAAACTTGGTAAGGGGAAGTACAATTAAGCCAATGTAAGCTGATTCCAGAATTTTAACAGATACAACAACACAATTTTTCACAGGATGCGATTTTGTTCAAAACGTGGGGTTCATTTTAGCCTGATTATCCCTTAAAAATTTTTTCGCAGTGAAATCGAATTCTATCATATTATTGCTAAATAATAGCTGTAAGTTTTCGCAAAGTTTTATAAGCATCGCTTTATAGCCGAAAAATTATGACCCAAAGTTTGTCATAGGTGAGTACGCCCGAAATAACAACGGAGCCACCTTAATGTCATGCACTCTTATAAAAGGCAGTGAGTGAAGAAGACCTAAAGCTGGCATGTTTGCAATTTTTGTTCTTTATGCCCGGTGGTAATGATTCTAAACAACAGTTACTATAAGCGAAATGAATTAAATTAGATGTTGGCGAGACAAGTAAACGAAAAATTGGGGAACTCCGGGAATTTATAATAAGAGTTGCTCGTCGCTTCGCCGTGTTTGTTTGCACACGCAGTAACTTTTTAGTTTAAAAGAAAAAAGTATCCTCCAGGAGCTGTATTAAACAACTAAAACCGTCGGCGAAAATAATTCTAAAGCCGCTGGTAACGAAAAATAATCCATGAACGTTGAATATCATTCAGCTGTCAGAGAGATAATTCCCACATTTCTGCAATCCTAAGACATGTACAGCACATGTTAACTCTGATCGCGAACCTGCCGTCGAATTTAGAACTGACCGAAAGAGTTGCGTAAAAATAATTCTGATCAGAAAGAAAAAATAATTCAGAACAAATGGACAAAACTATTTTTAACCGAGCGACAAGATAGAGAACCGAGTAGATGGCCAGCCGGTTTCGAGTCGCTCGATCGCTCGTGAAGAGAAAACAAAAATCCGCTGCCTCCCCAGGCAAATTCAACTCATCCAAGCTACATGTTATTCAAAACTTTACGCATTGAATGACGAATTCATTGACAAGTTGTTTACACACGCATTCGTCAGAATGTCTGGGATTCTGAAAAATATTTCATGTGGTCGAATTCAGATGGCGCAATGCACTTTCTTTCGTACCTTCTACGGGTTAGAATTCGTGGTTTGTTTCCACTAAGGACGCTTCAATAAAAAAAATGACCACTGTCAAAGGTATTCTGGTACATTGTAATTCAAACAGGACAAACTTCAAATAAATGTGGCTGCTAAACTTATCTGAATTTCGTAACTGTTCATCAGTAGGATGCCTAAAATGTGTGCAATTCCACAATTGGTTTCGGCTCCATTAAATCCTATACCAATTGTAGAACATTTAAGGAGGAGCCACCCACAGTGTGAGCACAGTTACTGACAAGACATATTAGTAAGGAAAACAATGCAAAACAAATGTAGTACGTTAAATAACG
Organism: Dendrophyllia cribrosa; assembly: GCA_024195265.1. Taxonomy (NCBI): domain Eukaryota; kingdom Metazoa; phylum Cnidaria; class Anthozoa; order Scleractinia; family Dendrophylliidae; genus Dendrophyllia; species Dendrophyllia cribrosa. The sequence continues at coordinate 44,000,168 of JAJLRJ010000002.1, read as the reverse complement.
AACTAAGCACACACGTCAACTAAATAAGCCAAGCACGCGCACTCAACTTAAGGAAAATTGCGCGCGCACCAAGGCTTATGAAGCCAAAAAATACGCTGACAGTGTTCTTGCTAGGTTACCAATCAGAACGCACCTTTGGATAGCTATTGGCCTGCTCGAGTCAAGGTTTTGTCAAAGGAGAAGCCCTGAGAATCCTCAAAAGAAAAGGTTAGAAGAAAACATCAATAAATTGAAACAACACCTACGGCTAAGAGACTACCCAAACAATCTATTTGTAATCGAGAAAGTGCTCTCAGAATTGATATTTTCTGACAGAAAGTAGCTCTTAAAGACAAAACAAAAGCGCAAGGAAATATTACCATTTGTAACACAATACAATCCATGTGTGCCTAATTTAAAAAAAAGATTTTCATGGACGAATGGAATCTTATAGAATCACAACCTTTGCTTAGACAGATCTATAAAGAAACTACCCTAATTTCATACAAGACCTAGGGGTAGATCTTTAAAAGACATAATGATCAGGGCTAAACTGTAAAACCAAACCAACAGTCGGTACGTTCGGTACAGTCGGTACATTCGGTACATGCAGTCGGTACGTTCGACGTCCGGTACAGTCAGTGCAGTCGGCACGCCTGGTACGTTCTGTACGTTCGGTACGTTCGTTACAGTCGGTACGTTCGGTATAGTGGGTACAGCAGCCAACTTGTTCGATCATTGAAGACGGTCTTTTTAATCATTAGATCCGGCACTTAATTTTACTTCGTTTTTAAAGGACCAAAAGTAAGATTTACGTAATTTTCTATTGTTCTCGCTAGATGACCAATAGATTGTTTTCACTCACGTGACAAAAATCTTGACAACCGTTGCTACGCCGCCATATTGGTGTACCAAAGTGTAAACACACCCGAGTCGCGTCCTCTTAAGGACGGTGCCACCTATTGTTATTGCGCATACGTTCTGCGCATGCATTGCGCGATTGTCGCGCGAGATAAAGGCTAAGTTCCGCCCACTTTTTATGTCAATCTGTCAACTCCCTGGCTCAGTTTCTAAACTTACAAGATAAATAGAGTTCTCAAAAATCTACGAAAATGTGTTTATAGACCTTCTGCAGCCTAAAAGTGCTAAATTCTTTCTCTATTTTGCAAACGACAGAGCCTCGGTAATGAAACTATCTTGATGCCGCCTCGATCAGCAGAACGCGTACGTTTTGCCTTTCTTTACGAAGATTGTTTACATTGGCTTCTTTTCTCCATTCAAAATTTCAACAAAACTTCAAGTCAACCGGCCAGACTAGTGTTTTTTTTTTATATACAGCTGTTTCGAGAAAGGTTGTCGGAAAAAAGCGCAAAAGTGCACGCGACAATCCCAAAAAATAATATGCGATATGATCGATGAATTTTAATAATTCAAATGAATACATGAAACCCGCGATGCCTCGTCCGTACAGGGACGATCTTAGATGGCGGGCCATTGGGATAAATGAGTTTTTAGGATATAGCGTGGATGACTACCCACAATACCTTTCTGGATTGTCGCGTGCACTTTTACGCTTTTTCCGACAACCTTTCTCGAAACAGCTGTATATAAAACAAGCACACTCAAGGCATAAAATCCAAGGAAAGGCTGGCATGTTGTTATTTCCAATTTGCACAAGTTTTTGTTTTGGCGGACAAACTCGCGTTGTTTGAAATTTTTGTTTATCTGCAAAAATCTTTTGCCAGTGACCATTTTTGCGAATAAAAAAAAGTAATGATATAACAAAAGCAGAAAAACAACTGTTCCAGTTAAATCAAACAAACGTCAAAAAAGAGAATTGAGATGAGCATAGCGTTTTCAAAAAGACCGTTTTTGACAATATTATTGGTGAAGATATAAAAACAACTGGCTGAAGCCAGCAACTAAAGAAAACTGGCCGCTTCAAAGCCGGGAAGCATCCGACTAAAGTATTCCCTCCCTCGATTGCTGGCCAACATGGTTTTTAGTGTAATCTTTCGTAAACACGTTCGTGCATTTCGGTACAATTGATTTCCATTGTTCTCTATCATAAGCAAGTGGTGTTTTTCGAAGTCGCATCTTGTCAGTTCTCAACTGCTTTGCATTAGAACAAATTTTGATAGGCGAAAAACGTGCCATGATAAACTGAAAAGAAATCTTATCTTTTTAGATCAAATAAAGCCGTAGACTTCGGCAAAAAAAGTGTTTTATTATTTCACGATTTTTTTTGAAATTAAAGTGTACCGACTAATTTTTTCCAAAGTTATCAGAGAATCCATGAAAACTACAGGAGCTTCACAAGAAAATAAACACGCGGCCAAATGAAATTACAAAACTCGAGCACTTTTCGACAAATATTTCTTACATTTTGACTCCAAATAACCGTTAAAAGACTAACCTGCCAATCTAGAGTTTTTCGGCAGCCACCGGACCAGTCACCTCGATATAGCACTGATGTTTTCAAGTTGGTAATGGATCGGAAGAAAGTTCTTGTGCCCGAAGGAACATAATAAATCCGTAGATCCACTGTAGATCAATGGAAGTGAACCGATTTTGCGTTTTTACTCCTTTACTGTGCTGCTTGACCTTGAAATCCCGGAAAAATGTTTCTCAAAAGAGCAACTTACAGCTACAAATAGAATTAATTTTGAATTCTACAATGTTTGTCTTTTTATTGTACCTGAAAGTAAAAGTTTTGAACGGTAAGCCGTCGAGTGGAAATCCCAGCATGCCCCCGAAAAAGACACGCACAATATTTAACTTACTAGGGAGGGCATAGAAAAAAATGTCGCGGACCCCGAAAGCCATTCCGTAAAAGTTGAAAACATCTAAATATAACTTGTAAAAACGCGTGGTAACCCCTACTTTTTATCTTATAAAATGGAAGTGGTAAGCATATTGAGCACACAATTAATTTTTTGTTGTGGGCAAAAGTTATTAAGACTGTATTTTTGGCGAACGTGGGAAACCTGTCAGGGTCGATAATGGCTCCGTTGTGATGATTTTTGTAACTTAAAACACGTAAACAGTAGTTGTTATGTTACCATTCGTTATGTATTTTAGAGATTTTTAAAATTATTGTTGCTTTTGTGTATGTAAAGGCGAATTCTAAAGAAATCCGCGAAGAAAGTTGTATTTTTCCGTTTTTCGAAAAAATGCTGATGTCAGCATTTTTTCCAGATTGAAGCCTTCTTATCTCCGAAAAATGCGTGGTTACCCCCAATTTTCTCTTTGGATTCCAATAGCCCCTGCTAAGATCTACTTTTCCCGCATAGTCAAAAACCTGGCAAAAAACTTCGCTATTAGGTGGCACCGTCCTTAACTATACGCGTGCTGTGATCAATTTTCGATGTAGAAGCAAAAGCGGTCGAGATAGGGGTATTTATTTCGCTTGAGTACGCTTGAGTACGTTCTGCAGTTATGAATCAAAGTAAAGAAACCGAGAAATTGCCGCAAGAGAGGTGATCGCGATAGATTTTTGCTATTAGTAGGACGGAATTCTTACGGACGAGTTTTGAACGATAGTTTGCAAAGCCATGCCGGATATTTTGGTTCTGGACAAGCGGCTTTAACCCCGCTTTAACAGGGATAGATAATGTTGGGTGGGTTTCATTAATACTCGGGAACGACAGAAAAAGAACAAGATGAAAGAAACGTCGAACAAGCGTCACAGCGAGAACAGAGGGAGGAATCAAAAGGAACAAAAAACGCCATGAAAGCGATTGTAGCCGAAAAATCGCAGCAAAGATATGCGAACTAAATGAACCCGGAGGGAAAATGTCTGATATTGTGTTCGAGAACGAATCTCCAAAAGCTAAAACCGAAGCCCCCAAGAATATTTCATGCCTTGCCTTACTGAAATATTTCATAGTTTCGCCTTTTCTTTTACGCAAATTCGACCAAAACATTCTCGGCTGTTGTTTGCGCTGGTGCGATTTCCGTTTTTATGGCTTCGATACATGCCTAAATTTAACTCCCTGATGAAGTCTACGATAGTTAAACGAAGTATGTAGGGGAAATAAAGAACTTTTGTATCTTATAGTTCGCAAGTGCTGCCCAGTAGTCTATCTTTCAAACTGACTTTCAAAAATTCTCCACTCGCATGTACACAACTTGTGTACATGGCTGAGTTTATCATTTAGTTTTGTCTATGCTTCTTGGTCAGTTCCAAACGAACACTAGCCATATAATCTGAACAGGATTCTGCTTGCCCAGCCTTACAGCCTAGGCAACGAGAAGACGAAACTGTTCCTTCTCTTTCCGTGTTGATTAAAATCGAAGTTTTGAGTCATTCATATGCTGGAAATGTCTCACCTTCGCTAACTGAAACTTGTTTGCAGCAATGATGTGGCTCTGTTAGTACGCTAACTACAAATACGGAAACTATTTTATTATAAGCTCCTAGTTTAGGCTTCGGAAAGCTTTAAACTGCTGGTGGGTGTAAAGGCTGTTGATTCAATTGTTTGAATAGGAGATAAGCAGTCCGGCTCAAAGAAATTTCAACGTGGGATACATTCTAATTGCCGAGATTTTCTCCAAATAACGCTGCTTAACTCGCGATTCCAACTCTTAGCATATTCCGAAATGGGAAAAGAACAAGTCAAATAAAGATTTTCCCCAGACTTTGCTTCACATCCCGAAGTATTCATTTCTAAAATGCGACAACTGTAGATATGACTTACATTTGCATGCTATTACTGCTATTACGCAATGGAAAGTGGTACACCAATATGGCTGCGGATCGGTCGTGGCGTCACGTGAAAACGATCTATAGGCCTTTTGCATGATGAAGCCACCAGCTTAAAATTCACCACCAAGCCTCGTTTGTACGAAATTCCTTGCAAACCTTTGACAAGTGCACGTTGTTTTTGAGTGGGTATTCTTTTCAACTTTGCTTCTTTGATAATACATTGATGAGATTGTCACAGGTTTACACTTCGAAAGCGAGGCTTGGGGATAAAATTAGCTAGTCTGACGTAAACAGGCATAAGGGCTATTAAAACGCAGCTTTGGATAGCTACGGGCAGTAACCACTTTTCAGAAGGAATTAGTGCCTCCAGGAGGAGTACAGGGTGTTTCAAAAGTTCGTTCCGATTTAAAGTTGTTAATTTTTTAAACAAATCAATTGTTTGTTAGAACTTTTCCAATAAATTGAGGTAGAGAATTTATTAAAGAGCTGGCAATAGCAATTTTAATTGTCTACTAGATGCCTTTGTTTCGATTTTCGCGCCAAATGTGCACACGCGCGTTTTCCCGCCATTTTTTCGCGCCCTTGTGTATGTTGTTCCTTTCCCGAATTTGTTGTTGTTCTCTGATTTTTTTTTCTGAACATTCTGTTTTCTCTGTCACGAAAATGAAGTCAGACATTGTTTATGCTAGAGCTCAAGCAGCCATATTACGATCATCTGGTCATTCAGTCAAAGAAATTGCTAAATTTTTTAACAAGACGGAACGTTGGATGAACAAGTGGTCGAAAAGAGATTGCTTCGACGACAAACCAAGAAGCGGACGACCGTCTGTTTTGACCAATTGTGCTCGAAAATAAATCGAGAAAGCGAAGTACAAACGGAACAATTCAACAAGGAAGATTGCCAAGAATCTTCATCAGAAAACTATCGAAGTTTCGAGCATAACGGTGTGGAGATAGCTCAAACAAAGAGATGACATTCGTTCAGGATGGAGCACCGGCTCACACTTCAAAGGCAACTCAGACATGGTGTCAAAAGAATTTGCCAAATTTTATAGCCAAGGATAGCTGGCCAGCGAACTCGCCTGATCTCAATCCCATTAAGAACATCTGAAGTATCATTGACCAGACAACGTACAAAGATCCAGCCCCCAAAACGATAAAAGAGCTGAAAAGGTGACCACGCTTTGTATGGAAAAATGTGACTCTTGACACGCTAAAGGAACTCGCACATTCTATGCCTAGGTGCTTAGAAAATGTCATTAAAAATAAAGGCGGGCATTCTGGTTACTAAAAATTTTAATGATCGAATGAAAACTAAGCAAAAAACAATATACCTAATTTTTCAAGAGGTAGTTTAAATAAATAATGAAACGATAGAAGAAAACAAATCGGAACGAACTTTTGAAACACCCTGTAAAATGAATGTGAACCACACCCACTGGTACCTTTTAAGGGTTCCTTTCCACATTTCCTACGATCATCCCCGTACATTTTATGTGGTGTCCCCACCCCGAGCCTTTTTTACAGAACACGAAGATTAACCTCCCTCTCATTTTGGCGCGACAGGGAAATTGATTCGAGCAGAAATAAAGCTGTGTATGTATGCACGGATGTATGTATCAGTAAAAGAGTTTCAACGGCCCGTCTTTTTCCATTCACATGAGCAGTTACAGGGTTCAAACAGTTTTCCTTTTCCATTTAAATGGTTTTCACATAAACTACTTTTTTGTATATTTTCATGTTGTTTCTCAATTAGCAACTTCGTTTACAAATATAACAGTGCCAGATTTGCAGAAGATTGTCAGGAATGTTTGTTTTGCTCACATACTTTACTTAGTTTTTAAACCGCAGTTAAAACTCCTTCTATTCCTTTTATTCTTTTGTCTTAAGAGAAATAAATGTTATGATACCAGGTAAAAAAACGAATTTTTCAGCCAAGTTTACTATTCCAGATTTGCAGGTTATTGACACACTGATGCTGTGAATTTTCAGGTACATTGGTTTCTTCGTTTAGTCAAGTCGCCGTCATTCCTGAGGCACAGTCTGGATAGTTTTGGAAAAGGGATCGAAAATGATCAACTTTACCACACCTCAAACGGAAGAGAAGATCAAACTATCTCTGTGCTCCGCAGCAACGATTGTCGAGAACAGTGAAGCGACAAAATTTCTTTTAAAGCCATATTTCTTTGTTCCTGTTTTTGTTATGTTATCATTAGGCGCACTGTCAGGAAATGCTCTGATTCTCATCGGTCTTCACAAAGATTCATCTCTTCGTCCGCCATCCAAACTTCTGTTTTATTGTCTCTCGTCCACGGACCTATGTGTCGGACTTATTTCTCTGCCAATATATATCACCTATTTCATGACAATTACAAACAGAAGCTGGGACATTTGTATTATAACAGAAGGCTTAGCGAACGCAGTCAATGCTCTCTTGTGTGGAGAATCTATCAGCACATTGACTGCAATAAGTATAGACAGACTTCTTGCTCTGTTGTTGCGGCTGAGATACAAACAAGTTGTCACTTTGACCCGCGTTCGTATATTTGTAGCCTATTCATGGATTTCAGTGTTTGGTTTTTCACTGACCTATATGTGGAACAAACGGTTCTTCTTTTTAGGGGGTTGTTTGTGGATTTTGGCATGTTTGGTCATCTCAACTTGTTGTTTTACGAAAATGTACTTGACCTTGAGTCACCAGAAAGCTCAAATGCTGGATCAGGCTCACGGAATTAAAAGGTTAAAAGGTTCATCCGGAATTAACTTAGCTCGCTACAAAAAGACAGTCTCCAGTGTACTGTGGATATATGTAGCTTTGGTGGTGTGTTATCTACCCTACGCTATTGGTACAGCGGTCAGGACATTAAGTGACTTGTCGCTTTCCAACGCTTTTGCTTGGAATGCAACTGGTGTGCTAGTTTTCTTCAATTCGTCGCTAAACCCATTTCTATACTATTGGAAGATCAGGGAAGTAAGACAAGCAGTAAAGGCAACAATAAGAATCGCTCATAATGAACAAGATACAAAACTTTGACGGTTGTAGGACCATCACGAGGTTTCCAATAACAGATTTCTGTCTATTTGTCTACAAAATTATTATCAAAGTAAAAACGATGAAAAGATAATCCTGAAGGGTCTTAAATCCCTTGTTTTCTACCTTAGGTTTTTAACTGTATCAAAAAGAAATTTTCTTCGCTAGTCGCTATGTGAATCCTGTAATAGTTACCTAGTTTTTCACTTCTTGCAGAACTATTATTAATTTGTTTACTTTACCATTTATTTAGTGGACTATTATCACTTCGGTTGCTGCTTGTCAAAGGAGGGAGATTTTTTCTTATACTGTAAATTCTCTAAGCCCCCTTCTCAAATAAGCCCCCCTTTTTGGACTAAGAAATGTATGAAGCTTCCCGTTTCTTTAAAGCTCCACCCTCCCCCTTTTCCTTCACAACCAAAACAATAAACGACAGACAGCGGTATTACCGGTAAATTTTTACTGTATCAATCCGGATAGGAATTCACATACCGTACTCGCGAGCTTTGGGGGAAATATAACCAGTGATTGTACGGTAATCATGAAGTACAACACTTCCTTGAACAAATGAAGTATGGTTTATGGATATTTGTACATATGTGGGAACTAATTGATAAACTAATTACAAAAACAATGAGTGACGAACTGCTGGCGTTTCGCCATTTAGCCCCCTTCAAAAGCTCTTGAAATAAATAACCCCCCCCCCCTAGCAGAGGATATGTGCTTTCATGACAGTGCATGAAAATAGAATGACCTACTAGAAAAATATTATACCATAGAACAATAAGCATTCTCTTTGAAACGGGGAGAGTCCTAGGTTTTAATGAGGTTCGTAGAACTCATGACTATGCGAATTCAGTTTGTAAAATGTGAGTCTAACACAGCTTAAAAGTCAAATGAACCAAAAAATTGATATTTCATCTTTATCCATTTAAACGTGACCGAAAAGTAAAAGAAAACCATTATAAAGCAAACTTAAGCAAACATTTTCCCAAGGGAGTCACAAAGCTAAAACAACGAAGATTTCCGATGCTTCACGAAAACGTTTCTGAAACGACCGCGTGCTTCAAGTGATAGGATTGGTAAGGATTGCGACGTCACTATTAACCATCAAGTTCAACCTCATTCTTAGGTTCCTCTCTTTTCAGCTACGTTGTGCTGAGCTGAGCGAAAGAGCTTGGTGAATACTGAAAGTACTCTTGCAAACTTTTAGAGTTTTTCTCTTTTTTGGCCCATTTTTGTCACATTGAAAATGGCAAGAGGAGCTTTAACCTGTGTTAAGAGAGTGTCCACCATAGGACCAGGCAGGAGGTGATAATACTCAAATCACCGATTTCACTCAAACTTGGCACAAAGGTTGAGGATCATGAGTAGATACATATACCAAAATATAAGGTCAAAATTTTATATTCTCTCTGAGTTGTAGGAATCCCCTCGAAAAATAGCCATTTGGCGGCACAAATTTATGCTTATTAATTAGTTAAATTTAGTCGAGTGGTAAGACAACAAAAATAGCAGCCTGGGAATAAAATCTACTAAATCGTATTCTATATTGATCCGTCTTGTAGCAAAATGTGTTTATTGGAATCGGTTGCTTTGATTTGTTGCTTTACCAAGACCGTAAGTGAAGGGCATGTTTGGTCCGTTTTTACAAGACGCCAAAATTAGGTCATTTTAGATCTTAAGATCTCCAATTGGCAACAAGTTAACCACGTAGTTTTAATACTAGAAGTAAGAAGTATCTTTATGCTTACAAAAAATGTAATAAACGTTTTTTACAACTACGTAAATAGCTTTTTAGTATGAAGGAATTTTTTGCACCAAACTCAACGATTTATACGTTTTTCTGGCGATTTCATCAAAATTCGGTAATTAAAAAAAGTGGTTTAATTTTAATGAATTTGCAAGAAAAAGACAGCAAATGTTCAGCTAAGCAACTTTCTGCTTATAAACCTCCGTATCATCTCTACTTGATTTATGTACTTTTCTTGCACGGTATTTTATACACGCCTGTAGAATGAAGCAAACGTTTCCACAGATTTTAGGCATGATTCAACAAATTGAAAACTATGTTTTGTTAGAAAAGCACTCTCACAAAAACATCATTCGAAAAAAAGTGGAATGGCTTGCTTGGTTTTATAAACGGCCTTACTTTACCGAATTTTTTCTTCATCTTCCTAGAATGTAAACATGTTTAACTACTGTGAATGTTTAATCTTAGTTGTAAGCAAGTTAAGATAGTAAGCCACTATCTCTCCTGTCCTTGCCGTTTTCCTAAATTGTCTTTTTTTATTTTTTCTTACAACAACTATATTTACTAATTTTAGGACAACTGATGTATTAATTTACTTATTAATTTATTGTAATTAGTGTTAAGTATTGTATGTATTGTAAGCTATGTCATTAATCGTTTTGTAAGTAGTGTTTTTGTGTTGCAAATAAAGTAAAAATTAACAATAAAAAAAACATTCTGCTTATAACAATCCTAGAATTAGCGGGATAAGCCTTTTGAAGCACATTTCATGAAGTTTGTAACAGGTAGGGTTTCTATCTTACTTCATTTTCAATGCAAAAAACAATGGGACACTTCTCTCTACAATAGCTCCGAATTTTACCTTCAGGCACAATAAGGTACACAAAAAAGCAAAGGCTGATACATACATGTCATTTAAGTGCTTCGGACTCATTGTTAGGGTCCATTGCGATCCGGGCAAATCTAGTATAAAGGTCCCATTACGGGGAGTCTGGGAATCCCGTATCCCCTTAATTTTTGGCCCAAATATCCCGTATCTCATTAATCCCATAACATTGTATCTCTTTAATTCCAATTACATCTGATTACGTCATTTCGTGTAACATATCCGAGTACGAGATTATGTAACAAAGTACTTTTATCAGATTTGTTCTCGTGTTCTTATTGAAATGGTGATTGAATGTACGTAGGTTATGTTATTAAGTGGGATCGTAAGTAGCAAGACTCTTTTTTGACAGACTTGTGTAAGGAATAAATTTTCTTTGAAGCAAGATGACAATCTTTGTATTATGGTTCACTAAAATTATTTCACCTGCACACTCGGGTAGAGGTACAGTGGACTAATGGTTAGCGCATCATAAATTCAGTCCTGGTCTCTGCCTGGATACCGTCGACCGTAATGCTTGGAGGCATGGTGGCATGGTTGTCCCGTAGTTAGCATGCTGTATGACCTGTATGTTCAAACTAAACGTTGGTAGTCAAGGCGTGGTCTCTGCCGTCATGTTCTATCCTTAAACAAGGAGCTTTGCTTCACATATATATCGTTAAAAAAACGGGTGCTGGAGATAACACACAAGATTTCTTGTTACCAGAAGCTTATCACGTAGAAGCGTGCAACTTCCCCCTATATGTTCAGAACTATGCTGGGGATTATTAGAATTCCCAACCAACCAATCAGAATCGCGGATTGAATTTTTGCCCTTATATGGAAGGAGGTTTTCAGCTCCACGCGCGTACGCGCGGACGCTCAAACCGGCAAGAAAACTTCGAGGAAACTACAAGCGCTTCGCGAAATATGGACAGCTTACTTTCACGGCTATTTTGGTCGCTACCAAATCACATTTTGAGGCTCAAAACTGAAGAGGAAAAAGTATTGAATATTTTAGTAGTTCCAAGAAGATGACGACGGAGTAAGGAACGAAAAAAAACTCAACACCGCGGAATCTGGACAACTCAGGTTTTTTCAAGCCTTGTTTCATCTCTACCAAATCACCACAAAAATGGCTCTTTAAAGAATTTCATGTGCAATATGGTAATGTATTTTACTTATTCAAATGTAGTTTCAAATTAGAAAGATTGTTTAGGTTTTTATGGTAGTACGAAAATATGAATTGTTTTTAACTTCACAAAGAGATTGAAGCGTACGGAAGAAGCGAAGCAAATTCTCAAAATTAAGTACGCATGCCATGTGTTTTCTGTTTTATTTTGAAAACAAAAGTGTTTTTACTCTCTTTTTCGCTTATAATTTATCGCTCAAACATACAATAATTCGTGTCTGACTTGAGCTTAGGGTTTTTCTTCCCAAATCGGTTGGAATAAAATTTGTTGTATAGATTTTGAAATATGAACGGCGGCGCGGTGTTTATAAATATTCAGTTCGCTGTATTTTAAACAGCCAACACTTTTTAAAACTTTCACCGACTTTGTCAACCCATCCTTACATGTACCATGGTTTTTCTTTGTATATACTATAATTGTTTTTCAAAGCGATTTTTGAGAGGAAATGAGCATACCAAATCAGTACGTTTCAAACATGTTTATTTAGCTCTCGAGCCTACTTGTTTTCCGAATTTATGATTTCGTACGAGAAAGTTCTGATCATTTGTATCTTGAGAAATAATTTAACGTACTAATTTTAAAACTGAGTTGCATTAATTTTTTGTTTTGTAAATGTGGCATCGCTTAGGTTCTGAACTCACTAAGTACGTTTTCATCATCTCGACAAAACTAAATTGCGGTTGTCTTGAGGAATTTCGAAGTTTTCAGCGTTAATTGTTTTCAAGCAGAAGCTATCATGAGCTGTTTCGAGTTACGATTTGTTATGAGTAATTTTAACTGTGATAAACTGGCTGTTGAAGATCTGTATTTATTCATTCAACTACATTGTATTTGAGTCTATTTGTCTTTGTTTTTAAATAAAAGTGATTTGGAGAAACCTACATGTTGTGTGCATCTTTATTTCATTTTCATCTTTCTTTGATGCAGGTGTACTAAAGTTTTAAACTCTGTGTTTTTATCTCTGTGTTTTTATCATTTCACCGTATTTCATCCATTAACTAATTTTGATTATTTGCTGGTATGTTGCTGTTGACACAAATCGCTGTGGAGTATTAAGTTAAACCTGAGACGGCAAGCAATCTAATGGGAATTTTTTCGCTCTGCCGGTAAAGTTTTTCCACGGTTGATACAATTTCTCCTTTTCTCCGCTTCCTCCAGTTCGGCATAATCGGCCTTCTTTTCTCCAAAGGGAGCCAATGGCCGTTTGAATAGTATAAAGTTGACATTTTGGTCGAGTCTCAGAACTGCAAAGTGCAATTATTGACCTTTGTAGTAGCTTTTATGAAACAAGATACAAGCTTTTCCTGCAAGTGTTGTAGGAGCGCGCGTTTCGCGTGGAAGTAGGCTTCTTTTAGAACTCCATATTAGGAAGTAAATTCTGATTGGCTCCCCGCGTTTTCTAAAAATCCCCAGCATCGGAAACGAGTTAATCGCTTCTCTGTTATGAGCTTCTGTTGTTACCCATTGATTCTTATGGTCTTCATGCGTAGGGTAACCTTGCAGGGAAGAGTAATGAGTCAGTAAAAAAAAACGTAATAGATTCAGGTCATTCAAATGCCGAAGGTGTGCTATGATGGGATTAAATTTTAGTCGTGAAATATAAAATCTGCTTCTCTTGGGCGTCTTGACTTTCTTCCTGATCTCCTGGTTGGAGTCCTAGCGTCTTTCCGACTTTCTTCCTCTTTCATTTCTGATGCCTCTCTAGACATTTTTTCCGCGGTCTCCTTGGCAGTCAATTGATCTCCACAATCCAAGCATTAAACCACATAATTAAAGTATTCTTCTTCATTGAATACAATCAGGTCATCCTCAAGAGAAGGACTGGAGACTTCTGCCAAGACATAAATCATATCGATGGTGCAGAGGACTTGTGAATCATGAAAATGAAAGGTTAAACGGAGAAACTGAAGAACCTTCCACACTTGGTTGTTTGGTTGCCTCCAAATGTTCAAAGTCTATAGGTCGAGACTGAGTTGGTTTTTCGACATAACAGTTGATCGGCAGGGTCCCAGGATTATCCTTGGTAGACTCACAGTAACTTGTCGAACACTTTGTGGCCAAAATTCATCCCGCCATTTTCTCATCTTTGCAAGCTACTGCACGTTAACTCCATTGTTTCTTGATGGTTTGGACATTGTGGGGAGCCTAGAAAAGGAAGGAATCCCGTCTGTGTCGTGTAATATGACGACGAGCTGGTGAAGTAATTGAAGCCACACTGGGTACTTCTCTTCAAATGTTCTCGTAAAGTTGATGAAAGCCTTTGTGAAAACTGCAAATCAAAAGGTATGACATTTCCCTCTCGCATTTCAGCAAAAAAGGGAAACTTTACGGAGAAGCGAAACGATATTCTCCACAGTCTTTAGGATAAGCTTGAGGTCGATCAAGCATTGTTTGCGGCGAACAGACTCCATCTGGCCCTTGCAAGCTTCTTTCTAGATTTGTCAGTTCTCGCACCTCTCTCTCACAATGCAGAACTGAGAAGTTGTATACTTTAATATTTTTTTATGGCTTCTTCAGGGGAGAATTGGGGGACGGCTGACTCATCACGTCGGTGTACTCCAAATACCCTCAAAAACATGTTTAATTTCTTGAGATATGCTAACAAACCAATGGGCCTCGTAATCATCGTTACCATGCCGGTGGCTAAGTCGCAGACGAATATGGTGTTAAGTTCTGCGCAACATGAAGTTGGTTGACTAAAAGAAGCTTTGGCGCCATCAGTCTGTCTATCAAACCCAGAACCGGACATCACCGTGACAGCGGCAGAGTTTCCATCTACGACATCTAGTGACAAGAACTTAATAACCTGTCTTGCTGATACGTCAGTAAAAGCAATCCGTGATGTGAATTCATGATAGCCAAGCCATGTGCCTTAGAGCATTTAGCATTCGTCGTTTCCAGGCAGCTACAAGGTGACTAGTGACCACAAGTGATCACTAGTTGTAGGTAAACAGACGCACTCAAACGGCCACAAACAGACAGCTAAAATTCCTGGACATGCTTGGAGTTATAAATTCTTCCATCTTAAGCTACCAAAAAACATTTTTAAAAACGTTAATACTTACATATCAACTCATGCTTGTCCTGGAGAAGCGGTAAACACGTCGCAAATTGTTCATCGGTATCTATTGCAAAGACTCGACCACGTGGAAAATCGGGTTCCGGCGTCAATCCCTTGCACTGAAGTTTAAGTTTGTAATCCTGAATGCCAAGTTCTTTGGCTCGTTGATCTACTCCAAAGGCATTTAATGCCTGAAGAAACGACTTTAAGTCTTCTTTTTCGATTTTTGTCAAAAATGACCATTTCATGGCAGGCTTCTCGTCCTGTTTCTTGTGAACGCAAGCTTGCGACTTAGTGAAAAACCTTTTTCGAAGCCATGATCGAAGCTATGCCACAATGACAGATTTCTTGACGAAAGCCGCTCAATTTTCGCGGCAAATCGAAAGAGCCCTAAGGGGGGAGGGGCAGGGCTTTTCTCGGACAGACTGTTTGGAAAGACCACGATTTGACGGGAAAATACAAACAAACGCATTTGTTAGTGTTTTTGACCATATTGCTCACTTGCTAAATCTTTCATATTGATCAATGAACCTATTTTATATTAAAAAATATACAAATTTGATGCTCGTTATCCCGGAATCGCTATTCTAAATATCCGGACCGTACTTTAATTTTCCCCCAAAATATCCCATATCCCTAAAAAATTTTACCTAAATATCCCGTATCCCCATAACCCCTAACGGGGCCTCAGTATATTTTTGAAAAGTTCGATCTCTTACTTCAGCTCTTCGTCGATATTTATCGTGCAGTTCATCGCTATTGACTTTGCTGTGAGAATATTCATTGATACCTTGTTGTAATAGCTCCAATTTATGCCCGTAAGAATGAGGCAAACGAGTTTGAAAACCACGGGAGAACCATAAACGCCATCGAATATATTCGAAAATTTCTAATATACTTTCAAGTAGTTTCCGCAGTCCCTAGTCACTTGGACGAAAGTGCGAGGACAAACCCCGGATTAGGTTTGCTGTTAAATAACATGTTTCAGCTCTCACCAGAGACTTCCATAAATTTAATTAAAATGAAAAATAAAGACTATTACCGGCTCCTCATAAACAAAGAACAAATTGAACTGAAAGCTAACTCTAAATGGGAAAGAGACCTACAAATTGACCAAATATCTATAAAACCCTATTTTAGTCGCGTAAAAAATATATGTAAGGATAACAAGATTAGAGAGTTCTATTTCAAACTCCTACATAGAACGGTAGTCACCAAAAAGGAATTATTTCTCTTTGGTATGGCAGAGGACACAAAGTGTCCATACTGTGAAATGAATGATTCCATAATTCACACTTTTCACAACTGTAATTGGAGCCAATTGTTCTTTTCTGAGGTCATAAAATGGTTCAATAATGAAAATGTCACCTCTTTCATCCTTTCACCGGTTGAATTAATTTTCGGTAAGAAAGTAGACAATTTAAACAAGGAATCAAACATTATTAGGAAATTAAACTTCACCTTTTTATACGCTAAATATTACTTGTATAATCAGAAATTATTGCATGGTGAGTTATTAGTAAATGAATTTATAGTTAACCTTAAATATAAGTACATGTTCGAAAAATCTCTTGTATAGTTAATAGTAAGTAGCGATGTCAATAGGAGTGTAAAGCAGAAGTTACAATGTGTAGTAATTGTTTAATTTAATTTAATTTTTTTTTTTTACTGTACTTGTAAGTTGTTTGTATGTCTTTGTTTCTATTCAGCAATAAAGAAAATAATAAAAAGTAATAAATAAATAAAAATAAACGCCATCGCAAACAGACAACCTAATGTTCGCTATTTTGAACACAGGTAACCCAAGCTCACGTCACGAGAAAACAAAATTAATTATTAGCGGTGTGTGAGTCGGTACGTGACCCTTCAATGAAAGCGGTATTGGGCTACATCGCGGCCGTTGAGAATTTATAAGACTTTGTATGGGACGTAAAATAACGTAGATTTGGAACGTTAAATAGAGCAAAATTTAACCATTAGTTCAATAAAGCGAGTAGAATAAACTCACCTCTTGGGTGTTCTTTTGTCCTTTGGGGTTTTTCTCGCCGTTTTGGCTTTCTTTGCCGCCTCTGTTATCCCCTTCATAAGACGAAGTCAAGGCAAAACAGTAGGTTTGAGCTTGCTATCGAACGAATTCCACTCGGAGGCGGTTTGCGTCCCAAAACTCCATCCGGTTGGCGATTTTTTCAGCCACAATTAAAGCTGTATGCCTCTTTCGCCATAGAAAATGTCTAGTTTCCGAAAATCCTCGCGCATTACGCTTAAAATAAGCACTTTCTGCCACCGATTATTTGACCGCTTCTTTCGGCGCGAGCTGGTGATTCTGAAAGTCGACACGGCCGTCGGAGAGACTTGGGTCCGAGGTCAAATTCCTTTCTCTCCAGGGCGGTAGAGCGGATTTATGTTCAGTCCTTACCCCATCCCCACTAAAGCATATCGAATAGCTCCTATGTTTCGATCAACCAATGGCGTAGCGAGGTCACGAGACGGGAGATAAACAAACACTAAAATTTGAATATTCTGCGGGGTTTTCAGCGAGCTTTTCATCGAAACTTTTTCTCTAAAATTCGAAGCAAAATGTTATCAAAGCTCAAGAGACCAGGTTAAATGGCGTGTGATTCCCCTACGAAGAAAGCGAAAACCGGCAAAGGTCCAAGATTTCCATTTTTGGTAAGTCTAATATTGGAAGTTTAAAATTTTAACGTCTTTACGATGTACAAAATTTTCGTTTTCACCAAGTTTTGAGGGGAGTACATATTATACCACTGTTGCGCCATTTTACCGTATAAGGGCAAGAGAACACGCAAAATATGGCAGCGTATTACACTGTAAAATCCCGGTTTGACCGGTTTTAGCTAAAGGAGGACGAAGAAAAAAATGGCCGGACTGGACGAACCAAATTTCGACTTGTTTACAACTTTTCAACTTGACTTTTTAGACGACGAACTTATTGCAGCAGCCGACTCTCTAACTGAACATACAGAAAACACTGAAACAACCCAAACTGGTATTACTACTGAGGAAAGTGAACAAACTGAACAAACTGAAGACAGACAACTTAACGATACTGATATTAAAACATTTATTGAACAGAACAGAAACAAAAATACAACCAAAAAGACAGCAAGTGACCTTAACGTCTTTTACAGATGGGCCAAATCTGTAAACGAAACTAGACGACTGGACGACATACAGCCACAAGAACTGGACAAGATTTTAGCTCACTTTGTTTTAAAAGTACGTAAACAAAACGGAGACGAGTTTGAGCCTGACACGCTAACTTCACTGTTTAGAAGCATTGACCGTTTTTTACGTGAACGAGGAAAAAAGTACAGTATACTTACAGACATACAATTTTCCACGGCCAGAGAAGCTTTGTCTTCCAAAAGAAAACAGTTACGTCGCGCAGGCAAAGGGCAAAGGCCAAATAAAACCGTCGGACTGAGCGAGGATGAAATCCAGCAGTTGTGGGAAGAAAAACAGTTGGGAGACCATTCTTCGCAAAGCCTTTTGCGTACCATCTGGTTTAACAACACTATGTTCTTTGGCTGGCGGGCTCGTGATGAACACCACCGAGTTAAGTTTGGCAACTTTAAGATTAAACGAGAAAACGGTCCCCACGGAAAAGAGTACGTTGAGTGGATTACCGAGCGTGGAAGCAAAACCCGCACTGGTGAACATGAATTTGTTCCCGACCGCTCTTTCAACCCCAAAATGTACGCTACAGAGGGACCACGGTGTCCAGTGAGAATCTTCCGAGAATATCTGTCCAGGCGACCACTTGAGATGAACAGTGAAGACGCCCCCTTTTACCTGGCAGCCATTACTAAGCCTGCTTCTACGATCTGGTACAAGAAACAGCCACTTGGCAAGAACTCGCTTGGTTCATATATGAAGTCTATGAGCGAGGCCGCAGGATTGTCCGGACGACACACCAACCACTCCGTACGAAGAACCATGATCTCAACTCTTCGGAAAGAGAACGTCGAGCCTTTAAACATCATTGCACTCGCTGGACAAAGAAATCTGAAGTCCTTAGACAGCTATTCCAGCACTTCCACAGAGCAGCAAAAGGACATGTCAGCAAAACTCAGCAACTACATTGAAGATTCCAAAACAAGCAAGTCTCCAGTTGAAAGCAACATCCTGAAGCCTCAGATTGCTTCAAATGGCCAGCACGATGATGGAGCCAAAAATATGTTCACTGGAGCAGTCTTCAACAATTGTCAGTTCACCTTTGCCGTCGATGCACATGGCTTCGAAACTGGCGAGCAATTCAGCTTATTTCAGAGGAAAAAATTTAAGAGAATCTTGCCTCTTTCTGATAGTGACGATGAACTTTAAAGAAACTTTGTAGTGTTGTTTAGCCGATTTAGAACATAACTTTCACGGCCGCTAGAACTATTTACGGAGTTTTTTTGAAAACTTATTTCAGTCTTTGTAAAAATGAATGAATGAAAAATCTGACACGACGCAAAGCTATTTTTAATCGCCGTGTGTCAAAAACATGTCATTTGTCAAATAAAATGCATTTTACTGGCTTTTTGTTTGCTCACGTCACTCACGCGCGCCATACGAAGAATGAGAAAATTGCCGCTTTCTGTACTGAAAAAATAGATGATTGATAACAGAAAAAATTCAGTGGTATAATAAACCTCTTATTCGATGTTTTGGGAGATAATACGCGCGGACATTTTACTCATTGCTCGCATTTTTCCTCGCCCCCGGGGGGCTCGGAAAAATACTACACAACTCGTAAAATATCCGCGCGTATTATCTCCCAAAACATCGAATAAGGGGTATTTATTTATTCTAAATCCCGTCATTAATTATGAAGGGAATAACAGAGGCAGCAAAGAAAGCCAAAACGGCGAGAAAAACCCCAAAAGATAAAAGAATACCCAAGAGGTGAGTTTATTCTATTCGCTTTATTGAACTAATGGTTAAATTTTGCTCTATTTAACTTTCCAAATCTACGTTATTTTACGGCCCATACAAAGTCTTATAAATTTTCAAGGGCCGCCATGTAACTTTCAATGAAGGGTCACGTCCCGACTCAAACACCGCTAATAATTAATCCTTTGATTTCTCGTGACGTGAGCTTGCGCTGCCTGTGTTTTGAAGTTAAATTTTTGAGCCTGCGTATGGACCACGGACTACGCATAATATAACGGATAACTTGGTGTAAAAGGCACACAGGATATAAGATTTGGAGTGGTTAATTTTAAAGTCGATTTTCAAACATTGATTGTTTAGAACTGCAGAAAACAGTCCATAACTTCAGATTTCAATGATTTCAATTCAATACTAAAAAGTCTGAAAGATCGAATGATTCCTTGACAGCTCTAGACTGCGAGCAGTCTCTCTTTTTCTCTAAAACTCCGTGGAGACGAACGTGAAATAGCGACATGGAGCGCGCGCGATGTGCGAGCCGCGAGTAGCGCGCGCGGAAAGGCGAGATAATGAGAGATTGCTCTGGTTTCATACAGCAATAGGCCATTTCCGAGTTGCCTTTAGCCTCTCTATCAAAGCGAGGCTAGGTGCGAGACCTTTCATATGAAAATGAGTTTTCATTCACATGCAAATAAAACTTATTTGCATGTGAATAAAAAGTTATTTTCGTATGAATGTTTCGCACCTAGCCTCGCTTTGATAAAGAGGCTAAAGGCAACTCGGAAATGGCCTATTCAGAAGCCCGGTACACAGGTGACGGAGTAGTCTGATTGAATCAACGAAACTGCAAATACCGTGAACGATCTATTGCGTAACATTGGATCAGTACATACAGTGATAAGACCACTGCATTGACCGATCAAACAATGTGAAAAGGCATACTTTTCGAAATGGCACTACGGTTGGTCAAACCTGACATGATCAGCGCTCAATACTAGAAAGCAGACACAGACAGCTGTTTCGGGCTTATGATTAGCGACATATTTGGGATAGGTGAAGTGTTGCCGAGTCTCATTATGTTCTAGCTACGGCACATTGACGAGGGCCAAATAGCTAGAAACAGCTGTCTGTGTCTGCTTTCAGGTTTCATACCCAAAAATTGCCCCCTGAAAGGAGACATTTGCTCCGGGCGTGCGCGTTACTAAAATGCGCAAGTCACCAATAGAAGCCAAAATGGGCTCAGTCGAAGCATATTGCACTGAAAAAATTGCAAAATGACAGGCTTTTTTTTTCGCTCCAACTAAATCATATTTCCCACCAAAATGTTCACTACATCCCAGTCTCTTCAAAACCGAGTGTGGATGTTGACATTACGCCTATTAAAATGAGTTATACCGCTAAAAGCGATGACCGCGCGGTTGAACGCCATGCTAGCCTTTTCGTGACATTGGTCACTTCAAGGTCAAAATGACGGGACTTTTTTTTTAAGTTATTAAAAAATTTTAACGTTTCCAGATAGAATAATAACCAAATTACTGGAATCCGCGTGTGAATTTCCGAAAAGTAATTCATAAATGGGCGAAATTTTGACTTTCCCTTAAAAAAACGGCGTTTTCGCTGTGATTTTAAGGGTAAAATTGGGGGTCTGGGGACGTGTTAAAAAACTAGAGGCAAATGTCTCCAATTTTTTGCCATGCCAACCGTAGTGCCATTTCGAAAAGCATGCCTTTTCACATTGTTTGCTCGGACAATGCAGCGGTCTTATCACTGTATGTACTGATCCAATGTTACGCAATAGATAGTTCACGGTATTTGCAATTTCGTTGATTTATTATTATTTTTTTTATACCGTGGTGGTCTCTGGAATAGATGCGATCTATGTGCATTTTTCTACCTCTAGGAGAAGAATGGTATTAGCCATTTTCCGTTTCTTTCCCTATGGCACTGAAATGTATCAGTTTAGGTTGAATTGCATCTGTTTGGCCATATGCCACAATTGTTTGTGGCGTGACCGTTACGCAATCTTGCCTTTTAGCTCTTTCTAGAATGATTAGCGACATATTTGGGATAGGTGAAGTGTTGCCGAGTCTCATTATGTTCTAGCTATGGCACATTGACGAGGGCCAATAAGCCAGAAACAGCTGTCTGTGTCTGCTTTCTATGATTGAGCGCTGATCATGTCAGGTTTGGCCAACTGTAGTGCCATTTCGAAAAGTATACCTTTTCACATTGTTTTATCGGTCAATGCAGTGGTCTTATCACTGTATGTACTGATCCAATGTTACACAATAGATCGTTCACGGTATTTGCAGTTTCGTTGATTCAATCAGACTACTCCGTCACCTGTGTACCGGGCTTCTGAATAGGCCATTTCGTTTCGTTGATTTATTCTGATTGGTCGGCTTATGAAGTGATGACGCGAACTGTCATCGACGTTACTTAGTGACGTACAGTTCACGCCAAATTTCAGTAATCAATATGGCTGCCGTATTACAGCGGGTCTGCTACTCGCGGCTCGCGGCTTCGCAGCTCGCCGCTCGCACATCGCGCGCTTCGCGCGCGCCATGTCGCTATTTCGCGTTCGTCTCCACGGAATTTTAGAGAAAAAGAGAGACTGCTCGCAGTCTATGACAGCTCTAAAATAATTCGACATTTCTCTTATTTTTCTTGTTGCTTTTTTTTGTTTTTATTTTGGTTTCTATTTATTATTATTATTATTATTATTATTATTATTAAAAAAAACCAGTTATATGACAGAAATAATTAAATCACAAATACATTATAATTCATGACATATTACATGTAGTACTAAGCTTACTTCCATATATTTCACAATATTTTTATATTCTTACTGTAAATTTAATACTATATAGTAACTACTTTGATTATATAAACTCCAATGAAATACCAGGTGAGCTTTCGCGCGTAAACATCATATCTTCACACGTGAGAATAACATGTTATCTTCACACGTGAAAGATCACCGTTTCTACTTTAGGCCTACAAAAAATATTAAAGTGAAATGGTTTGATTTCATTGGTGTTTATATAATAAACAGAACATTACATGGCCGCTTAAAGATACGAAATTTCTCTTCTCGTGTTGAAAAATATTTCACTCGTTCGCGTTTTTCAACACTCGAAGAGAAATTTCGTATCTTCGGGCGGCCATGTAATATCCTCTATATAAGAACATTTACTTTAAAACTTTAAACTAAATTTAGTCTGGAAGAAAAGCAAACAAAGAGAAAAAAAGAGAATAATAATAATAATAAGAAGTTATACACATTTCTTCATTTCTTAGGGGACTAGCATCAAGTTCACAGGGGACTACAAGAAAGACTTAAGAGGCTTCCATATGCATTTCTTCCGGTTAATAGTGTCGGCTTTGTTTTCAATTTCATTGATATGTTTCATATAACGTAAGAAATCATTAAGTTTTGTTGGACATTCTTTCATTTTACACAGTCAAATGTAGTATTTAGCAAGTAAGCAGCAAAAGTTAATTTGAGCTATCTGGTTTTAAGCGCAGCGCTGTGCCCATTTGTAAGAGCGTTTCTTTTTCAATTATTTTGCATGACTGAAGCCATAAAGAAATACTGACCCAGAAGGACTGAGTTTTTGGGCATTCCCAGAATAGATGTACCAGTTTTTCTGTCTCTTCTTGGCAGAAGGTACATTTTTCGCTATCAACGAGTCCGATTTTTTTCAGAAAGTTGTTAGTCTATTTTCCTCTGTGTAAGAATTTAAAATTAAAAACTATAAGTTTTTTACTCTTCGTACATTAAAGGGATAATTGATAAGCAGTTTTCCAGTTGTTCGTAACGTTAATATCCTCGAGCCACTTTTGTTGGCTTGAACTTGGTAGTTCACTCTTTTTTGATATTAGTTTCTTATATACAAGTCTACTTGGTTTTGAATTTTCTACAAATTTAGTCAAGAGCCCTTCATACTTAAAAGTAGGCCTTATATTTTGTGGTATGTGCTTTTTCAGGAGTTTAACTGCAGATATTAGTCCATAAAAAGCTAAATGCCGTACTTTCAGGCTATATTTACTTTGGAAGACAGGGAGTGAAAGGAAATTGTCAGAGCCATTCATTAAATGCTTGACTTTTGTTACTCCTTTAGTAATCCAATCTTTATAGAAAACTGGTTTGTTTTCTATTCTTATCAGGGAGTTGTACCATAAAGGTGATGCAAGAAAGTGATCATCTGACGCTATCGTTTGTTTAAAATTTACGTCTGACCAGATTTCAAGAATCTCTTTAATAAACATGAGGATCTGATACCTTTATAATACTGCTGTCTTTTTTTGTTAAGATTTCCAGTTAAAGTGACTTGGCCTTCATAATTTTATTTCCTAAGTTCAAGGTCAAAAAAAAACTTTTCCATCCTCCCTGGTTTTCTGTGTCTAGGTACTTTTAATCCAAAGAACTTTTAACGATCTTTTGAAAGAATCTATATCAATCATTTTAAGACCTCCTTCAGGGCAATCATTTATCATTACATTTCGTTTAATTTTGTCTCCTTTGTCATTCCATAAGAAATTGTAAAACATACCATTTATTTCTTTGATTACCTTATTATTTGTTTGTAAAGGTGAGAAAATATATGTCAGTTGTGATGCTACGAGGCTTTTTAAGACTGTAATTTTCCCTAACAGACCGAGTCTTCGCAGTTTCCAACAGCCTAAGATTGACTTTATCTTTTTCAATTTATCGTTGTAGTTTAAAGACACAGTCATGTCAGAGTCTGTTGAGAGCCACACTCCTAAGGCTTTGACTTTTTTGCGGGGCCATTTAAAGTTCTTTTCAGGACATAGTTTAAAATCGCTTTTAGCATTGGCGCCTGTCCACAAGGCTTTTGTCTTGCTATTATTAAGTTTTAGGCCAGATACAGTACCAAAACTTTCTATCATCTTTAAGGTTTCTTGGAATGATTTTTCAGAACCGTCTAAAATAAGGGTTGTGTCATCAGCAAATTGGCTCAATTTAATCTCCTTACCGTTTAACATTATGCCACAAATGTCCTTCTTCTGGCGAATAGCGTCAGCTAGTATTTCTACTGAGAGAATAAACAAATAAGGTGACAAGGGGCAGCCTTGTCTGACACCTCTGCCAAGTTTAAAAAAGTTACTTGCCCATCCATTGTTAAAAATACAGCTTTCAATATTGCAATTGAATACTTTTATCCAGTTCAGTAAGGATTTACCGAAACCGAAATGTAGGAAAGTTTTCCATTTGAAGGACC
Source organism: Dendrophyllia cribrosa (assembly GCA_024195265.1). NCBI lineage: Eukaryota > Metazoa > Cnidaria > Anthozoa > Scleractinia > Dendrophylliidae > Dendrophyllia > Dendrophyllia cribrosa. Next base: position 43,975,436 of record JAJLRJ010000002.1, on the reverse strand, counting down.
ATTCCAGCGAATCAAAAGCTTTTTCAAAGTCTCTGCAGTATATTTAATGAAGCTGTCTATTAAATGAATGTTTTCTCCGATGAACCTGCCTTTAATGAAACCTGTTTGCATGATCATCTGAAATAAGTATGTAGTTTTGATGAGGTTTGCTATGGCTTTCGTTGCAATCTTATAATCGCAATTTAACAATGTTAACGGCCGCCAATTATTAATTAAATTAAGCTCAGCATCCTTTTTTGGTATAAGCTTTATGATTGCTCGTCTTTGTGATATCGAGAGCGTTCCTATTTCATAAGAGTAATTTAAAGAGTTTATCAATATTTCTGCCAGATCATTCCAAAAGACTTTGTAAAATTCACAAGGTAGACCATCAGTTCCAGGAGATTTATCAGAATTCATACTTTTGAGAGCGTCCAAGCATTCTGTCCTGTTTAAAAGTCCTTCACAGAGCAATTGTTCATCTTTGTTCAAGCTCTTTTCATCCGGCTGCTGTGCGAAAAAGCAGTCAGCTTCTGAGTTGTTAGTGTCTATTTTTGAGGTGTATTTGAGGTGTATTTTGTGTCTATTTTTGATTTTGGAGGTGTAAAGATTTTGATAAAAAGACTCGCATTCGTTTAAAATCTCTTTGTCCGTACAGACAAGGTCATCGTTATTAACTTTAAGTTGAGTTATTGTTCCTTGCATGTTAACAATGTCTCTTTTCTAGATTTAGAAAGTATTTAGTGTTTTCTCTCCTTCGTTATACCATTGAGACTTGGATCTTACAATCCCACCTTTCGTCCGGTGTTCAATTATCACCTCCTGTTCGCGTTTTTTTGTTTCAAGATCAGACCAAACTTTTTGTTTTTCATTTACATTTTCGTCAGCGAGACATTTTTCTAGAGTTGCAATTGATCGTCCAATTTCCTCTTCTTTTCTCACAATTTCTTTTTTTTGGTAGCACCATATTTCAGAGACACCTCTCTCACTTTCATTTTAACCATTTCCCATAACAAATTTGGATTAACTGACTCATCTTTTTCATATTCATTTCTAATTTGATTTATAATTGTTTTAATCTGATTAACATACTCAATGTCATTTAAGAGGAAGGTGTTGAGTTTCCAGAAACCTCGTCCTCTCTTGTTGGAATGTAAAGAAATTTGTATTGTGATCATAGAATGGTCCGTTTTGTAGCTTGGTAATATATCTGCACAAATGGTGTTACAAAAGGTGCTCTGGTTTACAAGAAAAAAATCTAACCTACAATGTACTTCAGGTTTTTTCTGTCGCCACGTGTATCTAGAATCTTTAGGATTTAAGGCTCTCCATGTATGCACCAAATCTAAATTTTTAGAATAATTGTGTACTACTTCCACCGATTTTTTGTGTGATCTAGCGATGCCACCATTTTTGTCTTTTTCAACATCAAGTACTAAGTTAAAGTCGCCAACGATTATTATCTCTTCACATTTGAAGCCGAGCAACTGATTAAAGACAGAGATAAAGAAGTTAGGATCATCTTCGTTTGGGGCATAAATGTTTACCAAAGTTATTTGTTTTCCATTTGTATTTAAGGTGGCTCGTAACAGTTTTTTGGCGCTCGCCGACTGGGTTCTAAACACACGCGGAACACACGAAAAAAACAAAAGTACAACTTAACAGCAACAAAAAAAATGGCGACCGAACAGTATTTTCTCATTTTCAAGTTTTCGTTCACTTGGCGGGCTGTTTATTTTACCGAGCTCGAAAAAAAAGCTGCCTTTTCTGTGATCTTCGAGCCGGCTTCTGGTTTGGCTGATCATAGCGCAAAACCCAGAGATCTTAGCGAACAAACATCACCGATAAACACGATCGACATTAACGCGGCGCCATGCATGTATAATTGACAACTAAAATAATTATCATTATTAAACTTCAAAAATAAACTTTATTTCGAACCAGTTTTAAAAAATAAAATATCATACATAGGACTAGTTAGATTTATAAGAGTTCATCAGACTAAGTTTTTTACCAAAATAACAATAAGGTTACAAAAATATAAACAAGCACGAAGTAGAAACGAATGAATACAAAGCGAAGTTACGTGCAATAAAAAGGAAAATAAACGGAATAAATATCGGGTATGATGAAACTACAGCTGAGAAATGCAGCCATCAGGACAAACTGTAAACTCAACATTTTGCTATGATGAACCAAGGTTTGTAGAATCATATTTTCCTTAGTTGGGAAAAGATTTGAGAGTATTTACAGCTATTCCCATGCAGCAAGTCTCCAACGTATGCCTGCTCAATTCAGACGCCACGAAGAACGAAACATTCGTGATTATGGACAAAAAAACTTAATTACTGTTACTTTGAGAACAAATCAAACCTAGGACTAGACTTCAAAGTGAATTGTAGAACTGTCAACAAAATATCAAGCTATCGATCGCGAGCAAGTGAGCTAATTATATCGCCATGCGGTTTTTTCCTCGTATTCAGCAACAAGTCGTTCAATTCAAGCGACAAAAACGGCCCGACAAAAAATCCATGGCTCAAAACGTCGCTGGCAGTGATTTCGATTACGATGATCTTTGTAACTGAAACTTACTCAACTTTTGGTAAAAAAAAGTCTGCATTGTGATTAATCCACCGCCAATTGGCCACTCCGAAAAATACCATAATACTCTTTTATGTGCAGGCTCAGCCTCGCCGGGGTGTAATTATTCAAGTCTCCTTTGTTAGAATGGCACAATGAAATTCAGAGTACATGTAGGAATGCTAGGACGTAGCATTGTGTCTTCGCATACAAATGTGCACCGTATGCAAATTGCCACGAAGTTGAAGCATAGCACGTGCAGTTCGCGCTGAAAACAAAAGAAATTGGAAAAATGAGGCTTACATCAAGTACCACCCAAACCTGCACTTTAAAAAGTATTATGGTATTTTTAATAGTTTCTGGAGTGGGCAATTTTATTATCATGAACACATGAACAAAGACTGAAAGAGAATACTTCCCGACATCTTTTAACACTAAGAAGAAAACAATTCGACCGTGAATAAGAGCGAATGCGATGCAAAAATTCAACATAATAAAGCTCACCATTCTTCCTTCTAACAATACATTATGAGGAAACCTAATGGTAAGTTCTGAAGTTCTATAAAAGAGTAAAAAGCGTAAAAGCAAGGAAGCGAAAACGTTTGCTCGATCGCACAATGTGGTCTGTAGGTGTCCGCGTGTGTACACGCAAAGGTCAGCGGTAATCCTGACTGAGCATGAGTAAATGTCGGTCTTGTACAATCCAGATTTTGAATTGCGCGAGTTCACGCGAAGATATTGTAAAACTCACGAAGGCTTTCACAAGTGAACAAGCCCGGTGATCCCCATTTTTTATTGTTTCAATATTTTTTCCTTATTAAGAGGAAAAGTCAGACAAAATAAAAAAAAATTCTATGGAGGGAATTTTTCAGCACTCACAAATTGTCTTTTTTTACGTTTTTAAAAAATCTGCTCCAAGGAATGTTTTTAAAATAATTTTACATTTTCCTCTTTAAGTGCCAAAAGTTTTCACGTTAAAAAAATGGGGGTCACCGGGTTAATTTTTGAGTCATAAGCCTTAAAAGCTAAATAGTAGGTCTGAATGATCCCCACATATCGTTTACATGGTAACCATCGATGACGAAATAACAGTCACTTTTGGTCAACAACTAAATGTACATTTTAATTTTACCTTAATTTAATTATGACCTTGGCCTGATGTTTTGTTATAATTTTCCAAAGTTTATACAGTCAAAAATCCAAAACTGTTACGAGCCACCTTAAGTCGCATATGATGAAACGTCCTTCGGGATCAGTATGTTATTTCGGTTTCTGGGTGAAACATAGAACGAGCCCTTGGTGGATCTAGACTAGCTCATAAGAGACAGAAGTAAATATTCTCTTCCATTTTGAAGGCTGAGCTCCGCAATATATAATATATAGCCTGGACTATGGACCACGGATTACGGACTACAGATTACAAACTAGCGGATTAAAAGGAAACATTTTTATAAACTGGGGAAGATAATATGCTGCTGATTATTATGTAATCGAGAATAGTGGATGTCTGTATTTGTGAAAAGTATCTGGAAGAGAGAAACCTCTCTAAAACGTTCTTCCGGGGGGAGGGGGGAGGGGTTATCAATACCGAAGTCAGCACTAACAAAATGCTGGTTTAAATTCGGCTTGTGATGAGAGGAACGGAACGGAAGTCAGCGCTAACAAAATGCTGATTTAAATTCGGCTTGTGGGGTCTCGATTGCATCACTTTTTTGTCTTAAACGGGGTATTTTTTCATGGCCTAATGCCATAAACAAGATAAGCATATATAATATATATAGATAGGCTGAGCCTAAGTTCTAAATTCTCATATTCTAGAATGCCTTTTTTTTAGCTATAACTGCATTATAGTGCGCACGCTACAAGTTTCCATAATTTCCAGTTACTAATCATATGCATTTCGCGCTGCGATTCAGTGACCAGTATACAGCAGCTATACTAATAGGCACAGTTCATCTAAGCCCGTTTCCCTTTGCGGACAAGCTGGTCCACGATCCGGCTATGAATCGAGTTTTACAGACAGAGAATAACGAGAGGAAGATTTGTTAAGTTTCCCAACATTTCCAAAAACCTTTTTATAAAATTATTGTTCCATGTTCCTTGATGAGTACCACTAGAATTTTTATGTGAAAGGGAAGGAAGGCCTCTGTGTAAAAGATAAACGATACTATACAGCCAGCCTGCTATACAGCTGAGGCATGAAAACGGATAGTTGTTAATTGCAAAATACCAATCACGGCTGTTCTGTATACGTGACAGACGGCGCTAATAAATGAGTTTTCCATGAGCCTAATACATAGGAAGGAAGGTCTCTGGGTAAAATATAAACCGTGTACTATACAATGGCGAGAGCCGTAAGTCAGATTACGGCTCTGCCGCTGAAAAATTCGGTTCGTTAACGTCTGTGAAAATTGTATGACCGAAAGAAATTGGTGTAACTCGCTGGAATTGCTTTGAATCGACCCAAAAACCGCTCAATACACCACTGTCAATACACCGGTAAACACACAAAGAAGTTCAGGTGAGCCATTTTTATTGAAATATCGTTCGTAATTTTACGCTCAAATTCGTTCGTAATTTTACGCTCAAATTCGAAGCGAATTTTCCCCATAGAAATCCTTAGAATTTCGCTATTACACAACAGTTACCACGACGTTCAAATTAATACAACGTGTAAACATCACTTGAGCTTGGGGTACCTTTGCCAGCGTACTAAATAAAGATTGCAGGAAAATTGCATGTTTTTGTAGTCAAGTGTATTGTCGTTTTGATCTCTGATCAAAGTAGTTAATTATTTGCTCGATCGATTGCATCATAGCATTCGACCTTTAGATCTCATGTTTCATCACCTCGTGTTCAGTCTCGCTAGTCTAGCTTCGTTGTAATTTTGCACCCATCCCTCCCAACCTCGTTCCCAGGGTCTTCTCGGTTTTCAATATGGCGGCGCTTCGGGAGAAGACCCTGGCACACAGCAGATCACGTGATCAAAATCTCCACTATTTCTGGTGATGTATTCAAAATGGCGGACAAGGAAAAGAGTGAGAAGATCTGGGTACGAGATTGCAAACCAAGAAGAAAACAAACAAAATGGCGGCGAAGGAGGAATGTCTGTGGAGCGAAGTGGAACCATTTATCGACCTGTAAAGTTTTTCCTTACCTTGCTGTTTCAAGAAAAATGATACACAGGCAATGAAGGTAAAAATTCGAAACGCCGCAGCTTACGAAACATGTTTTTTTTTTTTTTCAAAGAAGCACGATTTTTCAAAGGAAAGGAGTAAATTTACCGTCTCAGCTAAGACTTTTGGTTTCTTATATTATAGTATTTTCGGCTTCTTTTCCCACGATCACGCCCGCAAGCAACAAAATAGCACGAAGTTTTTGGGGTAATATTTTTTTCGATTTAACCGTCGATGCTTTTACCGTTGCTCTTGCGCGGGTATCACCGTTTTGTTGGCATTTTAAAGTAATTTACCGTCTTCCCCTCAATAAAACACTTTTACTTGATCTTTTATTCAGAGATCAGATGGTTTGCTGATCCAGTCAAAACACTGACAACTGCAAAATATGTTAAATCAAGTGCTTTTTATTTACTCATTTCCGGGAATATATCTCCCACCAAGTTAACATTTTCTAAAAAAAAAAAGAAAACAAAAGTGAAGACAAGTCAAAGTATTTTACCATATTTGTTAGAGGTGTTTGTCACAGTTTATTGTTTCTGAGGAAAACATGTACAATTTATGTTGGAAATGACAGCAGTGTGATTAGTGTATTTTGTTACCAAATAAATCAAATAAAACAGCAAAATTGAAGATTAAAGTCATTTACTCCATTTCCAAATGAAGCTACATCCTCCCTAAATGGTGACCAGGGAATGTGATAGTATTCTGAAAGCAGCAAATAAACAAGTCATGAGCCAACGCTACTCGTCCCCCAATTTTTAAATTATCATTTAACTTCCAAAATCTTAAATTCCAAATCTGCCGACTTTATACACACTTCCTGTCAATCCCTACCTGGATATTGCACATGAAGTATACATATTCAATTGGTTCATGTCAACTAACTGTGACTGGCATAGAAAATCCCCTCTGGCAAATTGTAACCCTGAGTATTAATTGATGAGGAAACCCTTCTAAAGTTAAAATAATATATAGCTTTGGTCAACTTTAGAAGCTGGGCTTCCTAGATCTAGCCATTGTTTACAGGTAGAAAGGTTGGTCACTTGATTACCTGATTGTTTTAAATCAAAGCTTCCCTGTCTGATGTGGCAGGGATGCTTGCCCGGGAATGCTTGTAAGCCCTTACAACCCCTAAGGCCATGTCAGTGGGAATCTTATGCTCTTGACACATTTAACAAAGCCAGACTGGACTGCAAGAGAAAGGCCTGGCCTGGTGTTAAAAACTAAAATGTTAATAAAACATCACAAAGAAGCTTAATGTGTCATACTTAAACAAGGATGGCTCCCAAATAAAAAAAGAAATCAGGAGCTATTCCTTCTCTGTTGGACAAGTGACAGAATTTCCTCATCAGACAAAAAAATCCACTAGACCTGAGCCATGATTGTCAAAATTCATCAACATCTCCCTCCTTCGTAGAGGCCTTTTTCAGTAAAAAACTGAAATGTAGAAAATATAAAATGAAAAGGGGGTACACAGGGAACATTTCTTGTACACGTCACTTTTTCCTCTCCCCAGCCTCAGCTCAAAGACTTCTCATTGTGGTACGAAAGAATGTTTCACAGCTGATTATATCCTAGAATGTTTTTTTTTATTGTATCAACCCAATGACTTGCAATGATTACCATTCTGAAATCCTGACAGTTCAAAGCCATATTAATCATATCATTTACTCATTCAAACATTCTACTCCACTGTTTTCAAGCAAACAGACCGGCTCTTAAACCATATGCTGACTAGAGGCAAAAACATGTTAACTAGCATTCTGCTGATGTGTTTCTCAAAGGTGCAGAAAACTTTAGAGCCCGAAAAGCTGTTTTGTGCAGAATGTTTGCCAAGAAAAATTGAATTTTTAATGACTTTGAAAGCTAACCAAAAAAAAACACCCTAAGATCATTGGTTCAAACAAGTTGGGATGTACCCTGCATGGGTGCCTCTCATCTCTCATAAACTATATGATATTACCGGTACATGCCTCTTTTGACTCTTACATTTTTGCCACAAGAAAGAGCCTCAGGGCAAAAGGCCTGCTGTAAGAGAACTTCTGGTATCCAGAGTGCCTGGGATGATTTGCCAGCTATAAACTACATTGCCATTTCATAGAAGCAAAATCTTTAAAACAGTTCTTGGGTCTGAAATGTGGTTGGGAATTTTGAGGGTAAGATTTCCATATAATCCTAAAAATTAACTATGAATAAGTTCTGAAGACAGAAACAAAAGCCAGAACAAAAGATTGCCTAAATTAAAAAAAAAAAACAATAGTACATACATGCGTGTGCAAAATTAATGTTGGGGGTTATACTATTAAAAAATCTTGCCATTTTGAGGAATGCATACCTGTTTTGTTTTTTATTGACATGTTTTAAAACTAAATTAAGCTTAACTTCAGTCAAGCTGTCACAAGTGAATAAGTAACTGAATAGCAAACAATTGGCGGTCGGCTCGGCTTTATTTATGACACCATAAATGAACTGAAAAACAAAGAAAACAAACTGTATAAAACAATAGGTAGAAAACAAGACATGTTTTTACACCGAGGTTCAGCCAGTATTCTGGGAGAGGCTGTACCTTTCCAAACAAGCTCAGTGATTGGTTAACGAAACAATGGGTTAAACAACAGAAACAATAGCCCTAGACCTAAACACAATAGAAGCTACAGTACTACGGGGCCAATAAAAATAGAAGTCTGGAAGAGCTACAGTACTACTCAGTATTCTAGACACTATTAAATTACATTACGTCCAGCATTCCCATTCCAGTCATTCCAAAATTCTATAAATTATCACGTACCGGGGGGGGGGGGAGTGGCGAATGGTCTTTCAAAAAATTAAGCTTATGGGTCTCACAGTCTCGGTTATTTGAGCGGTCAGTTCTCCACGTCCCGGTGTCTCGATTTATTTGGAAAAGCCTTTCCATATAGCCTTTCTCTCCGCCTCGCATTTTGAAAGTTTAAAAGTGTAGGGCTCGCAGAAAAAAATATCTCGAACTTACCATTCGCCACCCGTAAAGTTACGCAAAGCTAAAAGCCTGAAAATCGGCGAATTATCTTTAAATCTTACGCTTGTTGGATCATAGCCGCATCGTCAGGAACAGCTGCAGTTTTGTTAACAGTTACTCAGGAAAACTGTTCAACTTTCACGTCTCGGAGACCTTCGTTATAGCATTGTTTTGGTTTCTCGAAGAACCTACCGTGATCCGCCATCTTTTCTTAGAAAAACGTAAACCAATCAGAATAGATGTAAGAATCAGGATCAATTAACCAATCAGCGGTCGTTTTAGATCGCTATGTCCCAGGGGTTTCTCCTCTCGAACCGCCATTTTGAAAACCGAGAAGCCCCTGGGAACGAGGTTGCCATCCCTCCCTCTCAGGGTTTGATTCTCATTTAACAACGATTTTAGCCCAAACGTGTGTCTTTATTGATTGATATGTGAATAATTTCGATAAATTA